>OY720307.1:13124346-14374346 GCA_963082785.1 Philonthus spinipes | reverse complement strand
AGTGTTAACTTTTCTTCACTGATATTTTATTAATACCAGATATACATTTCGATTACAAAGTGATAATTAGTAAGTATAGTTTGTTATCACTCCTTATGTGAAGCTTTTGATAACACCTTGCGGGTCAACAACAATAACTCTGAGCTCAAACTTTAGCTTATACTTGTAGTCAAACTTTACACAATTATTATATTTTTTCACTATTAACGAAAAGGCAAAGACATCTGATCAGCCCGAAGGCCGAATCAGTTCTGCTTCAAAAACAATTACAAACTTAAACACAGTGATTATAACGAGAGGACGAGACGTGTACAAAATAAGTCCTTTTGTCTTTTTGTATGAAAATATTTACGCAGCCATTAGTTAGTTGAAAATATTTCTCGGATATCAAAAATCTAATTACTTCTCTTCAAAATATTTACTTTTCAATATTGTTCAAAACAAGAATTACTGATAGATAATTTTATCTGATAAATATAATAATATCGAATAATACAATGAAATTCTAAGAAATGATTACAACAAGTTATTTTATTATAAATAAATACTGTAAACTTTTCGTCACTCTTATTTTATTAATACCACATGTACATTTCGATCACAAAATGAATTCACCCTTGAGTATAGATATTAAGAATAGAATAATGTTTATAACAATTAATGTGTTACAATTATTTATTTTATTTTTTATTTTTAATACTAATATTTTATGTTTTACAATGAAATTAAACGAGGAAAATTTCTAGCAATGAACAATGAAATTCGATCAATCCCTTTTTTATGTTTTACGTATGCATCTTTATGTTATTTTTAACTGTTAAATTGTATAATTGGGGTTATTCTGTAAAGGAAATGTTATACATAGAATATGATATACATATAATAACGTATACGTTAAACTTAACATTTCCCGTATGGAATAGCCCTATAATTGGCATTTTTTTTCTTTTGAGTAATAAACTTCAATATTAACATTATTAATTTAATTGTGTTATAAAAGTATGCTCGTTTTTTTTATCCTTTCATCTTGAATAAATTAACTCTTTATTATATGTTTTATAGAAATCGACTCCCCAGCGAAGCCGTGTTTAAAATTCCAGAAACGTGAATTCCAACAGAAAGCATCACGACAAGTTCGAACACGTCTGGAAAAACCGTTCAAAATAACCACACTCACAGCCCGACAACAAACACACATACGCTCGCCACACAGACGAATACATACCGTTTACACTCATTCCCATGGCAGTTTCTTTCCTTTTTTATTTCACTCGTAAATAACACATTTGCTTTTACTCAAATTTCTCGTGCAGTAAATTCATAAAATATACATTTTATCACACATAAAAAATGTTTCTTTTATAAATCTAGAGAAATATTTAACGATATATTATTAATATCACAGATAAATAATAATCCTATTGTTGTTAAAGACAGTTGTTTAATTACATATGTCCTTTTACTAATATTTCTTTCTAATACACTAATATCATTACTATATCATACATAAAAATTAAGTTTTTAAAATCTAGAGGAAAATTCAGCGGCAGTAATAATCACAGATAAATCGTTTACTACTATTCATTGTTATTGTTACACACAATTGTCTGCGTTAAAAATAATTAAAAATCTTCAAATCTTTTTTTATAAAAAGAAAACTTGTTTGACTTACAGGTCTTTCAGGAAATGAATATTTTAATTTCAGATAATGAGAATTTAATTTCAGAAAATGAGAATATAATTTCAGAAAATGAATGTTTAATTTCAGAAAATGAAAGTTTATTTTCAGAAAATGAGAATTTAATTTCAGAAAATGAGAATATAATTTCAGAAAATGAATGTTTAATTCCAGAAAATGAGAATATAATTTTAGAAAATGAGAATATAATTTCAGAAAATGAATGTTTAATTTCAGAAAATGAAAGTTTAATTTCAGAAAATGAGAATTTAATTTCAGAAAATGAGAATATAATTTCAGAAAATGAAAGATTAATTTCAGAAAATGAATGTTTAATTTCAGAAAATGAGAATTTAATTTCAGAAAATGAGAATATAATTTCAGAAAATGAGAATATAATTTCAAAAAATGAATGTTTAATTCCAGAAAATGAGAATATAATTTTAGAAAATGAGAATATAATTTCAGAAAATGAATGTTTTATTTCAGAAAATGAAAGTTTATTTTCAGAAAATGAGGAATATAATTTCAGAAAATGAATGTTTAATTTCAGAAAATGAAAGTTTAATTTCAGAAAATGAGAATTTAATTTCAGAAAATGAGAATATAATTTCAGAAAATGAAAGATTAATTTCAGAAAATGAATGTTTAATTTCAGAAAATGAGAATTTAATTTCAGAAAATGAGAATTTAATTTCAGAAAATGAGAATATAATTTCAAAAAATGAATGTTTAATTCCAGAAAATGAGAATATAATTTTAGAAAATGAGAATATAATTTCAGAAAATGAATGTTTAATTTCAGAAAATGAAAGTTTATTTTCAGAAAATGAGAATTTAATTTCAGAAAATGAGAATATAATTTCAGAAAATTAAAGATTAATTTCAGAAAATGAATGTTTAATTTCAGAAAATGAGAATTTAATTTCAGAAAATGAGAATATAATTTCAGAAAATGAGAATATAATTTAAGAAAATTAAAGTTTAATTTCAGAAAATGAGAATTTAATTTGAGAAAATGTGAATATAATTTCAGAAAATGAAAGTTTAATTTCAGAAAATGAGAATTTAATTTCAGAAAATGAGAATATAATTTCAAAAAATGAATGTTTAATTCCAGAAAATGAGAATATAATTTTAGAAAATGAGAATATAATTTCAGAAAATGAATGTTTAATTTCAGAAAATGAAAGTTTAATTTCAGAAAATGAGAATTTAATTTCAGAAAATGAGATTATAATTTCAGAAAATAAAAATTTAATTTTATAAAATGAAAATTTAATTTCTGAAAATGGAAACTTAATTTCAGAAATTGAATGTTTAATTTAAAAAAAATGAAAATTTAATTTCAAAAGAGCCTGTATTTTGCTCCCATTGTTTATTTGTTCAAACGACCTAAGTCACTTCAATACTTAAAGAATTAAAAGTAACAGACAATGATTTGCATACAAAATAGGGTCAAAATGTTGAATAAGTACAGACTTTAAATCTTAATTCCTATAAAAAGTTATTAAATATAATCTGTGTTTTATTTATTTTATTGATAGATTTTTAATAATCTATTCATACTTATTATTTTAATTCTTTATTCATATTTATTATTTTTATATATATATATATATATTTATTGTTTATTTATTGTTTATTAACGGTAAGTCCATTTAAATACATATTGCTTTATACTAACTATACATTAAAAAATAAAGGAGGGTTACAATATAAGTATAATTATAAAATGCTAATAAATTAAAAGTTATAAATAAGTTAAAATGTAATTATATAAAATGTAAGTTAATATATAATCTAAAATCCCCATCTACCATAATGGTGGTGTTGGGGTTATTTTATTATTATTATTATATTAACTACCAATGTTGAATATTTGAAATATTAATCATAAATAATTGAATCCAAACAAAAAATGTTGTTTTCTCGCGAACGGGAAGTACACAATTTATATTTAGCAATTCATTTTGATATATTCATTATTTTTGTGTTCATCGTTCGCTTGATGATAAGCGGCTGTTATTTAACGGGGCACGTGATTGTTATACATTCGTGTTTTGCAATAAATAATTGTGATGAGTCATTGGAAATTCGCTGAAATGATTCCCCGCAAGTGTACACGTTTTGTGTGTGTGTGTGTGTATTCCGTGGCGATAATTGTTTAAATTTATTCGCAATCGGCGCCAACTCTCAGCTTAATAATCTTTATAACAATGGGAAGAGTATATTCGAATTAATTGTTTTAGATAATAAAATTTAGCCGACCGTACTTCAAAAACAACAAATTAAAGGTAATCGACCGGTACAGAGCTTCAGCTTGCTTTTAGTTGAACATAAAAATATCTTTATCATCCATAATGCTTTTAACATCTTCTTTGTAGATAACAATTAAGTTCATAATTTATATAATATTTTAGATATTAATTGGGAACGTAGCCATGGCCAAGCATGTTAATTTTACATGTACTACCAGCTATCTAATGAGGAAGTGGAATTTCCTAACCATTGCTGTTTAACTTGAGTAAGTTAACTTCTAATTAGACTCGGAGATAACCGAGTCTTACTCTTGGATTTTCCCAATATTGTAATTTTATTATTATACATCCCCTCTTTTAAAAAGCTTTAAATGATAATATTGTACCCGATATAGTACATATTAAAAATGATCATGGAATAGGCATTCAGTCCGCCATGCCAAAGCTTATTGACAGTATATTAGCTATTCAATTAAGGCCCGCTTCTATAATCGATAGTTACACCTTTGGTAATTTAAACCTTTAGTCCGTGCACGGAGTTTGAGATAAACCTAATGTAAGACCGAACGCACAGCCGCGCATCGTCCTTGGTTTTGAATACCGTCTGGGTTTTCGAAATCTCTTCACATAATAAATAATCTCCGAATCGCTATCGGATTCAAACACATTCACGTAAAAATCTGTAATTTTTGTTAATTTCAGGTTATCGCTGCTCACTGTTGTTTACTTCACTTCGTTTTGATACCAGTGCAGCTGTTTGTCACGCATGCGTATTTATGCCAACTAAGTGGAAACTTTGAAACGATTGTGGAAACGGAAGGCTGTTTACCAATCGGCTAAACTAGAATGTACAATTCCGAAGGTCTACTTTAGCAAAACTATTGCTATCAACTGTCGAAGCGGCTCTAAAGTGGCTTTGTAAAAATTTAATTGTATCAGAACAACATGGTTTCTGGCCAGGTAGATCTACACCGACAAATCTAATATCGTATAATAAGTATATTGTGAATGCCTTGGAGGGTCGGTATCAGGTCGATGCGATTTATACCGATTTTTTCAAGGCATTTGATCGAGTATCACATGATTTGCTTTTACGTAAACTAGATATACTTGGATTTAATTCGAATATAATACACTGGCTTGGAAGTGTTCTTATAGATCGTAGAAAATTTCTAAAAGTGAATAACTGTTGATCAAACAAACTTTGAAGAACAAGAAAGATGATGCTTTTGCTGAGGAGTACTTAGAACTTGAAAGATAAATGTAGTTGCAACAAATGATGAAAAAGTGAAAAAATTAAGTTTACTTCCGAAATCTGGGTCAAGACATAAAATAACATCAGAATTCAATGTCAGCGATCGATTGGTAAAATTTACAAACAAGCTTGCAAAGGAACAAGGAATACTTCCTGAATTAAGCAAAAAATCAGGAACACAAATTAAAGACCTCAGGGCTCGCACATGGGTCCTATATTATTTTTAATATTCGAAAATTTGAAATTATATCGTTAAATAATTTCAAATTTAAAGTTCTGTACGGTTTGGGTGTATGCAGACGATTTAATTACCACTATGGCTGATGCATTAAATGTTTAGCAAAACCTGGATCAAATAACCTTGTGGTGTTAACATGGAGACTATTAACTCCAAGTTAACTTAAAAAATGTAAAGTCCAATTACGATACAATATATCATAAATGGGTGCGATATTGAACACGTAACTGAGATAAATAATTCAGGAGTTATATTCAATGTAATAAATAATTTTATTCGACTACGAATATGTCGAATAAAATTATTTGTAGTAAACCACGGATTAAAGCTGCTTGGTTATATATTTAGAATTGAGAAAAATCAGACTTTAAATGCAATTTATCATTATTATTTATCATGCTTGAATTTATCATTAGTCCGTTCTGGTATAGAATATCGCTCGTGTGTCTGGCCATCGTATCAAAACAATCTTATAAAAGAATTGGCAGAAGTTCAAAATAAATTTTTACTCGTGGCAGCTTACAGACTTCATATCTCATATGTTAATCTAAACAAAACTCTTAAAATTACTAAATGATGATCCAAAAAGCGACATACATTGGGCTATTATTATTATTAGTACATGAAATAACAAGTTATACAAACAAAATTAAAAACATGTTTTATTTAATAATCTCAAAATGTATTACCTTAACAATTAACGAAATGTGACATTATTTCTAGTATTAGTTGCTATATTAAAATTAATCATTTAATCAATATTATTTATGGATGCTAGGGCTTCGCTGCTTGTTTCCAACAAAAAAAGAATAATGTAATGGTTATATAAAATTCTATTATATTGTAACGAAAGTGAAAGAAGAAACTGGAAACATCACTCTAGAACGTTCCAAAGAGCGCGCGATGGTAAACGCGGCGTCATCGAAAGTTCCTGAAAGTTCGAGAAACAAGCACGCTATATAAGCGCGCGCTAGCGGCGCTGCAGTCAGTCAGTTCCATAGTCCGAGTGCTAAACATCGCGTTGTAAATAAATAGTGACAGTGTGGTGTAGATAAATGTGTTAATATTATAAATAAGATAACTTAATAATACACAGTTTAATTATATTTAATGTTCAAACAAACAATATTGTTGTTTTTGAAGTTTCTCAATAGCAAGTTTGCAGAAGGTAAGTAATGGAAATTTAAGCATCAATGGAAAGTTATTTTTCTTTATCAGCAAATTGATTCGATTTCATTTTCATTCGGAAAATGGACAAACAAAAATTGCTCTTTATATTTTATAATTTCATAGGGTGGTTTTAGTTTTTAATTGGTAAGAAAAATCAGATGTGATCCAGGATTGTGGCTGGTCTGACACGCGATTTAAATTAAATGAAAAATTATTGGAAATTAATATTTTGACAGTATAAATAATCGAAGTTTGTTTTAATTTAAAAGTACATTTTTTAATAATTGCTCATTTATCTGCAAGATGTTAGAACTTTTACACACAGGGCGTGATAAAAATATTACGTATTAATTATCAACCTGGCATAACAAAACCCGGTAATTTTAATGGATTATAAACTGTATAGAAATGATTTTTGGAGTGAACGTCTCCAAGTTCACTTCCTGGTACATTTTCAATGTTGATGTAAAGAAAATACTTATCTTTTTTGTGCTACCCCACTAAACAAAATGTTCACAAATAACGTTGCAACAATATTAAAAACAACATTAAACGTTAATGTAACATTGGTGCAACATTTTTATGTCCTTTTTGCTCAGTGGGACTTTTATGGTTATGGTTAACGACGCAGATTACATTTCTTGAGAATCACACCTTTATATTATTTAACATAGTGCTAATTACATCATCAAGGCGATTGGCAGTAGCTACAAAGTTAGTGTCATCTGCATAATTAGTATTGCAAAATTGTAGTCGTGTATACATCATTGAAGAGAATATCCTACGGTATTAAAACGTCTCCACATTGTTTAATTTCATATTTCGAGTGTCTTATACCTGATATGTACAAATACCCTCCGTGTTAATTTATTTAACCATTACATCAGCTGTCTGATGATGATATTTTGTATCGAAGCAATTGTAGTAGTGTTTTTTACAATAAATCTGTGAAACTTAAAAAAACCCTGTATTTTACTTGTAAAATCAGTTATAATGGAGTTTCATCAAGTAACAGCCTCAGCCATAGAATTATTAATAAATTATAGCATAATACATACATACCACACTTTATAACAATGGAAAGAACACTTTTGAATCTTCTGTTTAATTTAATAAAATTTGGTCAACCGCAATTTTATTTGCAACAGGAAGAGAAATGTAATAAAATATCGTAGATAGTGGAGGCACTTCATTTTTGAAAATCCATGATCACTTAAAATAAAACACTTAATGATTTTCAACTATTTTTTGTGTATTTCACGACAATTGTTTCGCAACGTTGTTGCTTCTTCAGGTGAAGAACTTATTATTGAAAATCATTAAGTGTTTTATTTTAAATGTAATAAAAGCCACATTGAAAGAATGTAAATGGATTGTCATCCTCTTATCTTTTAGCTTTTTTTTATCAGTGAGTGTAGTGTAAATATAAATTTAATTCGAGTATTTTTTTAAGAATAATATAGACGGTGTGATAACGCGCCTGTTTATATTATACGGTAATAATAATCGTAATAAAAATTTTAAATGATAAGTATACATAAATACCAGTCTGGTTTAAATAATGCTGAAAAAATCTGTCGCCCTGTGTTGGAATACGCAACCATCATTTTCCACCACCCCCCCCCCCCTGTACCTTAAGAATTATGCAAATAGCAGAATGATCAGCCTTGAGAGTATTTATAAGGCATTCCTTAATTCCCTTTATAATTCCTCTAACCCCTTCTGTAAAATATCTCAAATCTTTCCCATTGATATCTGGCTAAACACCCAACTCGAAAAAATCGATATAAATCCAATTGTATACAATCTCCCTAAGATCTCATGCCTTTGAATAGTTGAGGATTTTATTTGTTGAAACTGAATTCTTGTTTAGATAAAGTAAAAACACTCACGAGTATAGTTTCAATATATTTTTTTTATTATTGTCTGACAAGAATTATTTCGCTACACAGTAGCATCATCAGGTGAAGATGTTAATGATGAATCATTAAAATCTTAAAAAATTCCTGGCAATATTATTTTTATTATTATCGTTTCATAACAATTATTGTAAAAAATAATTTTGAAACTATACACGCGAGTGTTTTTTACTTTATCTAAACCCGCAATCTAAATATTAACCAAAAATATAAATATTCTCCCCACACGTTATTCGACTTCATTTTAACACTCCATGACAGAGACAATTAGACATTAGCGATCATGACCCCGGATGACAGTCAGACAGAGATAACTACATAATACACCAGGGACAATGGTATATTTCTTGTAATATGTTTATTTGTATATTATTAATTTGATATATCTGTCAATAAAGATGTATATATATTAATTCTGTTTTTAAGCACAAAATTTATATTATAGAAATGAAATATTTTTTAATCAGTATTTATTAATATATGCGCGCCGACTTTACGGCTAAATGGTTTATGTTTTTCAAAATCGACTTTCGCAGGCCTATGTATGTCTATTAGGACCATATTTTAAAATTAGTTTCAAATTTACAGGGTGTCCCATAAAAGCATGGCGTATCATAGTTATATTTTTTCTAATGGAATGACCCATATTTTATATTTTTTTCAGATTCTACATCAAAAATAAAGTTAACTTATGTAGGGGTAATTATGGGATTATTTCCATCAATTACACCGCGGACTGTTGTAAGCAGTCTAGTTAAGCACTTTCGGGGTGAAAATGAATTTCAACGGAGTATTTTTGATTTTATATTTGAAATCTGTTCTCCACAACGTTTGTACAGTGACTTAAAACTAGAAACCAAACTACATATTTACAAAAAAATCTCTCTCGCCCGGGTGGCGACGGACGCAATTTATCATCCCTTCAAAATAGGGACGCATCCGGTCAACACCATGGGGGTGGTCGCACTTCTTGGAAGGTCGGTGAAAGCGAACTTGCGAGGCTTAACAACATACATAATATGTTCATATGCCTAAACCTAATAATTTTTGAAATATTTAAATAATTTTGGAAAAATTGACGTTTCCAAAAAAAAAAAATCATAACTTTGAAATGGATGAATGAAAACAGATGAAATTTTGTACCAGTATATTAGACTAATGGGTTAATATTTTAGGCTACTTATAGGAATTTAAAATCTTAAGATGTTTTGATAATTTAACGTAACTCCAGAAACACATTCAAGGTCAAATTTCATGCTTATTTTAAATAGCACATCCTATATCTAATAGTCCTATCTTGTAGGAAATTTTATTGTCTTTCAAAAAGTATAAAGGTATTTTTTACCTAAACTTAATAGTTTTCAAGATATATCCATTTTCGTTAACTTTTGACATAATATTTATTATTCTTAATATTGAAAATCGACACAAAGCGCCATCTATTGTTCAATTTAATATTTATTATTATTATTCCATAAAGGCAAGTGTTTAGTTATTGTTTCGAGATATTTCCTAAATTAATACACTAATTTTATTAATTGTGAATATACTAATTGCATTATTTATTTACACATGTGTAAATTATTTGAAAGAAACTTGTTAGAATTGTAAAACAAATATAACGAAATACATCAAATAAATTGACAAAATAATATTAAAAGTAATTTATAATAAATTTTCAAAAATACTACCATCGAATACATAATTCAATTTTATTTTAAATGATATTTTAACATTTCTCAGCATATTAGGTGTAATTGATCTAAATGTATTATTAATTCTGCCTTCCATGTATTCAATTGTTGCATTTTTTTAATAAGGATATTGTAGTAATATTTTTTATCTGTATGTATAAATCTGTGGAATATAATTCTAGAACATTTCTTAATATAACTAAAGGTTCCAAAATGAATCTCACCACTAAAACAAACAACAGCACGATATGATCACCTATATGCTAACGTTGCATCATCCGCGCGAATCCACCAATCGACGAATCCCCCCTCAGCTTCCACGTTGTCTCTCCAATCGCCGCGGCGGAAAGCTTCCAACACAATCCTGCTGACCGTCATCCAGCGTGGATCGAAAATTACGAACCTAGTATAAATACACCTGCCCACAACCTCACCTCGTCACACATTCAATGCACTCGAATGTAACAAAACATTGCATTTTTAGCTACAATTAATATTTAAATAAATATTATTTTAAGTGAAATAAATTATAAACAAAATATATATATCTAAAAAACGAATTAATACATAAAAACAGTGTAGATTTTTTTAAATAAATAGTTTTTTTTGTTACAAGAGGTGGACAGTTTCAAAAAGCAACCAAAACTATAATGAGAGTGTTGTGCGGGCGGAACAAAATCAACAACCATTTTTCGCTCATACGGAACCAAAAGACTTTTAATAATAACAATAATACGAAAAATAAGTTCCATTGGGATTATTTTCGAATGGGTATCACCGGAGGAAAAATGTAAGGAAATCATTCAATAATATTCTTCGATTTGTTTCATTTTTATAATAATGTAAACTAACAACTACCATAGACCCCTCCCCCCCTCCCAAAAAAAAAAAAAAAAACGCAAACATTAAAATACATATTTTAATTAATTAATACAAATTTTGAAATTATTCAAAAACATTATTTGATACTTTGATAATTAAACATATCCTGCAGACAGTCATACTGCACAGTTTATTAGTTAATAATTACTATGAACTATCAATATTTAAATATTATAAATATTAATTTCCTTTATATTTGTAATAAAAAATGGCCTAGAAACTATATACCATTTTTTTAAATGATCATTCAAATTCGACATTTCAAAAATTTAGTGTTGTAAATGTGGCTGCGCCTTTTAGGTTATGAAAAGATTGACAATTTCTGAAAATTACTATGCGCAGTTTTTTGATATTTTTCGCTAATACCTCAATAACCAACGCTGTATTTAATATTGATGGGGGATGATCAACAACTTCATTTTAATTTTTGAAACTTGTGATTTCACATTTCTAAAAATTACTGTCTGTAATTTATCTTTTAAATTATTTCTGAGGTAGTGTTTCCGAATGGTGTCACGGGATATATAAAATTTTGAAAACGGAATCTTGGGTAAACGGGCGTGAAATGAATGAATCTGAAGTCAAAATCTGTAGGAAACTTACCGTTTGGTCACAATTCGCATTTAAAGTCCCAATTTTGAGGTTATAATTGATCCGATTTTCGACTAAAGCACATTGCGAGTATAAATCGTACACATGATGAAATGATCTTCTAATTTATGACGAAAGTTAACAAATTTGTTGCGATTTTTTTTATGAAGAATATAGCTTTTTTTCATTTTTTCGAAATTCCAATTTATTTTTAATAATAAATCTTTACGAGAATTTCTAAATTGACACAAAATTTGCTAAAAACGACGAAATTACAAAAAAGTTGAAAATTTAAAAAATGACAGAAAAAGACGAAATGTCATAAAAGCAGAAATTTAAAAAATGACAAAATGTTGAAATACCAAAAAAATCGAACATTTAAAAAATTACGGAAATGAACGAAAAATAATCAAATTATATATAAAAAATATCAATTACTTTTTCTTTGTGATTCCCAGGAAATCACTAATTTACAAAAAAAATCACATTTTTTTAAACATTTTCTTAAGAATATAGCTTTTTCATTTTTTCGAAATTCCAATTTATTTTTAATAATAAATCTTTACGAGAAATTCTAAATTGACACAAAATTTGCTAAAGACGACGAAATTACAAAAAAGTTGAAAATTTAAAAAAATGACAGAAAAAGACGAAATGTCATAAAAGCAGAAATTTAAAAAATGACAAAATGTTGAAATACCAAAAAAATTTAACATTTCAAAAATGACGGAAATGATCGAAAAATAATCAAATTATGTATAAAAAAATGTCAATTACTTTTTCTTTGTGATTCCCAGGAAATCACTAATTTACAAAAAAATCACATTTTTTAAACATTTTCTTAAGAATATAGCTTTTTTTTTTTCATTTTTTCGAAATTCCAATTTATTTTTAATAAATCTTGAATTTTCTGTTCAAAATTATATGTTTTTTTTTGGTGGTTTTAACTTTTGATTTTTGTTGAAAGTTTAAACTTTTTCTGTAATTTTTTTCGCTAACACAAAATTGTCGCGGATTGTCAAAACCCATCAAGATTGTCAACAAGTGTCAAAATCTAAACTCTATTTCCCATGGAGACTGAATTCGTGAGTCGACATAACCTCGAATTTCACGAACTATCGATAACTCGCTTATTTTGACGGTTGGGAAAACAAAAGATGCAGACAATTGAATTCTCTATAGTTTTCGTTTGAAACAATTTTTCGTAACTCTGAAAATAAGCGAGTTGCAAAAAGTTGGGTTCAGACTGAAAAAGAAAAAAACATCTTTTGTTTGAAGAAAATCGCTCTTGCGATTTTCAATCAACGATATAACTTTAAATGATAGCTTGTTTATTTATATCCAAGAAACTTTTATTTATTTATTTATTGACGGAAAATATCCATTTTACATAATACATAGCAATACAATCATAGACTTATAGTAAATATAATATACAGTATACATTTCCCCTATGTATACCTGCAAAATACGCGAGTCAAATGCGTTAGTGTATGTGTGTTTAGTTGCCTATGACACGCAACTGAACACACATATGCCAAATAGTCAACTAAACATACACACATTAATCGTTTCAATGCATTCGACTCGCGTTTTTTGCAGGTATACACTTCCCCTAATGTATACTGATAAAAAAAACCTCTCTGTATATATATATATATATATATATATATATATATATATATATATATATATATATATATATATATATATATACACATGTCTACAAATAAGGCAAGTTAGAAAGAACAACAAACATTTGAAACATGTTTTGAAATGTGCTACTGATTGGGAATTGTTTAGGTGTTCCGATAATTCTAAGTAAGTCTGTATACATTAGCATTATTATCAAGGCAAAAAGACCTCAGGTCGGTAACGAATTTAATACTAACTTATTTAAAAAATATATATGACGTTTAAATAAAACAGAACGTAATATCGATTTGTTTTGTTATTAATCACTTATCAATGTAATTTTTGTCAGTTTAATTACGGTTATTTTTTAGAGTTTTTTTGACGGATGAAAAAGATATGTAGCTATCTCTTGCCGTTTTTGTCTATTATCAGTGGAATTCTGTTTGTTTTAATCCACAAATTATGTCACATGTTCAACGTAACCTTGAAAAATAAATAACTACTTATTTAGTTTAATAAAAAAAGCATTCTGAATAAAATCCTCACGTAATCCGTGGTGAAACGGTTTTAATTAATAATTGAAGGAAATTAAAACTTGTTTTTTTGTTTCACAGATTGAAACATAAAAACATGTTTTAAGTTCCACAGAAAAAAAAACAAGTGTTTTAATTTCCTTTCATTATTAACAAAAATATGTTTGATTTTACCAGTGTTACTTTCTGGCATCCATCTGATTTATTAAGCAAAGCCCCGAAAAACTACTGATCGATAGGCAATTTCATATTAATATAATTTTGAATTATTAGAGTGTTTCCGTACCTGGAAATAATGTAATTTGCCAGTTATCTTAATATCAATAAGTGCGAATGATATTAGAAATGTTTATATATTTACATAAGATAAAATGAGTATTCATGTTTTTTTACGAAATGAAAATTATCTATTTCAATTAATATATATTAATTGGATTACATATTATTCGTATTTTAGATTCATATGTAATAAATCATGATGACAATGAAAGCTAAAAAAATAATAAAACCTGCTTGTGCTAAAAAACAAGTAGGCAATTATCGAAAACGCGTGAGTCATTCATTAATTTCCTAGAATCTCGCCCCCCACTCGAAGACAAGCTCGATCCTGCAAACGTGACGTAACCCGGTGGGCGGAAAGACGTCACGCGCGACGGAGCTACTCCGAACGCAACATGCACGAGAGAGACGGGAGAGAAGAATCCATTCCCCCCACCAAGCAGGACCAGCGGTGGGGAAAGGTGCGCGCAGCAGGATTCCCGCCGCGTCCGCTCAAAGTGATTTCACAACGTTGTGCAAGTCAGACGTGTTCTCAGCAGCTGCACGAATTTATTGTAAAAAAAAAACTCAGTTTTCGCTAAAAATTTTTACAAGTAAATATTTAAATCAGTGCAGCGATTAAAACGAAAGCACAGCGCGTATTGGTTTTGTTTAATCAGTGAGTGCGCGTTTTAATAAACAGTTTGTTTTTTTAGTGGAGAGGCGAAACATTTGCAGTCAAAAGGCGCGTAATCACTAGCTTGTTCAGAGTAAGTAACACGGAAAATCGATTTTCGGGATGAAATCATTGTTGCGGTGTCGATAAGTTCGTGGGGGAATTCCAGAAAATTCCGCTGACGTCATTCGCCTTTGCGCGGGTCAGGGAGAGGGCACGTGATCGCAAAGTGCGCTGCAGGTCACGACAAGTTCGAACGCGTCGAGCCCGCCTTGATTTGAAGCGCGCGCGCGTTTTCCGTTTACATTAAAATTCATTCACTTTTACGCCTTAAATAATTTTAAAATTTATTTCGAATTTATAAAGAAAATAATAGCATGGAGTTAGTCGTTTTGAAAGCACAGGGCGTATTGGTTTTGGTTTATCAGTGAGTGCGCATTTTAATGAACAGTTTGTTTTTTGTGGAGAGGTGAAACATTTGCAGTCAGAAGGCGTGTAATCACTAGCTTGTTCAGAGTAAGTTAGACGGAAAATCGATTTTCGAGATGAAACCATTGTTGCGGTGTTGATAAGTTCGTGGGACAATTTCAGAAAATTCTGGTGACGTCATTCGCCTTTGCGCTGGTCAGGGAAAGGGCACATGATCGCAAAGTGCGCTGCAGGTCACGACAAGTTCGAACGTGTTGAGCCCGCCTTGATTTGAAGCGCGCGCGCGTTCGCCGTTTGCATTAAAATTCATTCACTTTTACGCCTTAGATAATTTTTAATTTTTTCCGAATTTATAAAAAAATAATAGCATGGAGTTGGTCGCTTTTAAAGTACAGCGCGTATTGGTTTTGTTTAATCAGTGAGTGCGCATTTTAATGAACAGTTTGTTTTTTTGTGGAGAGGCGAAATATTTGCAGTCAAAAGGCGCGTAATCACTAGCTTGTTCAGAGTAAGTTAGACGGAAAATCAATTTTCGGGATGAAATTATTGGTCGCGTTCAGGGATTTTTTAGACATGTAGCGCTACAGCGCAAAGCGCTTGATGTTCCCTGAACACGCTTTCGATCTTAAGGACGTTCACGAAATTATGGCGGTTTTGTTTACAGCTGCACGGCTTGAAAAGCGATCAAGCGGACAAAAATATATGCTTTACCGCTTGATAAAGCGTTACAGCGCCACACATAAAGCGGTACCGTTCAGGGAAACCGTTTTCGTAAAGCGCTTAAGCGCTACATTTCCTTGAACGCGACCATTGTTGCGGTGTTGATAAGTTCGTGGGACAATTTTAGAAAATTCTGGTGACGTCATTCGCCTTTGCGCTGGTCAGGGAAAGGGCACATGATCGGAAAGTGCGCTGCAGGTCACGACAAATTCGAACGCGTTGAGCCCGCCTTGATTTGTAGCGCTCGCCTTTTACGTTAAAATTCATTCACTTTTACGCCTTAGATACTTTTTCATTTTTTCCGAATTTCTATATATATATATATATATATATATATATAAAAAAATAACAGCAAGGAGCAAGTCGTTTTGATATATCGCATTTTATGAATACAATTATTAAAACATCATTATTCAATAATATACATATTTATTCAAACGATTTCAAAATTCATAAGCGTAATGAATATAAATGTTTCGAGTTTTCCTCCCTGAGATCTTTTTGCTCTAATTTTTGTTTAAATTTCAAACAAAATATAAAAATAATACTTCGTTAAATTAAGGAAACTTGATCATTGCAAATACTTTTTTGGGTAATATTGAAAAGGTATAACTTGTGTGTTAAGCTGCAGCGCTTTATTAAGCACTTAATTATTGTTATGATATTTACTTACGGAAATTTCACCATTTTACAAAATTATAAGAAGTTTTAATATAAGTAGTAAATACATAAGTTATTACATACAAATAACTAAAAATACTGATTTAATAATAATAAATCAACTTTATTTCAGGAAAATAAATTAATCAATTATTATCCCAAGTTGAAAGATTCTGCCATATATAGCACTGCAACGCTTTACTAAAAAAATATATTATAAGTAGTGATGGGCAAAGTCGATCTTTTATTATTGCTAAATTAAGTATATTATAATTTTAAGAATGTTACTTATTATAAAAATATCAAAAATAACTTCCCATTTATTAATAAACATAAATTTGAAGTTACTTTTTCGTTTTAAATACTTAAAACGACACATTTAGTAATTACTCGATTACTAATATTATTCGATTTTGCCCAACACTAATTATAAGCTCTGACTTATGTGTAATACAACAGCGCTTTACTAATGCGTCTTTGCTATGATTTAGTGATGGGAAAGATCGATCAAAAATATTGTGCTGCTCGCTCGATCTTTGCTTATGATCGATCGGATCGATCTCACTGAAATATCGAATCGATTATAACTAGTGATGGAAAAGATCGATCAAAAAAATCTAACCACTTGATATTTCTTTGTGATCGGTTGAAACGACTTTACTGAATGATTTTTCATGATCAATCCTTTCGGCTCAATCTGATCTTCAATCGCCTAGCAGCTGAGCTTCGATCTTTCCGTTTAGCTTGATAATGAGACTAAACTAATAAAATTTATATTTTATTGTACAAATTTAATTTTATAATGAGAAATATTCTTGTTTAAATAATTATAGATAAATAATTGTTTATATTTAATTTAACTATTTCAAGCTGAATCGATCATGCCGAAATAATGGATCCGAAAAAATGTGCAGCTCGATCTTTGAGGATCGATATTTTCAATCCAACCTTTGCAGATCAATCTGATCACCGATTGATTGATCTTTCAAGTGATGAATCACAGATTGATCGATCTTAAAAAGGATCGATTTTGCCCATCTCTACTATGATTCCAAGAAAAAGAATTTTTTAAATAACCTCTAGGTTGGATGAAATTAATGAACTATTCAATTCAACCAACATTTTTTAAATTCAGTTATTTCCTTACTAATTTATTTATTTCACTGTTTATTTATTATTAATGCACCCTTGATAATCGGTTGTCAGCGTCTCAAATAATCGGTCATAAAATTCCCCTGTTGTTTGAAATAGGGCTACAATTAATTATTTACAGAAAAAACATTAAAAAAAAAATAGTCATTTTCCATTTCTTCTTTCTTATTAAAATTTAAATAGAAGAAAGGAAACTAATATTTGTTTTCAATTGCCATTTTTTTGTAATAAATATTTATTTATTTATAACTCAATTTAATCTGAGTTGGATTGTAGGAAACGGACCTTAGAATTTTTAAATTACGGATTGGTTTAACTAAGCTTTACTTTTATCCCTTTCGTTTATGGATTTTATTTAATGAAACAACCAATAGTTTTACCACTTAGAATAGAACTAAAATAATAGTTAGCCTTAATTAATTTTGAAAAAAAAAAAAATATTAGTGATACTGGCGTATCTAATTAGATCAGAAGTAGAAACTCCAATTGGAAAAACCGGGCCTAAATAATTTATAAAATTCTGGGACAATTTTGATTTAATCAATTAAGTTTAAACATACCTAATTATTTTATATTTCAAATACTTAAACTAAATTCTGTTATTGAAAATGAATATGCTGTACAGGAAATGTACCC
Source organism: Philonthus spinipes (assembly GCA_963082785.1). NCBI lineage: Eukaryota > Metazoa > Arthropoda > Insecta > Coleoptera > Staphylinidae > Philonthus > Philonthus spinipes. The sequence goes on along the minus strand of OY720307.1, from coordinate 14,355,959 downwards.
GGTGGTCCAAATTGCATGTTACTATAGAGAATCTCGCTTATTAGCAAAGATAAAAAAAACGGATGGCGCATCCTCGAGCTCTTTTTTCAAGACAAACTCAACGGTGAAAATAGAACTAGCTATCGTCTTTTGTTTTCAAGTTATAGCCAAAAATTTTATATTTTCCATTAATTATTAAACAATAAAAACAGGTATGTATTTTATAATGTAGTAATATTTTATTCCTTTCTTCACTTTTTTTTATTTTTATCATTATATGTACATTACAAGCACAACGTGCTCTTTTTCAATAGTTTTATGTAAAATTGACAAATAAATAAATAAACATGTAAACAAAATTTAATATACAAATGTGATGTGATGTCTTTTGCAACTTCTTTTTAAATATTTTTTTTTATGATTGTTTGCTCCTTTAGCAATAATCTAAGATGAAAAGCAATTGTTTAGATAGCATCAAACAGTGCTATTTTTGACTTTTAACCTGAAACGCATTTTCGTAAGATTCGTTAATTATTTAAAAGTTGCAAAAGATATAGCCCTGTTTTTATTGTTTCATTTCACTGTTTACACCTTTGGCAATAATCTAGGATGAAAAACAATTGTTTAAATTACATCAAACAGTGCCATTTTGGTAATTGAATCTGGTGCTTATGTAACTTGAAATTTAATGGAAAATAAGTATTGGCGTAAGAATGTATAATAAGACAACATTTTTAATATACATTTTTTTTTTAATTTTTAAAATAATACTTGGTTTTTGTTTATTTCTTTTCTGGGCACCTATGGTGGAGGTGCCGGGCAATCCCGTGACTGGAAAATGGTTAAGTGGGTAACTTCACGTCGGTACTTTCCTATCTTTAGAAAAAAAAAAATAGTTCTGTTTGATTCTTGAAGAACTAGTTTATATTCTTGATACTCGCGTTCATTGCATATGTAACATTATTTTAAAAAATAAGATAAAATATATCTTATTTTATTTTTATTAGTCACTTGCAAACATTCTTTATTACATTAGAATATAAAATTGTTGTTTCATGTAAAATGTGTTCTAATTTCATAAATAATTAAAAAAAACTATGAGAAGTTGCCAACGGATTTTCCAGCCACGGATTTGCCCGGCGCATCCACCATGGCGGAGGCGCCCGGTATTGTCAATTGTTAAATAATTGTTTCTTGGAGTTGTAACTTGCTAAATATTTGTTTAATTAGAAAATTTTGTTCGATTCTTAAGTATTTTATTTTTGGATGTAATTTAATATGTTACTTTATTCTTAAAATCGTCTTTAACATGCGCTTGCTTCAAAGTCCTGCAGAACCCTGTTTGTCACTTTTTATTTTCGTTTTTTTTCGATGTTAATTTGTTAATAACATCCTAATGAAGTAATTTAGAGAGTATAAAAATAGTATGTCTTAAATTTATTTTTTTATGAATTTTTTATTCCAGCCATGGATTCCACTCTAATAAGAGACATTTTCAAAGTTCTGCAGAACACTGTCACTTTTCATTTTTGGTTTTTCGATGTTAATTTGTTAATAACATCCTAATGAAGTAATTTAGAGAGTATAAAAATAGTATGTCTTAAATTTATTTTTTTATGAATTTTTTATTCCAGCCATGGATTCCACTCTAATAAGAGACATTTTCAAAGTTCTGCTGAACACTGTTTGTCACTTTTTATTTTTGGTTTTTCGATGTTAATTAGTTAATAACATCCTAATGAAGTAATTTAGAGAGTATAAAAATAGTATGTTTTAAATTATTTTTTTTATGAATTTTTAACTCGAGCCACCGATTCCACTCTAATAAGAGAAAATTTTCAAAGTTCTGCAGAACACTGTTTATCACTTTATTTTCGTTTTTTCGATGTTAATTTGTTAATAACATCCTAATGAAGTAATTTAGAGGGTATAAAAATAGTATGTCTTATATTTATTTTTTATGAATTTTTCCACTCTAATAAGAGAAATTTTCAAAGTTCTGCAGAACACTCGTTTGTCACTTTTTATTTTTGGTTTTTCGATGTTAATTTGTTAATAACATCCTAATGAAGTAATTTAGAGAGTATAAAAATAGTATGTCTTAAATTTATTTTTTTATGATTTTTTTTATTCCAGCCATGGATTCCACTCTAATAAGAGACATTTTCAAAGTTCTGCAGAACACTGTTTGTCACTTTTTATTTTTGCTTTTTCGATGTTAATTTGTTAATAACATCCTAATGAAGTAATTTAGAGAGTATAAAAATAGTATGTCTTAAATTTATTTTTTTTATGAATTTTTAACCCCAGCCACGGATTCCACTCCAATATGAGATATTTTCAAAGTTCTACAAAACACTGTCATATTTTATTTTCTTCTTTCGCTAACATTATTTATTATATAAGAATATAAAATTGTTCAATTCATTGTTTTGTTTTAATTTCATAAATAAAAAATACGAAAATTTATTAAAAATTGATTAATTAAATGTTATTTTCAAATATCAAGAAAATATCATTTAATCTTTGACATTTTCATAAAATCAAGTAATAACAAAAAATGTTGAATTTTTAGCACTTTTAATAAATTTTCGTTTTTGATATTTTCAAATGCATTTTTTAAAAATTTCAAATTTTCTTTTTAATTTCCATACATCAGTGTTTATTTGATATTGCTAGATATCGGAGTTGATTTAACCAAAGTTTGTTTAATATTCTCAAAATACCGACATTTATTTGATATCTTCAATATTCCATCTAAATACTTTATAAAGTATTGTATAAACACTGAAGTAATCGTTTTATTTATTTATTTTAATCGGTAAGAATCTCTGTTCTGTTTTTTTTGTTTGCGTTTTCGACAACCTTCCTTTGTTTTGCTGTAAGCCGGCCGGATGTGATGAGACAGCAAATTGATTTTTAAGTGCGGAGCCGTTCTTTGTCCTTGGACTTTAGTAATTCGCCCACATCAATCCTTTTTTGGTTTTGGTGTTATTTGCGTTCCTCTTGTGTAAACCGAGTCGGGGTTTTCAAAAAAAAAAAAAAAAAACGCTCGAAATAGTTATCTTCAGAACATTAAATGATGATTGAATGCAAAAATTACGATTATTGAGCTTTATTAATATTTATTAAATAATAAAAGTTACAAAATCAAATATATTAATTAATATGTGTTAATGGGCAATCAAAGTGGTCTTTCCATCTAAATTCTTAAAATATAAAATTCAGTTATATTGAACAAAAATAAATTTAAATTAAATGAAAGTAATTTGAAAATAATTAATAAATTATTTCCTCTTTAGCTACTGTGACATTGTGACTTATCCAATAATGGACATTTGCTGTTGCATAGCAATAACATACTGTATAATGCAACAAATTTTGAATCGAAAATATTTAATGCAAAAATTAATTATTAAAAATAAATTTGTTGATTTATTGGTTCAATATAACCGAATTTGAAATTTTAAGAATTTAGGTGGAAAGACCGCAGATCGATAGCCTCTTAACAGATATTAATTATATATTTGATTTAGTAACTTTCATTATTTTGAATTTTTCTTAGTAGATTGATTCAGGATGAGCGTTTTCTTATAATATACAATCTTTATTAATAAATATATAATATATATATAAATATTATATATTATATATATCAATAAATATATAATTAATAAACATTGTATATTATAAGAAAACACTCATCCTGAATCAATCCACTAAGATTCATGATAAAAGTTTAAGGCTAGGACAAGATTTTTATAACAGAAACCAAGCTTTGAATTTGTTGATTGTGTTAAGTATACTGTAACAATAACAATACAATCAACTCTTCTTTGTATTATAGTCACTAACTAATTAACAAGTACTCGTTTTCTAATTATACAGTCTTAGTACATTTTATCAGAAGACCCAAATAATTAATAAATCATAAAACTATTTAATAAATGTTTCAAACAAAAATGTAAAATTGTCTTTTAAGTATGTTTTCAATTTACTGAGTAAACTTTTGTTTTTCAGGGGTTTTGCATTAATAAAAACGGTAGTTTACCAAATTGTAGTAAATTAAATCATGTGAATTCCTTCAGGTAGCAGTGATCTCTTGAAAATGTAATTTTTGGCTTACAGGCTTAGTCAAAATTATTGGAACAACTACTACTACTACTACTTTACCAAATTATGGTAGTAAATTAAATCATGTGAATTCTCAAGTATCACCAAGCTATTGAAAACATTTTTAAATTTTTGTTTATATCTTTTTTTGTGTTATTTCAAGTCGGCTGACATTTTTATATCTAGTTCCCAAATTATTACAGATTGTTGCAATATTGGATATAAAAAGAAACTTAAAAAAATGCCAAAAATTACATCTTCAACAGCTTGGTGACAACCTAAGGTTTCACATGAAAATGACTTAGCGGAATTAAGGGATTTTTTAGACGATAATCTTTTATTATTTATTTATTCAATTAACGGAGGCCATTAAATACAGTAACATACATACATGATACAATGAATAGTTACAATAATAAAATAATAGAATTAACAGAAAAAACACATTTTTAAAAACGAACTATTTAGCACTAAGTATACGGCGCAAAGAACTTGCAGAATCTACAAACATGTTGAAGCTGGATACTTTATAGACCCGAGCCGACGAAATATTTTTTTTTCATACCACACTAATTGTTTATTAGATAAGGATTTGCATTGTAATTAATTATTTACAATACAAAACTGATTAATTATTGTTTTGGATTTACCAGATTTTAAATGTGAAATGTTGTATTTCAGGTTGAGAGTCGGTGGCACTCAACTCTCCTCTTGGTGAGACTCTAAAAGTCAACATTTTTAAAAACACTTTCGGCGAACATATTGTAAGTACTCCCCGTCAGAAGGAAGACCTTCCAACACCTTTTGGACAACAATGATCCTCATGGGAACGTCAATTTGTGTTTTCAGTACCGTTCACCATGGCCCCATCCACTCACACAAGAGTTGCCTGCGCTTCGTGGCGAGAACCCCAACGTCAATCTGAATCATCTCTCGGTGGTGGACTTCAAGTTGGACAACGGCGACTCTTTTGCGATAAACACGGCCGTCGGCAGTGCGGAGAGCATGATGCTGAGGTACGAGCAGAGCGAGCTCGAGGAATTGCAGTCCGTCGATCCCAGGGTTATACAGCCGATCGTGAATTATACAGTCATCGATTCGGTTTACAATCAGGTATGTTTTTGAATACATAAAAATATTTATAGTTTTGAATTGAATTAATATATCAAAGTAAAACAATAGCATATTAATGTTAAGAGTGTGGTGTGTTTGTAAGAAGTATTGGTGTTGTTATTCACAAACAGTGGGGGGTTGTTATTTCAGCCGGAGGCGGAGGTGGAAAGTGGTGCTTTGAGTCTTGCGGATTGCAAAAACGTCTCACAGGATTTGGACAGGTATCAAATAGAGATGGAACAGTGCATCAATTTGAACCTGTTACTGTCACGGATGCCAGAGGGCTGTGGCGTGGAAAATACTGCAGATGAATTAAACACACCGATATTCGGTAAGTTCAAAATGCAGTATGAAATATTCACCACATCATTGATTTTTTTTATTTTAATTCAATATCAAAGATATGATGAACATTAAAATAAAGTTCATTTTATATTAGCAAAAGTGACCCATTTTGCAAACATTCCAATGCAACCTTGTAAGTCTATTGTGGCTCATGCCTTATAGTTCACCTTCAAAGTCCATCTTATTAATGAAGTGGAGTATCTGGTCTATGGTCCAGTAAAACCCTTTACAGGTATTCCAGGTATAACATTGCTTTACTCAATATCAAGGTTCTGATCCAGCTACCAGTTGAACAGGTACAAAATGCGTGCTTATCATCTAAATTCTTAGTAGTGTCGTTCAGTTCCATCTTATTTAGATGGTGCTATAACGTCTATGACCAGTAAAGAAAGCAGTTAGTGGGCTTATGAAGTACTCCTTTCCAACGATGACTTCTTTCGATGTTCAGGAATATCTCATCCCAGGATAGCCAATAGTTCTGAGCTTCATGCATCCATATAGTCAACTCAGGTTTCAGCCCAGGGAAATGTGTTCCTGATCGGTCGAGGAATCTGCCATTCCTCTAATGCATCCACATCAAGCTGACCTGGTTCCTCTGCCCTAGTTTGCGGAGTATCTCGGGAATGCTCCAACCACCAGGGAGGAGCAACTGGGTAATTCTAGTGCTTTCAGAATTGTCTGACATACGAACATTTTTTGCCCCCCCCTCTTTGAAAGATCGTTTGGGTGCATACGTAAATGGGGTACATTTCCATTTCGAGAATTGCCAAGGTTGTGGTAAAGTTCAGTCCTTCATTTGCTACCAACTACTGCAGCTTCTATACCCGAGGGTAGCTTTGACCTGTCAGTGTACCAAAACGAGTCAGCTTGAGTTGGGCTGATTTATCTCCCTTTCAGGCATTGACGTCCCCTGGTGGGGGTGGAAGGCTAGTGTCCTCAGGGAGGTAGATTGCAGCCAGAATGACATACCCATTTTTGCATAAGCCACCACTCACTCTCACCATGGTAACGTCCCCATCTGAGAGGTGTAAGATTTCGCAATCGAGGGTTTCTGAATCTCCCATATTGTATCCGATGCCAAATCGAGTCGCCTACAGAGTGTATCTGTGGTTCGCCTCGAATGGCCCATATCCTTCAGCTTTCCTCCATATGCCCATCTCTAAGTCGGTGAGCATAAGTCCATCCGATTTATGTAATTGGCAGCAGATTCTTGTAAGGTAGATTTCATATCAAAATCTGCTATTTCTAGTGCTGTCTTCGTAGGAGTTGCCGGTTGCTGTGATTATACTGTAGCCTCTGGCTTCTCACTCCTAAAGGCCTCCCTTAAATGTGGAAAGTTGGAAACCACTAGACTGTACGATTTGTTTGCCTGCAATTTTGACAGTCTCGGATTTCCTCTTTATGCTCGTCTTATTGGGATTTCGGAATCTTATTGTCTAGGCCACAAACCTAAAATGGATACAGTGCCCCTACTTTTTAGGACTCTCCTGTCCTACTCTCCCCCTCCAAAGATATAGAGCTGTTCGGGTGGACGCTCTTTGACGGCATGGCAGTAGTCATCTCACGTCAAATTGGAAGACTTTGAGTTTGTTCTTAATCGAACTCAAATACCGCATTTATGTTAGTAAAGGGTTTAAAAATTATAAACTAATTGTGAGAAGCAAGTAAAGGGCTTGAAATAATACCTTCAAAATTAATATGAAGGTAGAAAATAAATAAAACACTTTGCTTGTAACACACATTTGGTATTTTCTTGTTCGGAGGTTGAATTTACAGGAGATTAATTTTTGTGTTTTCTGTTTCAGATATACCGACAAAACAACTTAACGTAATAAACATACAGGACACTACCGACACGGACGTGGACCGACAAAAACAAAACCCATTCGATTTCACATCTCCTGCGGAGGAGGAGGGAATTCAGGAAATAATCGTTATAGGGGGGGAGGATTACAGTGACAACATCAAAGCGGAAATAAAAACAAACTCTGAAGACCATAGTGTAGTTAATAATAATAGTGACATAACCGACAACACGATGCTAAATTATGATATGTCGGACGTGGACATCAATCTCGACGAGTACGATTTGTTGAGTGACTGCAACGAGGCTATGCTGCTGGACGTTTTCGGTGTTGAGATGCAGCAGAAAAGCACAGAGGAGGTGAATGTTGTCGACGATTCGGAGGTTAAGGACGAGGAGGAGTTGAGTGTGTTAAGTGTGGATTTGCAAAGGCGGAACGACCAGGAGGAAATTGAACTAGAAGAGCCGGTTTGTAATTTACAGAATATGGGTCCGCTGAAGTTGAATCTTGGAAAGTATCTTGGGCCGACTGTTGATATGCAAACACCAGATGTTATCAATACCATTTTCTCGATTGAAAAGGATTTCAATCCCTTCATTTATGGAGTAAGTATATAATTTTCATTTATAAAAATTAACATCCCACTGTACAAAATGGTAATAGTAAAGTTAAAAAATATAGAATAAAACATTTGGTTTATTTCACTTAATATGTTTATTTCTTCCAAATAGTTTCGGTCATTGACCATTATCAAGGATCATAATAAATGGAAGATGACGCAAGCGCCATCTTTTTGCCTAATTTCATGTGGCATCGTCGATGTTGTTGAACATTTTATTATCAAGGATGTTTCACCAACTGTTAAGTGAGAAATTAATAAAATATATAGGAAATAATAATATTAAGGATTAATGTTGTTTAATTTAAATGTTGATGCAATGATATTTGTGAAAATTTGTTCAGTGGAATAATTCAAATATTGTGTAGATTTTTATAGAAGTAATATCATTATTAACATACTTGTATTTATTTTCAGGAAATGGTAAAAGTGGAAGAAGTTCTGCCTCTAGACGAAAACTCCTCATCCATAGCTTACTCGGAAGCGCCATCCTGCAGCACGATCATCACCAACAAAGACGACCAAGACGACTTGAGCCTCGAATACACACCCCCACCGCCCAAGAACTCGCGCAAGCGCAAGAACCTGAGCGACTACGAAATCGACGATGACGACGAGGACTACGTACCGCCCGGAAAACGGCAGAAGCCGAAGGTCAAGCAAGCGGAGCGGATCGCGAAACGTCGCGGGCGGCCCTCGCTGGCCAGTCCGCAGAGTGTCCAGCGCCTCAGCGTGTCGTCGGACAACTCGGAATCGTCCAAATACAGAGAGATGCGCGACAAGAACAACGAAGCGTCGCGCAAATCGCGCCAAAAGCGGCGCACGCAGGAGCAGAATTACGAGAAGGAGAAAGAGGAGCTGGCCTTGAGGAATACGCAGCTCAAGGCTCAGGTTTCCGAACTGGAGAGGTCCGTCAGCACACTCAGAGAGGACCTCATGAAGCTCATGCTGAGGAAGTAAATGGTAGATTTACGGTTTAATGCTTACATTTAATTCATTTCATATATGTATATAATAGTGTTTATTGATATTATTTGTTATCTAATTATTATTTATATATATCACAATTATTTAATTTTTTATCAAAAAATATTAATTTAACAATCCTATTATTTATTCATTCATAATTATTTAAGCATAAACTAATAATTCATTAATTAAACTTTATTATAGGCTATGACCAGTGATTTTCTTAATTAATTAATTATTTTATAAAAAATATTAATCATGAGGTATACTTATTATGACCATTGAATTAAACAAAATCTACTCTTTGCAACTACAGCATTGACATTTAACTCTAATCAATAGAAATACTTTAATATTGTTCGTTATTGATTAATAGTTGTATAGTAGATTTAACCCTCTATTATACAACTCCTAATTAATCAATAGAGATATTTCATTATTGCTCATAGAGGAAATAATATATACATATTCTTAATTCAAAGTGTTTTATGATATTTTATTAAATGTTTTGTAGTTGTCGTTTTGTACACATTTTCTATTGAATAATTATGGTATATAAAAATAGTGATTAGTGCTTACACATTTCTATCTTAGTTTGTTGGAACTTTCGGTTAATTGATTGTTTTGTGTATTTTATAAATACATGGTTATAATGCGAATCAAATATTCTTACAATTTTCGTACTTTGTATGCTTTAATAATTCAATATGTAATAATCAAATAAATAGAATATATATTCTAAACAAACTGTCTTATTTATTCATAAAATATGTTACATTCTTTGTCCTATCATTAAAACCGACGTTGAAGTAAAAAAAAAACAATATGGTATTACACTCAAACAAGTTTAAAAATTAAATTAAAAAAAATCATAATAAATTAAAGACGACGCAAGCGCCACCCTTTGCCTTTTTTGGGAAATTAAAAGAAATTTGAAAATAATAAAAATTAAATTATTATTTTCTCTATAGCTACTGCACCTTTCGACTTACACGATTTAAGTACTTAAAAATGACTTCTATTGAGACAACTATCTCCCGGGTAAATACACTGGACATCATTGGAAAAATACGCACCGATATCACCAGCCTACAAATTTTATATGGAAGTCTTCGCCACGCCACAGGAAGAAGCTATCTGCGACTGTGTAATGGAAAAAGGTCATTGCTAGCGTAACTTTAACAGAAATTTCCCGAGGCAATGCAAATTGACATGCTGTACGGTCTCCCGAAGTATGAAATAAGAGATAGGATTCCAAGAAATTCAATCACCAGTTTTCGCGAATTGTTAAATCAAGTACACCCGAAAGAAATATCAAAGCCTACCTGATGCAAATTGAAGGACTAGATGCTCCTGCAAGATTTTTGGCTACTCACTAGAAGAATGCCAAAAAGGGACAAAGCAGTCAAAGCCATGACGGCCACAGAGAAAAAGGAAATCCGCTGTTATGGATGCCAAACACCAGGTTTGATAAAACGAAACTGTTCGAAGTGCTCAGCACAAGCAGCATCCTAGACACAACCCATCAGTTTCTGTGAAGCTGACATAGGACTACGGGTACGGGATCGTCCAGCACTAGCCATTGAAATTGGAAGAACAGCCGGAATAGCATACGTAGACACTGGCATAAGCCTAGCTAGTGAGGAGTTATATCAGGAAATGCTGAAACAGGCCAGGAAGTTCCAAGAAAAATCTGTAAACTTCAAATAAATATACTGTTGTTTTTCTTTTTTGAATAATTCATTGTTTTTTTTTTTCAATGCCTATTTCGACCACAACACTCTACGTCAATTAAAAAATGCACAATGATGCGCATTAACGTGAACATATTCAAACGTCAATGGTCAAGACACACTGATTCGTAATGTCAAACTGATTAATTCATTTTTCGGAACAAAAATTGTAAAATTCCCAGTGATGTGGTTTTTGAACCATTTTTTGAATTTAAGCGATGTACTTCTGATCGCGTGTCACGGTCTGATGACCTCAGTGATGGCGTTCCTCTTAGTCATGCTGTACAGGGAGTGGAAGAGTTTGGACATCTTGGACACGGTGTACGTTAACCAGGAGTTTCTCGACGTCAGCATTCGGGACGAGGATAATTTCCTCGAAGTCGATCAGAAAATCGAGAACGTGAGCGGACTGGAATGACGATTTGCAAACCGGTATTGTATCTTCAATGAGATTATCACGTTTTAAAGTGTTGATTTATTTCTAGAATTCGTTCGTTCAAATTGGATTGAGTGTTTGCAATTCCCATGTATTTTAGATAAATTTTGATAAAATAAATATTTTGTTTCCACTCGACTTACTTTACTTACTGAAATCCATTTACTTAAAAGTGTGATTATTGTTTAAATAAATTAGGAATTTATTTCGTATTTGGTCGTAAATTTCAATTGAAATTTGATCGTTTAAAAATTCAATGGTGTGGTGCCGGTTTTGATGTGTAAATTGAGTTATATAAATTGAGGTAAGGCAGAAAGACATCTGGTCGATAGAAGAATTTCTCGAGTTAAAAGTTCAAGTTTATTAGATTAATATCCCAAATTATGACACAGCTAACTATCAGAGCTATAGAAATCTATCAGCCAAATAAAAAATGACGATTTATAATCGAATACTACTCTAAATTCACGTAATCCATCAGCCAAATTTAGCGATATGAAAATTTATCGGAGGTCAATTGAATAATTTAAGCTTGCGGTTTAGTAGAAAGAGATAGCTATATAGTACAATGGAAATAATCGTTTGAAAAAAGAGCCATTCTTTGGGATTTAATAATATGAATATGTATTTACATTTTTTATCTACCAAGTATAAAGTATCAGTCTTAATAAAAAATAAATCGTTAATTTTCGTATATTACGTCAATTTACTAGTTCAAGTTAGAAAAGAAAATTGTAAGATTTAATAAAAATAATAGGTCATGTCTGGTAAGTTATTTGAATGCAGAATTTAGTGAAATCCTTGAAATTTTCATTGCACAAGTTTTTGTTAGCAAAAATATAATTTAAAATTTGCTAAAAATTTGATCAATTTTCATTGTTTTTTCATAATTGGTTTTTAGACAAACTAAATATTAAAATAATTTGTAATTCATTTGATGAAATTCCTGCTTATTTTAAGATTACTTTAATGTATAATACAATATTCTTCATTGATCACAACAGCAATCTAACTCGAATTGGTGATTGCTAATAATTATATAGCTATCTCTTTCGTCTAAACCGCTCTCTTAAAATATTAGTCGTAATGTATTACGACTAATATTTTAGGATTTAACTGACAGATTTATAGCCCATGGCCTACTAACAATAAGATTTAGTAAATCTTGTATTGTGTAGATTTTACTTCTTTAAAGTTAATTTCACAATAAAGCACTTATTATTTGGTTTGTAAGATACTTTTTTATTTTATGCGATTGCAGTTTTGTCGAATCTTTGTTATAACAAAATAATACGTATTTTATTGTGATAAAATTTAGTCATTGTATTGGATTTTTTAGATATAATATCAGTATAACTTATGGTTAAACTGTATTTCGCCTTATAATTTGTAATTAATTTAAAATCCTAATAGTTTCTGTCTATATTATATGAATTGCAAATAAAAATTATTATTATTATTGATCATAATTATGGGTATAATTAGCTAGTAGACATATCTATGTTTGCCTTGCATACAAGACAAACGTTAAAAGACCATTTTGTTACTAGACTTTGAACATCCTTTTAGTATGGAGGAAAGAATTACTTCACCTATGCTTGTAGTATGATTTAAGTGAAGATTATAAGAACATTTCCAACAGTTTACCAAATTACAGAAAGGAAGTCTAATAACCCGGAGCACTGCCAATTCAAATTTGACATTTCAAGAATTCAGTGATATAACAGGTTTTGTGTTATAGGTTAACGGTACCGCTGGGCTTAAAGAATGTCCGCTATGAACGCTAATGTCATTGAAAGTCTCTTGCATCTTTCTTTCATTGACGTTCGATGATTATTAGGGTCAACAATATATGAAATAAACTGACGAACAGGTACCTGCCAATTGATTCGGTTTGGCTTATTTTTTGGAATGAGGGAAAAATCTATCCGCATACATACAGTGCATTTTTTATCCAGGCCTCATAGGGATTTACATAGGAAAATCTTTTCGTCGTGTTAATGGTTTTTCTATGGTATGGATTTTGATCAAATTAAACACACATTTAAATTAGAATAATTTGTGCAAAGTTCAGCAGTTTTTAAATTATTTTAAATGCATTTAATGTTTTAAATAGTGATTTAAAATAATGATAATTTTAAATATTTTCTTAATTAATAGGCTTAGTTCTCTGACATCTACTGAAGTTGTCAAAGTATTCTAGTTTATTGTACATTTTTTATTGCAAGAATGTTGATCACGGTGTAGACCAAGAAAAGATTTAAATAGTGATGGATTACACAAAAGAGCTTATTTTTAAAAGATATTAAGGTTTAGTTAATTATTTCAAATTAGTTTTCAATATTCAATAAACTTTAATTAATTAACTTAAACTAGGCAATACAATAACTTTAAAAAACCATAACATTAAAGTAAATGTTCAAACTGTTGCCCATTAGCATCTAAACAATGACCTATCCTATCTTTAAAATGTCTTTTCACATTTTGAAGCTGCCGGAGAGTTATTTTAGCAGATTCTTCGAGAATTCTTCCATTTAATTCTTCTAAATCCTTTGGTCTGCTACGGATATCGTCAAAAACATTGCTTGCCAAATAATCCCAGTAAAAGAAGTCGAGCGGTGTTAAATCGGGATTCCTTGCTGGCCATTTCAGAGGTCCAAGTCGCCCAATCCATCCATGCGGAAATTGAGTATTTAAGTACTCAGTAATTTGTCCCGTGCTATGTGGAGGAGCACCGTCGTGCTGGAAAATTATTTCGCCATTTACTGGCACTTGTTCAATGGCAGGAAAAATATTTTCCATCAATAATCTTTGATATTTTTCACTATTTAGCGATCCCTCTATTAAAAATGGACCTATAATATGGTTACCTACCATTCCTGCCTATACGTTGACCTTTTGTGGCCATTGTGTGTGTGTGGTTTGGAAGAAATATGGATTTTTTCTAGACCATAATCTTGTGTTTTAATTATTTACTGACCCATTCAATATGAAAGTTTTTTCATCAGTAAAAAGAATTCTATTCATTACATTTGGATTTTCATTAATTTTATTAATCCAAAACTCGCAGAATTCCATTCTCGGAAAATAATCACTTTCTAACAGATGGTGGCTATTGTGAATTTTATAACTTTTAAACTTTTCCAACTTCAAAGCTTGGTAGCAACTGCTTCGTGTAACTTGAAATTGGCTGGATAATTTTGTCACACTTATTAATGGATTTCAATTGCCAAACACACATTTTCCCTCAAGTTATCTGTCACAACCCGATTTGCACGTTTTCTTCCTCCACTATGTTCCGCATTAACACAACCAAATTTAACAAAGTTGTAAAATTTTAGAATTGTTTTCTGATTTGGAATTGGCCGTCCTGGATACTCCACGGAGAAATGATCACGCACTTGTCTACTTGATAGCCCTTTTATGAATTCCATCACCATTTTAACCTTTTCTTGGGTGGTATAAACCGACATTCTTTCAATAAAAGGAGTACAATAAATTGGAACACTTTGACAATTACGATTGATGTCAAACGATTTAAAAAAATATTCAAAATTATTATCATTTAAATATAAATATATACTGAATTTTGTATATATTACTCCAAATTAAATGTGTGTTTAATTTGATCAAAATCCATACCATAGAAAAACCATTAACACGACGAAAAGATTTTCCTATGTAAATCCCTATGAGGCCTAGATAAAAAAATGCACTGTATATTATTACATTTTTGACAAATTTATTTACCACCCACAAATATTTTACTCAAAATTATCATAACCAATAATTTTATTCTTGAAATAATACTGAACTTTGTAATTTTAAATAAAAATGCAATTTTGAATAACATAACTCTTCAATGCAATTTTACATTAACAACAATGTAAGATTCAACAAAGATAAATATTGTTAATCCAACAACATTAATTAATTACTCAAATCTAAATTTAAAAAGGTTGACTTGGATTTTGAAAAATGCGGATTTGTTATGTTTCTTACTTGCAAATTATTATAAAATGCAATGTTCTAGTCAAATCTTTAAAATTTATTTTAGTGAAAAGTGTAATAAATAATAAAATTGTTAGCAGTCAATAAAATAAATAAAGCCTGCAATAATATATATATATATATATATAAAAACACAATGGACTAAAATAAATAAAAAAAACTTTCAAAATATAAAAAGACAGATTCACAAATAACATAAAAAATTAACTGACGGTTCAATACTAATGGACGATTTTTTAATTGCAGAGGCTTTTACCGAAAATTTGGAAACTACTTTTCAATTACCATGTAAACTTTTTTGATAAGATTAGTAACTGTAGGGACTGAACCTAAAGAAGCAAGTTGGCAAATCAGTATCTCATGGTCCATAGCGTCAAAGGCACGGGGAAAATCAGTGTAAATAACATCCACCTGACCACGAGCATCTAAAGAATCAGAGCTAAATACTGAGAAATTGTAGCTAAATTAGTTGTAGTAGACCTGGCTGGCATAAATCCATGTTGATATGAAGATATCATACTGCGAACGCCATTAACTATTTCACTATGTAGTATAATAAGTTAAGTTTCGCGAAATTGGGCAAAATGGATATTGGACGATGATTGCTGAGAATAGACTTTTCACCTTTTTTATGAATCGGACAAAGTCTAGCACGTTTACACAAAATAGGAAATGTACACGACGAAATTGCCAAGATTATTATTGTGCATAATGGAGTAGCTAGAATGAATCTGCAGTCATGAAGAAGAAATCTTGAAATATTGTCATCGCATGTTGTAAATTTATTTGGAAAACGAGCCATGATGGCAATTAGTTGCGACTCATCCACATTAGTTATGAAGAACGGAGAATTCATACTAAAATCATTGTCCAATATCGATTGATCAATAGAGTGAGTGCGGTGGTTTAAAATTAAAGACATCAGCGAATCCATTTGCAATGTCATGGGGATTAGAAAGGTCCACTTCTTCATTTCGCATTACACTAGGGATGCGAGTTGTTCCACGTTTACTGGAAATAAAATTCCACAGATCGGCGGGATTACTCTTAAATTTAGATTCAGTTTCATGCATGAATACAGAGTACGCTTCAGCGATCTGGCATTTAATTAGTGAACGTAGTCTCTTGAATTCAATATTAAAGTGCGTTCTTTTTGTTTTAAGCCACATATTTCTATAACAGATTTTTAGTTTAAGATTACGTTTTATATTAGGGGTAAACCAGGGCGGATAATCACTATTAGTAGGTTTATATGTAGGAACATGTTTGTATAACACAAAGTACAGTATACCGTATATGCGTAACCAAGGTGTGCTGAATGCTTAAACTGCTGGGAATAGACGATAAATGCTAAAACTCGACGAGTTTTAGTTATTCATTACAGAATAACCTACAATTCGAAATACATGAAAGGCGCGAAAATGGCAGAGAGAACAGTAAATCTGGACGAGGTTAAAAATCGGTTTCTGAAGTTGGACGGACCAACTTCAGAAACCTCGTCCAGATTTACTGTTCTCTCTGCCATTTTCGTGCCATTGACACTCTGTGTGGGGTAACTACTTTACCGACAGCAGTTACAAGTTTGAATGTATATCATGTAGGCATCTACAAGCCTTCAACAAGCAGAAATCATAATGAAGGCATTGATTTCAACCATTACGACGAACCTACACAACAAACAGTGTTGGTGTTGAGCCCAACTTGAATACCGCATTCAACAAAGCAACAAGTAAGACTCCGTTCGAGGCATTACATGGGTACATGCCAATTTTTTTTTATTTAGGATTTGAAATAGTTGGAAGCATAGATGGGAAAGATAAATGGAGTCCACCGGAGGGTATTCAGGATGAAATTCAAAGAAAGGAAGCAGAAGAAGCAGAAAATATATGAGAAAAGGTACGATGCAAAACGATACAAGGGAATTAAATACTAAGTGGGTGACCTAGTAGCGATGAAATGCGGTCACCAAGCAACTGGACAGTCAACCAAGTTACAAATGAAATATAAATGCCAATCACTGAAATATTACCCAGTTACACGTTTAGAGTGAGCGAAGTGGGACACTTACTCAGACACTGTTCATGTAAATCAATTGAAAATTTATCGAAATAATAAGAAAACAGAGAGCGAAGATGAGGGGCCAACAGATGAAGAATTGGATGAAGAAGATGGAGCTAGCAGGGCAGGTAACTGCGAGATGGATGTAAATGACAAGGAGGTCAAGCAGAAATCCAAGATGAGAATAAAAATGATGATGAAGCGGCAAAAGAACGACTGAGTAGGAAGACAGGTCCACCAAAAAGACTTCAGGGTTATGAATTACGAGATACACAAAAAAGTTGAT
Organism: Philonthus spinipes; assembly: GCA_963082785.1. Taxonomy (NCBI): domain Eukaryota; kingdom Metazoa; phylum Arthropoda; class Insecta; order Coleoptera; family Staphylinidae; genus Philonthus; species Philonthus spinipes. Next base: position 14,338,492 of record OY720307.1, on the reverse strand, counting down.
TGTATCGTTATTACGTTATTTATTTTATTACTCCTATCCCGAAAGATATTATCATTTTGTTTGTTGTTCCAATCAGGTTGATTATTTCCACTTTTATCTCTTTTTATTTTATTATTGATTTATATTATTACTGAGCGAATGAGGTATCATTCAGGGGAATGATATTTTCAGGATGGACGTATGTTATATAAGGTCTAAGAAGATAAAATAAAAGATCTAAGAGTGTAATAAAGTAAGTTGGTAGTACTGAATGTGTGGGGGGAGTGTTGAAGCGGAAGAGCGAGGAGGTGCTGAGACGTAGTTTTTGCGGAAAAAATAAAGAAACAGTAACACTATTCCCCTTTAAATACTAAGAATAATAACCAGTCGTATTACACAGATAAAAATATAATGATTATTTACAGTAAATAACACGTGCAGTGTAACGCCAATTTGTGTTTGAAAACTCGCTCAAACAACAGCCAGTTGAAAAAATGCGGGAGTAATTGATGTCTTCATTGTTTGTTTAGGAGGGCAGGATCTGCGCTCCAACAATTTCACTCTGGTTTCAACAATGCTGCATGCACTTTTACCAAACGTAACAAGTGTTTATTTAGAAAAACGGCAACAATGATAATAGAAACGGCGCGTGAAAAAATAAGAACAAACAAATGAAACAGTATTAAGAAAAGAGAGCATTACTAAAGGTGTGAACCCATTGAGTAAAAGAGATTTATGTAACAGATAATTAAAATATTAATGAGACTAAACGGCGTCTTAAACTGTTAGTAAGATGTTGTTGTAAGATGTTGAATTATGTTCTTATTGGGTTAATTATAAAGATATATAACATATTAATTTTTACTCGGTAATGTTTCATAATATTAAAATCTAACTAGTTTAGATTTCTTAAGCCATTTTCAAGGAATAATACAGATCACATTTAATTACAGGTTGAACATATTATTCGTTTAGAATCATCATTTTTTGGTTTAAGCATTAGAGATATCAGGAGTTTGGTATATCAAATAGCGGAAAAAAATAATTTATCACACAAATTTAATCGAACAGTGGAAAAAAATGATTTTATTCTTTTTTAAAAAGACATCCAAATATTTCAGTAAGACAAGCTGAAAATACTTCCATGTGTCGGGCTAGGGGTTTTAATAGAGATGCTGTGAATCAATTTTTTAATTTATTAGAAACTACTGTCAAATCTAATGGTATTGATGCTTCTAGAATCTTTAATATGGATGAGTCCGGATTCTCTACAGTTCAAAAAAAATGTGCGAAAATAATTGCTGAGAAAGGAAAAAAGAGGATTGGTAGGGTGGTTAGCGGAGAAAGAGGAGCCAATACTACAATTGTGGTTTGCGCAAACCCGTTAGGCTTTTTTATTCCACCAATGTTTATTTTTAAAAGAAAACGATTAAATCCAGCATTAGGTAAAGGAACTCCTCCTGGAAGTTTAATAGAAGTTGCTGATCATGGGTTTATAACAACCGATCTTTTTGTCAAGTGGTTGCAACATTTTATTTATAATGTGAAACCAACACTATAAAGAAAGGTCATTTTATGGCTTAACGGGCACACATCTCACACTAAAAACTTGCAAGCTCTGGAACTAGCACAAGCTAACGGCATTATTTTATTGCAATTGCCAGGCCGTACAACACACCGGCTGCAACCATTGGACATTGGAGTTTTTGGACCAATGCAAAGTTATTATAACCAAGCTTTAGACCAGTGGATGACAAACCACGCTGGTCAATGTATTACGCAATATGATTAATAACTATAGCTTATTATAAAGCTGCCTCTGTTTGTAATGCAGCCAAATCATTTGAAGCCACTGGTTGTTGGCCAGTTAATCGCTTTGTATTTAGCGAAGCCGATTTTGTGGCTAGCGATTTGTTAAATAATGTGGCTAATGATATTCCATCTGAATTCCAAACATCAGAAGGAAACACCGAAACAGAAGTTTTAGACAACGAAGTTGTAACTCTGGAAGATAATAGCAAAACCGATAATATGGCTAATTCTCTGATATCAGAACTATCTCCCATTCCTAAAGCAACCATTAAGAAAAGAAGTGCTCAAAAAGCCACTGAGCTGACAAGTACAAGCTATATAAACAGTCTGAGAGAGAAGAAATCCACTTCCCAAGTAAAGAATAAGAATAAAGAAGAAAAAACAAAAAAAAGTAAAAAAAGTTAGCATGAATAATGCAACAACCAGTTCTTCCTCAGATATTCTAGTAAACATAAATGAAGAAGATTGGTATTGCATTTTGTGTGATGCAATAAGATTAGAAAACACGATTCAGTCCATAAGATGCAAAACGTGGGTACATGAGGCTTGTGCAGGAGTGTCAAAAGAAGAAAGAATTTATTTATGTTGTAAATGTAATTGACATAAAGAACTCATTTAAAATGAGTTCTTTATGTTTTTTAGAATATGTTTGTTTTTTTAATATGTTTGTTACTTAATAAATATACCCTAGGGAGCCAAACCATATTGTTTTATTATAGATGCATGATATTATTATGAAGGTAAGATTTAGGGGACTATGGAGTACGATTTGGGATATCGGTTTCCAAAATCGTACTTTTTCAGTGTCTTTAATAAGTATATTTTTCACAAGTAATAAACTTTTTTTATCTATTTGATATGTTTTAAAATATTTAAATAAAGTACCATTCTAACATTTGCGTTAGTTACTTTTATATATAACGTTTCCAGTTTGGCAATTTTAAGCGATTTCCCCTAAATTTCGCTATTCATTCATCATTAGTAAAGGGGTTTGACGTTTTTCCATCTAAAACAATAATCACTATGTTTTTTGAACCCCCACAGTGCCTTCATTAAAAAAATACATTAAAAATTACATCATTAATATAAAAAAATCCCTGTTTCGAATTATGGGAAAATTTATAAAAAGACACACTCGCTCCTCAATTTATGCACATTCTATGGATTCCTGAAGGAGTGAAGTATAAAAATGTTCTTTTTTGATAGTTTAAATTCAATTTTACAAGAGAATAAGCCGAAAATACAATAATATTTATTAAACTACCGCTAAAAAACAATTTGAATTGAAAATAACCTCGAAAAGCGGCTAAACGCTATGATAACTGGACCTATTTCGGTGCCTGCTATTTTCAACGATTTTAGCGGCTGTCATAGCGCTGAGCGTTGACTGAAATAGCGGTTTATCGCGATACGGAATACGAAACAGCCATATAACGTAACCTTGAAGAATAGCGTGCTGTCAAACATAGCGTTTTCGATAGGGAATAGGGCCGATTACCACGTTATAGAGCGTACAAAGTGTATTTTGAAGTATCTCTAAATAGTCAAAGGCAAAGTTGTAGCATTTTGAAAGCTCTACAACTCTCTAATTTGAATTTTTATTCTATCTCTAACCGTTTAGAAATTATATCGAAAAAAGTGCATTTTTGGGCATTTTTTGGCTATTTTTGGGGGTTTTTTGGTCATAAAAAATTTATTATTAGAGATAGAACAAAAATGTCAATGGCAAAGTTGTAGCTTTTTGAAAGCTCTACAACTCTCTAATTTGAATTTTTATTCAATCTCTAACCGTTTAGAAATTATATCGAAAAAAGTGCATTTTTTTGCTATTTTTGGGGGTTTTTCGGTCATAAAAAATTTATTATTAGAGATAGAACAAAACTGTCAACGGCAAAGTTGTAGCTTTTTGAAAGCTCTACAACTCTCTAATTTGAATTTTTATTCTATCTCTAACCGTTTAGAAATTATATCGAAAAAAGTGCATTTTTTTGCTATTTTTGGGGGGTTTTTCGGTCATAAAAATGTATTATTAGAGATAGAACAAAACTGTCAACGGCAAAGTTGTAGCTTTTTGAAAGCTCTACAACTCTCTAATTTGAATTTTTATTCTATCTCTAACCGTTTAGAAATTATATCGAAAAAAGGGCATTTTTGGTCATTTTTGGGGGTTTTTGGGTCATAAAAAATTTATTATTAGAGATAAAACAAAACTGTCAACAACACAGTTGTAGCTTTTTGAAAGCTCTACAATTCTCTAATTTGAATTTTTATTCTATCTCTAACCGTTTAGAAATTATATCGAAAAAAGTGCATTTTTTTGCTATTTTTGGGGGTTTTTCGGTCATAAAAAAATTATTATTAGAGATAGAACAAAACTGTCAACGGCAAAGTTGTAGCTTTTTGAAAGCTCTACAACTCTCTAATTTTAATTTTTATTCTATCTCTAACCGTTTAGAAATTATATCGAAAAAAGTGCATTTTTTTTGCTACTTTTGGGGGTTTTTCGGTCATAAAAAATTTATTATTAGAGATAGAACAAAACTGTCAACGGCAAAGTTGTAGCTTTTTGAAAGCTCTACAACTCTCTAATTTGAATTTTTATTTTATCTCTAACCGTTTAGAAATTATATCGAAAAAAGGGCATTTTTGGCCATTTTTGGGGGTTTTTCGGTCATACAAAAATTATTATTAGAGATAGAACAAAACTGTCAACGGCAAAGTTGTAGCTTTTTGAAAGATCTACAACTCTCTAATTTGAATTTTTATTCTATTTCTAACCGTTTAGAAATTATATCGAAAAAAGTGCATTTTTGGGCATTTTTTGGCTATTTTTGGGGGTTTTTCGGTCATAAAAAATTTATTATTAGAGATAGAACAAAACTGTAAGCGGTATTGAAGGATACATGTTTGATTTTAGACAGTTTTCCCTATTTCCTATTCCTGCATATCTATTGATTCCTTAACAAGTGTTATTTTGTTTTTTAGTTTAAAAAGGACTAGTTCCAGTGTTTTTGTGTGTTTCGATAATTTGTTGTATATTTGTACTATGTCTGTTATCAGGTGTTCCGTGTATTTTTAGGTGTTGTATTTGTCAGTTCGGATATCGGAATATTCGTCTTGTTTTGTAGTTTGAAATTTTATTCGTGTTTTTATTAGTTTGTGTTGGATTTTGTACAGTAGCATTAAATTATTATGTACTATTATGTTTTTTTATGTCCAGTTCTCCAGTGTATTCAAGTAGTAGGAATATTTTATGTTTAAAAATGGCATTATGTTATACTCCAGATTGAACAACTTTGTCCTAATTTAACCGATGTTTAAATAACTTTAAATAAATTTGTTTAAATAACCGAGATCCCAATGCTTAAGCTCCAAAACAGGGCACCCTGCATATACATTTTTAGCACATCACATCACTAAATGGGCAAATTTGATATGTTATATTAATAAGAGTGTATGTTATGTGACGTAAAGATTTAATTCATTTATCATATTCCGTAATTGTCAATCAAAAGAAATATTTAGTTTGAACCCTACTTGTAGCTTATAACTCATGTCAATCACGAAATCATTATATTTAATCAGCTGCCCTCAATTAATCATCCATAATTAATTACAAACAACCAAGACGTGGCGTGAGAAGGTGTCGATTGCGTTCGATTTGATTGATTATAATCCCCGGGGCGGAAGCTGCGGAGCCCTGCTGAGGAATTTCTTTTCGCAAACTCGTCAAATACAGCAACGACCGCAGCATGCATGCACACATAAATTCCGAATGCTCGGCATACAATCAACAACTTTCATCCCAACCATCCGAAGTTTAACAACAATGAACGCCTCTCCACGCATGGTTCCATACCATCCTCTACCCTTTCCATCCAACTATGCTCCGCTAATTACAATTTCCTTCCTGTCTTTCCCGTCTGTCCGCGCTCGCTCGCGCTCATTGTTCCACCGTTCGTACTTCCAAACACATCTCTATCATTAATAAAATTTAATAATATTACGTGTGTTTATATTAAAAAATAAATTGTGCGTGTTAATTAAAATTAATTTAGTGGATTTTATTTAAATAATCTGCAAGGTAAATTTATTCACCAGCAGCGATGTTATCGTTAAAAGTGAGTGCGATTTCAATCTCGCGGGACTGATTTTATTAATTGGAGGATTAATAGAAGAAAAAAAGTGAAATCATGGTTTCTCTCGCTGGAAGCAAAGCGCTGCTTGCGTTTACAAATTTTTTATTACTCGTAAGTTATAAATATTAATACATCTTCAACTAGTTTTTCCATAATTACCTGGTTTTAGTTTATTTGATTAATCAATTTCTTTCCGCATACAAGCCATTATGAAAAATAATTAGTGATTGACAAAATCGGTTATTTGAAACTGTTAACGGTGGAGGCTTCTACTTCGTTATACATTGTAATTCATAAAAGAAACTATTTTTAACTTTGTATAACTGAAACTTTATTTAGTGACAATAGTTTCGACAACTTTAACTTGTCATTTTTAAATAGAAAACATTCAGTTTAATTCATCGAAACTATAGCCATTAAATAACGTCTCAGTTATACAAAGTTAAAAATAGTTTCATTTGTGAATTACAACGTAAAACGAAGTAGAAGCCTCCACCGTTAACAGTTTAAAATAACCGATTTTGTCCATCACTAATTATTCTTCATAATGGCTTCATAATTAAAAAGTGTTTCATTTTAGTTATCGAATACTAAATAATCGATTATTTTCAATAAAAAAACGTTGATTTGCAAAATCAGTTATTTTGGCAATCAAAACAAAATAATCGGTTACTTTCTAGGCTTCTGGCCGTTAGCCGATTGCTGTTTTATTTTATTTCAATAATTTTAAATGTTATATATTATTGCATAAATATTGTAGAACAGTAAGAATGATGTTTAATAATAAAAATCGATTATAATCGAATATAAAGTCTGTTTTTTTTAATAAGACCTTTCAAATTTGAAATTTCAAGAATTTTGTATGATTGATTTAAGCTCTGTATTTTAGGTTATGACTAAATTATTCTCGTGTTATCTTGTAATTCACTCTTTAAATTTGTTAACAACAATTCAGTTAACTCTTTTTATAATAATGACAATGCCACATGAAATTAGGTAAAATATGGAGCTTGCGTTATCTTTTATTTATTATGATTCACCTATTAAATAACAAATGTTTGCGTTTACACAAAATGTTTGCATTCATGCGTTTAAATTTGGAGAAAATTCAAAAATTTGGTAAGTTATGATTAAGTTATGATTGCCATGTGACATACATTGGCAATCGATTGCCAACGCCACAAAAATTAATACATTTTTAATTAAAATTCCCTATTGTTCCTACAGAGTGATCAACAATGATTGCAGATTAGGCAGGCAATGAAAATACGCATGTTGGTGCAACTGGTTGATGAAATGAAAAGAAAATTACCTAGATTGCCATTGGCGTAGAGAATTTGTTTCCAAAGTAAATTAAATATTTAAATTAAATAAATAAATAGTAAATTAAATATTTAAATTTACTTTGGAAGCAAATTCTCTACGCCAATGGCAATCTAGGTAATTTTCTTTTCATTTCATCAACCAGTTGCACCAACATGCGTATCATGACTATATATTTAATTTTTACACATTAAAGCTGCTTAGGACTCATGTTTCTTGTCTCTTTTCCAATTACTGCTATAAAATTGTTTAGCGTGTGCATTCGATTTTAAAAACACAGTGCAAAATACGATGCTGCTAATGTTAAACAGAGTAACTCTATATTAATTATTCCTTGCCATGAACTTAAAGCGATGAAGCTCTCCAGATTTTTTGGAGGAACATCAACTTGTCTGCAATCATTGTCGATCACTCTGTTCAACCATTAGCAGCAAATACTCCTTAGATAAATATGACCAATATTTATAACTGATTAAAGTGTTTTCAAATTAAACTTTGGCCAAATTATAAAAGTTAGGCATTAAAAAATACAGGTGCAATATGATCGATAGTAGATACTAAAGTATATTTTATAAGGAAAGAATAATACAGAAAGAATAAAACATATCATTTAAATAAACATATGATAATACATTTGTATAAAACATGATAAAAAACAAACTTAATTATTCCATAACCGCATATTAACTTCAAAATAATCATTTGTATACTTTTGTATTTTCTGTATTTGTTAGAATTTCCTTTATTATTTTTATATTTATTTTCTGCAATATTTTGTTTTCTTTATTTGGTAAATAGTTACAAAATTTTACTTGTATTGTGAAACGTTTAGTTGTTTTACTTAAAAGATGTATTGGCGAGCATTAGTCAACCTCATCATGCAAATTACATGTTATTTTGTAAACCAGGCTTTCAATTTGTCGCTTATGTGATTGGAAATTTGACAATAATATATGTATGAATGTCCATTATACAAAAAATCATTATTTATTTTTTATATAATAGTCATTTCTACAACCTTTGCTTTATATTTTTTTGTCTTAAACAGAGAATTATATCATGGGCCTATTAATATCGGGGAAGGGTATCCGCCATTTTTTCCAGCGACGGTATAGCATTATATTGTTGTATGTCTTGTGTATAAGCTCAATTTATTTTTTATTGAAAAATGCCGCAACGTGTAGTGGGATAAACCTGTAGAAAATCATTTATAAACTACAAATGAACATGTTATTTTATTTGTAAATACGTTTTATGGTGTACTGACATGTTTTATATAGACTCTTAAGTAATAGTAAGGGACTAGCCTGTTTAGATTATAATTTATAATAATAGATCATAATAAACAGAAAATATGTTGTGTATGTATGGTATAAAATACACCAGTTTACGAATGTTATAATTTTTTATATAAAAAAACTAAAATAAGTAGGAAACATTTGACTCAGGCAAACAAAAAGTGTTTTATTATGTTTCTCAAATAAGTGATTAAATTAATAATTCAATACATTTTAAATTTACCGCTAATTATCGCTGGATAAAATGGCAGATCTCCCCGCCGCACTGACATTCACTTACAGCACTTTCTCATCAACGTTAGACTCCGTCCAGATATTAATAGGTCTATGATATCAACAAATTTGCACACAACATTTACACTTTTCCGGTTATTTAAATTATATTTAAATAGGAAAAATATTTAAAACAATACATTAATCACTACTGCAAAAAATTGCAGTCCCAAACTTTTAATTCTGGCTTTAATTAAAGCTCTGTTTTGATTGAATAAAATGTATAAACATGTAAAATATTCACTAAACCCTTTGAAATCCCAACTCTTTATTCCATATAATAAATATCTATTCGATCTCACAGTTTCTATCAATAACGTCACAATTTCCCCTTTCATTATATGCTAATATCTATCGCATCCTTTTCGACTCCAAACTCTTCTTTAAACCCTACATCATTTCTAACTAATCCAAAATACAAGTAAAAGCTCGGCATTTTAGGTCTCTTACTTATAAACAACAAGGCTAAAGCTTAAAAACCGCAATTAAAATATATAAATCAATGTGCCGGCCCTTATTAGACTACGGTGCAATCCTCTTTACCCAAATCAAACCATCATCCCTATTACATATCCAAGTTGTCGAAAGATTCTCTCTAAGAATCTTCTCAAAACTCAGGTATCCTAACAATCCTTTTCATAACAAATACCTCTATGAAATAATGAAACCACTCCCATATACCAAAAATTTGCAAATTCCATCGAAATATCCATAATAATCAAATCTCCTTTCTAAATACACCTATCCGTTCCACAACATTGATGATTATTAGAACACTGCAAGACATTTTAGGTAGATAACATAGATTGCAAATTACCGTAAATTCAGACAGGGCAGGTCGACAGCCCGGACAGATTAACATAATATATTTTCTTGTTATGTAAATATAAACGTATATACAAGGTGTCCCTGAAATGTCTGTACAAAATGATACCACATATTCCTGGTACCAAAATAATGCGATTTAACCAAATTTATTTCTATACCAAAATGCACGGTTACTGAGATATCGTCCTTCAAAAATGATCTTTTTTATTGATTTTTTTTAAATATCTCCCGATTGTCCTTTGACAGCAAAGTGAAATTCGGAACTACTTATTGGTATTAAGAAGGACTATCTTTTTGACCTTCCTTTGTTTTCCTAGATGCTACAGAAGTGGTAAAAAGTTGATCCTCAACTTATAAATCACTTCATAACGTTTTAAAAGGTTGACCAATTTTAATTTTTTTTTATTCAAAATATAAGTATTTTTGTTTTAAAGTTTTTTTGTCTCTTGTTTCATTTTGGTATTTATCATGGTTTTCCCAGAAAATTGATATTAAAGTAAGTACCTACCGTTCTTGGGACTAAAATTCGATTTAAGGTAATTTACCTCTAAGGTTAGGATATCTTATACCAAAATACCGTGCACTAAAATTGGATTTAAGGTAATTTACCTCTAAGGCTAGGATATCTTATACCAAAATGCACGGTATTTTGGTATAAGATATCCTAACCTTAGAGGTAAATTACCTTAAATCGAATTTTAGTTACGGAGATATAGGCCACCAAAAATAGATTTTTTTATTGAAACAAATATTAATAATTATTTAACAATATCAAAACAATAAAAAAAACAAGAATAAAATAAACATCATATGTTACAATAAATGCTGAAAAAGATTTCCATTTTTTTCTGATACAGGTGTTTATCCTACGTAGTAAATTAAAATGTACTCTTTAGAGCATTCTATCATTACTTTTTAAACAACTTGCAGCGATTTTAATTCTTTGCCATAATTGTTCTCTTGACTCCACTGGTTTACTATAAACGTTTGACTTTAGTTAGAAGAAGTCCAGTGGAGTCAGATCAGGGGATCGGGGAGGCCATTTGACTGGGGCATCATTACCTCTACCAATCCATTTGTTTGGGTAGGTTTGATGTAAATGATCCCTAACATTTACAGCAAAATATGCAGGTGCTCCATCGTGCATAAACCACATGTCTCTTATGATCCGTAATGGCAGATCCTCTAAAAGGCCCAGCAAAACATTTATTAAAAATGCCAAATAATTTTCTCCGTTTAAATTGCCTGGAAGAATAATAAGGCCAATTAAATATTTATTCACTAGTGCTACCCAGACATTTATTTTAAATTCGTGTTGAAAGTGGCCTGTTCTTGTAGCATAGGGATTTTCATCTGCATAAACATGATCATTATGAAGATTGATCATGCCTTTTCTTGTGAAAGCGGCGTGAATAAAATATGCTTACAAAAATTTGGATTTTCTCCAAGTTGGTTGTTCAGAAATTGGTAAAATTCAAGTCTCTGAGCAGGGTCTGATTGAAAAAGGTCCTGAGTTAATCTCATATGATAGGGGTGCAGTAGTTGTTCCCTTATTACTCGATGGACAACACTCTTTGCGACACCCATCTCAGCTTCCAATCGTCTGGTACTTATAGTGGGGTCCTCTTCGACTTTTTCGACAATTTTTTCCTCTATGGCAGCTGTTCTAATAAAGCGGCTACGACCTAGGTTCACTGTAGTCTGTTTAAAATTGCCCATTACCCTCTCTCTCCACTGCAGCAAACGTTTGGTGGTTTAGTATGCGTCGATTTGGAAATCTTTGTCTGTATTCTCTAACACTTGCTCTTCTATTTCCACTACAAAATCCATAAACTAGAACCATGTCAGTTAATTAAATGAATTAAATGAAAACTTCCATTTTATCGATTAAAACCTTTTAATAACCTTGCTTATTTTTATTTGAAATGTTAACTGACATTAATATGACATTCATTACATACTTGATGAATACTGTTAATCAACACTAGGTATGCTATGTACTTACTTTAAAATTTTCTGGTAAAACCATAATAAATATTAAAATGAAACAAGAGACAGAAAAACTTTAAAATAAAATTACCTACATTTGTAATAAAAAAATGGTTTTACCATTGAGTAAATAATATATTGTATAGATAGAATAAAACACTGACGTGTATAGTTTCAAAAATGTCTGAAACTATACACGTCAGTATTTTTTCTATCTATACAATAAATTATTTACTCAATGGTAAAAATATTAGTTACTGTTTCATTTAAAAAATCCACTTTTATACTATTGAAAAGTGTTTCTTAACTAAACTAAGCATAAGCCACAATTAAAAATACGTTCGAATTTTTAATTAATCATCAAAACAATCACTTCCTTGGAAAATACTAGATTATAGATTATAGTCTCTAGTCCCTATAGAGTATAATGTGATTCAATATTTGATGTATCAGATATTGATTTACTTCATGGATTTTTGCTATAAACTTTCAGTTTATAATTAAAATAACTATAAAAGTAATTATGTTTTACTAATGATACGCCAAGGCTGTCGAAACTATAGTCAACAATAAAAAGTTCAAGTTATACAAACAAAGTAAAAAGTAATAGAAAAGATATATTCACTTAATCGCAGATATTTAAAATAAATTAAATAAAAAGAATTCGAAAATAATTATCAGTCGCAGTTGTAACACTCTCTCTTACAACTGCTACTGATAATTATTTTCGAATTCTTTTTATTTAATTTATTTTAATTGATTAATAATTCTCAAATTCTTTTTATTTAAAATTAAAAAAAAACATTTTTGGCAATTTGTTCTTTCAAAGCCCCAACATTTTTTCTATTTCGAATTTTTAAAAATGCAAACGGCAAGGCCCCACAAATTGACTATTAAGTTTTTTTTTATTTTTGACACATTAGGAATTAGGGGGGAGGTGGTTGATGGTGGTATGGCTGAGCGTAGCAAAGGAACGTCCCGCGCAAAATTAAACATTGCGCGCATGTATCCATTTTGAGACTAGAGCCGCCATTTTGGATTTGTTTTCTCTCTCTCTAAATACTGGAAATTTGTAGTCCATTATATAGCCAATACAAGTTATAAAACCACATTTCAAAATGTTAATTCGATTTCGAGAAAAAAATCCCAAAGTTCTCCCATTTTTCAGGCGTAAGGTCCAGAACCTCCCCTTAATGTAATATACAATATTGTATTATACATTAAATTAATCTTAAAATATGCATGCATTTCTTCAAATGAATCATTTGAATAATAAGTCTTTCAGAAATATAAGTATGAAGAACCATGAAGATAGATTATATTTATGTCAATTTTTAATCTATATTTCTATCAACTAAAACGTGTGTGATGAAAATTTTAAGGATTTCACTAAATTCTGCAATAAAATAATTTCACCTATTTAATTACCCATAAATTTCATTATATTTTATAGTTTTCTCTTCGAACAAGAAATAGTGAGTTGACGTAATACGCAATAATTAGTCATTTTTGTTTTTAAACTTGACTGATATCTTACTACTTGACATTTGTATCTATTGAGTAGTAAAATTCCGGTATATATTTATATTATTAAATTCTAGAAATAGTTTTTTTTAAAGACTATTTTCATTTTATTGTATGGCTATCTCTTTTTTACAAAACTGTAGCCTTAAAATATAATACCAGAGAAGTAAGACATGATAACAACAGCACAAAAAAATAATAAAAAAAGAAATAAAATATACTAGGACAGTATTTCCGATCGAATATTGCGCCACTGTATACATGAATTAAAAAAATAATACTTACATTTTTTTTTTTAAATTTCAATTAGAATAAAGAAGACAGCATTAAGTAGTTCCACGTCTCACCACTAGGAAAACTGAGCATTACTAATATGTATGCCCTCTTTTCTCTAAAACAGCTAAGGGGTGGGTTCCAAGATTGGATTTTTTTGTTACATGGGTCAACAAGGGGAATCACTGTACTAGGATTATTAATTTGAATAATAAGTAAAGTGTTTCTGAAATACAAGTATAAAGAACTATTTATACTTCTTAGTATAAATAGTATTGTGTTTGTATTACATTATATTTAATTAAATATATATTATATTATCTATTTTTGTTAAATATTGTATTCAAAAAGGCTTGGCTGTTAATAAATAAATAAATAAATAGATTATATTCATACCAATTTTTAATCTATATTTTTAGTAATAAAAACACTGATTATATTATTATATTTTTTTATACGAATTCAGTGTTTTGCCGTGTGTTTTTGAAAATTATCCAAATATTGGAGATTATAGACTGTTATTCTAAATTCCTTTACAATTTAGTATTTTACCGGTACCAAACTATAATATACTAAATTATAAGGGAATATAAAATTTAGTTAATAGGTCATTTGATAAATATTTTTTTTTCTTTTCCTTTCTACCGTTAGGTGTAAGGAGTTGATAAATAATAATAATAATATTTATTATTTTTAAATATTTTTTTAAATGAAGATGTGTTGACTCTCTGCTCTAGCAGAAAAAAAATATAATCACATCATTCGAGGGCATAGAACAAGAAATAGAAAATATGTTTGCATTGTTTCACAAATTGTATTAAGGTTTTGGTTTAGTAGAAAGATATAGTTATACAATGAAATAGAAATAATTGTAATCTGTAAAAACGTGTGCAATGAAATTATCAATGAAATTTAACAAATTCTGCATTCAAAAAATTTCACATTTATTACCTATTAATTTCTTTATATCTTACAATTTTAGTTTCTAACAAGGTTAATGAGTTAAAGTAATGTGCAATAATTGGACATGTTTTTTGAAGTCTGTGATAGAAATAATTGTTTAAAAATCGTCTATTTTTAACATTCAATAATATGAATATTTTCCTACTTGACAGAATTCATATTATTGAATGTTAAAAATAGACAATTTTTAAACAATTATTTCTATCACAGATGAGAAAATTATTTACTCAATGATTTCCATTTTATTGAATGTTAAAAATAGACGATTTTTAAACAATTATTTCTATCACAAATGAGAAAATTATTTACTCAATGATTTCCATTTTTTTAATGTTGGAAATAGACGATTTTTAAACAATTATTTCCATCACAAATGAGAAAATTATTTATTCAATGATTTCCATTTTATTGAATGTTAAAAATAAACGATTTTTAAACAATTATTTCTATCACAGATGAGAAAATTATTTACTCAATGATTTCCATTTTTTTAATGTTGGAAATAGACGATTTTTAAACAATTATTTCTATCACAGATGAGAAAATTATTTACTCAGTGATTTCCATTTTTTTAATGTTCGAAATAGACGATTTTTAAACAATTATTTCCATCACAAATGAGAAAATTATTTATTCAATGATTTCCATTTTATTGAATGTTAAAAATAAACGATTTTTAAACAATTATTTCTATCACAGATGAGAAAATTATTTACTCAATGATTTCCATTTTATTGAATGTTAAAAATAGACGATTTTTAAACAATTATTTCTATCACAAATGAGAAAATTATTTACTCAATGATTTCCATTTTTTTAATGTTGGAAATAGACGATTTTTAAACAATTATTTCCATCACAAATGAGAAAATTATTTATTCAATGATTTCCATTTTATTGAATGTTAAAAATAAACGATTTTTAAACAATTATTTCTATCACAGATGAGAAAATTATTTACTCAATGATTTCCATTTTTTTAATGTTGGAAATAGACGATTTTTAAACAATTATTTCTATCACAGATGAGAAAATTATTTACTCAGTGATTTCCATTTTTTTAATGTTCGAAATAGACGATTTTTAAACAATTATTTCTATCACAGATGAGAAAATTATTTACTCAATGATTTCCATTTTTTTGAATGTTAGAAATAGACGATTTTTAAACAATTATTTCTATCACAGATGAGAAAATTATTTACTCAATGATTTCCATTTTTTTAATGTTAGAAATAGACGATTTTTAAACAATTATTTCTATCACAGATGATAAAATTATTTACTCAATGATTTCCATTTTTTTTTTAATGTTAGAAATAGATGATTTTTAAACAATTATTTCTATCACAGATGAGAAAATTATTTACTCAATGATTTCCATTTTATTATATAGCTTTCTCTTTTTACAAAACTGCAACCTTAAGATACAACTCAAGAAAACTAAAATATGACAAAAACAGCACCATAAATTGAAACAGAAATAAAACAGAATATGTTAGGATTATTAATTTGAATCTCATAAATAATTAATATGTATTTGTGTAATAATTAACAGGCCGTTGCGCACAAATTCCGTTGCTGTTATTTTCGTGTTAATTACTAAATTTGTGTTACAAATTCGTAAATTAAGTATACAGTTACATCACAGAACAT
The DNA here is from genome assembly GCA_963082785.1 of Philonthus spinipes. Lineage (NCBI taxonomy): Eukaryota > Metazoa > Arthropoda > Insecta > Coleoptera > Staphylinidae > Philonthus > Philonthus spinipes. Next base: position 14,322,435 of record OY720307.1, on the reverse strand, counting down.
TACCTCGCGAAGAACATTTTAAAAAAAGATACGATCTTTAAGCAAAATCTAAAAAAAAAATGAATAAATAATACACAAGTTAAGTTTTATAATATTTATAATCAGTTCCATTCACTAATTTTTGAATATACAGGGTGTCTCAGCGTGCGTGCCGAGTAGCTTTCACGGCTTTTTTTTCAAAATCGGCTTTCCAAGCTTATGTAGGTCTATTAGAATCATATTTTAAAATTAGTTTCAAATACACAGGGTGTCCCATAAAAGCATGGCGTATCATAGTTATATTTTTACTAATGGAATGCCCCATATTTTATATTTTTTCAGATTCTACATCAAAAATAAAGTTAACTTTCATCCTATGTTCATTTGCCTAAACCTAATAATTTTTGAAATATTTAAATATTTTTGGAAAAATTGACGTTTCGAAAAAAATCATAACTTTCAAATTACAATACAAAAATATTATAAAATATCATATACAGTACATACCAGTCCCGAACTGGCTATCGACCAAAGGTCTTTCTGCCTATTTTTTAATATTAGTTGAGTAATATTAAAAAAAGATGCGATTTTTAAACAAAATCTACTTATTTTTTTTATTGAAATATTTATGCTTATCAAAACTTAACTACTGGAGATGGAAAAATACTTTCCGAAATATATCTAGTACAATAAAATAATAATATTTTTTTTTAAATAATTAAAGTCTCCACAAACAATATAAAGAAGATTAAAATCTAAAAAAAAAAAAAAAATAAATAAATATTACACAACATTATTTCAGATACACAATATTTATTATCACTTTGAATCACTTATTTCTTGAGAAATATTTTAAAAATCAACAAAATCGTATTTTTTTCTTTTGCTCTTTGTGCTTTATTTGGAGTAGTGTTGCGTTTTTTTTTACATTTTATTCGCTGAATTAATAGTACATAACATTATTTAAGTTTCACAATATTTACAATCAGTTCCATTTACTTATTTTAAAATATTAAACGAAATATTAAATAAATATGATCTTTAAATAAAATCTACAAAAATGAATAATTTGAGGGCGAGAAGACCTGTGGTCAATAGCCCAGACAGGCTTGTAGGTATTCATGTATTGTAATTATTTATGTTATTTTGTTTTTTTATTATCTGTATAGTCTGAATGAAGATATGTGTGTGTGTAACTTATTTATAACTTTTAATTTATTAGCATTTTATAATTGTACTTATATTGTAACCCTCCTTTATCTTTTAATGTATAGTTAGTATAATGCAAAATGTATTTAAATGGACTTACCGTTAATAAACAATAAATAAATTGAAAAAAAATAGTTGTTTTTTTTGATAGTACACCACATTATTTCAGTATCAGATTATTTATAACCATAATATATAAGTGAATGGAACACTTAATTTTGAATATTAGACGAGGAATATTAATACATATGCATTTAGTAGAATTAGTAGTTATTTTGTTATGTTCTTAATTAACAACGGTTGATATGAAATAATTTATTTGCTAAATTATTTCATTTGATTATTTTCCTCGCTTAACCAAATCAAAAAATACAATATACTTTAAAACACACATGATGGTAATACAGCTATATTTCAACACTCAGATCCAAAAATACAATTTTCATGGTCGTTGACATTCGATGATAATTACGAACCATCATGTCCAAAAAAAAAAAAATATATATCGAACCAAACACAATAGCTAGACCGATTCAATTGTATTGTCACGCCTCTTCACAAATACATTCTGTGCTGTTGTTCAATCCACGAGGAGAGAACGGATGTGCCGAAATTTTCTGAAAGCGCAACCATTCGATTTTGAAACGAAGATGAACGGATTGAACAAAAGAAGTGCGTTTTGTCTTATATTTTTTTTCTGGTTTACTGTTTGCGACACGATTTCTCAAACTGTTTTTTCTACTCCTTTATGTTACTTTGCAGTGAGCTGTTAATTGTATAATTGCTGGCTATAATACAGGCCGTGAGAACCACGTTCAAGGACGAGTGCTTTGAACCATTTTAATTGAATCGGTGTGTATGTGTGGATAACGCAAGGTATGTTGAAAAGTCATAAATAATATGAATTGAATGATTAATTAAGTATTGGATGTAAGAAATATATATAATTTAAGTATTTTCAATAAATCATTTTAAATCAATTACTATTAATACAATATTGAAATTGCGAGGTGTATTTTTTATAATAATTTATAACAATAATGCAAAATAGTTATATAATCGTTGCATCAATGTTTAATAGTAATGTTTAACGATTCCGATTTAATACATCGGAAGCATATTGAAGTTCATCAATTTTTTTCATAAAGAAATTGATGCATATTGAAGTTCATCAATTTTTTTCATAAAGAAATTGATGAACTTCAATATGCTTCCGATGTATTGACTTGGATTTTATTAAAGGTGCAGTTTAGTGGAAAAAGATTGTTATGCAGTAACTGACTGTCACTAATTCGTATTACATGACAGGACATTAATGTAACACGAATTAGTGACAGTCAATTACTGCATAACTATCTCTTACTACTAAACTGTATTGCACTTTTAATAAAATCCAAATCCAATATTGTCAATTGACAATAATAATAATATTTATTTACGGGAGATCCCATTATTTAGAGAAATTACATATATAAATATAAACATTAAAACATAAAATATCATCAAATGCCGTTGAGTGTGAAGATTCAATAATCAAGCGTTATGTAATAAAGTTATGTGAAACAATATATAACTAATAGATATTAATAAGACCATTAATAAATTATATTGATCTTTAGCGTATGATTAAAAGATTTCAAATAATTACCAAATAATTGAAACCAGTGAAACTTATTGAAATCATTAGCAGTATTCAATATACTTGTGATACTGTATGAGTGGCAACACTTGCTTTGTGAGTGGGTATCCGAAATAACGGTGTGTAACGAAGATTGTGGTTAGAGGATGGGACGTAAAAATCAAGAAGTATTAGAAGTTCCGGACAATCAATTATATTATTTACTACGACCAGGCCATCGGATCAGCTGAGTCTAACAGCGTTCAGTTTGAAGAAATACTTTCAGAAATTGATGACAGGAACCAGCGAAAATCCAATGTTCTTCTGTTTGACGTGAAAGAATCTATCGCAGAATCAGTTGATCTAAAAATTAAACATGATATGGCGGCAATTAACGCAATACTTGATCCTTTAGTTATCGACGCCAAACCAATTAAAGTTATCCGAATTGGAACATCCAAACTTAACAAACCAAGGCCCTTAAAAATCGTCTTTTCTGACGAAAATACTGCTAAGAGAGTACTGCAAACAAATAAACATAATATTAACCGATCTAATTATTTTAAGGCTGATTTAACTTTCAAGCAGAGGCAATATTCAAAAGATGTGTTGCGGGAGTTGCAGAATAAAAGAGACCATGGTGGCCCAGGTTGGGGAATTAAATATCGTAACAATTTGCCATATTTGTCAAAATCACGTCAACACGATATTTCAAAAAACGCCCAAGCCTCTACTATCAAAATGTAGGCGGTATGAAAACAAAAATTAATGACATTATGCTTAATGTTAACTGTTGTTTATATGACATAATTATACTAACTGAATCCTGGCTGAATAGTGAAATAAAACATAACGAACTAGCATGGTACAATTATGATATTTATAGATATAATCGCAGTATTACTACTAGTAATAAAATTGAGGGAGGCGGTGTTCTCATCGCCGTTGCGAAGCGATTTAAATCATATAGAGTAAACATAGACATCAATGAAATAGAACAAATATTTGTATCTATTGTTGTCGGTGATACTAAATTTTTAATCGGCCGGGTATATATTCCACCATGTGGCCGGAAAACATACCATACACCATAAAACAAATGATAACGGTCAAAGACTATGCAACCTAGCGGCAACGTATAACTTGATAATAATGAGCACAAAATTCCAACATCCAAAATGGCACAAAGCTATATGGGTAACACCTAATCAGAAAACATACAATCAAATTGATCATATATTAATTATAAAAAGAAAACAATCCTCAATCAGAGATATAAGAACTTTCAGAGGAGCCTGTGCAGATTCGGACCACTTTATGGTAATGGCAAGAATTAAGCAAAAAATTAAAATCAACAAGAAAAACAAACAGCAAAACCCGAAATGGAATATAAAAGAACTGAACAACCCAGAAGTTAGAAAATACTATGAAGAAAGAGTTAAACAACAGATTACAAACAAAATTAAATATATTAACAACAAATATATAGAATGGAACCAACTTAAAGAATGTATTAGTAAGGCCACAGAAGCCACGATAGGAACTGTCAAGAACAAACCAAAAAAAGAATGGTACAATGATCAATGCAGGATAACAATAGAGAAGAAAAAGCAGCATGGATTAGGTGGATAAAAACAAACAAAATAGAAGACAAGAAACACTACGAAGAAATTAGAAAACAATCAAAAAAAAAAATAATTAGGCAGAATAAGAGGGAATGGTGCACAACAAAATGGAGGAAATTGAGTTGGAAAATAGAAATAGGAACACAAAAATATTCTATCAAAAAATATATGAACAGAACAAACAATTTAAAAATAAAACGACAGGGATAAAAGACGAGCATGGAAAGATAGTAGAAGAAGAGGACAAGTTTAAAAATGTATGGGTGGAATATTTTTCAAAATTACTGAACGAAGAGGAATCTGAAGAAGAAAAAGAAGAAGATGAAGGAGAAGGCGAAGATATCAACGGAATTATAGAGGAACCAACAAAGGAAGAAATTGAAGATATAGTAAACAAAAGTAAAAATGGGAAATCACCTGGACCAGACGGAGCAAACATCGAACTGATAAAATACGGAGGAGAAGAATTGATGGAGCAACTATATAAAATAATAAAGAATATATGGAAAGAGGAAAAGATTGGAGGTTGGGTAATATAGTGACCATTCATAAAAAAGGGGACCAACAAGAATGCAAAAACTATAGAGGTCTCACGATGTTAAACACGGCCTACAAGATCATGTCAACCCTTATCCAGAGAAGGCTAACAACAACTGCCTGTAATAAAGTAGGTCAATATCAGTGCGGGTTCATCAAAGGGAAATCGACAATTGACGCTGTGCATACAATAAAGCAGATAATGGAGAAAACACATCTATATCAGATAGAAATTGAACTACTATTTATAGATTTCCAACAGGCATTTGACTCCATCAAAAGAACGCAACTTATGCACGCATTAAGAGAAATAGGGGTACACAAGAAACTCAGAACATTAATAAAAATGACGATGGAAAGAACAAAGGCGAACATAAAAACAACGAAAGGCGACACACATACATTTGGAATTAATAAGGGAATAAGGCAAGGTGATTCCCTGTCAACGACGTTATTTAATATGGCCCTGGAGTACACACTAAGACGGATAGATAAAGGTAATTTAAGAACGAAAGGAGGACAAATCATAGCATACGCTGATGACATAGTAATCATCACTAAGAACAGGAGAATAATGGAAGAAATGGTGGGAGAGTTAGTCAGAGAAGGTAAAAGATTAGGACTAAAAATAAATGAAGAAAAAACCAAAATAATGACACCTAAAATCTCAAACATAGACAACAAAATTAAAATTGGAGAACATCACTTTGAAAAAGTAAACAAAATTAAATACCTTGGGACAATCATAACAAGTGACGGAGATAAGAAAACAGAAATTAATGAAAAAATAATGGCTGCAAATCGAACTTTTTATGCTAATAGAAAACTATTAATAAATAAAGCACTTAGCAAAAATACAAAAATGAAGATATATAAGACCTTGATAAGACCAACAATGATGTATGGAGCAAACCATGACCATGACGAAAAAACAAGAGGAAAGCTTCAGGATCTTAGAGAGAAAAATATTAAGAACTATATTAGGACCAATCAAAACACCCGAAAATGAGTATAGGAAACGCACGAACAATGAACTAAAGCAGGAACTGGAAAGAGACATCGTAAGTAAAATAAAAGAGCAAAGTGGCTAGGACATATATGGAGGGCAGGACCAACGTCTATAATATTCTCAATACTTCAATGGAACCCAGGAGGCAAAAAGAGAAGAGGCAGACCAAGAACGACATGGATACAAGAATTAATAGAGGATCTGAAGAATATTGGCGTTAGAAAGTGGCAGGATAAAAGAAAGGACAGGAAAAAATGGAGAGAGATTAGCAAAAAAGTTTAAAAGGACGAAAGGGGAATGATCAGCCCCGTAAATAATGATCTAGAAAGCTCCAGTAGGAGCGGCGTAACCCCTACAAGTGGTAATAGCCACTATATATATATATATATATATTCCACCAACATCTGATGTTGTTAAGTATCAGCAACACTGTATGACTGTAGAGCAATTATGTACTCAATTCAATGAACATTATTTTATAATATGTAGCGATTACAATTTGCCAAATATTGATTGGGAAAGCGATCAGGGTTATCGTACTTTATCAAGCCAAGCCCATGTTGTAGTTGAAACATTCGAATCATTAAATTTAAGTCAAATTAATAAGATTCCCAACAAGAATGGTACTTATTTAGACTTAGTATTCACTCATTTGCCATCTTTAAATGTATATGAAGCCATTGATGAGATATCCACTATAAGTAAACATCATATTGCTTATACATTCGATATTGAAAATATCGAACCATTTAAATCACTAGACACTGAGGAAATAATTCATATGTATTCTCATGGAAATTATGCTGATCTCAATATTTTCTATTCTTCAGTTGACTGGGACTGCGTAACAAATAATGATGATTTTAATGCTACGGTAGATAACTTTTATGTAATACTGAATGAAGGGATTGATTTATTTATTCCTTAAAAGTAGTAAAATATAGAAACTCAAAGTACCCACGATGGTTTAATAAAGATTTAGTTGTTTGCATTCGCAGAAAAAAGCAAGCGTACACTCTCTACAAACAGACTCTTAAATATGATGACTACTTAGCTTTCGGTATTTTACGTACACAGTGTAAAACCCTAAAAAAAACATTATACACTATGTATATAAACAACGTTGAGTGTTCTATAAAAAATAACCCCAAATATTTTTGGTGCTATGTAAAGGATAAACGGAAAGAAAATGGCATCCCTGCTACAATGAAATTCGAAGACAGAAACTCCAGTGTTGGCGCTGTTCGCTGTTGTCGAAATGTTTGCTGAATATTTCTCGTCTGTGTACATTAATGATCCTGGAAATGATATTCATACGTCCGACAACACCGATGTTTTAAATAGTGCTATACATAATACAGAAATTGTTTTATCCTTGGACGAAGTATTTAATGCCTTATCTCGGTCAAGTGATACTTGTTGTGTAGGACCAGATAAAATTCCAAGCATCTTATTAAAAAACTGTGTATGTACAGTAACCTATATTCAAGATATTTTCGACATCTTTAGATATAGGGATTTTTCCTGATAAATGGAAAGACAGTTACTTAGTACCTATATATAAATCTGGTGCGCGTGATAATGTCCAGAACTACCGAGACATATGTATTCAATCGGTTTTGCCAAAACGATATTATTATAACCAGAATCTCACGAATGTATAATAAGACAATCTCAGTGAAACAGCATGGTTTTATGCCCCGGAAGATCGACTGTAACAAATCTAATGGAGTACCAAACATTCCTATCGAATGCCTTACAAAAACATTGTCAAGTTGATAGTGTATACACTGATTTTTCTAAGGCGTTCGATCAGGTTAATCACAAAATCCTCTTACTAAAGCTTCGCCGAGTAGGTTTGAATGCTAGCATTGTTCGGTGGTTCTCGTCTTTTTTACAAAATCGTATTCAATATGTTCGTAACAACAACTTTATATCAAAAGAAATAAAAGTATTGTACCTCAGGGTTCACATTGTGGACCGATTTTGTTTTCACTATTTATTAATGATATTGCGGAACATATAAATCATTGTGATTATTTATTATTTGCGGATGACCTGAAATTGTTTAGAATCATAAGTAACATTAACGACTGTTCGAAAATTCAATCGGATCTTAACAATATAGCGCATTGGTGTTAACGTAATAAACTCTTCCTCAATTTAGGTAAATGTTCTATTATATCGTTTGTGAGGAGCAAAAACTGCATACTATATAAATATGTTCTTAATAACTATGATTTACAACGGGTTGATTCCATCAAAGATCTCGGCGTTATTTTTGATTCTAAATTGTGTTTCAGAAACCATGTAGATTATATATGTAAAAGAAGTAGATAGCTGTGGGGTTTCGTTTGGCGATTATCTTCACCTTTGGATGTATCATCCTTACGAACACTGTTTTGTTCTTTAATTCGTCCGATTCTAGAGTATGCATCTCCTATATGGTCTCCTTACCTAAAAAAAGATATAGATGAAATAGAGCGAATCCAACATGGATTTATAAGACTCGCAGAATTTAAAACTGTAGTGAGTCACGTTAGAGGTGATTATAGTCCTACATTAAATGCCTTAAATCTGTGTACATTACAGAAACGGAGAGTAATAAACTTTTTTTTACATAAATTAATTAATAACTCTATTGAACTTTTGCAAAATATTGCTTTTTATGTACCTTCCACTACACGACTCACACGTCATAGACCGCTACTCAAATTAAATACTTATTCCTCAAATATTGCTATGAATAATGTAATTAATAGATTAATGCACACAACTAACTTATTCTGTCATTGCCATTGGTTTGAATTATTCAATTCTAAACACAACATCTTCAAAAGAAATCTACATTTTTATTTAGACATAAATGTTCTTTAACCGTTACCATTGCTGTTTTTGGTCCATTAAATTAATACTTATTTTTTTATTATTATTTTTAATCTTATATAGGCTAGCAGTATGTATATTTATTTAACTCTCTCACTTATGTATGTATCTAATATTCTTGTAATGTAAAAATTATAAAATGGAGTATTTCGTAAATAAAGAATTATTATTATTACTATAAATGAAGTGAATTAATCTGAGAAAGTTCTTCGATCTTCAAAGGAATGCATTAGTCTTTCTTCTTTTATTTTAGTATATGAGCTAAAAGTACGTTGCCTACCAAGCTTCCATCGTGCGTAAAAATTTATTTTAGATTCTCTCGATTTTATGAATATCCCTTTTGTGATTAGGTATCTGCATTGAAGAAATGTAATTCAAAATTCAAAAAGAATACCCCAAAATCATTTACTGTATTTAATTTACTTACGCGACGATATTCAGTGTGTATGTATATTTCATGAATATCTTACTTCTGCGGAAAGATATTGAATTGCACTTATTAATATTCAACAATAATAGATTATTATTACACCAATTATTAACACTGCACTTACTCCACAACGGTGTAAATTTATATAATCATTTTGAGATTTAATTATTTTTAATATTTTAAGGTAGTCGACAAAAAGTGAAAATTTAGAATGTTTAATATGATACTGAATATCATTTATAAACAGCAAATTTGTTACGGTAGAACGTCCCTTAAAAAAACTTATAGGTATAGGGTCACAATGAGAGCCTTGAGGAACCGCCGATGTGAAATCTTCTGACACATAATTGTCTTTTTTTCGCACATAAGCGACGATTCGTTATAAATGACTTTAACCAAGAAATTGTTGGTGTTAAAGCCTAAAAGTTCCAATTTATTCAAAAGAATCGAATGATTGAGTATCGAATGTTTTAGAGAAATTTGTATATATAGTATCAACTTGGTATCTTTTTTCTCCAAAGCATCCGACAGAAATTGTTTATATAAAAGCAAATTTGTTACGGTAGAACGTCCCTTAAAAAAACTTATAGGTATAGGGTCACAATGAGAGCCTTGAGGAACCGCCGATGTGAAATCTTCTGACACATAATTGTCTTTTTTTCGCACATAAACGACAGTTCGTTATAAATGACTTGAACCAAGAAATTGTTAGTGTTAAAGCCTAAAAGTTCCAATTTATTCAAAAGAATCAATTGATCGAGTGTCGAATGTTTTGGAGAAATTTGTATATATAGTATCAACTTGGTATGTTTTTTTCTCCAAAGCATCCGACAGAAATTGTTTATATAAAAGCAATTTTGTTACGGTAGAACGTCCCTTAAAAAACGTATTGGTGTGAAGATATTATTTGTAAAGATATCCTTGATGATGTTAAGCAATAATCACATTCAATAAATTTGCAATTACGGACTGTATACATACACCCCTATAATTTGCAATGACCCGATTTAAAAATTGATTTTATATAACTTCTTTTCAGGCCGCAGAAAATATTCCATTGAAAATCAATTTCAAAAGTATATGATGAATCGGTAATATTAGAGTATAAATGCATTTTTTAATTAAAAACTAAGGAATGGTTCCATTGAAAAAATATCACATAGATTCATTATGCCTAATATTGAATTTGGAATTAAAAGCACTTAGTTTGTTTCGCTTATTTTTTTATTTTTCAACTAGTTTCGACTTATCGTCATTATCATTATTATTATTATTGATAATGACGATAAATCAAAGTTAGGAAATAATGTCATTTTCAAGGAAATAATGTCATTATAATGTCATTATTGATAATTATTTTCACGATAAGTCGAAACTAGTTCGAAAATAAAAAATAAGTGAAACAAACTAAGTGCTTTTAATTCCAAATTCAATATTAGGCATAATGAATCTATGTGATATTTTTTCAATGGAACTATTCCTTAGTTTTTAATTAAAAAATTAAAGGCACTTGGTTCCTTTAATTTCGAATTCAATTTTAGTTACAATGTTTCATCAAGTGATCAATGAGAACCAAATCAAATTCATTATGCCATTAAAGCCATCTGTAACACTGACATCTAATAAATTATTATTAATCAAATCATCATTATTTTTACATTCATAATGTATTGACAGGGTTAGTATTCACATACATTAAAGCGAAAAATTCAGAAAATGCCTTAACAATACTATCACCACTGTTAAGCGTTTTATTAATAGAAAACGTAGTGTTGGGGATACCTGCCTCGTTATTTAAGTCACGTATAAATTTAAAGAAAGAGCGAGGATTTGTTTGTAAATTGGATTGAACATTATTTATGTGAGGTTGAACGACATGTAAACCATGTTTATAATTTTTATGAGCATTTTTTTCTGAACAATAATGTGACGTAATTCTTTGATAACCCGTCTAGGAAAATTATTATCGTATTTTTAAATACATTTGCAGGGAAGAAATCATATTTTTCCTTCATTAATAATATCATAAAACTAATCAACAAGTTTATCAATAAAACACAGAATTTGTTGTTAACAATATCTTTGCTAATTTTAATAACGCATCAACAACATTCCTAAATAAATAATAATCGCTTCGGAAAAAAAAATGCGACACGAAGTGTCGAAAAATCTTGATAAACTTAATTACAGGCTGATGATAATTAATGAGTGGGCACCGAAAAGTTCAATAACTTATTATCCTTCGATTGCTGTGTTGTTTTTATTTTGTGGCGCAGGAAATCAACTGGCATTTATATACGAAATTATATCGTCAAAGGCACGATTCGCTCAAAAATAGCATGCGGGTCGGATTAACACGTGTGTAAATACGAAAGTCACGATATTGTGAGGATCGAAACGTTAATAAATATAATTTAAGTCGCAATAGAAATAGTTCGTGATATTGTTATTAATTATTTGTTGTAAAAGTGTCAGTTATGTAGGAATATAAAGTGTGTTTTTTACCTTTCAAATTGGATATTTCAAGAATTTAGTGTGTTTTAATAAAATTTTCAACCAGCAATTTCCGTACAACAATGCTATTATGTATAATACGAGACAAGCTGCTTAAACTGTCATGATAATAATTAGCGTACACTTTAAACATAACGTTTCCCTTATAGAATAGCCCTGATTGAATGGCCAAAACGTAGACTACTATTAAGCAAGCGAAATGCTTTTTATCGATACATTATATTTTATAATATTCTTACGTTAAAACGAAAGGAAATTAAGTCGCGAAAACAGTTTAAATCTGCAGTTTACAATCTTTTACTTGAAGCTCAGTTATATTAGATCAATAATTACTTTGAAATATTATATTTAATTTAGCCTTTTGTTTTATACATTATATTTTTCTTATGATAGATACCAATTTAGACCATTAAATTGAAATAAAGATTGTTTATTTTGATTACTTATTATTATCAAATTTTACATTATATGATTTTATTGCAAGTTGTGTATTTTAGGTTAGTGTTATTGTGTAAACAAGGCTTTCAATTTGTTTTGTATTTCAAAGGATATATGACAATAATATAATAATTCAATTAACTTATTCTTGTATGATTTTTTAAGATTTTAAATTGCTGGTCGTTTATAAGAAAATGTGACAATAATATAACAAGTTAATTTGCAAATGTTTGTATAAATTACCAATTAAACAAAAAATACTTTAAATAAAAATGATTTGAAAACAATTAATAAATTATTTCCACATTTAGCTCTGTGAATTTTGACTTACGTTACGTAAGTACGTTAAACAAATGCACAATTAAACAACTACTTCCCGGGCAAATACGCCGCCGGACATTGAATTACATAATGTACACCTGCTGCTGCATATCAATAAAATATTGCATAATGCTACCATTTTTTTGATTCGAGAAAAAAATTAATGCAAAAACAACAAAAAGAACATTACGTAATATAAGGCCATCTACAACGGGGTATTTTTCCGGGAAGTAGTTGTTTTAATGTGCATTTGTTTAACGTACTTACGTAGCGTAAGTCAAAAGTCACAGAGCTAAATGTGAAAATAATTTATTAATTGTTTTCAAATTATTTGTATTTATTTATTTTAAATAACTGTGACCAAGTGAGTAATACTCTTTTCTATTTATAAAAAAAATACTTGTGTTCTTACAAAACTTTTCACAATTTGTTCATTCATACGTTTATATTTTGAGAAAGTTTAAACACAGAAGACAAGTTGTCACATTGGGAATCGATTGTGAACATCTTAAAATTTTTGTGATTGAATTGTTGAAACAGGCCTACAATTATTCGCAGCAAACACACTCTACATTTAGTCATGTTAAAAATAACATAGTGTATGTTATGTTTTTTTTTTAATATAACCTATGATTTTCGCGGAGCTTGCGTGTTTTAGGTTAGATCAATATTATTCATATATTTTAAATTGTTTATTAGTTTGTATTTTAAAGGATGTATGATAACGTAATAATTCGATCAACATATTTTTTTATAATGGCACAGAATTATCATAATAATCATATATATATTATCTTCATTGATAAATGTAATACAATACCTATACATAACACATATTACAATGTATATTGTAAAAGTCTGCTATCGACCAATTGTCTTTCCACCTTAAAATCATCTTATCCTGTAATTCAAGCTTTTAATTTGTTGGTTATGTAAAAGAAAATATGACCATAATATAACAATTCATTTTACTCATTTTTGTGTCATAGTTAATTAAACAACAATTACTTATGTTCTTACAAAACTCTTCACAATCCATTCATTAATGTGTTAATATTTTGAGAAAGTTATAAACACAAAAGACAAGTTGTTTACATTGGCAACCGATTGCCAACATCTTAAAATGTTCGCAAAAATTTATTATTTGAGATAGAAAAAAACTGTAAACAGCAAAGTTGTAGCTTTTTGAAAGCTCTACAACTCTCTAATTTGAATTTTTATTCTATCTCTAACCGTTTAGAAATTATATTGAAAAAAACTGCATTTTTGGGCATTTTTGAGCTATTTTTGGGGGTTTTTCGGTCATAAAAAATTTATTATTTGAAATAGAACAAAACTGTAAACAGCAAAGTTGTAGCTTTTTGAAAGCTCTACAACTCTCTAATTTGAATTTTTATCCTATCTCTAACCTTTAGAAATTATATTGAAAAAACTGCATTTTTTGGCATTTTTGAGCTATTTTTGGGGGTGTACACCCTGTATTTGGTCATATTACAAAAAACAGAGTATATATTCTGTTTTTTTATACGATTTGTGTTTTATGTTAGATCAATATTATTCATATATCAACGTGGAAACGAGGTTTTTAGTTTGTTTTATATTTCAAATTACAGTAATATAATAATTAAATTAATTTATTGTTACATGAGGGAGGGCTTTAAATGAATAATAATAATAATAAATAATATTTTTTTACCCCATCTCCTCCTTCACGTCTCTGTATGACCGACTCGAAAGCCCATACTCGAACAGCAGGGCTGCTCGAACGTGAACAATAAAATCGAACACACTTCCTAGTTTGCAACTTAATTTTATTAACTTCAATTTAGAATATAGATATATATACAGGATGTCCCATTTTAATCTTTCAGGTGGAATATATCGAGAAAAGTGCGCCAAATCGAAATTCATTGCAAATTCGGAAAGTGTGAAAGAAACTATGTAGGTTTTACTCAGAAACTTTTTTTGTATGGGCAACAGGTGGCGCTGTAATCGTCAATATTAGATTATTTTACACTTAATCTAGAATTGATATAAAAATGCCACCTAATGATTACAAAATAATCAGATTCCAGACATAAGCGCCCTTTGACACCTTGATGCATTGCTGTAACTCCCCCCCCCCCAACCTTCTCCACCACCAAGATTCATTAGGGCAATTTTAAGTTTAATTAATATCTTGGAATTACTTCAAACTGCCACATTGTATTGACAAAAAAGTTAACTTCGAATGAGACGACTAGAAATCGGGGGGAGAGGGGGGGGCATGTCCATTTAGAAACATTTTTATATTTGTCAGTCAGCCTTTGACGTTTTGAAGTCGCACTTCTTAGCGAAAATGTCAGATTACTTGCCAGATGAAATTGTTGATATGATTATGTGTGTCGCGTTCGCAAGGCTTGCAAGGCGGCCTTCCTGCGCATTTGGATGACATTCCGTACGCTACAAGGTTAACGATGTGGTTTCAGCAAGATGGTGCACCTCCGCATTTTGCACGAATCGTGCGGAATCATTTGGACGCCGCATATCCACAAAAGTAGATTGGTCGTGGGGGGCCTGCGAAATGGCCACCTAGATCGCTAGATCTAACGTCTCCAGACTTTTTCCTCTGGGGATGTGGAACACCTCCTAAAATGATCTTACTCAACGAAAATTTTACCTAAAACTGATCCGTACAAAAAAAAATAATAATTTTGACATTTTTCTCTTTGAACTGCACAATTTCATTTTGAATTTCTATTACCCTTGTACCTTTACAGACGTCAAAGTGGTGGTGGTGGAGTAGTGGTGGTAAGTAGATTGGCTTTTTCAAATCAATTTGTTTAAACTTTTTCTCTGTAATCATTAGGTGGCATTTTTACATCAATTCTAGAGTAAGTGTAAAATAATCTAATATTGACGATTACAGCGCCATCTGTTGCCCATACAAAAAAGTTTCTGAGTAAAACCTACATAGTTTTTTTCACACTTTCCGAATTTGCAATAGAAAATGGGGGTTCCCATTTAAGATTCAGAAGTTACCCCTGTTATTCACCCCCCTGGGGGGTGAAGGGTGAAATTGATAACAGAATCTAATGTCCCCCTGCAAACCACTAAACTTTGCATTAGACAACTTTTTCGATTGGGCGCACTTGTCTTGATATATTCCACCTGAAAGATTAAAATGGGACAGCCTGTATATACATACATACATATAAATACACTCATTTATTTAATAACATATCATTGTAAGTAACCTAATTTATGAACTAAACACTTATAATAATAATAATAACAAAAAAGTATTTATATGCGTCTTCCATGTCAAATTTTTGTCAATCCAAAGTCCTAAATACTTATATCTTTCTACAGTTTCTATATTATCTATGCATAAGCAGCCCTGTCTATTGTTAAATTGTTTGTGTAAACAGTTTAGCGAGTGAAATATTACATCTGTTCTTTGTTTTCTCGTAGTTTTCAGTGTTGTTATATATAGTAGTTTAGTCTCGCCTTTGTTAATTGTCAGGTCTTTGTCATGAGCCAATTTCTGAAACCTTCTGAAATCCCCCGCATCTTTATGTATTGATACAAGCATCATATCGTCAGCGAATATGAAATATTCTATGTTCTGACAACACACCCCCACATCATTAACATACAGTAAAAATAACTTGGGGTCCAGAATGCTTCCTTGAGCGACTCCTTCCTGCGTGTTTACATCTCGTCCTATTTGTCCTTCTAATTTTAACTTAAATTTTGTAAATAACTTCTAAACCAATCTTTTATGTTACCTCTAATTCGATAATTTTCAATTGTCTCCAGTAGTTTAATTATTAACTTTGTCGAATGCCTTGGAGAAGTCCACGAACAGACACATGTCGTGCATATTTTGATCTAATTTGATATTAACTAAGTTCGTAAACTCCTCCAATAGCTGAATTGTTCCTTTCTGCCGTTGATATGCAAACTGTCTCTTCTCTATAATGTCATGTTTGTCTAAGTAACTTGTCAGGGCTTTTTCGATGTATTTTTCCATGACTTTGGATACGAAAGGCAAAATGGAGATTGGTCTGTAGTTTTTGCACTCATTCTGTTTTCCTGATTTATATATAGGCCTAACTAAAGCTTTCTTTAGGCAGACTGGGATTTCTCCACCTTCCAGGGTCTTGTTTATCATTATAGAAATTGGTTTGGCAATGTCATCTATTAAGTTGTGAAATTCTTTTGTTCTGATTCCCTCATATCCAGGGGGTTTGTTTTTGGGCAACTTCGTTATAATTTTCTTGATCTCATGTACTGTAGTTGGCGGTATAAAGATAGATTGTGTTTGGCTGTCAATTTTTATTTCTTGTAATTTTACTTGACATGTATGTGATGCTTGCTTTGTTTTATCCTCATAAGTTTCGGTAAAAAGTTGTATAAGAGTTCCTATATTTGTGCCGAATTTATTTGATAATTTTGTATCGTCGATGTCGAGTTCCTTTGGTCTTCCCAGTACTTCGTTAATAGTCTGCCACGTTTTCTTCATGTCATATTTGAGTTCAGCGAATTTTTGTGAATAGTAAGATTGTTTCGCTTTCCTAATGCTGTCTGTTACTATGTTTCGTTGTTTCATATATCGGTCTTGTAAATGAATTTTCTCTTGATCAGATCCTGTCGATTTTTTAAATGCTCTAAAAAGTCTATCCCTTTCCTCCATTAGCATCATTAAGTTGTTTGTCATCCAATCTGGTCTATGTCGATGTTTCCTTATTATTTTTTTCCGCTCCATAAGTACCCGTTTGGTTTCGTTAAATAAGAAGTATAGTTGTTTCACTACACTGTCTGCGTCACAATTTATTTCTTGTAATTGTTTCCTTAACTGTTCGGTAAATAATTTCCTATTTAGTGTTGTCTCTACTTTGCTAAAAGTGTCATGGTTTCTGTCATCATTTCCCTTGTTCCATTTGATTGCTCCACCTATCAGGTAATGATCACTTATTTTTGTTGATAATACAACGGTTTGTATACTTAGTGACTTTCCCTTACAAATATGGTCGATGCATGATCTTACAAGCAAGTTATTTCTTATCTCTTCCCGGATATATTCATCCATTTGCCTGGTGAAGCCATGCCCGAAAACAATATCCTCAGATTTTTGTGCATCTCTTTCTTTTTCCACTTCTTTTAAATTATAGGTTTTGTTGTTTACAAGTAAATGTATGACGGACTGTTACCCAAGTGGCATCGGACCTCCCTTTCGATAAGATATCAATGTTTACATCGCCTATAATTAATGTGTTCCTATTTCCTAATTTTTCTAAAAGTTTATCTAGTTCTTGTCTGAATAGTTTAAGGTTTGTATTTGGAGGTCGGTAAATTGTCAGAATGTTAATTATCTTATTTTTTTTTATTTTCAATTCTAAGAATATCACTTCTGCCATATTCATTTGTTTTGTTTGTGATTTTTTTATAAATAATATAATTCCTCCTCCGCTATTTGTTTCTCTTAGGAGTTCGTATTTATCGAACTCTTGAATGTTAAAGCATTGAGTGTCATCTCCCTTTTTTTATTTTTACTTCTGATAATACTATAATGTTTAGTGAATATAATGCATTTCCAAGTGTTCGTAAAAAGTTGTCAAAATGTTTTCTTATGGAATTTATATTTAAGTGTACCACTATTAGTTCATGCATTGTTAATTTCGATTTAATCCATGGGCCAGTTTGTGTTATCGTTGTACAGTTAGATGGTTTTTCTATTAGTAAGCCGAAGTATTTTTCTTGATAATAATAATAATAATAATAAATAACAAGAGAGTATGTAGTCTTATTCATAAAAGTACAACATTTACAAAATACAACAAATAAAGATTTAAACGGCAATAAGACCTCTGGTCGATAACCCAAGACAGATAATCACTTTCATTATATCTTGTACAGTTTATGTTAATGTTTGTTAAAATGTATGTAATTGATTTAAACAAGAATGGTCTCAATCATCAATTAATTTTAATTGATTAAACCGTTCTACGTAATTAATTTTAAAATGTCTTACACAGATGAGCAAACTTTCCCCGATGCGCAATAAAATATCTAAAAAATCACAATTATTAATCATAGCAAAATTTTTACTTTCGCGATCGAAACTTTCTAGCGAAAAATTGCCGCTTAATTTAAATTGTCGTCGGTTAGGCGTGTAATTGCTGGAGAACATTCTTGCAATACCAATTCAATTGATGTAATTTACACGATTAAGTAATATTCCATATGGCGATTTCTCGAGTGATCGTGATTATTAATAAATTGGAAATATTTGAAATTTCGTCGGTGAACCCTGGTAGAAATTTTATATAGTAACTAGATAGAAACAACTATATTGCAATATAGCAACTGCATATAGATTAGAAGACTGTATTATAGATAAGATATAATTTTCGATGTAGTAACAATATATTGAGTTTATTTTGAATTAATTTCTCACTTAACCTGTGGTGAAACATATTTAATTAATAGACTTTGAATAAAACACTTGGAAACAACGAACCAAGTGTTTTATTCAAAGTCTATATATGGAGTTGTTCGGAAAGTAATTTCGTTTTTTCCCGACAGAGGATTTAATTGTATTTTTTTGCACCCAACTTCACAATTAAGCCTTATAATTTTTATATGCTTTGAGAGCTCAAAAAGCAAGGCTTGTGTGTGAAAAACTTCAATTAATTCTACGCAGTAGTTTTTGGTTGGTGCCCTTTTAAATATGGAGAGCGATAAATAGCATTTTCGACATATTACTGTTTTACTACAAAAAGGGTAAAAATGCTGTTCAAGTTAGAAAGAAATTGACCGATGTGTATGGAGAAGGTGTGTTGACAGTACGTCACTTCCAGAACTGGTTCGCTAAATTTCGATTCGGCAATTTTGATGTCGAAGATGCACCACGTTCGGGAAAGCCGGTTGAAGCTGATAAAGACGCGATAAAGGCATTATGATGCGAACCGGCGAATAACAACACGTGAGATCCGATTGAGGTTAAATTTATCAAATTCAACAGTTTATGACCACTTGAAAGGCCTGAGATTATCCTTGAAGCTCGATGTATGGGTTCCCCATGTCCTTACAGAGAGAAATCTATTTCGCCGCATTGACGTCTGCGATTCGCTTCTCAAACGGGGACGAATAATGGGTTGTATACAACAACGTCAAACGCAAGAGGTTATGAAGCTAAAAAGATGAACCGGCTCAAACCATTCCCAAAGCCGATATTCACCCAAAAAAGGTGAGGCTGTCTGTTTGGTGGGATTTTAAAGGAATCGTTTTTTTAGCTTTTACCGGATAACACAACGATTAATTCGGAAGTCTACTGTCATCTGGATAAACTGAATGATGTACTTCAACAGAAAATGCCAGAACTAATCAACAGGAAAGGTGCAGTGTTTTACCAAGACAACGCGAGACCTCACGCAAGTTTGATCACTCGCCAAAAGCTTTTATAGTTTGAATGGAATACAATGCCACACCCACCATATTCTCCAGACATTATTATTTGTTCCGGTCACTCCAAAATTTTTTAGACGGTAAAACCTTTACCTAAAATAAGGAGGTCAAAAACCACCTCGATCAGTATTTTGCAAGCAAAAACCAACAATTTTATGAGCGTGGAATTATGCTACCATCAGAAAGATGGCAAAAGGTGTTGGACCACAACGACCAATATATAATTTAATAAAGTATTTGTTTATTATACGAAAACTTTCCTTCATTTCCACAAAAAAAAAACGAAATTACTTTTTGAACAACCCAATAATTAAAATTATACAGATGCTATATAGAAAGATAAATAATGTAGTAAAGTTATCAATATAGTACCTATATAATAAATACCAAATAGAATAGACTCTCACAGAATAATTATGACCAGAACGGCACGACTGTGGACTTAAATCATCACGCTATTTTTTAGCAAACGTTATGTGGTTACCTAAAAAATGATCTAAACCTTTGAAAATTCCTAGATTTATAAACTATTTTCAGAAATTATTAACGACAAACGCGCTAACCAGCGTAGGAAAATGAATTCGCCTAAAGTAGCACTATTTCACCATATTCAATTATAAGCAAACGACATAGGTATAGCATTGACTTTGAACTATTTTCAGGAATTATTGACGACAAAAGAAACATTCCGGCGGCGGAAAATGGATTTGATCTAAGTAGTACTATTTCATTATTCACATACATACTGTCCCCTGTAATTTTGAATACGAGCGTTTGAATGCATTACTTGGCACTTAGTTACCACGGTCAATTTTTGCATAGCTGAGTCACACATTTTAATTGACTGACCATCGGGAAATAACTAGTAATTTCTAATTTGTAATAAAATATGTAATCAAAGTGAAACAACGATGTTTTAATATTAATATTTTAACAAACACAATTCCAACGCAGAGAGTAACAAAAATAACTACAATATTCATCTTATTAAATATTCAAAAACATCATTGAGCCAAATAATATCCCAGACGATTATAAAATTCGTGTTGTATATCCTGTAACGTGGCAGGAGTAATATTTTAGTGGCTTGAAGAATTTTTAATGTAAGGTCATCCACGTTGTTAGCTCTTTGATGATGATGGGTATAAATTGTTTGCTTTATACGGCCCCGACAAAAAATATTTGGGGAGAAATCAGGAGATCTTGGTGACAATTTTATGTCTCCTTTGATGTATTATGAGCAGAATTCTTTAAATGGAAAAATGGAAGAGTCCAAAATAATCTAAATCGCATTTATCGAATTGCGTAATTTTCATTATTTATTTTAATTAACCATTTACAAAGTAAAATTTTCATTATTTATTTTAATTAACCATTTACAAAGTAAAATTTACTTTTTATCAAACACATTAACCAAAACACACGATATAAAAGCAGATGTGATGCCAATGTTTCAAACTAGCGCCATCTGGGCTATGGTAATGATGACGATTTTTAGTCTTTATCATAAATAATTAAGGGGGAGGAAGATATACATCTAAAGAGATAGATTTTTTATGAAGCTAGCCGGGTGTGCTGAAAATATACTGTTTTATGCATAGTTAGTTAAAATTACTGGAACACCTAAATAATTCTCCAAACGTAAGTTTTTTCAAAAAAAGTTTTCAATAAAAACTTCTTGGACGTAAACAAGCTATCATTTAAATTTAAATAAATATGCAAAAATGTTATCTAAGCAAATTGAACATCATTTACTTAGAGAACATTTTTTTAAATTTATTACTGTTTGAGGTGTTCCTGTAATTTTAACTAACCCTATATAATAATAAGACTACATTTTCAATTTTGGATTAAACTTGGTTTAATTGAGCCTCATTTTTATACTTTTCGTTTATAGATTATTTTCAAATGAAAAAAAAAAAAAAAATAATAGTAATAAAACTACTAATAAAAATGGTGATGTGTCCACCATCGTACTTTCCCCGGTGAATTCGGTCAAATAAGTTTTTTATTGAAAATTTAATGGGAAAGGAAAAATGTCTTTTTCATTTTTTTTTAAGCCGGAAGCATTTATGAATAATGGATTAAATATGGCCGCACTTTGACGTTTTATTTGACATAAAAATAATTATTTAAATAATAAAAGTCTCCACAGCCAACATAAAGTAGATTATAAAAATAATTGTGTATTTCTAAGGGAATTTATTAAGTAGATGAAATTCTTCCTCTTATGATATAAAAACTAAAGATTCTATAAACAAGTTTTATAATAAAAATTATTTCTTTTTTCAACATCTACAACTTTTGATTGAAACATTTTTTTATCCGAATTAAAAAATGAAAAAATAAACGCTAAGAGTAAAGTTACACTTAATGAATTTTGATTCTAACCAAAAGCTTTTCAGATCATTCCACTGTTATGAAAAGCTTAGATATAAAGTTTGGATTTAATTAATAGCCGTTTATGCGCTATCGCGGAAACACACAGACACACACACAGACATTTTTCAAAACCCGATGGACTCAGGGGACCTCAAAACGTGCATATTTGTTGAAATTGGCGATTCGAAAATTTTTACGATCACAATAATTTCCCTTGGACAGGGGAAAGTGAAAATTGAACAAAAATAATATTTCGCCATGTATCAGTGTAGTAAATATTGTCCATGTTTATAAATTTCGTTATAACATTTCCGTATCTAACTAAAAGTTAGAGCCACAATTGAAGAAAATAAAATAAAAAATGTGACACGAAATGGGCCTCAGTCTTTACTTTTTAAAGAATGTTATGTTTATTTAAGAAGCATTTTTGTAAATAAAGGCTGAGGCCTATTTATACTAGAGAATACATTTTTCTTTATAAACACGAAAATACTTTACGGATTTTACTGAAGCTTTTTATAATAATTTTAGGCACATTTTTCTTTATAAATGCGAAAATGCTTTACCGATTTTATTGTAATATTTTATAATAATTTTAGGCATGTGGATGTACTTTAGTCTCTGGCGGTTTGATAATCCTCCTGGATCCAGGAAGAGTGCTACTCTCTCGGCTTTTATCACAGGGACCACTCACAACCCTCCCGTATCCACTTCTGCACTACGTGGCCCTTGGATTCGCCATAGTGGGGCTTGTTTTAGCCGCCGCCGGGGTCCTCGGATGTTGGGCTTCTTGCCTCTACAGTTTCTACATGCTCACAACTGTAAGTACCCTCGAAATATATCACTATTAGAATTCTCCCACGTTAGTTTATCACTTCTTAATTAAATGAGTTAATAATAGAACAAGGTTTTATTCACTTGGTTACAGTTATTTAAATAAATTAAATAAAACGAATTTCAAAATAATTAATTAATAAATTATTTTTCCTTTAGTTACTGCGACATAATGACTTATGTTACATAAGTTATTATGTCACAGTAGCTAAAGGGAAAATAATTTATTAATTAATTATTTTCAAATTCTTAATGACTTAATGACATAATGACTTATGTAATAACTTATGTAACATAAGTCATTATACCGCAGTAACTAAAGGAAAAATAATTTATTAATTAATTATTTTCAAATTCGTTTTATTTAATTTAAATGAGTTAATTGTATTATTAAAAATGATATCCTACAGAAAGGGTTATTGACTAAGTTGCAAGCTGCAAATCGGCGTTATATCCAGCGTTTTGTCATCTTGTAAAATACTCATTGCAATAATTTCTTGTCTGGATAATATACCAGCACTCATCTTTATCATTTTCTGGAGTTTTTAAAATGGCATTTAGCATTTCGCGCGACTCTGGAACTTTTAAACTTATCATTGAAAGAATCAAATTTTACCTTATAATTTATAAAGTACAGTTCCTGTAGAAATTTCGCTGTTACAATTCACATAACTTTTACAACACAGTTACGTAAGTACTTTACTGTACATATGTTTAAAGTACTCACGAGTGGTCGTTTTTATATTCTCGGACTCGGCTATTTTGAATTATGATGCAATTTTTGATTATGTTGTTTTTTAGTTACTTGGTAACTTGTATGGAAATTTACAAAACGATTGCAACATTATTAATTTTATTATCTGTCAGTTTGTAAGTCGCGCATCGAAATGACTAAAATCGAATACCGGGCTGTTATAAAGTTCCTAACGAAACAAGGAAAACCCCCAAAAATTATTCGCGAATGTTGCCTGTATACCGGGATGATTGCCCTTCCAAGTCAACTATTCACGAGTGATCAAAATTGTTTAAATATGGTCGACAATCACTAGATGATGATCTGTTGACGTGATTACTGCAGATGTTGTTAAAAAAAACAAGTTTTTGGTACTGGAGGATGTAAGACTAAAAAAGCGACAATTAGCAGCTTTACTGGAGTTTTAGAAAACACAATTACCTTGGGATGACAAAGGTTAATCCAAGATGGGTGCCGCCTTGCTTTCGCATTGATGGTGCTGTGAAGACGAACTAGATTTAATTATCAATCGACTTGTTACTGGAGATGAAACCTTGATTGAATATTATGACCCTGAATCGAAACAATAATCGATGAAGTGGCGTGTTAAGGGCCCCAGCCATCTCAAGAAGTTTAAAGTCACCCCTTCTGCAGGAAAAGTAATGGCAACCATTTTTTGGGACTCTCAGGGAATTTTGCTTATTGATTATTGTAACATATGTATAACAATTAGCAAGCGTGCTAATAGAGTTCCCATCTAAACCGTTGTTTGACTAACACACATATAATATGACGCAGCTAAGAAAATAAAATAAATGATAGAAAAATTGAAGTGAAAAATAAATAATTAAGTGAAAATGGAGAACAGAGGAATTCAACCAATTAAACTAACCGGAAATGCGAGTGAACATTGGAGAAACTGGAAACAGAGGTACGAAATCTACTCCACCACCGTCGAGTTAGACGCCAATCCTGAAAAAACACAATGTGCTCATTTATTGCATTTAATGGGCGAAGAAGCCATCACAATTTATAATAGTATCGCATTCGAAGAAGAGGAAAAGGGCAAAATCGACGTTTTAAAATATAAATTTGATAATTACTTTATCCCGAAAAAGAATATAACCTATGAGAGGTATAAATTCTTCACGTTCCGCCAAAATGAGGACAGCACAGAGCAATACGTCACAACCTTGAAAAACCAAGCAGGACAATGTGAATTCTTAGACGACTTTAAATTAGAACTAATCAAAACAATGCTGATCATTGGAATTAGAGACGAGAAAGTACGAGAACACATACTTCAACATCAGGAGTACACCCTGGAGAAGGCGATAGAAACATGTGTGCTGACGGAGACATCCAGGCAACAACTACAAGAAATGAAAAAAAAAAAAAAAACAACAGTGGGAGACTCAAGATTCAATAAAGAAGTGGACCAAATAAACAACAATATATGTGTAGAAATTTCGAGAAAACGCTTCCAACTCAAAGATAAATAAAAATTATAATCAGGTACAAAAAGAAATTAAAGATTGTTCAAGGTGTGGTAAATCACATTCAATAAATAAATGCCCAGCGTACGGCAATAATATAATATAATAATATAAATAAGAATAAGTTTAATCAATGCATAGTAAAATTAGGCATAAATAAACATTCAGATAACAAAATCACATTTAAAATAGATACAGGACATTTAGGTATAAACAAATGCACATCAAGAGCAAAATTTTCAGTTTATTGTCAGGTATGACGATACAAATAGAACATTTAATTAACAGATGCTTCATATGTAATAAATACTCAAACTTAAATAAAAAAGAACGAATGATAAATTACAAAATAATTAAAAAAACATGGCAAAAAATAGGAATTGACTTATTTCAAATTAAAGGTGAAACATTCCTAATTGCAGTAGATTATTACTCAAAGTAATTATGACACTAAACAAAAACTTAACCTCGATAAATGTAATTAACAAATTAAAAGCAATATTTGCCAGACACGGAATTCCTAAAATTGTAGTATCCGATAGTGGAAGACAATTTATTAGCGAAGAATATGAACAGTTCTCTAAAGAATGGAACTTTCAAATAATCAAATCAACCCCGTATCACCAACAATCAAGCGATCTAGCGGAGAGATCGATTCAAACTATTAAAAAATTAATCAAAAAACAGTAGAGAATAATAATGAAGACATATATTTAGCTTTATTAACTTACCGAAATACCCCTGTCTACGATACTTATACACCGTCACAAATATTAATGTCACGATACTTAAGAGACAACCTTCCAATTAAAGACAATAAATTAAACCCGTAAATTATAAACAGAACAAAATTTAACAATAAAATTTATACAAAACACATGCAATCAAAACGACATTACAAATTTAGATTTTACCAATGGAATAAAAGTGTGGTACCAAGAAAAACCTAAAAGCACCTAGAAAGTAGGAAAAATAAAAAACAAAATAAGGGAGAGGACATATGAAATAGAAAAAGATGATGGAAGATCTATCATTAGAAATAGAATATACATAAGAATATTTAAAGGTAATAAAGATGCAAAGGTGCAACTTTCAAACTTTGTTTATAAGCCTGATAACATAGTAAGCGAAACTGATGTAAACCTTAGCAATGTAAGTGATAACCATGTAAGCGAAAATGATAACAATGTAAGCGACAATAATGTAAATGATAACAATGTGAGTGACAATATTGTAAACGAAAAAAATTATCGAAACATCACTAACAAAAGAGTGTCTAAAAGACCTAGAAAACTAAATGGCTATATACTGTAATTACGCTCAAAGAATTGTAAATAAGAGAGATGTTACATATGTATAACAATTAGCAAGCGTGCTAATAGAGTTCCCATCTAACCGTTGTTTGACTAACACACATATAATAATTATATAAATATCACCTTAGAGATGCCATTAAAGTGAAGAGACTCGGAAAACTGACGCAATGTAACTTTCAAAAGTTGCTCTAGCTGATTGTGGCTTCGAAGAAATAAAACATTCGCCTTATAGTCCAAATTTGGCACCGAGTGACAATTTTTTGTTCCCGAATCTAAAAAAAAAAAAAACACTAAGGGGGATAAAATTTAGGGTCAATGACGAACTTATAGCAACTATTGAGAGCCATTTTGCGGAAAAAAATGAATATTTTTATACTGGATTAAAGATGTTATTGAAGCGGTGTTATACTTGTATTCAAAAGCAGGGGAACTATAAATTGATTGATTGAGTTACGTGAAGATCAAATTAATTCGACGAATAAATCACTAATAACCTTTCTTCACAGTTTTATTTGGATTACAAAAAGTTCAATCTTCTATTGACGCTATCTACAATATAATTTGAAGTTTTAATTGGAATGCTTTTATAATAAATTCTCTTAGAATACAACAATTATTTAACAGAAGAAAAAGAAATAGAGAATGTACATTTCGGACACAGAGTGACCATTATCAATGAATTAACGTTATAAGTGCTTTATTCGGAATTATGTTGAAAAATAAAATTTAGTTCTTCCTCTAGTCTTTTCTTTTCATGTCTTGTCCGGGAATATTAAAATATCCCTCTTACGTAACGTAAATCAAAATGTTACAGTAGCTAAAGAGTATTTCCTCTTTAGCTACTGTAACATTTTGATTTCAGTTTTATTAATTATTATGAAATTCGTTTTATTTAAATGGTGTGTTATTGTTACAGTACTTCATTTTAATATTACTGGTCCTTGTCGGTGAATGTGCAGTTTATGCCGTGGCGTGGATTTGGCCGCAATGTCTGGGCTTGGGAATAGTGCCAGACGAACTAGTTAAAGTCACGCAGAGAAGCTACGGTGTTGCGGGTCAGGAGCAATTCACGGCTGCCATAGATTTAGCTCAAACTTTGGTAAGTGCTGAAATAAATTCATCATCACATGTTTACAGAGTTAGACACTGTTTCTATCGTATTTCAGAAAAAAATAAAATTCGAATTATAAAGCTAATAGAAATTGATTCTTACAAAATTCTGTATTCCCCGTAATATCCTTTCTAAATATAAACATCCCCATCACCATACGTCAATTCATTTGTGCAAATTATTAGGATAGTTCAGCTAGTTGGCATATATTTTTTCTTTGGTATCATCATTAATTCATGACAGAGTAGAAAGACCTCTGGTCGATAGCCCAGAAGACTAACAGTTACTTGTGTTGTATTTATTTGTTATATTGTTTTGTAAAAAAAAACTTTATTGGCATATACTTAACAAAACCAATTACAAACATAACTTATTTTTCTTCCTTTTCTTCTAATTCTTTCCCACTCCAGTTTCATCAGGATTTTTATGCCAGCTCTCTCATCCACTCATTAGTGTTATTATTTCCACCCGACCATTCCTCACATACACCCTTACATACATTTTCTATTTAAATACACTTTTCTACTTACATACCTCTACATGATTTTACGTATCTCTTCCATTCCCGCATAACACACAAATCTGATATATCTCTGTCTCATCCATACTTTTCTACCTCTTTCATCCGATCCACATCTCGCCCTAGCTATCGTTCTCTTTTATTCCTTACTTAATCTACAGTCTTGCAAATACCCGCATGCACCTGCCATTTTTCATATAAAGGGTTATAATTACTTTTCTCTATCGCTCCCTGTCTCTTGCATTTCCACTTCCTTCCACTTCTCTTTTACCCATCCAACTACATCTATTCTTATTCCCAGCCGCTCATTTACTACATTTTTCGATATTCCTGCTCTCTCGTACATTTTCCTTCTATCCTTTCCATTCACTCCCCTTCTCCTTTATACCCTTACACCATACTTCTTTAACTAACCTATCATTCTTTAATACACTCACTTTTATTTTGTATTATCTGTTGTTTGAATAAAGGTGTGTGTATATATACGAGGCTTGTTCAATTGAAACCCATCTTTGGAGCAGAAAAAAAGGTGATGTGTTCGTCATGGCACTTTTTCCGGTGAATTCGGTCTATTACGTTTTTAAATGATTTATTAGGTGTGCAAGTTAATTTCCGCGTTTTTTTTTACGCATTTTCAACTGCTTGAAACTGTATAAATTTATTAACAGCATTTATTAAAAATAATTTCCATCGTTATTGACAACAGTTTCCCAAAGTTTGGGCAATTTATGGATTCCATCGTGAAAAAATTTGGTCGGTTTTGAAGCGATCCATTCATCGAGCCATTCTTGGACTTCTTCTCGATTTTGGAAGTGCTGCTCCGCCAGACCGTGAGCCATTGATCGGAAAAGGTGATAATCCGACGGGGCGATGTCTGGAGAGTACGGCGGGTGCGGTAAGACTTCCCATTTGAAATTCTTTAGGGCGTCTTTAATCGATTTTGCGACGTGAGGCCTTGCGTTGTCATGAAGCAATATGACTTTATCGTGTCGATCCGCCCATTCTGGTCTCTTTTCTCCGATTTGATCGCGTAGCTGGACAAGCTGTTGTTCGTAGCGATTGGCAGTGACTGTCTCGCCGGGTTGGAGAAGCTCGTAGTACAGTATGCCGTGCTGGTCCCACCAAATGCAGAGCAAGACCTTCTTCCCGTGGATGTTCGGCTTTGAGGTCGATTTCACTGGCTCACCTGGGCTCACCCATGATCTTTTCCTCTTTGGATTGTCGAAGTAGATCCACTTCTCATCACCGGTCACAATACGATGAAGAAAAGATTTTTTTTGAAAACGTTCAAGCAGGATCTCACACGTCGTTTTTCGCTGCTCCTTGTTCCTTTCCGTCAGTTCATAAGGCACCCATTTTCCTTCCTTCTGGATCTTGCCGAGGGCGTGCAAACGAAGAGAAACAGCCTGTCGTGTGACGCCAAGTGATTCCGCGAGCTGTTCTTGCGTTTGAGCCGAGTCTTCGTCCAAAAGAGCTTCAATGAAAAAATGAATCGTTGTTTTTTAAAGTTAAATTCGATTATTTGGAAGAATATTAGTTTGTTTCTTAACTTACAATGGCTCTACAACATTTCTCCAGACTATTTTTCTTTCTTGAATATTCTCAGGGCGATTGCGAAAGATGACGGCATTTTGACGTTTTATTTGACACAGAAATAATTGTTTGATATAGAGAAAGCCTCCACGGCCAACAAAAAAAGAATTGCTTATTTCTAAGGCAATTTATCAGGTAGATGAAATTCTTTCGCTTATAGAATGAAAACCGGAGGTGCTACAATAAAAGTTTTATAACAAAAATTATTTATTTTCCAAGATCTACAACTTTTATTTGAAACTTTTTTCGATCAGAATTAAAAAATGAAAAATCGTTAAGAGTAAAGTTGCACTTAATGAGTAAAGCTGTTCAGTTCATTCCACTGTTATAAACAGCTTAGATATAAAGTTTAGGCTTAATCCATTTTGATTTTATGTACTATCGCGGAAACACACAGACACACACACACATTTTTTAAAACTTGATGGAATGGACTCAAGGGACCTCAAAACGTGCATATTTGTTGAAATTGGCGGTTAGAAAATTTGAACGATCACAATACTTTCCCTTGGTCAGGGGTCAGGGGAAAATAATTATTGGCAAATATATTTGCAAATAATTACCACTACAATCAAGGCACGTATTCCATTGTTTCACCTATTTAAAGAATTGTTGTGGGTGCCACCCAAAGATTTTTTACGACATTTTGTACTTCTTTGTCCGACCGAAAAAGATTATCCTTCAACGCCCTTTTCAGTGGCCCAAAGATGTGAAAATTGGATGGACGCTTTCACTACTTTGGCAACATGAGGCCGAGCATTACGTGCAGTAGATAGACACCATGTGAGAGACGTTTTCGATTTATTGCTTGATGGAGCTTGTTCAAAGGTTTGCATTGATATGCACTCTAGGTTCTGTAAACTCAATGAGCAAGGGTCTTTCATGGTCGAAAACAAAAAGGTTAATATGACCTTGTCTGTAAAAGGTTTAATTTTACACTTCTTTAGTGGTGGACACTTTGCATGATAACATTGCATCGATAACAGCTGACTGGATGGTTTAAAACAATGGCACCAAGATTCGTCGCCTGCAATTATTGAAGAAAGAAAGTCATTACCATTTTGCCTGTATTCCGTGAGATGTTGCAAAGATAAGCCCATTTGCAAGCTTTTTTTGATTCTCTAATAAAAGGAGAGGAGCACAAAATTTGCTATAACCCAGTTTGTATACGATAGTATGGACAATATTTTCTGTAATTGCTTTGATTGAAATTCGACGGTTTTCTCTAATCAGGCCTTCTGCACGTGCTACATTCCTGCTTGTTTATTCAGTAATCAATGCTCCTGATCATGGCTTATAATTCGTCTTCGCTCTTCCACTCTTAAATTTTCGACACCAACAGATGAATATGCAATACATGCGTTACCATACACATTTGCGTATGAGCACACAAAAATTGAATGACCGCATGCTGATTATATTTGGATTATTAATAACAAACGCCATTTTATAGTCACAATACTTAAAATCATTGTCATATACAAATGATAGGAACTGATTACAAACACAACTAATATTGCAAAACATCAGTTGAGTGATTATAAGTATTTCCAAAGCTAACCTGACGACCAAAGATAGATTTTAATTCAACAAGCCTCGTATAGACTTTGATTAAATATGTTTCATCACGGGTTAAGTGAGAAATTAATTTAAAAAAAGCCTCGTATATACGATTTTTTTACATTATTAAGTTTGAAAATTAGTAATTTATTCAAAACCTAGAGTAGGAATTTTTATTTGCCAAAAAATAAGAGTTAACGTAGCTTCCATTGGTTATTTTCACAGTAATAACAATCCTTAATTAATCGTTGATTTTATGAAAACTATCCCTCAACTGTAGATAATTATTATTGTTAAATTAGGAATTTAGAACATTTTTTTTATTTACTTCTTATTAAGTAATATAATATGAAAGACTAAAACTTTTTCAACGATTTTTTTACATTATTAAGTTTGAAAATTAGTAATTTATTCAAAAATTTTTATTTGCTAAAAAATAAGAGTTAAAGTAACTTCCATTTGCTTCTACATAATTTGTTACTTATTGCTGATTTAGTTTAGTTGTTGCGGAATCTCATCAGCAGACGAATACGACACGTCCCTGTGGAGGCTCCAGTCGTTGGGGCCGAGATTAGTTGTGCCATTAACCTGCTGCAAACTCGAAAATTACCAACAACCATCGTCGTATTTAGATCCGAAACCGGCGAATTCTTCCCTATGCCAAGCGCTGGAAACGCCACGACAACAAGGGTTTCGACACACAGAGGTAAAACGTATTAAAAAAACGAGTTCGTATAGTTGATCAATTATGTAAATTCAAAGACTTTATATAGTTAATCAATTGACAATTTTAGATTTAGAGTAGATATGAAATTAAACAGACTTCCACACCTAAATTGATGTATAAATTAAATAAAAATGTTTTGAAAATAATTGATAAATTATTTCCACATTTAGCTCTGTGACTTTTGATTTACGTTACGTTAGTACATTAAACAAATGCACATTAAAACAACTACTTCCCGGGCAAAAACCCACGCCGGACATTGGATTACATAATGTACACCCGCTGTTGCATATCAATAAAATATTACATAATGCAACAAAGTTTTTATCCGAGAAAAAATTAATGTAAAAACAACAAAAGGAACGTTACTTAATATAAGGCCATCTGCAGACGCGTGTTTCGGGATCTATCCCTCGTCAGTACAGCTATGCCTTACATAATTTAAAGAAAATGTGAAAATAATTTATTATTTATTTTCAAATCATTTTTATTTAATATATTTAAATAACTGTGACCAAGTGAATGAATAAATACTCTTTTCTATTCAAATTAATTCATTTAAGTCCTAGCAGATTGAACTCTTTATTTAATTGCAATAATTAACATTACTTCAAATTAATTCATTTCAGTCCTGCAGCGAACCATTGGAAAACTGGTTCAAAGAACAGTACGTAATTTTCCTCCTGGTCGGACTGGTGGTAGTTTTAGTGGAATTCATCGTTTTATTGAGCACAATCCTAGCTTGCACTAAATTATACAAGCACAAGCATAAGCTAAAAGAGCAGCAGAAGGTGAAGGAAACAATCGAAGAATTCCCACCGAAGGATGATAGTATTTACATGAGCACGAGGAGCAGGACGCCGTTTAGCTACAGCAACCACGCTTACACGATGACCAACAGTTTCCGGCAGAATTACAGACTGGCGGAGAAGGCATGATGGTTATTGAAGGGCATCTGGAAGCCCAAGAAGACTTACGAAATTGAATCGATGTTATGGTGAGCATGTATAGTCTGTGTTTTTTTTTTGAAATGTGAGAAAATTTAGGGTGTGTTTACTGAGAATAATTGTTGTTTTGTTTTAACACTAGGCGTTTTCATTTTAATAATAATAAATCATTTATTGAAAAATTATGAAAACAACAGAATATTCATATATATACAGAGTGGCGCAAGATTCCGATGAAGTCGAATATCTCAGTTATTAAGAAATATTTAGAAAAATGTTATATACATTATTAGTAGCTACTGTCAAACTTTATAGAATTAAATCACATCAAATAACATCAAATCAAATTAGCCCCGATTGGTATCTAATGGTGTGACACACCTACCCTGACTTCCCAAATTATTTGGGGAAGTCAGGTTCCCTAACATTTGCACGGAGGAGTCCGTGACTAACCTTTATAGAATTAAATCACATCACATTTTAAAATTAGTTTCATATGTACAGAGTGTTCAATAATCACGTGACGTATCAAACACTGTATATACAGGGTGGCGCAAGATTTCGATGAAGTCCAATATCTCAGTTATTTAGAAATTTACCAAAAAATATTACTGTCATAATTTGTATCTACTGTAATACTTCATATTTTAAAATTAGTTTCATATATACAAGGTGTCCAATAATCACGAGACGTATCAAAAATATGATTTTTTTAAATGGAATGCTATATTATTTATGTCGATATTTAGTAGCTACAAATTATGTAAGTAATATTTTTGTGTATATTTATAAATAACTGAGATATTGAACTTCATCGGAATCTTGCGCCACCCTGTATATATATAACTTTTCGGTTTTAAAAAGAGTTTTATATTTATTCACACAATTACGTACGCGAATAAACAATTTGGTTTTGTTTTTTGAATTGATTACAAATTTTATTGTTTATGATTAACTACAATTAATTACGGTTAATACATATCTGCATATGCACAATGTACCATATGATCGACAACTTTTCTAATCTAGAATGCTTTGATTTGAATAAAACGTGTGCACTTTACTTGCTTTGTAAGATCATTTAGTTGTTACGAGTTTGAAATAAAAACAAGATGGACTTTTCACATGGCTTCTATTAACTTCATTCTACAAGTTCGATATGCAATGCTAAAATATATACAAAAAATAGTCATTCTAGGGTGTTTGCTTTTCAGTCAATTTCTTTTTGAGGGGGGTGGGGTTTTCTGTGGCTTCTTAGGGTGAGTGGCTGAATGCTTTAGGAGACAAATCTTGATGGTCCTCTGGAGGCTTTAAGAGACTAATCGAACTGATGCGGACAATTTAGATTTTACCAGATCCTCCTGGAACGCGGTCTAGCCCGGCTTGTTAAAGCATGAAGGGGGTTCTTTATTGAGGTATGCTTTCTAGAAACACGCTTAAACAGAGGGGTACCGTTCTCCCGTAGGCAGCCGTAGGCAGTAATTTAAGTAAAGGGTGTCTCAAAATGACCTGATATTGTAATTTATTAATGAAATATATTATTTATTGAAAAAGTACGAATGTTTATATTTTAATATAAGGTACAAACATGGAGGTTATGTGTGGAACACAATGTCCTATAAATGGGCGCCTCGATTTTGTTTGCAAACGGTCATTCTTTTGACAAAATTTCCAATGACATTTTGGCATAATTGCGGACTAATCTCATTAATGGTGCGTCTAATTTCTTCCTTGACCTCCGCAATGGTTTGTGGATAATTGGCATACTTTCAGAAAACCTCAGAGGAAGAAGTCTAATGACGTCAAATCGCACGATCTTGGTGGCAAATTCACATCGCCGCAGCGCGAAATAACACGACCATGGAATTTTATCTGCAATAACTGCATTGTTTTATTCGCAATATGACAGGTTGCACCATCTTGTTGAAAGAATTTGTATTTCAAGTCCATGCCGTTCCATTCATTCCATAAAAAGTTGGTTATCATGTCACGATAACAACTGTAATGAATTTTCACAATTTCTATGCGTTGCGCGATCGTGTCATGACTAAACCTCAATACTTCTTGATGCCAGTTGACAAAGAATATACTCCATCTTCGCCACAATTAATATGGCGTGCAATTTAAAATGTCAGGTCATTTTGAGACACCTTTTATAATATTACACGTTGACTCAGAACACAAATAAAATATCACATGTAATGATACATTCTATACCTTCCCTAATTCACACCCTGAGGAGGATGTAATGATACATGTGATATTTTATTTGTGTTCTGTGTTCTGTTTATAAAATCAGTAAAATCAATTTATTAAAATAACATAACCTATACGGTGTGTCGTTGCTTTTATTGTTAACATGATTTATACATAAAAAAATTAAAGCACTCTAGAAGAAAAGCTTTCGATCATATGGTATTTAAATATTTGCAATTGCTTATTAAAGTAAAACACAATCTGTGTCGCACCGCTAAATTCTTGAAATTTCATGTTGAAAATAATGGTAATAAAACAGACCATAATTATTTTAATTTAATTAATACTTTGGTCAATATTTAATGAAAACTATATTGAAAATAAATCACGTATGCCCAAAATTATGATCAATAGCCAAATGTTATTGTTAGTTAGCTGTAGGCCAGTAGTTAAATCGTAATTAACCAAATGGTTTAATAATAGATTTATTAACTACAATTACACGAACCTTATAAAATAATTAATTTTCCCTTTACACCTTCAGCGTGTCATTAAGTACCAAAGATTATGGTATGTTCTTGATGTAAAAAAATGACTTTAATAGGAAACATTTTTGATGTATAAACGTATTTGTTAATAATGTTGTTTTATCTGTGATTTGTATTGATATTTTTTAAGATTAATTGAAATTAGCACTTGTATTAATTGATGTTTTATTTCTATACCTTTCCTAATTCACACCCTGAGGAGGATTTTCATAGTTGCAAACGCTTAGTGAAGAGCAAAACGTGTTGAAAATAGCGATGGAGAAATCTTTTTTAATGCGAAAAGGATAGTCATGACTTCAAAAGCGAAATGTATTTTTGTGAGTAATGTGATGTGATAAATTACGTAGAAATATAAAAACGTTTTTGTATATTTAATTGCTAAATGTACATTTCAGGCACTATATGTCCATTTTCAATAGCAGACAAAATTTTGTCAAAAAAAGCTAAGTTGATATATTTATTTAACCAATTTACAATTTCGTATAGATGTAGAATTTAGACGATTTCAAAACAAATTTAATATATTTAACCAATTAAAAATTTTGGGTTTGGAATAGATAGGAACTTATGAGTGTTCTTCACGAATTGGCCGTGAAGCTCTCTTATGGGAGTTGTTAACATCTATCCACATTCTTACAAAGTTTATTAAGAGAGATAATGGCATATGTTTTTTTTTATACATAATCTTGTGTTATTTGACCAGAAATTGCATAACCTTACAATTTTATAACAATTTTCGTTTTTGTTACAAAAAAATATTATGGAACGTTCAATTTCAACTAATTTTCCCAGTTTTATTATAAAATTCGGTGGATATATTGAATGAATGACATTTTTATTGCTTTTAAAACAACACCATTAGTAATCGAGCGCGATCGGTTTGTTTATTTATTTTAGAAAAGTATCAAATTTCGGAGACACACTCCGCGTCGGGCTAAACTGCATAAAATCATTTCGATATATAGATTTGAATTTAAATATAGGATTTTCTGTATTATTTTAGTTTTTATAATTATTAAAATTGTAATTTTATAAATATTATTAATAATAATTTTACAGATATCATATAATCGTGTTTGCTTTCATTTTTAGAATTTTGCAAGTATAATTCAAAATTAAACTACATTTTTAGCATAAAAATTGAATTTTAATAATTGGAAATCATAAATTCTTTTAGACATTAATAATTTTTTTATTGTTTTTAAATAGAACAAGTATTTCTTTTCAATAATTTATTTTTCTTAAGGCAATAAGATATTATATATAATTGTTAAATATGATATGCAATTAATCATTAGTTTTAATTTTTTAAATAAGACATATTTGTTTTAAACGTATCCACTATGCTGAACGTTTGCGATTGACGTATTGTCATCATAAATGATAATTCAATTAAAAATCAGTTTTGTCAAGACAAAGGAACATCAATCAAGGCTTTTATTTCTGTTTTTTTACTCAGTTCATGTGGAACCCATTCATCCAATTTTTACAATTTACCGATTTGAGGTAAATGAGTTAATATTGTATGTTGGTCATCACCAAATTCCAAAGATATTTCGTAGGCCCTTTAGTTCAGACTCAACGATGACCTTTATTTCGTTCTTTGACCTTTGATTCTGGGCGACCGCGAGGCGCATTTGTGATGTTAAATTAACCCCTTGTGAAATTTTTTGAACCAATTTGATATTGCCTGCTGCGTGGTAATACTTTAGTTAAAACACTATTAATGTCTTGCGTGGTCGGCTGTGCTATACTTCATAATAGTGCGAATTTCCGACTTTCAACAAAATTAATTGTTCAAAGGAGTTTTGAAATAAAAAAAAACACTATTAATGTCTTGCGTGGTCGGCGGTGCTATACTTCATAATAGTGCGAATTTCCGACTTTCAACAAAATTAATTGTTCAAAGGAGTTTTGAAATATTTTTTAAAGCTTACATTGATTTCTTTAAAAAAAAAACAAGATAGGTAACTTTCCAACTAAAAAAAAAAACAGAACAGACCAATGTCAAGTAATACGTAGTTAAAGTTGACAATATTGTTAACAATAAACATCATCCTTGCCAACCTGATACATCATTACTCAAATTATTAGAAGATTGTGAAAATTAATAATCGTAACTTTCAATAAATATATTTTTATAAATCAAAACAATTATTAGTTTAAATAGATAAAATCATAAATCAACAAGTATTTAATAACTAAATTCTGTGTACTAAGTAAATTTGATTTTTTTGCTAATACGTTGAGAAACTCGAAGCTTTAGTCTTTGTTTGGTATTTTATGGCCTCGTTCATGATTTCAGTTCTTTCGACTCGATCTCCCGCGATGCTGGTTATTTTTTCTAGCAAATCCGGATACGGCAGGATCGCACGGACGAAGTCCTTCTTTTCTAGACGGTACAATTCACAAACTTCGGCAGCGACGACCGATGCAATTCTGTTTGTGTCTTTTATTACCAAAGCAACTTCGCCAAAATGGTCACCGTCTTTCAAATGGCAAATCTGAAAATCGTGTAACGTAATTTTAATATACATAGTTTATAAACTGCATTTTCCTATTGATTAAATGAGATTTAGTGTATGTCAAATAAATGCCAAAGAATTTAAATTGTAGGTAATTCTCACGCCAGAAACATTGCATTTTGCCGCCTATTGGTAAAGGTTGTAAATATTATCTATATTTGTGCCTCTAGTGGTTTGGGATCAAACGACTTAGATAATAATATTCATGAAATAACGAAATCCTATGGAGTTAGCAGGGCCTGGATGAAATTCTGTTTTGTTAAAATCCCTTTAGAGAGTAGGCTTCTATGCTCGCAAAAGTCATCGTAAAGTAGGCTGCTGTCACTTTGCCACTCTAATGCGACAAAAATAAAAAAAAAATGTTTCCTAAATGAACGCAAGTAATTATCGAGGGGGTGAAGATTATTCTATATGTACGCCACTAGATATGGCCGAAGCCGCGGAATCGGTAACATTAAATCTCACGCCTAAAATACGAACAGAAATATGAAATGTTTGTATAATGAAGAAAATTTCAACATACATAGGTTTGCTATATTTATATATTCAAACGGTACACCATTTTACAAAATGAATACAAAATATATAAAAGAAAAAATAAAATTGATTAGTAATAGACTTAATTTACAGTGCATAATTGCATAAAACAAATGAGCTAAATAAGGTTCATACAATTTAATATATTTTTAAATGTTGATATGGGAATTTTAAACATATCTAAATTAGGATTATTACATATATTGTTGTAGTAACACATCATTCTATTAATGGGTTCATTTCTACTATAGTTAGTGCGGTTGAAATGCTCACGAAATAATGCCTTACTACGTGTGTTGCTCGGTATATTAAAATTTAAGCGAGATAGTAGATAACTACAATTTATAAGCCCATTGGCTAACTTGTATAAAATACATAAATCCATTATAATGCGTCGTTCTTCTAATGGTTTCAAGCATACTACGGCGACTATAGATTTCGTCATATACTCTAGTTAGATGAAATATATGTTGTAAAAATGTATTTTGCATGCGTTCAATCTGGTATATTGAGTTATTAAAGTGAGGCGACCAGATACAGGTAGCATACTCTAATTTAGGTCTTACTAAGAAGCAATATAACAACCTAATTGTGTCAATAGAAAAGTCCGTGCCGAATCTTTTGATAAAACCTAGAGTTTGGAGTAACTTACGACATATGCTGTCTCTCTGCTTCGCAAATGAAAGTTTACAATCAAATAATACCCCAAGATCACGTATAACGTTAAATTGTGTAAGTACATTTAACAAATACTAAGAGTTCGTGCTCTTATTTCTAAAAAAAAATGAATATAATAGCATTTGCTAATGTTCAAAAATAAACAATTTTTCTGGCACCAGTAGCTTAAATTATGAAGATTTTCTTGTATTAATCTTTGGCATTTGATACCGTTCTAAATAATTTTAAGTCATCTGCAAATAATAATACTTTACAATGCCTTATGTGCTCAACTATATCATTAATAAACAAAGAAAATAAAATAGGGCCGCAATGTGAACCTTGCGGTACACCAGATAGAACGCTAATTGGTTTAGAAACGATATTATTAATTTTTACAAATTATTGTCTCCCACTTAGACAACTAAAGATCCATTTCGTTATCCTGGACCGAAGCCAAGGTGTGCTACTTCATTAATTAGTCTTTTATGACAAACTCTGTCAAATGCTTTAGCGAATTCGGCATATGACGCATCAATATGATAGATACGTTCCAACGCACTCATTATATATGATTGAAAGCATAATAAATTAGTAATTGCAGATTTATCTTTAAAAAAAACATGTTGTTCCTCGCACACCAAATGTTTATATGACCATATTAATTGTTGTGAAATAAGTTTGTCAAACAATTTCGGGATCACCGATTGGATGGATGGCAATAACTCTATAGTTTGAAATATCTTCCCTCGAATCATTTTTGAAGAAAGGCAGAATAAAGCTATTTTTCCAAGAGCAGGGAAACGTACCTGACTCTAAAGATAACATGAAAATTCTATGCAAAGGGGCACAAAGAGGATAGATACATTTTTTTTATAAAATATTAAGAGAAGCCGTCATGTCCTACCGTACACGAATCACTTAATTCTGATATAGATTTAGAAACAACCGAAATGCTAATTGTGAAAACATTATGATTAATTGCGCGGCCAATATGAGAAAATACATTTATGCCAGGATTTACAGCATATATAATGGAAAAGTAATCTGCAAATAGATCAACACATTCATTGGCAATGTTACTCACTTTGTTATTACAGAACATGGATTTAGGAAAACCGTCCGTTTTGCGCGATTCATTAACATGAATCCAAAATGCTGTTAAATTGAATTTTCTTCTCAACGTTATTAATATAATCTCTATACAAAGTTTCACTTAGTTGAAAACATCTTGCTCTTAAAACTTAAAAACGTTAATAGTGAAGTAATAAACCATATGCTTCGTACTTGTAATGATTTCCTTTAATTTAATCAATTAAGAATTAAACAATTTAGGGTAATCTGTTGATCTAATGAACTTGATAGGTACAAAATTAGATAAAACATGAATACAAACTGCACAGAACTTAAAACATTAACATCAGTATCGATAAGGTGTATTCATTCCAATTTATAGACGAAAAGTAATCATTAATTACATTATAGTCAGCTGATCTGAAATCCAAAGTGGGATGTGAAAATGTCATTTTATAGCCAATGTTTTCTACAGAAATACAATATGGCGTATGATGCAACGAAGAACTAAAAAAGATCATTAGATACTGATACACTCACATTATCAATACTATAAAATACAAGGTCCAAATAGATACCTCTGCTGTTCGCGATTGTATTGCATTGTTTAAAGTTAAGTAGGGCCATTGTTTCAGCTATAACACTGGCATTATTGCAAGTATTATCCACGGACAACACACTGTGATGATTAATGCTCCACAAAGCAGAAGGCATATTGTAATCCCCAAATAGTATGAATTCATCTTCACTAAATTCGTTTGCAATGTTATCAACAGAGTTACAATACGTAATATAAGATTCGGTTGCTGAACTTGGTGGGATGTAAACGGCCGATAGAATACATTTAAGATCGTGAATTTTAATGTTAATATGTAATTGCTTAATATTAGATTCAACATTCAATTTATAGCACTCAAAATCAGATTTCACAGCAATCAATACTCCGCGGCACTTATTGCTAGTCAAAATGGATCTATCTTTCCGAAAGGTAGTGTAATCTAACAAACCTAGTTCGCCGTCTACTATAGATTCGTCTAACCAAGTTTCAACAATAACTATTACAACAAAATTACAAATTCTATAGTTTAGTTTATTCTAAGTATTTAATTTACTACGTAGTCCACTTGCATTAAAATAGTAAATCTTTAGTTTTTTTTACTCGATGTAACTGATGATGGAATGATAGGTGAACCGTTGATAAATTTAATTGTGATATTTTCTTCATTCTCACGCTTCTTCTTGTAGTTTCTTCAAGTGCTCACGTTCTTGAGGTATTTTGTCATTTAGAAATCGTCCCATATCAATGTTTCTAGCAGTCTTAAGCAATTGTATAGCAACATGTTGATCATTAAAGGTAAGCTTAATAGGTCTAGGTTTGCTTGAAATCTTTCCAATACGAAACATTTCACGAGGACAGAGTTTATCCACCACATTACCAATCAGTGACTGTAAATTTTGCTGATCTTTCAATTTATTTTCGTTACTAGACCCCTCTGGTTGCGGAACATTGAAAACAAGAACATTAGATGATCTACGTCTATGATCCTCGACTTCTTGGATGATGTCCTCTAAACAGTTAGCTTTGTCAGCTTTTTTAAATGAAGTATTTCATCTTTTAATACTTGATTTTCATCGCGTAAGACATGTATTTCTGCAGTCAATTTGCGTGTTTCTTCGCGAAAAGAGGAAAGTATACCATTTTCAAATATTACTAGTTGAGCATTTAGAATGGAAGTGATAGTTGATTCAACAACTGGTAAAGTAATAGCAGTTTCTCCGCTACTTGCTAAACATTTACAATAAATCCATTATATGTCAAGTAAATGTCAAAGAATTTTAAATGAGATGCAATTCTGTTTGTGTCATTTATCACCAAACCAAGAGATTTACTATATGTCAATTTGAAAACAGACGAGCTATCTTTTGAAAGTTTGAAGCGTACCAGTAAATAATTTTTGACAGAAACCGTTTCTTCTAGGACATAGAATGGGAAGACTCAGTATCAGTCTTTCGAAACCATCCTCTTAAGCCATATTCACACAAATCCATTAATTAATGGCACTATATATATTATTGAAAAATTCTATAAAAGTGTTATTGAGTAATGCCAAATAAAATATGTTTTAATCTCTTTAATTTTGTCGGCGTTAACTTGGTGGTACGTTTTCAATATAGTATATAAAGAAAACAAAATTACTTATACCACTTGGAGTAAGTAATTTTGTTTTCTTTATATACTAATAATCTTTATAAACTAATATTCAATTTTGGTACTTTTTAACAACAAAACATATTTTATTAAGAAAACAAAATTACTTATACCACTTAGAGTAAGTATTTTTTTTTTCTTTATAAAATATGTTTTGTTGTTAAAAAGTACCAAAATTGAATATTAACGGTTACTCTTACTGAAAGTAATCAAAGCTACGGAAGTAATAAAATAATTTGGAATAATCGTTAGTTTCGATTACATTGATAGCAGATTGGAAATAATTATAGTGTAATCGATACTAATTATAAGTAAATAAAGAACCTTTAATTTATGATATATATATATATATATATACATATATCTTTATTCAGACTATATAGATAATTTTAACAATATAACAAAATAAATAATAACAATACATATAGGTGTTAGTCTGTCTGGGCTATCGACCAGAGGTCTTTCTGCTCTGTCGTGAATTTATTATGAAGTTAAAGAAAAATCTATGCTAGCTAGCTGAACTACCCTGATGAATTGATGAATGGTGATTGTAGGATGTTTGTATTTAGGAAGGATATTAGGGTTACGGGGAATACAGAATTTTGTAAGAAGGGGTAGATTATCAGAATTATTGGCAATTTTTTTACTTAAGGCTAATATACGCTGGGATATGGGTGGGATTTGGGTGGATTCATATAGGTATTCATTGGAGGGATTGTGAAGTGGGTTGTTGGGATGCCTGAGTTTGGTAAGGATTCTTAGGGAGGATCTTTCGGCGACTTGGAGGTGATACATAGTGGAAGGAATGAGTTGAGTGAAGAGGATAGCACCGTAATCAAGCAGGGGCCGGCATATAGCTTTGTATATATGAGTGGCGGTTTTAATGGATATACCTTGTTGCTTGTATGTAAGAGATCTGAAATGCCGGGCCCTGTTTTGAATTTTAATTTTAGATGAAAGGATATGAGGTTTAAAAGAGAGTTTGGAGTCGAATAGAATGCCTAGGTATTTGCAGGTGTTTGAAGGAGAGACTAAGGTATTATTGATAGAAATTGTGGGAGACTTTATGATATATTTATCATTTTTTACATAAAGAGTTAATCAATTTAATTTGCGGAACAGACTATTAATAAAAATAATTACTTTATTAAAATCACTTTTTAATTATTACGGTGACTAGTTTTAATTCATCTTAATTTAAATATCAGTTAAAATATATCAGAAAGTAACCGCTGGTTTTTTAATTGAGTGAGTGACGTGAAGATGATAATAACTTGATTAAAATACATAAAAAACTTTCTTCACTACTTTATTGGTAATCAGATGTACACTTCTGTGCAATAAAATTAAGCACTAGTCCCATAACATTTTTTCACAATATTCTAGTTGTGTAATTCGGGTATGTTTTAATTGCCTAGGAGCAGTTTCAATAAATGATAAAATTAAATTAAGGAAATTGACAAATTTACAAAAAAAAAATTCGTAACTAGGAATGGCATGGGAGCACCAGCAATAAGTCTGAAACAATTAAACAATTATTTATAACACATTTTTGATCATTGGTATTCATTGTTTATCGACTGTTTAAACATTTTGTGAAAGAAAATTTAAAATAAATTGCGGGCTTTCTGAGTTATGATTATTTAATTTTCGTCATATTGGATGTATGCCTGAGCTAGCAATAAGTCCGATAACTATTTAACCATTGTTGTCGCCACAATTTTGATAGTTAAAATCAAAACTAATGGTT
Source organism: Philonthus spinipes (assembly GCA_963082785.1). Taxonomy (NCBI): domain Eukaryota; kingdom Metazoa; phylum Arthropoda; class Insecta; order Coleoptera; family Staphylinidae; genus Philonthus; species Philonthus spinipes. Next base: position 14,277,702 of record OY720307.1, on the reverse strand, counting down.
GGATTTATTGAGCTATGATTTTTTTAATTTTTTTGCTAAATTTAACAGATGATCGAGCTCGCAATAAGTCCGATAATAAATTTATCTTTATATATGACATATTTCTGAAGGATTATGTTTGTTGTTTATTGACTAATTAAGTAAAATATTAAAGAAAAACGAAAATATATTGTGGTCTTTGGAAAATATGGACATTTTATAGCTGGATTTATTGCCAGCTTCACACACATGAAACTTATCATGTCCTCCTTAAACTATAACATATTTTGTGTATTTAATTTTATTACACAGAAGTGTTCACTTCTGTTTCTCGATCAACAGTATGCAGGAGAATAAAATCGTCCCATTTGAAAAGTAGAGCGGCATCAAACAACAAAATAAACAGGCTCGTATCATATTTGCATTAAATTATGTTTACAGAAACTTAGCGTTTTGGGAATGGGTAATATTCACAGACAAAAAAAGGGTTTAAATCCACCAACGAGAGCAACACTCATGTTTATAGACCACAACATTTTAGGATTCGAGGAAAGATATGTGATTATGTTTGGGTTTCTAGGGATGCACATTTTTTAAAGTGTTCGTAATTCGACTCGTTACATGCAAATCGTTCTGAGAGGAAGTCATTGAATGTCTTTTAATAAGGGTACATTGGGTTATTTGGTAGAGGAGTACATTTAAAGGATTATGAAGAGGATTTTGGGGGTGTCGAAGTATGAAGAGAGGGTCTTTCAGTTATTTCTGGGTTTTAATGGTGGCGGTACACGGGCTGAATTTTATTAAGTACTTTCGGTTTTGTAATATAAAATAAAACACTTTTTTAACAAAGAATAGTTTTTAATCAATTATATATTTTCCATATTGCTCAATGACCTTTTGCAATCTTTCTTTCAGCTGCATGATTCCGCGCTCATAAAATATTTCTGCTCCTTATCAGCAAAAACTGAACCAGGTGCGAGTGAAGGTCATCGTCATTTGTAAAAGTTTTACCACTCAAACTTCGAAATAATTGGTATTCAGATGGTGCCAGATCAGGGCTGTGTGGGGGATGTGGCATCACTTCCCAGCTAAGCTCCAATAGTTTCCCACGAGTTGCCAAAGATGTGTGAGGCCTTGTATTATCATGGTGGAACAGTACACCTTTCCGATTTGACAATTCTGGCCATTTTTCTTTGATTGCTTCATCCATTTTCATTAATTGTTAACAGTAAACATCAGAATTGATCGTTTGGTTCCTTGGAAGCAGCTCAAAAAACACAACACCTTTGTAATCCCACCAAACTGACAGCATGATCTTTTTTGGGTGCAAAGCTTTCGATGTGGTTTATGCTGGTTCATCGTGCTTGCCCATGATCGTTTTCGAACTATGTTACTGTACAGGATCCATTTTTCATCACCAGTGATGATTCTTTTTAAAAAAGGGTCGGTTTCATTTCGCAAAAGCTGATTTTTGTATTAAATGAATTTCTTTCAATTCGTGAGGTACCCAAATATCAAGCTTCTTAACTAGCCCAAGACATTTTAAATGTTTTTCAATTTTTATGTGTGATACATGTAGCCTCTTCGCAACCTCTTGAACAGTTATATGACGATCCTCTTCAATTATGACTTTGATTTGGTCATCATCAGCTTCAGTAGACTGACCAGAACGTTGCTCATCTTTGAGGGAAAAATCTCCAGAACGGAATTTTTATACCAATTCTGACATATGCGGTCTGTTAAGCAATCAGCACCATAAACTTCACATATCTCTTTGTGAGCCGCAGCAGCTTTCTTTCCTTTACGGAAATAAACAAGTATAATATGCCGAAAATGTTCGTTTCTGCACTCCAGTTAAAATAACTAATAGCTTTAATAAAAGTAATAGCTTTAATAAAAATCACGCACTACTTGTGTAATATTCAACTTGAGGGGATGTTTTGAATAATAACACTAAGATGTTTACTCGTTGACGTCTGTTGCTTGACTCCCTTTATTTCCTACAAACTACTTAACACTAAACTAAATATAAGAAACCACGGGTGGGGGTTTATAGCCCGGGTGGGCCCAACGTCCACTAAGGGTGGGCGTGACGCTAACAACTTGCTTCTAAATGTAACCAGTGTCACGTGACAAACGGTAAAGTACAGCACTAACATAAGTCATACAAAAAATAAAGCAACGCTCTCTATCAGCAGAAAGCGAAAGTACTTAGTTGCCAACCCAATATTTAGTATCAAACCATTAATATTAGTCATTTTGTGTCCGAAATGTACATCTAGTTACAAATAAATTAGTGAAGAAAGGTTTCCAAGTTAACATATGGTTTCTTGTGAAACAAATCATTTCCTCTTATTAACCTAAATATCATTTCAAAAAACGTTTAATGGTATAAAATAATTAAACTGTTCTCATAATTAAAAAAAAAAAAATAATTATGAGAACAGTTTGATAAATTTAAGCACCTCTTGTCCAAATCTCGTGTAAACGGCAACTGTACCATTCGCAATAAAATACATACTATCTCCAGTAGTACCAGCTTTCGCGACCACGTCATTCGTGAGGTAAATTTCGTAGCGCAAACACGAAACAATCCTGACCAATAGCGGCAACGGTAAGTGTTTGAAGAAAGTGACGCGTTCCACTAATTTCCGACAAGTGTTCATCACGATTTCCTGAAACAAAACAAAGATATACAACGTGTGGATCGTTTAAGGATTTAATCCCATACTTGTCTCAATTGTCCTGATACCGTGTTTAATATTTCCGATTCTTGGAAGTAATAATTTTGGAATTTTACATCGTAGTAGGTCAAAATGCGTTTTCGTAGGAATTCGGGGATGTGCTTGTGCGCCATGCAGTCCTTCACCTCGCTGATTGTGTCCAGGAATTTTTGCCTGGATGATTGGGTTACTGTGTACAGTTCCATGAAGTATGCTTAAAAGAATGTTTTTTTACATAACGAAAGTTATTGTTCGAGTTAGACAAGGAATTTTTATTATTTCTCAAAAATTCCTGTCCTTGTGCCGAAAATAGTACAATGAAAAGGGACGCATTTAATTTATGCGTGAACACGACTTTGGCCAGCGTGGATTGACCAGATGGGGTGCAGTTCACGGAATTAGCCAACGCTGGGTCAGGTATCCGGTCCCGTAATCCATCCCGAGGAAGAGGAGAGCATCTTCCCCCACTTTATTGTATATATTTTTTCCTTGTAAATAGTTGTATTTTTTCTGTAGTCATTAAGCTCAGAACTGTATAAGAGTGAAGTGGTACAAAATTTATTTTATATCTTCGAACAACCAAATCCGAAAGTCGTTACAATCGTCGCCTTACAAACGATACCGTCTTTCAAGACAACACAACAGTTATTATCGAAGAGATTATTTTCTTTCTCTGATAATTTTATTTTTATAAAATGAGTTTTAGAGCGCTTCGACATCTTTAATCATTTTAGTTTACTAAATCATTGATTAAGGTATTATTACAAAAAAAAACAGAGTCTGCCAGTGAAACGGGAAGATATAAACAATTTTAATGTGAAGGACTTATTTTTTACAATTTATAAATAAACGTAAATACTCATTTATAATTTATGATAGTTTATGAAAATGATATGAAAAATACTAATAAACGCCTCTATTTTCATTTAAATTTTGCAATTTTTTTTTGTGTAAAGTAGGCGAAGTTCAGTCACCATTATCTGTTACAGTTCTTTCACTTAACCTATTAAGTTACTGTAACAGATAATGGTGACTGAATTTCGTAAAAAATATTTATTTAATAACCCAACAGCCCGAAGGCCAGATTAAGGATTACATAAATTAAAAAAATCACAATTACAAAATACAAAAACAATAATTCGAAATCATAAATATCCAAAATTTCAATACAAATCAATAATATAACATTCAATACACACAATAAATCTAAGAACCGTGCAAGATGTTAAGAATATAAGTGAAATGCCTACCATTTCAAAAATTCAACTGTAAAAATATTATATTTGTCTCTGGTACGGCCATATGTTGAATATGCGTCTGTAATCTGGTCTCCCTTTACAAACAGTGCCATACATCAGATTGAGATGGTACATCAATTTTCACATGTTTTATGCTATGCTTTTAAACCACATAAAATAGGAATATATGCTGAGCAACACTTTAATCGTCTCTTTGGATTTGAGATGAGATGATGAAATCAAAATATAAATGAAAATAGAGGCGTTTATTAGTATTTTTTTTCGCCCTCTGCATGCCTTTGATTTCATACAAAGAGTATCAGTATTTTCCAATAACTATCTCTTCCAAAAAGAAAGTTAAATAGTTATTGGTGTCGGGGTTCGCATACTCTGCGTGGTTAGTTTGGAATTAAAGGGCGCTTCGATATTTCTGGTCATTCCATATTGGCGATCAACTATTATTATTGTTATATTGATTTAAGATTGGTCAGAGAGAAAAAGGAATATCGTACTTACCTTTCATAAATATTCATAAATCAATTTACTAGTCTATCTAGGCTATTCGACTATAGGTGGTTTACTTATATTATTTTTTTTTGTGTTGGAGGAAATAAAAATAATTACCTAAAATGAGTATAAATATAATTCTTGTAACTATCCAGACGTTCACCATAAATAAAAGCGAAGCGTTCGAAAAGGAGGCAAGATTATATCCAGTGTTCATTACCAACAAACAAGTCGAGTAAAAAGATAAAATGTAAACAATTGTAAAAGTATCCGCTTGAGGACCATAACTAAAATATACAACTGTTGAGAATAATTGAAAAAGTAGCTAGAATTTCTTACTTTCTCAGCAATATCATACTGTCAGCAGTGTGTTCACTCCACGTATTCTCATATCCAACCCACGCCATTAAAACGCAACACAGGATATGTATGTATGTGATAAAGCAAAGCGTCACGATGAAAATTCGGTAGATCATATACGAATAGTCATACACCTAAATTAATTATTTAATGAAATGTAGTGTTATCGCGTACAAGTTGTCCCCTGAAATTTTGAATACATTACGTGGCACTTAGTTACTACGCTCGTTTTTTGCATAGCTGAGTTACATATTTTAATTGACTGATCATCGGGAAATAATCAGTAATTTCTAATAAAATAGGGAAAGGGTTGCTTGCATTTCAGATTTTTTTTAGGATTTTTAAAGCTGACTGTTCCGCTATCGCTATATTGTTTAGCATAAGAGGGTGAGGGTTGTGTAAAAGTATTGCAAACTAGTCAAGCAGGGAAGATAAATCATTTTGTAAATGCGACTTGTCGTTTTTGTCGAAATGCTTATATTGGAATAAGTTAACGATCTGAAGTATTGTGCCATGTTCTGGACCATAGTTTTTCTATTTGAGAATGGGGTTTTAAGGTAAGTTTAGGGTCAAAAATAATCCCAAGTTATTTGCAGGTGGGAGAAGGAGAGATAAATGTTTGATATGATATGCTGAATGAAGTGGTGAGGGGCTTATGGTAAGGGATAAAAAGTTCGGATTTATTGGGATTCATGGAAATTCTTCATTTAGCAATAGTGTATCGATCAGCTGTAGCTATGTATATATTATTTTCTCTATGATGGAATTTTTTTATAATTTAACAATTCTGCAAATGTTAGTATACGTTTTAATTATTTTCCCCTATTTTTATTTAATACGGGAAGTTTGAATGCTCTATAAATCACACTATTGAAGGTGGATAACTTATGTTTGAATGAATCCTACAATTGCGAATAATTAATTATAAATGTGTATTGGTTTACGAAAAATGTCAAATTCTAATTTATTGTTATTTCGTATACGATTACTAAAATTACGATTTTATAATTATATCTTACCTCAAAAATATTATTAATATACTTAACAACTGATGGTATCCTACAAAGTTTCACCAAGCAAATGAATCTTAAAGAAAACATCATTTGGTGCGTCAAACCCAAATCATCCATGTATGTTTCATTAGCATGTATAATAATGTCTAGCGGCACAGAGCATATCAAGTCGATGACGAAGGATGACAATAAATAATGCCTAAAACGTTATTTTTTAATATAAACAAAATTAATTACGTGTAGCGATTGAATAACCGTATAATGCGCTTCGGTTCTATGATCACCGTTGAGTCCTTTTCGTTGCAATATCCGGTCATGAAGGATAAACACACGTCGACGAAGGACATGAAATCGACCATGTATTTAAACTCGACGAAATATTTGGAGAATAAGGTTCCTTTTACTTTCATGTTGCAAATAGCTAAGAACAGCGTCACGGTGTAAATTTGCAAGAGGAGGATGATGCTCATAAAAAGTTCCCAATATTTCCTATGGAGAAATGTTATTAAGTAAAACATGTAAAAATACATTTAAATTTTTTATAAGTAAATAAATTAAATACAATTGTGACTTGCGTTTCGTAAGTACTAACTAAAGAGGAAATAATTTATTAATTATTTTAAAATTCTTTATATTTAATTTGCCCCGATTAATACCTAATACTTCTTCTAAAGAAGATGTTAATTAATGCAGCATTTGTAAATGCGATTTTTGTTGTCACACTAATAAAAAAGCGTGGATCCAATGCATTAATTAATTACATGACTTAGAAACTGCAACAAAGGTTCGAAAAGAAAAAAAAGCGATATCTATGTGATTGAATAAAAATGTGTATTTTTATGTTATTTTGTTACCAATAATAAATTTATCCATTAATATAAAGAAATAAGATTCAATAATTTGTAAATTGATAAGTGCAGTTTAATAGTTTAGTATATGAATTAATCGGCCCTGGAACTGGAGGCAGGTCATGATCTTCCGAAGATATTTATTTATTTAATGGATTTACCTTTTTACAAATTTACAATATAATTAATAATATTTATGTATAGTGGATTGTAGAACAAAAATAAAGAAATAATAACAACAAGAAAAAAGAAAAAAAAATTAATTGGCGCCGCTAGATGATAATAATGTGCCTTGCTTAGATTAATGAAAGTCAGTCTTACGCTATCTAATATCTGCAGATAAATGAGTAAAAGGTTCGCATATACAGAGAGTTTTATGTAACACCGAACATGCTAGAATGTACTCAATGTAAATTTTCCTATGTTCGATTTGTTCAGGAACGCATCAAAGCATTGGGTGTGATGTAATTGGCTACGATTTCTAATGGTAATATAGTCAACCCAATTTACACTATTTCCGTCAAAAATAAATTATATTTGTCAACTATTATATCAAGTGCAATATGTATAATTATGGATATTTTACTTAACCGCAATGCATACCATAAAAATCTTCTTCTTTCTATACATTATTGATGCGTAAAGATGTCCAACTCTTTGCCTACGTCTGCTTTAAGCGCCAGAACAGTAAACATCACTTGCTTGCGATAACTGACAAGTGTAAGTCATTTTTGACGTGGAAGGGTGTAGTCTAGGTTGATTATATTATTTTTAGAAATAGTAGCCAATCACATAGCACTCAATGCTTTAATGCGTTCCTGAACAAATCGAACATAGGGAAATTTACATTGAGTACATTCTAGCATGTTCGGTGTTATATAAAACTCTCTGTATATGTAATTTAAATTAATGCAACTTAAATAATAAACCAAGCACTAAATAAAAACACTAACGTTATTAGTTTTTAGTGACATATATAAATAATACATCATTTTAGAGTAAACATTACAATTTCTAGATCGGTTTTACTCCACTGTACATTATAACATGTGTAAAAATTACATCAATCAAAACTCTACTCCAAATATGCGACTTTTATATTTACCGGAAATCACTAAACGGATGTATCGTAAACGTATACATCAACTGTTTCCTGTACTCATTCTCCATTTTCTTCTGACTCCTGAGGTAATTGTACCCTCTGCGGTTGGTTTCGTTGATTAAAAAAATCTGCCGGAATTTCCAATATGATTTATACATGTACTTTTTGTACTTCTCGAACTTGCCCTGTAGGATATGTTTGCCATAATCGGGCTTCTGGATCTCGCAGTTGTGCCCGAACTTCTTGAACTGGAATTACACAATCGAATACCATCTTCAGCTTTTATTTTAGTTGTTTTTGATACATACCAGCGAACGGTTTGGCATTTTCGATGCTGACAAAACGTCAATCTTAAACTACTACCCACTTATCACATATCTATCATATTTATAATATGGAATAATTTAAAATATTGTTTTAAGATTGGTTAGAGTGGACAAGCAAAATAGTCAATAGTTTTGGATTAATTTAGAATTAGTCTATCTAAATAGATAAATAGAAATTGACTATATTAAAGTTACGTTTTGAGTTCACATGAAGCGTTAATAACAACAATAACACAATAATTTTACATATTGAACGTTTTTTTATTGATAATGACCATTTTGTGGTCGAAACGCACATCTTACGTGTTAAATAAAAAGTGAATAAAGCAACAAAAATGTTATTATATTAAACTATATTAATAACGTTCTTTATGAACAGTATTTCAGAAAATATAACCTGTATTTTGTATTAATTATACAAAATGTACATTATGTATCTCAAAGGCGTGTGGAAGTTATTTTACGGTCATTGTGTCTTATTTAGAAGTGTAATAATAATAATAATAATAATTTATTTACAACAAGTAAAACTTTATAATGGAAATATCATATATAGGTAACTTACAAACAATGTGCTAAAGTGTACAGCCTAAATAATTACACAAATTTAATCCAAAGTCTACTAGTAGTTTATAATACACTAAATATGAAATGAGACGAAATAATTAATTGAAAGGGTACTTACAATAACATAAAGAGTACATAACAAACAAAATATCAAAGGGCAACGCAATTTAAGACATTTTCCTTATATCGCCCAAACATATCAAAAATATCTAGAGAGTGTTGTATATTATGATAGGACTTTAACAGTTTTAATAATGGTGAATTAGTGTAATGACAAGTGTGTAGTAGGGACATGACTCATTTAAATATATGTGGTGATTTCTGATAGATATCGTGCTAAATTCATCTAGAAGATATTGGTAGGGATATCCTCTCGGCGGATACTGCCCAGTATTTTTATAGTGCAGATATTTCAAGAATCTGCGCTGTACATTTTCTATTTGATTTAGCAGCATTTGCGAAGAGGGTTCCCAAACCAAGACGCAATAATCCAACCTACTCAATACTAGAGTTTAAGTTTCTAAATTCTCTTGTAGATCTGATTATAAATCCTAGCACTCTTGAACAATCATTTACGATCTTATCAACATGGGATTTAAATGTTAATTTTTGATCAAATACAATGCCTAGATCTTTGATTTTCGTAGTCCTTTAAATGGATTGGCCACTTATGTCATAATTATATGCAATATAATTGAGTTTGTTCGTAAACGAAATTACGGAACATTTTTTTTAATATTTAGTTCTAGTCCATTTTCATAACATTAAACATAACATTTTATTAAAACGACATAAATTTTCTTGTAAAACATCACAGTCACTGGCAGATTTTATGCACCGAAAAAGTTTTAGATCATCCGCATACATTAAAAAATCACAGTCAAAAATATCACAGACATTATTCATAAACAACAGGAACCACAGTGGGCCTAGGTTGGATCCTTGGGGCATCCCGCTTGTAACTAGGTATTCCTTGGAGACGTGGTTTTCATGCTCCACATACTGAACACGATCCCTTAGGTATGAATCAATAACAGATATAATATTGCCATTAACGTCGTACTTTTTAAGCTCTTCGATTATGATTTTATGCGGCAAACGATCGAAACCTTTAGTTAAGTCTGTATAGATTACATCGGTTTGAAGATGCTGTTCCATGTTTGTATAGAGTTCTTGGGTGAATCTAAACAGGTTTGTAATAGTTGATCGCTTATTCATGAACCCATGTTGCCTGATGTTAATTTTAGTATAAGTTTTGTTGTATATATGATCTGTAATAATGTTTTCAAATACTTTACTATATATACAAAGTAATGATATCGGCCTATAATTTAGTATATTTGATCTGTCATCTTTTTTATAAATCGGTTTAACTTTTGCCTTTTTCCATATAGATGGAAAAATACCAGTACTTAATATTAGGTTATAAATATGTGTTAACGGCTTAGCAATAAAAATCCCAGTATCTTTACACAAGAACTCTGGTATATAGTCTAGACCCATAATTTATCTAGATTTTAGTTGTTTCAATTTATTAAGTACAGCGTCTTCGGAGGTTGTGAAATTTCCCATTTTTGTTTGAAATGATAATATATTTTTAGTACCAGATATACTGGGTTGTGTAAATGAGTTACTGAAGTGGGTTGCAAATTCTTCAACAATTTCTTGCTCATGTTTTTGTATATTTGTCCCTGATTTCATGACTCCAGGAATTCTGCTTTTATTATTCTTGATATTAATGAAGGACCATAGTTTTTTCGGTTTTCTTTGTAAGTCTCGCTCGGCCTCTTCGATGTAATATCTGTACATAGTATTTATATTAGATTTAATCTTAGTTACTAAATCTCTTAACTTTCTTTTATTTAAGGGTGTTTTATTCTTAAAATAGTGCCTTCTATATCGACGTTTCAGACGAATATCATTTATTAAATCCTTACTAAACCACTTAGGATATTTAGTAGAACAACGAAAAGGGACTTTTGGCACATATTTATCACAGCTCTTGTATAGGTTTTTTATAAAAAATATCACAGGCGACTTCAACATTTTTACTTTGATAAAGTAAAAACCAATTAATTTTGTAGATATCTTCATAAAGATTATTTAAATTTGCTCGTCTAAAGTTATACTTAGATGCTGATGGATTAGGGAAAAATTTACTAACTGTTTCGGTTTTAAATTGTAAAAGTCCGTCTAATGCTGGATGATGATTATCAACATTCACAAGATGATTTAAACAATATTCTAGATTTGCGTCCATATTATCACATATAAATACCAAATCCAAAAGTCTATTATTATAGTTAGTGATATGATTAACTTGTTTAACACAATTGAAATTAATAAAATTTAACAGAGGACCTAGACTTGGATGCTCATTGTTGTTGGTTTCCAGATATTCTTTAAAATATGGGAGATTAAAATCGCCACATATTATATGGTATTCTGATGTTATGATTTCACAAATGTACTCTAGTAACACTCGATAATTATCCACGGGAGTAGCTGGTGGAATATACAAACAAAATATTTCGAAATATAGATTGTTTTTAAATATTTTATATCCCGCGATTTCGGTATTTGTTGCAGGACAGCAAATATAAATAGGCTGATATTTTAAATGTGACTTTACCGCTATTAAAACACCTCCTCCTCGATGAGTATTACGATCATTTCGGTAAAGTTGATAGTTGCCTGAGAATAATTCGCTGTCATTTATATCATGCGAGAGCCAAGTTTCAGTCACAGCTATAATGTCACTATTTTGGGCTGCTATTGAATTATAAAAGTCATTGATTTTTGATTTTAAACCTCGGACATTTTGGTAATAAAATTGAATTACATGATTGACTTGTTGGAAATAATTTAGTTTTACGGATTGGATGAGAATGGACTTTTTTAAACAATTATGGGTATGTTGTGTCTATATTTTATTGTTAAATTTGATTCTCCCGAGTTTATACGAGACATTAATTCCTGCCGCAGGTCTCGTAGATATTGGCGTTGGTAGGGAGTATCATCTGATTTAATTTTAATGGTGTTAAATTTACCACAATTTTTTAAAATAAAATCATTTGCTGAGGGAAAAATAACCTTAACTGGCCTACAATTCGGTGACTTTTTCCCCAAACGAACCACTTTTTTAATAGCAACATTATTTTTAATGATGTTAAGTTTCTCACGAATAATATGAAGATCTTCGGAATAGCTTTCTGCGGAATTGGTTTTCGTGGATTCTAGAAGGTTAAAAATGATAATGTTGTTTTCGCGAACTTTTTGTTCGTTTATTTTTTTCATTAAAACGGTTAAATCTGAGACGGAATTGGTTGTATATTGTGATTTTTCTAATGTTGTGATACGTTGATTTAAAGTTGAAATGGTATTTTTAAAAGAGACATCTTCTTCACGGAGTAGTTTCAGTTCACCAAAAAGAGATTTAAATTCTTTCTGTTCATTGGACATAAAATTTACGGTAGTTCGTAACTCTTTAATTACACCGGATAATGCCTTTATAGCTTCTGATTGGCTATTTGACTGTGGGTTATTTGGAAGACAAGTGTGTTTTGATATATAACCCCGGTGGCAGTATTTTAAACATTTATCACAAGTTGTTAATTTATTTACGGTATTATTGCAACCGCCGACACATATTGTTTCCAGGCATTATTAGAAATAGTGTAATACTGTTGTAAATACACGTGAAATAATAAACAAACAAAAAAACAAATAGGAGTTAGAAACAGGAATCACTCGCTTCACGTCACAGTGCCGATTGTGACAACCGGGCAACGGAAAAGGTGCAACATAAGAAAACAAAAGGTTGGAGGCGTACGATAATAAAAAATAGAAAATTAAAATGTAAATACCACGCCGTTCTTGTCGATATTCACGTAGATGACTTTCGGATTGAAAAATCTCGCAATACTGGGCGTAAAAACAGAAAATAATATTACACACTTACACTTAACACTTTGCAAAAACACCATATAAAAATTCACAATTAAATAACGGATATTAACACTTAAAAACTGCACACATGTGGAGCGACATTGCACGCAGCATGCGATGGTTATAATTCAAGTCTACATCTAAATCAAATCTCCTTTTATAAGTGCGGGGTATGGGTTCCACATAACCCCCTAAAATGTACATTTTTGAGAAATGTTTACTTTGCATAGCATGTTTTGTGAATATAGGTTATGTACGATGATTGGTTTTGAGTTTTTGAGTAACTCTTTCTTCATCTCGAGATCCTGAATAAATTCCCACCCGGGCTAAAGGTACTGGGGCAATTATTTAATGATGTGTCATCTTTTGATCAATGATGTGTGTTTTATATATTGGAATTATTATTAAGGTTTTAATGCAATCTGGGTATTTTCCTACTGTTATTTTTTTATATTGTTTATTATTATTGGAGCTAATTTGTTGATGTTTCGACAATTAATGTATTTATTTTCACGAAGATATGAATAAAATTCAGAGAAAACAGAAGAAAAACAAAGGTTTATTTAAGGAATAAATTCTAATTGCACAAACAACTCTTCTCTTCACAACACCCGCTTTTTCGTTTTGGTAGATGATTGTGAATTACACAGATGGTGTTTTTTTAGTTATGTCAAGGTTATGATTGAGAACAAACGAAAAATTGATACAATTTAGTACTCACAGATTTTTTTTAATCAATGTATTTTCACTTAAGTATAATCTGGTAACACTTATTCTGAATTTAAATACGAGTTAGCGAACACGTGTGATACATTACCTTTCTTTTTTTTTTCTATAATTTCAATTTGTAAATCTAACATAATTGTGAATAGCTGGCAAGCTAGCTTAGTACAATTATTCTACATCATATATTGTCAGTCATTCTCTTCTAACTTTTTATCATGGATTATATATCCGTGCAAGAAAAATTGAAATAATTTTGATATATGGCGACTGCAATTTTCAACGATACTGTCAATTTGTATGCTGAGCGTTTTTCTAAAAAAGTAAGATCTATTTTCGTTAGAGTTTTCTTCTGACGGAAGTCTACAACCAAGGAAAGTAATTCGTAAAGCTACTGCTGCTGTGGCACACGTTAAATTTAATTTTTGCAATTACAGCACCATCTGTTAAAATAATAATAAAAAGAATTTTCAATTAAATCTCATGTATATTTATTCCTAGAATACAATTCTTGAATAAAAAATGGTAGTTCCAATTTGAAATTACGAAATTGCCCCTCGACCACCCACAACAGGGAACTGAATTAAACATTAATTTTTGGCCTCGTGATGTTTTCTCTGTCGTACGATGCGCATTTTTCGAGTTATTTATTTATTTATTTTTCCTTTTTTTGGCCTAGGATACGCGTCCATATACAGGGTGGGTATATATATTTTATTAACGTTTACAACTTTTATATTAAATCCTTTAAAATGAAATGATAAGATCATATAATTTTATATTATTAGTTGCTAGAAGTTTATTAATACAACTGGAGGTAAAAAATGAGCTCGAAAGCAGCCATGCCCCAACTTTAACCGCGTTATTGATATCATGAAAAATCTAGGTACCTCAGTTTTTAGTTGCATTTTACTGATTAAAAAGGGATACTACAATATTGTGTGAGAGAATTATACGAATAATCTGAATAATAACGATACCATTGCATTTTATTTATTTTTATTTAAAGTTACTAAATTTTGTCGAGTTATTTAGATTTGTCAGGTTGAATAGTATACCCGGTATATAGTACAAATATGAATAAAATGGTTATAAAACAAAGACAGCATTAAAGAAAATATTTTATTTATTTTTTATTAAAACTACAATAACAACAATGATGATATCAAAATAACTAAAACAGATCATCGATTTTATATAATATTATAAATAAAAAATGAAAATGCTCTCTTATAAAAACAATCGCTACAAAAAATATGTGTATAAAATATAAGTTCTATTTACATGCACACCGCAAAATCACAAATTCATTGCATCGAAATAACAACAAATTACATATAAAATAATAATTGCAATAGGTTTTATAATATATAAAAAACGAATGCCTAATTAATATTAATATACAAAAGGTACTGTAATAATTAAATTAATAATCTTCTGTATGTTGGATGTTGGTTGTGGAGACTTTAATTAATTAAATAAAAATATTTATCCTTTTTCCTACTTACTTTTTGTTTTGAATTGATATATTTCGGAAAATATGTCTCAATCTTTTTAAAGTTATTAAAACTTCATAAATTATTACTATTTCTATTTAGATAATTGAATTAATAATTCATGATTTATTAAATTTTTTAATAAATCATGAATTATTATATAAATATTAAATTACTATTTTTTAAGGCGAAATTAAGAGATTATTTGTGGAGTTTAAAAATATGTTTTTTAATAAATTAAATAAATATAAATTAGAAAATAATTAATAAATATATATATTATATAAAAAAACCCTTTATACCGGTGAGGGTGTAGGGTATAATTAATACATAAAAATATTCAATAATTATTTTCATTTTGACTACAACAACTTTCATTTTCACAACGTAAACACTTAAAAAAGGACAAGAATGAATAAATTAATAGAAAATGTACGTTATTTTTCTTTTTATTAAAACTTATTAAGGGGTGATGCAAACCTGAATAGGTTCAAAAAATCATAATAATTTTCTTGCGGAAGTCGAAATTGTGTATATTCAAGATAATTTCTTGTAAAGTCTCAAATTGATTGGATACAAATTGCCGAAATTATGCGAGTTTATGCAAAGTTGCATTTAAACTAGAGATGGACAAAGTCGATCTTTTCGATTTTTTATGTTATTGCAAAATTAAGTTTTAATAAAAACACTGATTCACTTTGTATAATCTGTGCTTTTATTAAAACTTAAAAATGTTTAATGAAGTAGACGCAAAATTAAGTATATGACAAATTAATGCAATATATTCTATTACTATTAGTACATGTTCCTTATATACTGGAAAACAGCAATATATTTTTACTTATTGACTTTATTTATTTAAAATTACTCATTTAGAAATTCACGATTACTAATATTACTCGATTTTACTCAAAACTAATTTAAACACGATTATTTCGAAACCACATTTTCAAACTCGGCGACAGCAATAATTCAACGTGTATTCATCCAATATGACTACGGGAAGCTGCGTTATGGGCTATCACGAATTTTGAAGAAGTCGAAAAAATCTAAATTGGTGACAAATGCATGCCAAATAAACTGGTGTAATTGGATTTTATCTTGTTTCGTTTTCATAAAAAAAATCCCGAATATTCGCTTATTTCAATCTTGAGGTATGCATCACCCCTTAAAGTAAAAAACTTGTTTTAATAACCTAAAAAATAAATCAAACCAAGTTATTATATTTAATTAATTAGCTAGTGAGAAAGTCATTTTTGCTTTAATTAAATTTATTATTATTCATATATCTTAATCATGTAATTAATGAGAACTTAAAGGAAACATCATAAATTGGTTGATTAAGTTACGAAAAGATGGAAATTAAATTGAATAAAAGCACTAATAAAATAAAAAGTTTGAAGTATTGTTATTAGTGCGACAGAAAGACTTCCGGTCGATAGCCCATGACAGACTACTAACCCACCAATATGTATTGTAAATATAAATATTTGTAAAGAATTGTAATTCTGCTCTGTCTGTTATTAGTGCGTTTATCCAATTAAATAATAATTTTAATTTACGAATGGAATAGTGTATACTTTGTTTTTATTATTGCGGTATTTAATTTTAAATCAAACGGAAAAATATTAAACCACTAAAGATTAGTTTCAATAATATAATCACAAAAGAGTGAGAATAAAGTGTAAATAATTTAGAAGATTTTCGAAATCTTATTGCCTGGTAATTAGCACGAAAGCCCGCAGGACTAGAGTAGCTATTACCATTTTTTTAAGTACGATTATTTACAATAAAATAATCTCAAGAGAATAAGATTTAACTCCGTGACTTACATTTTATCCACAGATTTGTATTTAGTTTTCACGAATATCGGTCTCAAGAGAGTAAGAATAAAGTGTAAATAATTAAAGTGTAATAATAAATAATATTATAAATAATTTAGAAAATTTTCGATGTATTATTGCCAGGCAATTACCACGAAGTCTCTCAGGGCTAGATCAGTTTTTGCAATTATTTTAAAGTAGCACTAGACGTCTTAATAATTATACACTTTGTTCTCACTTTCTTGAGATTATGTTATTAAAAGAAATCACAACATAATCTCAAGAAAGTGAGAACAAAGTGTATAATTATTAAGACGTCTAGTGTTTTATAAAATATTTAAAAGATTTTTAAATTTTATGAAACACGCGTTGTCATCAAGATTTTTTCCAACACTGATTTTGTAATAAAGAACCCTAATTTCAAAAAAATATATATTATTTCCCCATAAAACATGATCGATATTATATTTTAAGGACAATATAAGACAATATTATATATGTACCCTAGTAACAGCATACAAAAATAATTTGTAAGATCTTTGAAAACTTATTGCCAGGCTATTGCCACGAAAGCTTACAGGGCTAGAGTAGCTATTTCCTTTTTTTATTATTTTTTTATTCAAAGTAGTCACAAATAAAATCATAGATTTAGTTGTAGGTTTGAGGAAATCTTCCGAATTATTTTCAAATTTACTGAACTCTTGTGTGATATATGTTAGATTATTTTTTACGATACAAATAGAATCAAAAGTTGTAAATTAACAAAAACAAAGTATCTGCAATTATTTCCGCTGAAATTAACTCTCAATTCAGATTATTTCCACAATAGTAATGTTTTCATTGGCTAAAACATAGGGAAGTGATAAAAAATAAATTAAATGTATTGGCTATGAGACACGTCAAAAAAATAATCATTGTAAACTAATTAAATTGCAAAGGTTAACAACATCTAATTATTTTTTATGTGAGGTATTGTGATAACGTAAATTATTATTTAAATTAATATTATAAAAATCGTAATACAATTTTTGTTAAGAATTAAACATCTATATTAGTTTGTAGGATTTTTTTAAACCCACTAAGCAAAATGTACATAAAAACGTTGTATCAATGTTACATTAAAGTTTAATGATGAATTGTTTGCGATCATTTTGTTCAGCGGGAGGGGCAATAAAAATCTCCTTTCCCCTATATTTTTGTCTCGATTGCAGTATTTTAGTTATGTAACAAAATGATTCTTTAGAATACTTTGTAATAATGGAAATATTTGTTTTCATGTATCACTGGTTTAACTTAAATTTTATACTGGTACAATAATAATTATATATTTATTTAAAATACACTAGAGATGGGCAAAGTCGATCTGTTTTATTACTGCAAAATTAAGTATATGACAATTTTATTAATGCAGCGTATTCTATTACTATCAGTAACTGTTTACTATTTCTTGAAAAGCATCAATTTATTGTTATTTATGTAAAATTGTAAATGACAGGGACTTTTGACTGTTAACGATAATCACATTTTATCCGGATATTTTGAAAATACAAAATCCAGGCGGAAATCAGAATAAATAGAGGATTTTAATCTGATAAAAAACCCAACATGGCGCCCATAAGAAATAAGAAAGTTGATGGTCCAAAAGAAACGAAACATGCTATTAGTAAAATTAGTATGCCATCGATTAGATCATAAAAAAGTGTTATAAGAATGTCGTCATTGTATTGACATATTGCTTTAAATAACGAAGATATAAATAAAAAAAGAAAATCGCATTTTTCATTTTTTTTTTTTCATTTTTCTTGAAAAGAAAGAAACTTAGCCCAGTTTTCTCAACGGGATGTTAATCAGCATGGAATTCTGTAAAAGTGCCGAATTTAGACCTATCTTCTATCTCTTATAATAAGCGAGATCCCCATGGTGAGACTCGAATTTGAAACACCCTGTATATATGTAAAATTGCCCATTTAGAAATACTCGACAACTAATATTAATCGATTTTGCCCAACACTAAAATACACCGATACAGTGAATAAAAATGTAAAATTTATTATTTTTTATTTATTTTTTTGTTAAAAGAAATTAAAAACCTGCACTTTCTTCCCTCATATTCTTTTTTGCTCCATGATAATAAATGTCAATAAAATTCAATTAAGAAGATATTCCACCTTCTTAATTGAATTTTAATTCGAATTTTATTAAATATAATGTACATTTCAAAATTTGATAATGATTATAAGAAAATGCATAACTTATATCTCTATAAATTTAACACTTACTCTGCAATTTGTTTTAATTTTTTAATATTAATTTAAATAATAACAACGACATGAACGAGACATAGACAGGCTGAAAGATCTCCGGTCGATAGCCTATTCATCTGCAGATTATAATTATAATTTTATATATTATTGTACATACATATACACATTTGAATAAAGGTGTTTAGTTAGTTTAAATAATAATTTACGTTTACAACGATAGAATAATGTAATGTAAAATTGAAAGTGGCATAAGTTATGCGTTTTTTTTAATCATTATTAAATTTTGAAATATACAGTATACAAAATTATTGAGCTTTTTTTTCAATTTATTTATTATATAATGTATTCCACGTTTTCTTAACATGATCCAGAAAAAAAAAGGTTTTCATATTTATTACTTTCAGTAGTGCTTAAGTTAGTTCCAATTAGAAAAAAAAAAAAATTAGCATATTAGGCAAAAGCAGGCGCGTTGTATTATTTTTTCAAATATACGAATACGCAATATAATTAAAATAAAAATTATTAAAAAAATTTAACATGATCCAGAAAAAAAAAGGTTTTCATATTTATTACTTTCAGTAGTGCTTAATTAAGTTCCAATTTAAAAAAAAAATAGCAAATTAGGCAAAAGCAGGCGCGTTGTATAATTTTTTCAAATATATGAACACGCAATATAATTAAAAAAAAAATAATTATTAAAAAATGTATCCTCCGTTCTTTTAATATTAACCAGGAAAGAAAAGGTTTTCAATATTATTACTTTAAGTAGTGTTTAATTTAATATCAAATTTAAAAAAAAAATAGCAAATTAACCAAAAATTTGGCTCTTTGTATTATTTTTTTCAAATATAGGAAATCACAAAATGATTAAAATATTATTGAAGAAATTTTAGTGTACAACACTGATATATAATTTAAATTAATAAATATAAATGAAAACAAAAAAAACTTTTTCTAATGGGATTTGAATACATTCCCTCCGGGTTTCTAGCCCAGTGTATTACCAACACCATCAAAGATGGTTATTTTCCACTTATATTTAATTATTTTAAATAATATCTGTTGTACATTGAAATGTCTTCAATTCCATAGATATAAATAGAGTTTAAAAGAATTATCAATTTAATTAATTAAATATTAATAATAATAAATTAAACACGACGCAAGCGCCACCTTTAAATGTAAATGTTAATAAGTTAATTCAATAAAAATTTAAGTATTTACTTCTCAGATTTACTATGTTATATTTATTTTAAAACATTTTCTGTTGCCTCATAGTAATTGTTTAATACATGAAATTTTATAAATATTACAGAAGTATTAAAATAAGTTAGATTAAAAAAAACTCATGCTTCATGTTACAGTATGAATAAATATTATTAATTATTACCTTCACAGAACAAATACAACTGTTTTAATAATTCTGTGTTACCACCTAATAATTATTACCAGTAGGATTCCAAATGAGTCAATCTCGTCAATAGACTTTTTTGCTCTAGAAAGAGCAATTCCAAGTCACAGTTAATAGAGAGAGAATTCGAATCGACATACTTGATTTTGTATATAAAAAAAACATGTTAACATAAATTAAAAATATCGATTATTAATACAAATCTTGAGATTATGAGAAACATAAATTAGAAATATCGATTATTAATGCAAATCTTGAGATTATGAGAAACGGTTTTATATATTTTTTAATGATTGAAGGAAAAAAATACGTCCTCGTAATTTTATGAAAATTAATTGAATCAAATTGTAAAGTTATTTCATCAAAATAAACGAATTTTCTTCCTATTTGAAATGTGCAGTTTTTTAAATTCACTTATAATAATTAAATGTAACTATGAGATAAAATTAAAATCAAACACTTTGCTGGTATAACGTACATTTTGTTTCATTTCGATATTTTTTTTTAAATTTTAAAGGGATTTACATAATGGCAATGCGTATGGCTCCTTGTTGGGCAAACATTGCATAATGACTCTAATAAATCAAAATATATAACCACATTCTAAAATTCCTTGAAATACCGCCTCATTCCGAATCCTTTACTAGGCATTTTATTAAAATTAATTGTGTTCCTGTTTCAGATGTGTAATTCATTTTTTAAAATTTAATTTATAATAATTTAAATTTCTTATTAACTATGAAATACAACTAAAATTATTGTATTTAATTATGTGTAAAACAACATACACAAAAAATGCATGTTTAAAATTATCTTTTTGCGCGTGCCTTATTAATAATAATATTAATATTTTTTAATGTATAATTAATCACTTTTTAATTCGATAAAATATAAATGACTAGCAAACGTAATCTAAAAGCACCTCCCTCTTATTAAAAATAAAACGAATAATAATTAAAAAAATTACCCTGTAAAATCTCCATCAATGAAAATTTTATTTAAAAAATAATAACAATCAAATGTGAACACTTTACAACTGAAGCGAAGGATTTTTTCAAAGTAGTCACAATCAAAATCCCAAACACGGATTCAGTTGTAATTTTCAATTTGAATTGTACTATACTTTCTGTAACAAACATTAACAACTCAGATATTTCATATTAAATATATTCTTTATATATACCTAATTCTTTTTTTTAAGAAATATGATTCCTTGTATGTATGATCGTTTTATAATAAAAAAAAAATAATTTAAATTCAATTAAACACTTAAGGTATAAATGTTTAATACTTACAGTTTTATCATTTTTTTACGTATCAGTCTGCTACCTGGGATTCTTTCACATGTAAATTTATCAATTGTGTGTATTATCAGTAGATCTGTTCGTTATGGAAATTAGTGTAGCACTTTCTGCACTGAGATTAATGTAATCCTTATGGATGACATCACAAAGTTGCACTATAGTCAACTTAATACACGAACAAACCTAGCATATTAAAATAAAAGATATTTTAAGTAATCGATGGTTAAGGCTGCTAATCATCTACCTGATGATGCCACTGTGTTGTAGTAGTGTCTCTACAATACATTTTTTGATATTAAAAAGACTATTGTTTTAGTTACACATAATGAAAGATTTTTTATTTTCATAAAAAAAGCTGCAGCGCTTCAAAAAATGCAGTCAAGTCAGTTTAGTGCAGGATAAATGAACAAACATGGTATACTAAAATAAAAGACATTTTTTTCATTAATATTGTCGGCTTTAACTTGGTGGTACATTTTCAATACCGGATATAAAAAATAAGATAACTTCCAGCATTGAGGCGCTGTATATTAATATTATATTAATTTAAGTGATGGTATTGAATCCCTTTTGAAATAAATTTTCATGTGAATTAAATAATTAATAATCCCCAGTAAAAGTCTCTACTGTTGAATTAAACGAACCATTTTTCGAATGAATATGCTAAGCACTATATGCTTATATACTGTTACTTTATCATAAATAAATAATCATATTCAGGTTTTTGTAAAACAAAATTCCTCAAAACTTTTTGACACTTCTTCTTTTTTTCCGCTACTTTCCTCCTATCCAGCGCAAAGGATGAAGGACTGTCTTCCCTTTCAACCGTGCCGATTAAGTATATTGTCGATTGCTACAGCTCGTATTTTTTATACAAGTCGGAGAGCACCGCGAGGGCACCTCCCGGTAAGAACCTTACGAAATTATCACCGGCCAGAGGACCCAGGGCGTACAAACCCTCGCATCCGTTGACGGAATGTGTCAGTTTATTGATGCTGACAGTGTTGGTTTTGCAGTCTAGCGGTTGGTTCTTTTTGACGGCGATGTTGTATTGAGCGGGCAGAAAGCTCATGTCTGGTTTTGAGCCGATGAGGACCACCACGAAGGAGACTTTGAAGGTTTCTTCGGTTCCTTCGGCGGATTTTAGAGTGACAGTCCTGTTTTCTTGGTCCAGACTTGTCAGTGTGGTTTCTGGTAGTGGCATGTAGTGCGGGTATTTCGATTCGTTTCTCATCATTTGATGCACCTGAAATTAGAAAAAAGAAAAAATCAATATTGTATTCATCAGAAGAAAATGAAAATATTGTGCCACAGTCAATGGAAAGTAAACATGTGCAGGTACAGTAGGAGTTTTTTTTGAGAAATTTTTGCAAATGTTCATAGATTTATTTTTCTTTTTTTGTGCCTGTGGAAGGAGAAAATCTGTATACGCACGTTGTTCGTACTTTTCCCAGATTTTGTCCGGGAAACCACCTACCAAAATTCCCTTCCACTTTACCGGCGTCGACTGCCAGGGTCATTGGCCTTATAGATTTATTTATTACTATCCATTATTTCCTAAAGACAATTTAATAAAACTATTTTCATTTCAGCATTTAGGAAATTAGACTCATGGTGTGCTAAGTGAAATTCTAAGGCGCAGATCCACACAAACTTTTTTCATTTGAGTACTTAGGACATTAGACTCAGGGTGTGTTGAGTGAACTTTTAAGGCGCAAAAGAGCGCAGATCTATACGAACACCATGATATTCCGGAAAGCTCTGACATAAACAGTAGAGGAAAACCCTTACTGTATTTCATATGACAGTAGCATCTGTAATGTAAGTAAGAAGCCAACAGACGGGAATTTCTGAACATCAATCTAATCAATGAACAAACGTCAATATCATCACCCTTTATCTGACGCAGATCTATATGAACACCATCATATTCTGGGAAGCTCTGACATAAATAGAAGAGGAAAATCCTTACTGTATTTTATATAATAGAAGCATCTGTAATATGTGTATGAAAGCAGCCGACAAACGAGAAGTTCTGAACATCAATCGAATGAATGACCAATCGTCAATATGATCAGCGCCCTTTTTATTACTTCTTTGGCATTTCTATTAAAATAGCACGAACTATCAATTCGATAATTTGGATTCTAGGAAAATAGTAGACTCAGAGTGTGATGGAATCGCAGAAGCAGTGCACGCAACTTCAACCATAACTATGGGGATCATGTTGAACCTGTTTCCGCTGCCCAAACAGGTCGAAAAAAAGGTCTACTCAGTGCTTTCAAACAAATATGCATTCTACACTGAGACCTTTCATAGCCCAAGAACGCAATGATCGCCAGAGCAGTATTCAGAGTATTAGAGACCTAGAAGACAGAAAAGCATCCATATAGTATACCGATGCAGCAAACTCTGAAAAAGACAAAGGTATCGCCTTATACATCCAGGATTATAGGGCGATTGGGCAATTGATAGATACGCACACATCTGCCTAGGAAAACATGTCAAAGGCAAGCGGATATTTATCATTTCGGACAACCAGGCAGCCCAAGTGAGTTTAAAAGCCAATAGATTCAGGGTTCCCTGGCAGACCCTTAATCAGCTTGTGGGAAATATACTAGCCTTATGGTGGTCTCCCGGACAAAAAGGAATAGAAGGTATTGAAAACGCTTACATACGGGATTCAGATCCTACCTGGGGGCTTACCAAAGCCCACTTTAGGCAAATGGCCCGAAAATGGGAATAAGAACAGAACTGAGCCTGGAGAAACACAGGGTAACGGCAACCCGAAATGCTCATAGAGTATTCGATAGAAAGAACAAAAAAGGTCCTGTGCCTCTCTAAAAGAGATATTAAAACTGTGGTAGGAATATACACTGGGTACTGCCGGGTAATATTACCTTCACAAGAAACCATCGAGCACATAAAATGTGTATCACACTAGCGCATAGTAGACTTGTCCGTTAAGGGGGAGCAATTCAGACTCTTCAGGAACTACGAAACAAATCTCTAGCGTATATTGTAGAATAGAGGCAGAAGGGTTGGTACAATAGATCACATAGGTCGCGGTGCAGGAAGGGTGAACAGCCAAACGACCTCGTGCAATAAAAATACTCAGGGTATGCTGAGTGAACATCTAGGAAGCACAAGGGGAGTAGATCCATTCGAACACGGTAATGTTCGGGGAAACTCAGACACAAACGACAAAGGAGAATTTCTTATGACTGAAGCTCGTTTAGCATTTCTATTGAAATAATACAAACTATCTGGATTTTAAGAAAAGAATAAACTCAGAGTGGGCTGAGTGAACTTCTAGGACGCAAAAGAGACGCAGATCCACACAAATACTATTATATTTGTTAAAAATATACTAGAAATTATGTACATGAAAGTCATTTATATGTAAAGCTATATATCGAGCGTATAACAAAAATCGACGACCAAGTTGGCATTGGAAATCTAAAGTTATGTCTGATCTAAAATCACACGCGCACGCGTAAAGCTGTCAGGTTTCAATAACCCCTAATAACACGCGTGTGATCTTAGTACGGAAATGACTCGAGATTTCCAACGCTGACTTCGTCGTCGATTTTTGTTATACGCTCGATATAACAGTCTATCGACTAATAAATGTCAGTCAGTGAACTGAACTTAGATAAAATACGACGTATTTTTAATAGTTTTTGCCAAGCTAATAAAAAATCTGCACCATTAAGTGTTCATTAAATGATGGTGGTGATGATTGGCTGTTTGCTGAAAAGAGTTCATTCTGGTTAACACGAAAATGGATAAAAACCTGAAGGAAAATGCAAAAGCGAAGCTGATTTTAACTTTTGATCCATCGATGTTTATGCATATAAGAGACGCAAAAACAGTGGGGGAAATTTGGATAAAGCTAAAAAATCTATGTAATGACAGTGGATTCCCAAGAAAAATCGGACTACTACTACACAATTTAATATCTTTACGACTTGAAAATTGTCCCAGTATGGCATCATATACGAGTCAAGTTGTTGAAGTATCGTAAAAAATACGTAGGATTGGTTCAAAATTTACGAGGAATGGGTTGATTCACTACTCATAGCAGGATTACCGGAGAGGTTTGCACCAAGGATAATAGCGGTGGGAGACTCGGGCACCAAAGCTACGACAGATTCTATTAAAACGAAATTACTAGATATGTAGATATGCAAGTGTTCCACTCGATTTACCACCGACATGCTTTAATATTGTGGTCATTATTACCATCTTTTGGCTTCTTTATAAAACATGATTTACCTTTTGCAACTAATGTTCCACTCGATTTACCAGCGACATCTATTTTCATATCTAATAATTTTATTTTAAGTGCAAACAAGCCGAATATTTCATGTCAAAGTGCCTGAAGCATTAAGTACAGTGTTTGCAACTGGAAAATTCCAAGTCACGGACTGGTATGTAGACAGTGGGGCTAGTTTTCATTTGACTGCGAGATAAGACTGGTTAAAGAATGAAAGAGCACTAATACTAGAAGAAATCGCTATAGCCAATGAAGAAAAATCCCAATTCAGTATGGGTGTTGTAGAAATACCAACTATGATCGGCAGAGAAACTTTAAATATTACTTTAACGAATTTAAGGTGTGTTCCAAACCCGACAATAAATTTGTTATCAGTAGGACAGTTGATCAGCAAAGGCACTAAAGTGGAACTTGATGAAAAAGGTTTAATACAAGAATGATACCTTAGTGGCAATAGCAAAGTTAGAAAATAATGTATACAAACTGATCCAAGAACCGGAAAATATGATTTTGTCAGCAATTTCTCTAGCACCTAGGAATATATGGCATGGATAGTTGGGCCATATGAATCAAAATTGCATTTTAATTAAATATACTGAATTAGATCAAAAATGTTTCGCCTTGGGTCAAGTGAGAAATAAATTAAGTAACATGCTTAATTCATTTCTCACTTAGATCAAAAATGTTTCGCCTTGGGTGAAGTGAGAAATATATAATATAAATATATAAATATATTTAATTAAAATCGAATTACATTCCTCCCTGAAGATGAAGATGAATGGTCGAAAGTATAAAGAAAATATAAATAAGTGAAACAAACCAAGTGTTTTAATTTTAATTAATTATCCTGAATTGCATAAATAAGTTGGGAAATATAGTAGATGAATTAATTGAGTTAGAAACATCGGAAAGTCAGAAGAATACTTGTAAAATTTGTTGTAAAGAGAAACAAACTCGCCTCATTCATAAATGCGATAAGGCAATAGGTGATATATAACGTTATATCTATCATCTCTCTTACCTCTCAGAACATAATGATGTGCTCTTCTCAATCAGTTAGGGTGTAACTGATTGAGGAGAGCACAGTGAAGCAACCGTGTCGGAACACAAATAGCTAACTTTAAAACTGATAATGAACAAGAGCATAACAAATATCAATCATAGGAACCCCAAAAGAACCAATAGGGACATCTAACGAGGGTACAACAAAAATCGACGACAAAGTTGGCATTGGAAATATAAAGTCATGTCTGAACTAAAATTACACGCGCACGCGTAAAGCTGTCAGGTTTCAATAAACCCTAATTATCGTAAACACGCGTGTGATCTTAGTACATGACTCGAGATTTCCAACGCTAACTTCGTCGTCGATTTTTGTTATACGCTCGATATAAAGAACACGGGATTCAGATCCTACCTGTGGGCTTACCAAAGCCGGACTACTACTACACAATTTAATATCTTTACGACTTGAAAATTGTGCCAGTATGGCATCATATACGAGTCAAGTTGTCGAAGCATCGTAAAAAATACGTAGGATTGGTTCTCGTGATTGTTTAGATAAAACGGAAATTCATGCGAGATTTAATATCGAAAAAAGTTCAACGGATTACAAAAAAATAAATAGAAAAACTATCTTTTCCCAAAATAATCACTAGAGTGGGAGCATTATTGGAAATAGTTTGTGGGACTATGGAAAAGATTCGAAATATTTTATAACATTCATTAACGATTATAGCAGAATGAGCTTTATATATTTTATGATAACTTTTTAAAAATCTGAACAAAACACAAACAGACAGAAAGATTATAATTTTAAGAACATGTAGGAGAGGAGCTTAGGAACTTTCTAGGGGAAAGTGAAATAGTATATCAAAAAACAATTAGTCACACTTCTGAATAGAACGGTATGTCTGAATATAAAAGGTTGAGCGCCATAGCTATTTAGCAAAGTCTTTCCCATGGATCAAATTGTTTTTTTTTTATTACCAACTAATAGTAATGGATGTTAGATATAATATAGACATATTCCATATATTTTTTTAATTTTCATAAAAAAAATGGCGGCGGATACCGGCGTGCAATAAAAATGTCTTCAGTAAAACACTATTTCTTTTATAAAGTTAGAAAACAGCTATCAGTAGCCTAGTACCAGTGTTCAATAGACTTGGCCCAGACTGATAGATATGTATTGAGATGTCGAACGGGCACCGGTCCGCCATGGCGCTCAACCTGCTGTTTGCAGTATAGTGGAAAATGCTAGGTATTTAATTTTTGATAAAAACTTGAACAAATCTTTCTGGACCGAAGCCGGTAACACAGTATATTATTTATTAAATGAATCATGTCCATAAGATTAGCAGACAGAAAGGCAATTACGCATATTTTAGTAGGATAGATGAAACGACAAAATGTTACAGAATGTACAACTCAAGGACAATGAAAGCAATCGCCAGCTGTGGTGTGATCGTAATGGAGAATGCTGAAGAAGAAATCGTTGAAAAGTCGAAGGCACCAGGTTCAGTGTGGCAACAATCAATAATTGATTCAACTGAAACGTAAGGGAGACGAATTTCAGAAGAAAAGTCGTCACCAAATGATTAGAAAAATTAGTTTCTTTTAGAGGATGAACTGCATCTGTAGAAGTAGGAAAAATATCCCATTGATCACCAAAGCCAAAAATCAATAAAGCCTACTAAATATACAGGCCGGAATGTCGAAGTGGGAAGGATTCCGAAATGCATACGCATGGCCTTGGAGCGCCTGCTCGTCTCCCGCACTGCTCTAATGTAAGCAGGTTAAATTTTAATAATTATTTTTGCATCTAGTTATAATTAATGGTCCGATATTCCAAATTAGATAAATGCATGACTGTGATCAGGAGATGTTTCTGTCATGATGGTTCGTAGGTGAATGAATTCTTCCATTTAGATTCGGGGTTTTGAAAACTCCCCACTCTAAACCTAAGAGCATATTGAATATATAATCGATGCAGCCACTTTAATCTAACTTAACCCAACCTAATCTATCAATCTGATTGTTGTCAAATTTAAAATAATAATGTTGATGCTTGTTGAGCTACACTTTTATTGAAAACAGATATCATTATTTTGTAAAGAATGACACTTGTTTTGTGTCTATTGGTTTGATGAAACTTTTGGTTTTACTCTACATGATATCGGTTCTTTTAAGCCATTCACTGGCAATGTTTGATATTTTATCCATTAAGTCCGAATGCGGCAAAATCGCTTTTTTTCCAAACGGTACAAAATAAAGAAAATATTCTTTATTTTGTTGAAATTGATTTTTAAATATTTCAATTCTGATTTTTTTAATTGAGAACCTAATTTGATAGAAAAATTTCTTTTTCTCTCTTTTTTATACAGACTTTATTAATACTCACCTTATGATATTCAGGATACATATTCTCCGGTAACTGTTTGCCCAACGTGCTACTCTTATTTCTAAACAAATGCAAAACATCCACATTCCTGCCTCTGGTGGCAATGATGGCATCAGCGGCACTCAGCCCGGCTCCGACGACCAGCACGGGATCAACAAACCCCTCGCCGTTCTGAATCAACAAATCGAGCTCGATCTCCAAACTCCTCAAATCGTACAGCAACCAAAACGGGTCAGTCTTGTAATCGGAAATACTCAGCCTGTTGGGCAGATCGCTCGAACCATTCGCCACCACTAAATAATCACAAGTATACGTAAAGCATTCTTTCGTCTTAAGATCGACGGCCTCGACCAGCCATCTATGGGAATCACAGTGTTTGCTAGAATTAGGCACGCGCGGTTTTAATTTCCTATTAATTTTCCGCTGCTCCTTCGAACAGCTATCACATTTGTAATCACTACCTAAGATACTCAAAAAATCCTCCTCCCTCGCCTTCTTCTGGTTCCTCGAAAGGAGGTAGTTGATGGCGTTCGAAAATTTACAGATCTTCTCCTGTTTTTCGGGACTTGGGTCGAGTCTGGGGCAAAACTTCGAGAAAGTGCAGCTCCTCGCCTCCTTCGCTTCCAGCCGCGAGCAGAGCTTTGCCTTCTTCGTGATGTCGCTGTCGACCTTCTCGACCCATTTGCTCTTCGAGTCTTTGTAGTTGTAGGGTTTGATGCTGGTGACGATGGTGTGGTTTTTGAAGTTCTTCGTTAGGTCCATTTGTTCGACGTAGTGTTTGTAGTAGTCGGCGACGTTTTTTGCCGAGGCGCGCGTTTCGGAGCCGTTGCGGGACTTGTAGGGCAGCCCGGGGAGGGCCATCCAGGAGCCCAGGGATAGTGTGAGGATTTGCGGGTCCATTGAGTTCCACGAGCCTCCCGGTGGGCCTTTTCCCAATACGACGTGGCTTATCTAAAATTAAAAAATAAACTTCATGTAAAAAAGAAAAAAAACTATGTTACACACCTGTTTTTAAACACTTTTATACAATATGATTCACAACATTTTCCCACTAGCTAAGGGGCAGTTTTGAGTAATTAGTGTCATTAGTTTCTATTTAAAATAATCAATTGATGAATCCTATAACCGCTAAAATTCTTAGAAAATAATTGTTCTTCTATATCATTTTTTTTTAATCACAATGTAACGCGATTTCGTAATTTTTCAGATACTAGTAATATTAAATAAAAAAATTTATGAATTTACGAATGTCTGCATAAATTAATTATAAGTAAATTTGAAGCACTGAATCAAGATTTTATATCACCTGTCGCTGTGGTGTAGTCGGTAACACACTAGGCTAGAAAATTATTAATTATTTTTGGTTAAATAAAGTTTAATTTAATTTAAGCTAGAAATCGAGGGACATGGGTTCGAATCCCATCGGAGATATTTCTTTTCCTCTTAAATATAAGTTAATTTAAATTATATCTCAATCTTGTACATAGAAAAAAATTCTTTTATTCATAGATATAAATATAATTTAAAAGAAATATCAATTTAAATAATTAAAAATTTATTTAAAAATTAGCTTATACTATAAAAACAGATAACAAAAATATATAATCAAAATAGAAATTTAATGGGCATACGACCGAAGGACGTGATGTTGCTCGTTTAAAAATTGAGAACAGTCTGTGTTTTTTTTATTAAAACAATTAAAACAAAAAATTAGGAATATAAATCGAGAGAAAACTATATAAGTTAAACAAAGAAGCAGAAACATATAGTGGGAACTTTTTGAGGTGGTTTGAAGTTGAAATTAATTCCCAGAAGAGCGTTTACAGCTTAATCCTTCGCTCGACGATTATCCCGATTTGAGCCTAATTGCAAACGTTCGGCTCTGAGTCTTTGAAATGCAAGGAAAATATAACAATAGTTTATTGCCCTTCGGTCGTATTCGAAATTCAATAAATATACAATTTTTAAAAAAATCAAAGAAACGTACACGTGGGCATGTTAACTATTTAAATATTTATTGAAACAATCTTAACATGATATAAATATTTCAGTGAAGGTTCAGTTGATTAAATATAGAAAACACTTGTGAAAACTTTTCTTTACTTGTAAACTATTGAAGATGACTACATCAAAGTCGAAATACGTATTTAGTAGTAATAAATATTTGTGAAAAACAATTTTTACAAGTATTTTTCTATATTTAATCCTAACATAATATAAAAAATGGATAAACTTGCAATCTTGATATAAATTAAGTTTTTTTTTTCGTTATTGATTTGTTGAAACTTTTGGTTTTACTTTAAATTTGATGGCCTCATTCATGATATCGGTCCTTTCAAGCCGATCACCGGCAATGTTAGATATTTTATCCATCAAGTCCGGATACGGCAAAATCGCTCGAATGAAATCCTTTTTTTCCAAACGGTACAATTCACAAATTTCAATCGCGACAACTGAGGCAATCCGGTTTGAATCTTTAATCACTAGGGATACTTCACCAAAATGATCACCGTCACGCAAATGACAAACCTAATAATAATTCGATAATATATAAAAAGGTAGATATTTTAATAAAGTAAGACCTAAATTAAATGAAATTTGAAAATAATTAATTTATCCAACTGAAGAATTAATTAATTATTTTGTCTTTAGCTAATGAAACTTTTTGACTTATATATAAGTACTTTAACAAATAAATTTCCATTGAAATAAATACGTATCGAGCAAATATTCTTAAAAATAATATATTTCCCAACAAAAATACATCATTACAATGAAAGATATTCGTAATATTTACTATATATATATTTATATTTATATATTTACTTAATTATTCTCAATGGACAATAAATTTAATAACAGGGAATATAAAGAAACAAAAATATGCTACGCATATGCATATTTTTGTTTCTTTATATTCCCTGTTATTAAATTTATTGTCCATTGGTAATAAACATCTACAAAATATAATTTATAAAAATAGCAAAAAAAAAACAAATCACTTCTACATTGGAATTAACTTTTACATAAATTTAATACAAAATTGTTATTTTTTTATTTTAAATAAAATTAAAATGATTTTAAAGGTCGCAATTCATGCAAAGACAAAAATAAACATTAAAACAATTTATAAAAATTGATACAAATTATAACAAAACTGAACTAATAGAGAAATATTTTTAATATTGTGGAACGAAACTCATAAAACATATTTATGAAAGAATGAGTATTATTGTATATTTTTTTTGAGCATGGATTTAATCGACGAATTATAGTGAGAAATGGAATTACTATTAGATATATAAAACAAATTGTTACTTCTTGAAATAAATCGAGGAAAATGAAAATGCATTCTAGGAAGCAAGTTAGGATCATCAATAATATTATTTAGCATGTGTAACATGTTACACACCAATGCCTTGAAGAAATTTAGGATGTGCTGGGAAGATATTGAGGGCTGCAAGCTCTCCAAGGAAACATCCTAATAAGAGAAACGGTACAATTGACTAGGAAGAAGCTCAGACACTTAACTACCATGCTTACTGATCACTGTAGACTAAACGGGCACCTCTATAATCAAAATCAATTGATTTTGCATGACTTAGCATTCATATTGTTGTTTCATTATAAATAATTGTAAATACCTCTTGTCCAAATCTGGTATAAATAGCAACCGTACCATACGCGATGAAATACATGCTATCCCCTGGACTTCCGGCTTTGGCAATCACGTCGTTCGTGAGGAAAATTTCGTACCGCAAACACGAAACGATCCTAACAAGAAGCGACAATGGCAAATTTTTAAAAAACACAACGCTTTCCACCATTTTCCGGCAAGTGTTCATCACAATCTCCTAAAAGCAACTTATTGTACAATCCTCATTGCTTGAGGAATAAAACCATTAAACTTGTCTCAACTGTCCGGATACTGTGTTCAAAATATCCGCTTCTTGAAAGTAATAATTTTGGTATTTGATCTCGTAGTAAGCCAGGATGCGTTTTCGGAGGAAATCGGGCAAGTGCTTGTGTCGCATGCAGTCTTTCACCTCTTTGACCATGTCGATGTATTTTTGTTTGGATGATTGGGTTACTATATATACCTCCATGAAGTATGCTTAAAAAGAGAGTATTTGAACGAGTTTTTGGTAATTGAAGGAAATAAAGCTAGTTAATAAATTTTGACAAAATAAAAAATACTGTTTTACATTTAGTACATTTAGGATAAGGACGTATGTTCTTCACATTAATAGCTAAGTAAATCTTGTCACAATATTTTACAATCATCCTTTAAATATTTCCACATGTTTTCATTACGACGAATATTCTTTCATTCTTCATTTTTGGCAAAATATTCATTAACAGTTAATGAATGTGAAGAAATCAAAATGGTTTATCATCTTGTCAAAATTGTATGTTGCTTTCTTATCGATTTAGCGAACGAATTTCTTCTCAAATATCTACTTTTATTCTCCTCCCACATTTTTTGCAAACTATTCATAATAAAACCAAATTTCAAACACACATGTGATTGTCGAACATCAAATGCACCCATAACAAGGCTAGTCAAGCAATAACAACAACCAACCCGTGCATTACAAGAAGAAATTAAAGCTGAATCAACGAAATTCAGCTACAATTAAGCAGAACGGTCATGAAAAATGTCGACAAAAGAGTGTATGACAATTTGACAGGATACAATTCTCTGTAAATATGATGAAACAAAATTGATGGTTTGCTAAAATGTGGGAAGAAGAATATAAGAACAGTAATGTTAAGTTCCTTGCTAATTATGTAGAAAACGTAAAAGAGTTCATGAACTCAGTTTACATAATTTTAAAATAAAACCAGGCATATTGAGTACGGTTGTTAAAAGGCAAAATTAACGATAGAATGGTTGATAATTACAAAACTCTACACGTTTTTGAAGTAACCCAAATAAAGGATACTCACTAAATCAAATTAAAATAAAAAAAAACTTTGCATCAATGTTATCTAAGATAAAACTATTGAAAAAGAGCACGTTGTGCTTAAAATGTACATATAGTGATAAAAATAAAAAAGTGAAGAAAGGAATAAAATATTACTACATTATATCAATGTTATATTAACTTTTAATCTTATTTTAATATTGGTGTCGTTAAAAAACGTTGTTTAAATGTTATATTGCTTTTTAAACTTGTTTTAATGTTAACGCGACGTTATTTGTGAACAAAAAAATAGGCATTGAACAAGCCTATTTTTGTAATAAATTATTTAAATCTTACATAAAGTGAGTATGAATATAATCCTTGAAACAATCCAGACATTAACCGTAAACAAAAGCGAAGCGTTCGACAAAGAGACAAATCTGTATCCGGCGTTCAGCACAGTCAAACACGTAGAGTAGAAGAATAAAAGGTACATTACGCTAAAAGTTCGTATGTGTGGACCATAGCTGAAATATAAGTATGACATACCTTTTCAATATCGAAATACTATTTGAACAGTCCATTCGCTCACCTTTTCAAAGTTGTAATCGAATCGGCATTTTGTTGACTCCAGGGATTTTCATTACTGATCCACGCCATTGAGACGCAAGACAAAATATGTATGAACGTGATGTAACATACGGTCACAATGAATATCCTGTACACTAAATACCCATAACCGTGCACCTAATTATTTTATTTTTAATAACATAAATCAGTATTTATTTACTTAAGCCAAGTTATTTAAATTTAATAAACAGAATAATAAAAGATTGTTATATAATATAACTGCCTTTTATTGTTCGTATTCATTTTCAGATAACTCAAAAATACAAGTTTCGTAAATAAAAGGAAATTGAAAATAATTAATTGACTCAATTGAATAATTAATAAATTATTTATTCTTTATCTAATTCATAAAATGAGAACACGTTTCATAGACTCATTCATAATAGACACACATTTTACTTTCTCCAGCAATAAAATATTTATAGTCACGTTTGACCTTGAAAGACCTCTAAAAAAACTGGATTAATTGATTTACGGAAGCACAAACTTGGAGGGCTATGTAACCTCCCTCAAAGAACATTTCAGGAATGCGGCCCCACTATTAGCAATCTTGATGGTACTGAAAGGATGGCCGAACACATTGAGACGGCCATCAAGGAAGCATACCATAAAAATTGCCCATTCAAAAGAAAGAGGGATAATAGGTGGAACCACGAATTAGAGAAGAAACGCATAGCCGTCCGCAAATTATTCAACAGGGCGAAAGCGGGTGGCAACTGGGACGAATATAAACAAGATATAACATCTTATAATGAGCTTATTAGGAGGATTAAAAGGGAATCCTGGGAAAGGTTCTGTGGGGAGATTAATAACATATCCGTCAGTACCAGAATTTTTAGGATACTCTCCAGAGATCGGGCATTAGATAAACTAAATGGACTCTGGCAGAGAAACACTTGACTCCTTGCCTCCGATCACCTCCCAGATTGTCAACTGCTATGTGACAACAATGAATACACGGCTCCCTGCCCAGACTAACTGATATTTGGCTAAGCTAACAAAGTTGTCACACATGTCGCGGTATGCTGGGCCATTAACTCGTTCCAACCATTCAAGGCCCGAGAAGTGACGAAATTTTCCCAGCACTACTGCAAAAGGGGCTCGATTCAGTTATCCTGCATCTGATCAAAGTTTTCAGAGCTACCATTGCCTGGAACTTTATACCGAAAAGGTGATTAAAGTCAAGGTGGTATTCATACCAAATGTGGGGAAGCACGAACCCACTACCGAGTCATGCAGACCAATAAGTCGTATTGAAAACCCTGGAGAATGTGCTGGATGAGTACCTGAGAGGCAGGATACTCAACACCTGCCCTTTGAATGTCCACCAATATGCCTACCAAAAGGAGAAATAAACGGAACAGGCATTGAATACCTCGCTGAGAAAATTGCCCAAACCCTTAGCAACAAGGGAACGGTAATAGCGGCATTCCTGGACATCGATGGAGCTTTTAATGCTGCTTTAACTGACACTCTCTGCAGAATTGTATTAAATCTATGCTTGATTCCAGAAAAGTGACCATGTCTCTCTCAGGAGACTCGCTTCAACTAAAAACTATCAGGGGATGTCCGCAGGGGGGAAGGTTCTGTGACCCCTTCTTTGATCACTGCTAGTGGACGACCTGCTGGCAATAATTAACTTCCTGGATGTTGAAGTGCAGGCATATGCTGACGACATTGCGTTCTGGTCAGAGGAAACGATGACCAGGTTATCTCCGAAAAAAAAAAATGCAGGAAGCGCTGGATATTGTCTATAATTTGTGCGTGACAGAAAGTCTCAGCGTCAACCATAACAAAACTGTAATAGTTTCATTTACTCGCAGAAGAACAACCGGGCTAATCGAACTGGTCATGCGTGGGGTAACTATCCTATTTTCAAGAGAAGCCAAATATCTAGGTATTATATTAGACAAAACTTTGTGCTGGAACCCGCATCTGGAGACAATGGCCAACAATGTCCGGACATCAGTCTATACATGTCAAAGAGTTTGTGGCTAGAACTGGGGTTTAGCATCCAGATATGTCCACTGCCTTAATTTATCAATTGTTAAGCCAATCATGACGTATGGCTGCGTGGTGTGGTGGATAGTCACAAGTCGTATAGGAGTGAGAAACAAACTGGGCAGTTTGCAGAGACTGGCTACCGTTGCCATCACGGGAGCAATGAGCACCACCCCAATGCTGGTACTGGATCTTACTCCCTTTTACATAGTTATTGAAGAGGAGGCCAGGTAGGCGACCTACAGGTATCATCACATAGCGGTTAATGAACCGCTCGTAGCTAAGTTCGTCTCTAACGATCTTACATATGTGATCAAAAGGGACAGATTACTAAGTGTGATATCAGATAACATGATAACTAAATTCTACACTGAAAGGCGGTTTGGGGTACTCTACCCAAACAGAAGCCAGTGGTTCGGGAATAAATTACCGACTACGGTGAAGGGTGTATGCAGCATTCGTCAGCTGAAAACCTAGACTGGAAGGAGCTACAGTCTAGGTGTGTATGCCATCAACCATCAGACGGAAATATTCGCCATTGATCAGTGAGCAAGGAGAAGAACCCACCGCCACACGGTCCGATCAATATATGCTAAGATAGCAAATCTGCGATATATGCTCTTGCTTCTAGTAGATGTACATCATTGCAGGTTGTAAAGAGGCACTCAGTAATCTGTCTGAGAATATAAAATTCAACCTGGAGTGGTTGCCTGGATACTCCGGAATGAGAGAGCGAACGCACTGGCCAGGGAAAGTGCTGGACCAGAATTAGCACTGGGTCTTCCCCGACACCTGGCCAAGGCAGCGATACACGAATGGATGAAAGAGGAGATGCTACAATAATGGAGGAATACCCCAGGCATAAGAGTAGCCAAAGCACTCTTCCGGGAACAGAGCCAAAGCTCTACTAGATATGAGCAGAGGCGTTCTCAGAGCTGCAGTGGCTGTACTAACTGGACACTGTCGCCTAAAACCACCATCTTACCAGAATAGGAGTGAGAGATAACTCTAACTCTAGACCATGTCTGGAAGATGACGAGACACTAGAGCATGTACTATGTGTTTGTCCAGCGGGGCGTCAAATCAGACAGCTGGTTCTTGGGTCCACGGAGTTGGACCTTCTTAATCTTACTCAGGATCCCTCCGAGTATGATCATGGATTACTTAGAAACAATGGAACTGAAAAACGAGGTGTAAGATCTCACGTATGAGCCACAATAGACTGGTCGTGGTGGAGGGGCTGACTACCCACTCATATAGAATATTATTATTATATCGAGCGAATAACAAAAATCGACGACGAAGTTGGTATTGGAAATCTAAAGTCATGTCTGAACTAAATTCATACGCGCTCGCGTAAAGTACTGGTTGTCATGTTGACCGCAACCAGCATTTCACGCGTGTGATCTTAGTACAGACATGACTCGAGATTTCCAACGCTAACCTCTTCGTCGATTTTTGTTATACGCTCGATATTAAATGTATCTATTCCTTTATATGTGTTGACATGTGTAAGATTCTGCGATCCTCTACACCAATAAAGTATTACTAAATTTAGCTACTGCGACTTTTGTTTCACTTACAATACGTAAGTACTTTAAAAAAAGCCATTAAAACAACTACTTCTCGGACAAATACCCCTCCGGATATTGAAATACATAATGGACATCGCTGTTGCATAGCAATAACATATTGTTTAATTCAGCAATTTTTTTTATTCGAAAAAAAAAAATGTAATGCAAAGAACAAAAAACGTTACGTAATATAAGATACGCGTTTCGGGATTTATCCCTCGTAAGTACCGCTCTGCCTTATACAATTTTAATGTTGTTAAATTACATTAATTTAAACTACCGTCCCTGCTGCGAACTCATGTGTAAATTATCGCATTCGGCGATAGACGCGAACTTGTTTTTTGCGATATTTGTTCTTAAAGTACTTGCGTAATGTAAGTCTAAAAAAATCACAGTAGCTAAGGAGGCAATAATTTATTAATTATTAAATTTAGTAAATTAAATATTTTCAAACCCCGACACCAATTGGTAAAAGGGGACATCGATTATATATATATATATAATATTTTCAATTTCTTTTTAATCAATTTTATTTTTGTTTGCGTTAATTCAGATATTCCGCCCAAATTAACTTGAACCAAAAAATTGCCTTACCTCAAAAAAGTTCTTGATGTACATAACAACAGTTGATAATCTACAAAGCTTGACCAAACACAGAAACTTCAAAGAGAACATTATGTTTTGTGTGAAACCCACATCCTCCATGCTTTCCTCGTAGTCTCGTATTATTAATTCCATCGGAATCGAGCATATTAGATCCTTAATGAAGGTTGAAAAAATGTATTTGCTAAAATTGGCAATTGATAAAAATTGAAGAAGTAATGAAAATACGTGTCGGGATTAACTGTATGATGCGTTTCGGTTCCATGACCACGGTGGAATCATTCTCGTTGCAATAGCCGGTCAAAAAGGATAAGCAAACGTCGATGAGGGATATGAAATTAATTATGTATTTTAGATTGGTGTAGCTCTGGGTGTAGATGAAGTTGTTTTCTATTTTCATGTTGCAAACGGCTACGTATAACAGGATGGAGTATACTTGGACCAGAAGAATGAAGCTCATGAAAACTTCCCAATATTTCCTATAGATTATTTAAAAAAAAGGACATTAGTGATTAAAAAGGATTTATTAATACGAAGATCAAAGACGATCTTGGAAAATAATCAGAAGTAGCAGTAAAAATAATAATTTTAATTTTCATTTAATAGAGGATTGTTATAAAAGAAGAGATTGAAAATAAGTAGCAGCAAATATAATAATTTTAAATTTTTATTTAATACAGGATTGTAATAAAAGAAGAGATTGAAAATAATCAGAAGTAGCAGTAAAAATAACAATTTAATTTTTATTTAATGTAGGATATTATAAAATAAGAGTTTTAAATAATCAAAAGTAGCAGTAAAAATAATAATTTCAATTTTATTTTAATTGAGGATTGTTATAAAAGAAGAGATTGAAAATAATCAGAAGTAGCAGCAAAAATAATAATTTCAATTTTCATTTAATGGAGGATTATTATAAAAGAAGAAATTGAAAATAATCAGATTTAGCAGTAAAAATAAAAAGTCAATTTTATTTAATGGAGGATTATTATATAAAAAAAAATGAAAATAATTAGAAGTAGTAGCAAAAATAATAATTTCAATTTTCATTTAATGGAGGATCATACTTCTGAATATTTTCCATTTCTTCTTATTGTAGAAATGGAAAATATTCAGAAATAGCAGCAAAAATAATAATTTCAATTTTCATTTAATGAAAGGATTATTATAAAATAAGAAATTGAAAATAATCAGAAGTAGCAGCAAATATAATAATTTCAATTTTTATTTAATGCAGGATTGTAATAAAAGAAGAGATTGAAAATAATCAGAAAAAGCAGTAAAAATAACAATTTAATTTTTATTTAATGTAGGATATTATAAAATAAGAGTTTTAAAATAATAAAAAGTAGCATCAAAGAGGATATTGCGAAATAATCAGAAGTAGCAGTAAAAATAATAATTTCAATTTTATTTTAATTGAGGATTGTTATAAAAGAAGAGATTGAAAATAATCAGAAGTAGCAGCAAAAATAATAATTTCAATTTTAATTTAATGGAGGATTATTATAAAAGAGGAAATAGAAAATAATCAGATTTAGCAGTAAGAATAATAATTCAATTTTATTTAATGGAGGATTATTATGTAAAAAAGATTGAAAATAATCAGAAGTAGTAGCAAAAATAATAATTTTAATTTTCATTTAATGGAGGATCATACTTCTGAATATTTTCCATTTCTTCTTATTGTAGAAATGGAAAATATTCAGAAATAGCAGCAAAAATAATAATTTCAATTTTCATTTAACAGAGGATTATTATACAAAAATAATTATATTATTAACTAATTTTCAAGAGGATTCATTTTTTTAATTTTCTTAAAAATGGGCTGGTAACACAAAACTTTAAGACTTGTCTCAGGTTATCAGCCCATTTTCGAAGAATTAATTTTAATCTGTGTATTTTTTATTTATTTTATTGGTAGATTTTTAATAATCTATTAATATTTATTATTATTGTAATTTGACTGTTAATTAAAAAATATTAATAATAATATTATTTAATATGTTTTAGTATAATATTTATATATTATTTTGTTAAATGGTGATTTTTTCATTAATAAAGTTTATTATTATATTTGAATTAATTTAATTTATAATTAATTATATTTTGAATTAATTCATGATTGCTCTAATTCAAAAATCAGCGTAATAATTAATATATTTAATCATTCTTTGCAATTCATATCTAAAATAAAAAATCTGCATACCGGAAATCGCTAAAAGGATGTATAGTAAACGTATACAACAACTGTTTCCGGTATTCGTTCTCCATTTTCTTCTGGCTCCTGAGGAAATTGTACCCCCTGCGGTTCGTCTCGTTGATCAGAAACAACTTCCTGCATTTCCAATACACTTTATGCAGAATGTATTTGTACTTTCCGTATATCTCGTGTTGTTCGAATTTAGTGTAATCGTGTTTTTGGATCTCGCAAATGTGCCCGAACTTTTTAAACTAAAATTATGAGGTGAAATAATGGTTCTGTTGGTTTGCTATTGGGGGAGGTTTTGTGACGTACCAGCGATCGGTTTGGCATTTTCGATACTGATTAAACGTCAATAAATGCTTTGACTTAATTTCAAAAATGTTTTTGTTTAATAGTGTTTGTCTTGGCTATAAGTATGAATAACTTTAGTGATTCCAATGACATTTTTTTAAGCATCAGAAACGCTTATAAGGGACATTTTGTCCATGCAAGCAGTTTTCTTAGATATTTTTGTATTTCTTTGTATATTCAGAAATAAAAAAATAATTAAAAATTAACTTTAATATAATTAACAGAGCATACATGTATTGTAATTATTTATGCTATATTGTTAAAATTATCTGTATAGTCTGAATAAAAATGTGAATATATATATAATTAATACTTTTATATTTAAATATTGGCAGTTGAAATTAAAATAAATATGAATAGATGGCTGAAAGACCTCCGGTCGATAGCCGATTCATCATCTACAGAATATAATTCTAATTTTTGTATATTATTGTACATACATATACACATTTGAATAAAGATGGTTAGTTAGTTATGAATAGATTATTAAAAATATATCAATAAAATAAATAAAAACACACAGATTAAAACGAATGCTTATATAGCTTATAAAACTATCAGAGACTTTAAATATTTTTCCGTTTATGGTTATGATAGAGATATGAAATATACACCATGACAAAATTTTATTTTTTACTAATAATATTTTCGCAATACGGTACGTGATAGTCAAACATCTGTTAAAACAATTAAATTAATTAAAATTATTTCACCATTTGCTCCATGCAAAGAAAACATCAAAAATTTAATTCATGAAAAAATAATGCTTTTAAACGTCTTACAAGTTAACTGAGTTGCAATGGCTAAATATAGATAATCAAATAAAGCTTTTATGCACTACCTACTTTAATAAAATGGTTCAAATAAATAGCCATACTATCTTTATGTTATTATAAGCTTTGGAAGTAATGTTCATCACTTAAATCTTAGGCATAAAGGAGTAATTACAAATCCCAAACGCCGAACCTCCACAAAGAAGAGATTTTTTTTGATATATTCAATTACTTTATAAAATAATATTTCCGACGACATAAAAATATGTTCAATAAGATAAAATTCTTATGTTTCCATTTAAAGCAAAAAATATAGTTGACTCGAATCGCCTTGAAATTGACATCTGTTAAGGTAACGAGATACTGAAATAAATTATTCGCACGTTTTAATTCCTAACAATTAATTAATTTTCCCTTTCATTTATTTTAAATCACTATGGTCACTTGAATAAATATATCTATTATTATTTTAATCTTAATTAATTCATAGGTAAACTATAAAAAAATATCTTAAGATTGCGGTTTAGTAAGAGATAGCTATATAGTAAAATGGAAATAATCGTTTGAAAAAAGAGCCATTCTTTTAGATTTAATAATATGAATATGGCTGAAAGACCTCCGGTCGATAGCCGATTCTTCATCATCATCTACAGAATATAATTCTAATTTTTGAATGTTATTGTATATACATATACACATTTGAATAAAGATGGTTAGTTAGTTAATAAGAATATGTATTTACATTTTTAATCTACCAAGTATAAAGTATCGGTCTAAATAAAAAATAAATCGTTAATTTTCGTGTATTACGTCAATTAGTCCAAGTTAGAAAAGAAAATTGTAAGATATAATGAACATAATAGTTATGTCTGCTAAGTTATTTGAATGCAGAATTTGGTGAAATCCTTTATATTTTCACTGCACAAGTTTTTATTTGCAAAAATATAATTTGAAATTTGCTATAAATTTGATCAATTTTCATTGTTTTTCACACAAACTAAACATTAAAATATTTTTTAGTACATCTTATAAAATGCCTGCTTATTTAAAGATTACTTTAATGTATAATACAATATTGTTCATTGATCACAACAGCAATCCAACTCGAATTAGTGATTGCCAATATTTGTATAGCTATC
The DNA here is from genome assembly GCA_963082785.1 of Philonthus spinipes. Classification (NCBI taxonomy): domain Eukaryota; kingdom Metazoa; phylum Arthropoda; class Insecta; order Coleoptera; family Staphylinidae; genus Philonthus; species Philonthus spinipes. The sequence goes on along the minus strand of OY720307.1, from coordinate 14,234,204 downwards.
TCTTTAGTCTAAACCACACCCTTAATAGAATACAACTTTATTTGTGCTAATAAAAGAATTGTTTTACACACGTCAATAAATAAAGAAGTACAAATGGTATAACACATAAATATGAGAGAAAAAATACATAGCTGACAAATAACTATACAAGGCTACACAAGTAAGTATGTTTAACTTTGCAAAGTAATTTAAACGAAAGACACTTAATATTGTTTCACAAATTAAAAAAAATAATAATCTGTGAAACAATACCAAGTGTCTTTCCTTTAAATTACTTTACATAGTGTAATATGTTTCACCAAGTGTGAGATGAGATATTAATTCAAGAAATTATTAATTTTCTATACTTTTAATATTTAAAAAGTTTTCAAATTCATCGAATAGAATGCTTTCGTTGACTAGCATTCGTTTCATTTTTGATTTAAATAAAACTATAGACAAACAATATAGTTCCTTAAGGAGTTAATCCCATAATTTAACTGCTGCTTGATTTTGTTAAGCTGCATTTTCTAGTCTAATATATATATACAAATATCTTTATTCAAGGGACTTTTACATTATATTAAGTACAGTACTGTATACTATAATGCGGTATATAATTTGAGGTTGTCCTTTCATAGGCTATCGACCCGAGGTCTTTCTGCTATTGTTTAGCTTTGAAGATGAGTTATGATTAAAGTATGTTATGAATAGATGTATGATAATGTCTGGTTAGGGTGATTATATGTCAGTGGATGTTTCTGAGATGAAGTCAGCGATGGTGTCATGGCGAAATTTAAATTTGGGGGAGGTGTTTTGAGGTTTCTGTGTATGTAGATCTAGTCTAATATTATCTCTTTTTTCTATTTATATTATTGTCTCGATTGTAAGTGTCATGATCATGCATTAGTATTATTGCATCTCCGTATTTCTTTATATATAATAGAAGCTCCAAAATAAACAAACAAGGTACTGTTGATACTTCTAATTGAATAAAAGTGTTACGGGTGTCCTGTCTGTAAGAAAGCCCTGCTACAATTCTTATTTCACGTCTTTAAAAGCGAAATATATCCGCAACTATAGCAGAATGTCCCTGCTACAGAATCCATATAATATATATGTGACTGAATTAATCCGTGAAATGCGCAGATAGCTGTATGCGTAGATGCAGATATTTTTATATTACGGAGAAGGTATATTTTCTTAGAAATCTTATTTTTTAATTCGTATCCATGAAACTCCTATGAAATTTTGGAATCTACAACTGTTCCCAGAAGCTTGGCTGAAGTTATTTAAGTGAGAATTAAATTTCCACTGTTTTGTACTTATTTAGTTTATGTTTGTTTCCATCGCACAAATTCATTATGATTGTATTAAATAAAAATGATTTGAAAATAATTAATAAATTATTTCCACATTTAGCTCTGTGACTATTGACTTACTTACGTAAGTACGTTAAACAAATGCACATTAAAACAACTACTTCCCGGGCAAATACCCACGCCGGACATTGAATTACATAATGTACACCTGCTGTTGCACATCAATAAAATATTGCATAATGCAACAAATTTTGATCCGAGAAAAATTTAATGTAAAAACAACAAAATAAACGTTACATAATATAAGGCCATCTGCAGACACGTGTTTCGGGATCTATTCCTCGTCAGTACAGCTATGCCTTACATAATTTAAAGATTTTAAAATAAATCAATTAAATTAATTCAAATACAATCAGCAAAATTAAATCAGCTATATTAAATCAAATTAAACTAAATCAATTTAAATTAAATTAAACCAAATTAATTCAATTTAAATCAAAACCGAATAAAATTAAACGAAAAGAATTGATTCAAATTATTTAATATATTTAAATAACTGTGACCAAGTGAATGAATACTGTTTTCATTATGATTGCTTTATGATTATCGGGAATTGACATTGATTGTTCGAAAGTTTTACCAGTTGCCGATTTAGTAGCATCGACACGCCAGAGGACCACAGATGAGTAAGATACATTACCAGGGAGATCATTAATAAAAACGAGAAAAAGGAGAGGGCCTAGATTTGACCCTTGAGGTACACCATGTAATAGATTCCCCACATCTGATCTATCATCACCCAGCTAGACAATCTGCTTTCGGTGTGACAAACAAGAGATAATTGCTTTTGCTGCACTCATTTCAAATTATAAAAGTAAATTTTGTGGCAAAGAATGTCGTGCGTAACATAGTCGAAGGCTTTGCTTAGATCAACTATGTTGCATTACATTACTATACCACTCTCGAAAGAATCTAAGATCTTATTGATAAATTCAACTACCGCTGATCGACCTGTCCTAAAACCCAGCTGAGTGTTTTTTAATAGTTTATTTTCTTCTAAAAATAGATTCAATTCCTCAGAGAATATAGGTTCCACAATTTTTGAAAATAACGGTAGAATTAAAATTGGACGACATTTTTTAGCACTAATCATTTTCACAATTACTTTTATTATTATAATAATTGCTACTATTATTTCCAAAAAAACTTTCATAGATCGAGAAAAAAGTAGTCCTTTTGAATGTGTATTTGACCCAAAAAGATCCGCTCGTTTACCATTCTCAATTCAATTTTTCCTTATTGCAGTAATCTTTTTAAATATCGGAATACATCTGCCTATTTTCAGTGCATCGGGAAAAAGGTTTGCAGTAATACACATATTGATAAAATTAGTGCGATACGTTATAATAATAAAATTTTAATAATTAAATTAAATATGAATTAACGGTCGTAGTAACTTCATATTAAATTTAATTAATTGATTATATTTTATAGAACATTACATTAGCTCAAAAAATAATACTTATAATTAATTAAAAATTATTATTATTTTTATTTATGAAGTAAAGAGAAGTCTATTAGTCATGAAAATGTTCAAAATCGGGATGAGAGCGGAAATATCCGTTTTGAATCTCACTTAGTCAGCAAACGTTTTTAAAAATGTCTGTCTATGCACTCTCTACAGACCAAACGTTTTAATCGACCAGCTTTATATTGCATATTTGAACACGTAACTACGTTCAGGAGAGCCCTGAGACTTTTGGTTAAAAACCTCAAACACTAAGCCTTAGTTTACTATTAACAATTTTTGTATCTTTTGAAATATTTGCTATACTAATTCGGTTAAATAAAAGAAGTATTGTGCTATCACCACCATTTTTTGTTGTTATTTATTTTCATTATTGTTATTTGATAATTATTTCGTTTCAATTTCAATATACTTAAATATTTATTCCATTTGAATAAAAAAATATATTTTTTTTCAATAAGACAACTTTTTGTGTAAATATTTTCGACGGCTTGCGGCATCTGTTAATCTCATTAAACAAGCCGACTCGACGGAGCATAAAACGCAATTAGAATATTTAATGAAATATTCCGCCTATGTGACGCTGACTAAATTGGATTAGGGCGAATTAAATTAATAAAATGACGACGATCAATATGTTATTCGGAATATTAATCCACTGAATTAAATCAACTGTGTTCAAATAAAATCGGTTAATTATTGAATAAATTAAATTTATTACGTATCAATTTATTTATATTTCTTATTTATTTAATAGTAATTACACACATTAAAATAAGTCATAAAATAAACGTAAATATGTAAAACTAAGCCTTTAAGGCTCATTTTACTTTGATGTTCAATATAAGTTATTTATTACTTTGTTTTCTAAAATGCGTAGTTATCGAATAATATGGGATAGAAATTCTGCAAAATAATGACCCGAACTAAGCGAAAAAATGGTTGAATTTTAAATGCTTTTGCATAAGGAGGCGTGATTCAGTGGATATTAGGTTTGTTTATCCTTGTCTCGCTATATGAATTCGCATATGCCACACGACATTTACTCTTCTAAAATGCGCGCTGTTAGATATGTAAGTAAGGGGAAAGAAAAGTGAACCTATAATTTCGTCCACGGTATCCAATAATATTAAATTTTCCTTTTTGTTAGGGTTGGAGATTTTAATCATAAAATTATAATGCACAGATTATTTTTTATTGTACTGAGCGATGAATACTAATTGTTTTAAATTGGAGATAATAAATTTGAGAGTATTTAAATAAAAATGGTTGTCCTTTCTCCCCCATTTTTATTCAAATACTCTTAAATTTAATATCTCCAATTCAAGACAATTGTTATTCATTACCCAGCACAATAAAAAGTAATCTGTGCAATATAAGTTTGTAATAGAGATTCATCAAGTAATTACCCCAACGTGTTTCTTTTACGTCATGCATATTACTGCATGACGTAAAATTTGAAGTAAGTAAAAAATTATTTTACTTACTTCAAATCCGTCGTTTCGCCATTCGACCAAAGGTTCCAGTTCCAGGCCGATGTCCGCGCAAGGATGCATCAAATTGTCGATCAGCAAAGAAACGGGGTTCGTCGTTCTGCCTTCCAAGCCGCCGGAGAGGAAATCCAGATCCTCGTGGACTAGGCTCTTGTTGATCACCGTCGCCAATCTCGCCGAAAGGAATTCGTCCGGGTGGGCGTTTGAGGTGACGTAGGGAATGTTTCCTGATAGCATGTAGGATAACGTTATGCCGCTTGGTCCATTTCCTGGTTGAAATAAATTTATAAATAAAACCACAGTCATAGAATTTTGCATGAATAATTGCTTTAATTATAAACACGGTTTTAAAATGGGTTTTGTGTAACTCGTTTTATTTTAGTCGTAATTTCAATTTCAGCTACTTTGGTTTGCCTATTGAGGCGCTTGAAACAGTGGTTCTCAAACTTTTGTAGCACACTGAAATTATTATACAAAATGCTTTCGTTTTTTTATTATTTTTTCATACTTTAGTCGGCAATAAATAATAAAAAGATATTTTTTAAGCAAATTTATTTGAAAGTAACAGAAAAAATAAGTTTTGATTTAAGAATTTTAGTATCGTAAGTAACACAAAATATTTTTTAAAATAATTATTAATAACTGCGATATAAACATTATATTTGTATATTGCGATAGTAATTTAATCTTTTTCAAATAACTGTTTAAAAATTGAGTTTCACCAAGTCAGTCAAATGTCATCGTTTTATTTATTGCCGAAGAGGTAATAAAAGTGAATTATCACTTTTATTGCCACTTCTTTGTTGTATACAATTGGTATAATTTAACAAAATAATTGATACTATGGATAATATGGCTCGAGAAGTGAGTAAGTGTGGCAGATTCGATGAGAGAGAAATGGATGGGCGGGTACAATTCTTTGTATAAAAGATGGCAAATGCATGGAAGTCCGCCAAGGTACCTAACAAACATAGATTTGTGCAAATGGAAAAAGGTTACCTTGGCAAGGGCTAGGTGTGAATCAGAGGAGAGAGGAAGGAAGACATGGATGGGCGAATTATTTGGAAGATGTGTATTTTGTGGGAATGGAAGGGACACATGGGATCATATTGCCGAGGAGTGCAAGGAGGTATACAAGGACGGTAAAAAATTAGTAGAATGGATGAGTGAAGATGGAGCAGGCGTAGATATTATAGTAAAATTAATGGGGAAAATAGGTATAAGACGAATTTGTTAATTTTGCTTTTGTAAATATGTTGTTTAGATGCCAATAAAGTTTTTTTTATTTTTAATTTTCCAATTATTTTTATTCAAAGTACTTGCTAATATGTCCACAGAAAAAAGTAAATAGATGAAGTATTGTATTTGTATTCTGTATATTACCAGGGAACTCCTTACACCTAACGGTAAAAAGGAAAAAAGATTTAAAAAAATTGCCAGGGATACCACGTAAAAAAAGCAGCCCAGAACCTTTGGTGTGGTTAGGAAATTCAACATTACTAATATTTTTGATATATTTCAGATTCCATTGGAATTTTGAATGAAATATTTAAGATTATTACTTTGTTTTTCGGTTGAATAAATAAATGATTATATGGAGTATTTGCGATTTTTATTAAAAAAAAAAACATTTACTTGATCACAATCATGTTTTTAAAGATAAGTTTAAGATTCTCCACATATGCAATAAAGGTCTAAAACTTAACCTCCTTGAGCAACTAGAGAAAAATAAACTCAAATCTAAAGGTGTGCTCCTGAATGACCAATTGGATATATATAATTCCTCTCTACTTGGTTTATAATTTTACTCGCTAAATATTATTTTTACCTACGTTATAATTTAAGCGTAATTAGTATAATTTTCTCTATTTAATTTTGTATTAACTGTACTGTTTTAAATTAAGCCTATCAACCCCTACCCCACCTTCTTTTCCTCTACCTGTGTTTGTATATAAATACCATTTTGTTTTTGTAAAAAACATTAATCATCTGCCTGATGATGCCACTGTGAAACAATTGTATCAGTGTTTCTACAATAAATAATAGTGAAACTAAAATATATATACAATCATCTTTATTGTGGTATTTACATACACATACATTATACAATATATTTGATCTAAACTTATAAATGGCTATCGACCTTAGGTCTTTAAGCCGAAACTAAAATATTTTTGTGTTTATATCTAATTGTGAATATGCAGTTTCATCAAGTGACATCCTCAACCATTGAATTAAAAAAAAATATATTCATCATATTAAAAATATATTACAAATTAATAAATTTATAATAATTTCATTTAATTATTTCAATATATTATAATTTTAAATTCCCTCAAAGCCGATTTTCTCTCAAGTTAGTAAATCAAAGCATCACACAGGGGGCGCGGTTCGTGGTTTCACGTGCAACAAGAAGAATTGGACTTCTATAACTGTCTTTTTTATATGGGTTCACTTAGACATTTTTATCTGATTAATTATTTTTATATTATTATAACTTTTCAAGTGAATAAAGTTCCATTAAGAGTAAGTGCACTAATAAAATAATAACCAATGCTCCCGGCGCATTCACCATAATTCAGCATATTGAAATAAATAGAAAAGAGTATTATTCATTGAATCCTAGCTTCGAATTTCAAGGCCATGTTGGATAAAAGTTCTTTTTAGATAACGTCAAAGATTACGACAAGGCCTAATTTATACTTGTAAACACCAATTCGAACATAATTATTGGCTTTATAAGGGTTTTTTTAATTTTCATTTTAATTTCTGCATATGAAATATGAAGGAAAACTCTATTTTTTACTATGTGTTAGGCAAAAACGTTACAAAAATGTGCGAGAAAATAGATAGACTCGCTGAATTGATTCTAAAGTTCTACTTTAATTCTATAAAAGTTTGATTTCAACAGTTTTCATCAAAGGCTTACAGAATTATTCCATTATATTTATAATTTATCCTACACCAATATGTGGTAGAAGGATATAAGATTATATATATATATTTATAATTTAAATTATATCTCAATGTTGTACATTGAAATTTCTTCAATTCATAGATATAAATATAATTTAAAAGGAATATCAATTAAATTAATTATTCCCTAAACTAAAACTTGTAAATCAATTGAGCCAAAGCATCCCTCGTCTCGCCACTTTTGTAATATTTTCGTTAAGTAATTCAGACACTGAAAATATTAAATTGTATTATATATATTTCATATAGGGAAATAATAATCCCTTTCAGATATAAAACGCACACCGCTCCTACTGTAACATTATTCTTGTAACAACTTTGAAAAATTTTGTCTGGCTGAAACTAAGCCAATTTTTTAAATAAAAACAAACAGTGAAACAATAATTATATGTTTTGTTAATTCCAAACCCAGTTTAAATTCAGTATTTTTAGAATATTTTACCAAATGCTACATGAGTTTACAATTACAATTCATTATCAGAATGATTATTCATCCTTGTTTCGATAATAAATTAAAGACGACGCAAGCGCCACCTTTTTATTCATTAAACGTGAACTTGTTTCGATAATCGTAGCAAGCAAGGTGGTCTAACTGAATTCATTGTCAAGCAACATTTAAAAGAATATTCTAGAAGGGTTTGTGAGCAAATAATTATCACAGAAATAATTTGATGTAAATTGCTCACAAACCCTTCTAGAATATTCTTCTAACTCCTCTACCTCACTGCTACGATTATGTAAATCTTGGTTTCAATATTAGAGACAAATGGTTTCAATATTAGAGACAAAAGAGCTAGTTTAGCTAGTTTGTGCTAGTTACAGTTGGGGAAGGATTCTAGAAGGATGTATGAGAATTTCAATCTAATGAAAGAAGCAAATCATTTTCGGGGTATAAAACTGCAGTGTTTTCTTCGGATTTAACTTTCACAACTTATTTTTAATATCTTCTATCAGAATACTTTTGTCATCCTGGACATTTAGCACAATCTCTAAATAATAAAATAGACAAAATATTTATGTGTATCTTAGTTTCGATAATTTTAGAAAAAGTGTGTTTAACTGATTTGATCTGCGAGTTAAATTTGAGGAGGATACTCGTTAGCCCCCTATAATGGTTAACACGCATTTTAAGCCAACAAAACTTTAGTAATGTCTTAGAGTTTAATCTTTATATTAATTAACCATTATTGTTCATTTATTCTCAAATAATTTTGATGGTTAATAACAATTCTGATGATTTATACAAATAGAAAAAATGGCAATCGCGCGGATAGAAACGTCCTATTGATTCTAAAAAAAGCATATCCGGAGGTTCTAGAAATGTCCCTTCGTTTTTAGAACAGACAGATATGCTCCGTTCTGCAAACCTTGTGCTTTAGAGTTTAATCTTTATATTAATTAACCATTATTGTTCATTTATTCTCAAATAATTTTGATGGTTAATAATACTTCTGATGGTTTATACAAATAGAAAAAAATGGCAATCGCGCGGATGGAAACGTCCTATTGATTCTAAAAAAGCATATCCGGAGGTTCTAGAAATGTCCCTTCGTTTTTAGAACAGACAGATATGCTCCGTTCTGCAAACCTTGTGCCTTAGAGTTTAATCTTTATATTAATTGACCATTATTGTTTATTTATTCTCAAATAATTTTGATGGTTAATAATAATTCTTATGGGTTACATAAATAGAAAAAAATAGCAATCGCGCGGATGGAAACGTCCTATTGATTCTAAAAAAAGCATATCCGGAGGTTCTAGAAATGTCCTTTCGTTTTTAGAACAGACAGATATGCTCCGTTCTGCAAACCTTGTGCCTTAGAGTTTAATCTTTATATTAATTAACCATTATTGTTCATTTATTCTCAAATAATTTTGATGGTTAATAATAATTCTGATGGTTTACACAAATAGAAAAAAAATGGCAATCACGTGAATAGAAAGATCATATTGATTCTAAAACAAAGCCTATCCGAAGGTTCTAGAAATGTCCCTTCGTTTTTAGAACAGACAGATATGCTCCGTTCTGCAAACCTTGTGCCTTAGAGTTTAATATTTATATTAATTAACCATTATTGCTCATTTATTCTCAAATAATTTTGATGGTTAATAATAATTCTTATGAGTTACACAAATAGAAAAAAATGGCAATCGCACGGATAGAAACGTCCTATTGATTCTAAAACAAAGCATATCCGGAGGTTCTAGAAATGTCCCTTCGTTTATAGAACAGACAGATATGCTCCGTTTTGCAAACCTTCTGCCGCACTGTGTTTAGGGGAGACACGAAAAAATTAAACAATCTGTTAAGGTTGCGATTTAGTGGAAAGAGATAGCTATATAGTAAAATGGAAATAATCCTTTGAAAATAGAGCTATTCTTTTGGATTTCATTTGGAATGTGTATTTACATTTTTTATCTACCAAGTATAAAGTATCAGTCTAAATAAAAAATAAATCGTTAATTTTCGTGTATTACGCCAATTTACTAGTTTAAGTTAGAAAAGAAAATTGTAAGATATAATGAAATTAATAGGTCGTGTCTGCTAAGTCATTTGAATGCAGAATTTAGTGAAGTCCTTTAAATTTTCATTGCACAAGTTTTTATTAACAAAAATTTAATTTAAAATTTGCTATAAATTTGATCAATTTTCATAATTATTTTTCACAGAAACTAAACATTAAAATAATTTTTAATTTATCTGATGAAATTCCTGCTTATTTTAAAATTATTTTAATGTGTAATACAATATTGTTCATTGATCTCAACAACAATCTAACTCAAATTAGTGATTGCCCATATTTGTATAGCTATCTCTTTCTTCTAAACCGCACCCTTAATACCATCTCATTCTGAATACATTCGCTTCGGTGTAAAATTACGGACGCTTAAAATTAACAAAAAAACATATCTCCCTTAATTGGGTCTACTTTGACATAAATTTGTCAGGGTCTTATAGAAAAAAAATCTACATATTATCATTGTTTCAAATAAAATGTAAGCCAATTCTCCAAAAAAAATATTTGAACTTTTCCAATGTTGAAAAATCATTTATAAAATTGAGAATTACAGGAAAAATAATATTGCTATTATTTTAAAAGATACTTTAAAAAATCTTGTAGCATTTAAAGTATCTCTCATAATAACTAATATTTTTTTATGTATCGCATTTTCTGCTGTACTTTACTTATTCAAAATTGTTTAATTATACGAATTAATTGCGAGGTTGTTATTTATCTAATCATTTTAATGATCTAGTAATGTAAGTAAAATGATATCGTATTAACAGATTAATTAAATTTTGTGTTTCATTTTTCTTGTTTCCCCTGCACCCATGAACGCTCGTAAACGATTTCGACACACATTGTGCCATTTCTATCCCCGCATTTCAATGTATCAGACATTCGGTCAGTAGCCTTAGAACTGTCTATTCAGTTCTAAGGCTACTGAATTGTAATGCTCGAAATGTGACTTAAAAGTTAATAATTAAAAAAAATATTATTTTCTATTTAATTACTACAGAAATATTAATTAATTAATTAACTCACCGACAATGACGACGTCCTTATGTATAACTTCGTTCGAGTTTCCGCACTTCATGGTTTGTCCGCTTTCTGCAAAAATACGAAAAAGAAAATGTTCAGAATTATCACGTGCGAATTTGTGGAATTAAGTAAATAATGCAATAAGATTTATGTGGCTTTTATGTGCTAACGTTACGAAACGTGACGTCCGCCCGACCGACGGGACTCATTCGAGTCTGATCTCTGTCTCAGTGTATACACGTCTGGGAAATTTCGGGAACGGTGCCAAAGTGCGTTCGCTAAATTGGTTCCGTTTCACTGTTCATTGATATTTTTAAGAAGGAGATTACGCGCGTTTTAATGATGTTCTGAAATTCACGGTAAATGTATGAATACAACTTGTGCAACTTTACAGGAAACTTTTTTGGTTTTTGAATCAAAGGAAATAATAACTTGTGATTTTGAATGAATTTCGTTGTTTTTTTATTCAAAATTTTGTATGAAGACGTAGTTTTGAATAAAATTCGTAAATATTAAGTTAATTTGTTCAAAAGACGTGTAGTTTTCTATGAGTTTCGTGATTCTGATAATATTAAAGCAAATAATCAGGATAACGAAACTCATCCAAAACTACACGTCTTCATTTAAAACATAAAAAAAGCATGGGTACGCTTTATTTGTAACTTGATTAACACAATAACCAATAATAATAATAATTTTCGACGAAAACGATCAGGATCACAAAATTCGTCCCAAACTACACGCATTTTAAGGTTGCGGTTTAGTAGAAAGAGAGAGCTATATAGAAAAATGGAAATAATTGTTTAAAAAAGAGCCATTCTTTTGGTTTTAATAGTATGAATATGTATTTACATTTTTTATCTACCAAATATAAAGTATCAGTTTAAATAAAAAAAAAATGTTAATTTTCGTGTATTACGTCAATTTACTAGTTCAAGTTAGAAAAGAAAATTGTAAGATTTAATGAAATTAATAGGTCGTGTCTGCTAAGTTATTTTAATGGAGAATTTAGTAAAATCCTTTAAATGTTCATTGCACAAGTTTTTATTAGCAAAAATTTAATTTGAAATTTGCTATAAATTTCATCAATTTTCATTATAATTAATGGTTTTAATATTTAGACATTGGTAGTTCATATTGTATGAAATAAATATGAATAAATTATTAAAAATCAACCAATAAAACACAGATTAGATTGAATAACTTTAAATTCTCAACTAGTTTCGGGTATAAATATGTATAAATTATTAAAAATCAACCAATAAAACACAGATTAGATTGAATAACTTTAAATTCTCGACTAGTTTCGGGTCGAGAATTTAAAGTTATTCAATCTAATCTGTGTTTTATAGGTTGATTTTTAATAATTTATTCATATTTATTTCATACAATTTTCATTATTTTTCACACAAACTAAACATTAAAATAATTTTTAATTCATCTGATGAAAATCCTGCTTATTTTAAGATTACTTTTATGTATAATACAATATTGTTCATTGATCACAATAGCAGTCTAATTCGAATTACTGATTGCCAATATTTATATAGCTATTTCTTTCGTCTAAACCGCACCCTTAAACAAATTATATTGATTTTTACGAAATTGATCCAAAACTGCATATCTTCATTCAAAATACTAAAAAATCGCATTTCTACACAAATTGATGAGCACAACAAAAAATGTCAAACACCCTTAAAACATATACAAAGTGATCAAAGTTAACTGACCTGAGTTGACAATACTAGGTATAAGTTGGCAAAGTTTGGCGGAAATTATAAATTATTGAATCATGTTAGTTAACTATAGAACGTGAAAATGTACTAGTTTTTGATTTTTTTTGTTGGCATCCCTGTACTGTTGAAATTAGTGAATGAAAATAATCGATTTTTTCGATTATAAAAAGAATCGATGTTTTCGAATCGAATATGAAAAAGTTTTCGAATCATAACAATTCGTAAAATATTCGCATCATGATGATTCGAAAAAGTATTCGAATCATGATTATTCTACACTTAATTAAATGTGAATTTCGTGAAAATTTTAAAGATATATGAAAACACGTTGTACACTTTTATGAATTAATTTATAAGTGAAGAAAAGTGTACAAAGTGTTTTCATATATCATGATTATTCTAATTAGCATTTGAATACGCATTCTAATCATGCCGATAAAAGATTTCGGGTGAATAAAAATAATCGAATTTTTCGATTATAAAAAGAATCGATGTTTTTTAATCGAATCATGGCGATTCGAAGAAGGTTTCGAATAATAATAATTCGAAAAAGGTTTGAAATCATAATAATTCGAAAAAGGTTTCGAATCATAATAATTCGAAAAAGGTTTCTAATTAGCATTTGAATACGCATTCTAATCATGCTGATAAAAGATTTCAGGTGAATAAAAATTATCGTTTTTTTTCAATTATAAAAATAATCGATGTTTTATAATCGAATCATGGCGATTCGAAGAAGGTTTCGAATCATAATAATTCGAAAAAGGTTTCGAATCATAATAATTAGAAAAAGGTTTCGAATCATAATAATTAGAAAAAGGTTTCGAATCATAATAATTCGAAAAAGTATTCGAATCAGCATTCGAATGATGCCGATAAATGATTTCAGCCAAATGAACATAAACGATAATAAGAAATAAGGAAAACACTTTTACTTTTTTTATAACACTTTAAAATTTATTTACAGTAACTAGTTTAGACAAACAGTTTGATAATGATTATCGTGTAATTGAAGCTACTCACTGCAAATAAAATTTAAAGTGGTATAAAAAGAGTTTTCTTCATTTCTTAATATCGAAATTTATAGCGAAGTGAATGCCTTTAAGATCCAAATAAATTTTTTTCGATTATAAAAATAATTGCCTTTAAGATCCAAATAAATTTCGATTTTTTTTTTCGATTATAAAAATAATTGCCTTTAAGATCCAAATAAATAATCGATTTATTTTCGATTATAAAAATAATTGTTGTTTTGGAATTGACTTATGACAATACAAAATACTTTTCGAATCATGGCAATTCGAAAAAGTATTCGAATTATAATTATTCAAATCAGCATTCGAATCACATTAATAAATTATTTCAGGTGGGATCGGATTAGCCATAATCAAAATAAAAATATTGCCTATAGGCTTCACTTTAGAGATTTTAAAATTTAAATTAAAAAAAAATGATTTTAAATTTATTTAAAAATTGAAAGCATAAATTAAGTATAATTAGATCTTCCATTATGTTCAGAATGCGTTTCTAAAAAGCATTCGAATTAGAAATATTGGAATCAAAATTCGGATTGCAACGGTTCGAATCATGATGATTCGAATGCACTTTCGAATAATGACAAATTCGTATCATGGCGATTTGAATAAACATTGGAATCATCACTATTCGAATGGACATTCGAATCTTGACAATTCTAAGGAACATTCGATTCATGGCGATTCGAATCAATAATCAAATCAAGACGATTTGAATCAACATCCGAATTATGACGATTTGAATGCACATTCGAATTTTAACAATTCTAGTAGTGATTCGAATCATTATTCAAATCATGACGATTCATTCGAATTATAACGATTTGAATGAGCATTCGAATCATGATGATTCTTATCTTGACAACACTAATGAGCATTTGAATCATGACGACACAAATCTACATTTGAATAATGACGGATTCATCTCATGGCAATTGTAATGATCATTCGAATCATGTGAATCGAAAAACAATCAATTATTTAAATCATTCAAATGTAATTTTTCGATTTTTTCAGACACTAGTTGAAATTGACCACTCGATATATCTGTCTCAAAAACATTGAAACAATTGCGTTGTTTGTTCTAATCTCCATTTCGACAAAAATCCCTTATGTTGTACATAGAATTAAATTTCAGTAATTTATTAAAACAAATCTTATATTTTTTATAATCTATTGTTGATTTTTAAATAACAAATTCCATTTTTATATGCATAAACTAAAAAAAAATGTTTATTATAATGTGCGAATGTAATTTTATAGTAAAGAATATTTGTGTTTAAATCAATATTTGAGAAGTAGAGTTCAAATCGAAACGATAGTTTCGAAATAAACAATCCGGAAAAATCGTGTAGCTTTAAAGGTAGGTCTTTTCTGCTCGATCATTAAGGGTCGATATTTTCGATCCGATATTTTTGATCTGATTCTTCAAATGATCGATCATAGATTAAACGATCCTAAAAACGATCAATTTTGCCCCATAAAAACCGATAAGTACTAAAATGGTTTCATTTCCAAATGATGGTTCATATTTATATGAAATAATTTTAGTATTTATCAGCTTCGAAGACGGGATCGGACTTAAAAAAATGAATACGAATTAAAATAGTATCTAAAATTAGTCGACTTTAGTTTATATATATATACATATTGAATATATATATATATTCAATATATATATGTTGACGTTATAACATCAATATATATATATATATATATATATATATATATATTTATATATATATTGAATGACCATATAGGTGTAGGGTTTAGTTTTTTTTTAATAATTGGCAAATAATTGTTTATTCAGAAAAATCATTTTAAATCGTTTTGTGTTATATTTTCAGTATGCATTGTAAATTAATAATAATATTATATATTTATACGGGGATAACCCCGTATAAATGGTTAACACAAAACGATTTAAAATGACTTTTCTGAACAAGAACCAATTCACAATAATTTATTTACGTAATACTTACGTGGAAAAACTAAAAAAAGAGGTCGTAGTCTTTTCCATCTTGTAACATTACGCATATAAAATAAATCTCTATTTAAATACTATACCAGAAACTAATTTGCATTGAATTACAAAACGGCCGCCCTTGAAATTATTAATGAAATAACTGAACGGTCGATTACTTACGTTATTACTTTTTTTTTATTCACAGCTCGTCAAAGCGACCTTCATGCTCGGACAAGCTCAATTTTTCTGTTTCATTAATAAATTCCGCAGAGCGAAGAGTTTAATGAATGCAATTGTCGTTAATAGATATGTTTTAGTGCGAGCGGTTTGCATATTTGAGACGATTGCTTGATTAAGTGATGGCTACTTAAATTTTATGGCGATTCAAATTTAAACAATCGGTCGATTTTTTTATCAACATTCATCATTATTCAGACTGTACAAATGATATATAAAAAAATAACATAAGATTTATTATACATGTATATATTATAATATTTATAATACATGTAGATGTTCACGATGGTACATACCTTTTGTCACAGATTACCTCTACTCCTTTTGTGTTCAATGTAATACAGGTGTTAGTCTGTATGGGTTATCGACTGTCTCGTAAGGATTTTATGATGACAAAGAAAAAATCTATGTTAGTTAGTTGACCTATCTTGATGATTCGCACAAATGAATTGATGAAAGGGATGAAACTTTATATATATAAATTCATCTTTATTGAGGTATTTATACATGGAAAATCACAATAAAAATTACTATATTATTTCCAAAATGGCTATCGGTCTTTCAGCCAAAAATCACTGTCTTAAGTGCCATGTCCGTATTTTTGTCCTCGATGAAAAATGAGATGATTGTATAAATAGTGGATTCAGGATGGCGAAATTTTGAATGGATATTTAGGTTTCATTTTAGGCGGACTTTATTTAGAATACTTTCGTTTATGAAATTATGTCAGTTTTTTTTCATATATGCGTTAATATAATATGTAAAGGATTGTTTGGCTTGCGGGTTTTGGTACGCGTTATAAATATGAGTCGCGGTTTTGATCGAGATATCTTTATTGACGTTTGTTAGAGATCTAAAATACCGTGCCCTGTGCTGCACTTTGGATTTGATTAGTTGGAAGTGGGATTTGAAGCAAGTTTTTGAATCAAATATAATACCGAGGTATTTGCAAGAGGGGCATTAAGGTGTTGTTGATGTTTATTCTGAATAGAGAGGATTGTGATAGTAAATGAAGAGTTGGAATTTGTTAAGATTGATGGTTATTCCCCATTTGGTGAACTATAGGGATAGGGTGTCGATCAGCTCTGGTAGGTTGGATAAGGTTTTAGGAATTGTGGATTGATGTATTATTGAGGTAGTGTCGTCAGAAAAGTGAAGGAGATAAGCGGATGGATTTTTATACGATATAGCTATCGACCAGAGGTCCTTCTGCCCTTATACCCTTTTTTATTTTGTTAAATATTTATTTATCGAACTTGAGTAATTTACTTTTAAGGTTTTTTTTTTGTTAGAAATCATACATAAATTTAAAAACTACAACTACATTCATCAAGGCATTGCACATGAAACACACTGGTCTGATGAGGTCCGAAAGACCGAAATGGTCATCACCAATGATCCAATCGCCAATAGTTGATTAAATAATTTAGGTTATTGATTGTTATTCTCTACTTCAATAATCCAGAAGTAAAATCATAAAATGAATTGATTCAAATAGTTTTGTTAGACTGGACTTTAAAATTTAATTCACTTCGTTTATTTATTGTTAATACGCGGTATGCGCGATTTGGTATCAAAATTACGAATATTGGTAATATTAAATAAAGATTTATTTAACAACTAGCTTAATGTATAAAAACAGATAACAAAAAATATAGAATATAAACTTAGAATTGTAAGTGAGATTTAACGCGGATACGACCGAAGAACTTGATGTTGCTCGTTTTAAAGTTGAGAACAGACTCTTTTTTGATAAGAATATAAAAATACAAATTTTATAAAAATGGGAAAAAGTGGAAGTATAGAGCGAGAAGAAAATGTTAAAAAGATATAAGTTAAAGAAGAAATATATGGCGGGAAGTTTTTTAGGTGGTTCGGGGAAAAAATGGTTCTGAGAAGGGCGTTTACAACTTAATCCTTCGCCCGAGGATTATCTCGAATTAAGCCTAATTACGCACAGTCTACTCGGCGTCCTTTTGTATCTCTAGAAAAATTTAACAATAGTTTATTACGTTTCAGCCGTATTCTAAATTCAAGAAATACACAAAATGTCAATAAAAAATGCAATGAAGTCCATCCGAGGACGCTTCGGTTTTCTTGCAACAAAGATTTATTATTTAATTATTATCAATTATTAATAAGTAAAACTATACCAAGTGAATAGAATTTTATTTCTTTTAATCTTCAGAATGACTCTGCAATGAAAGTCAAAGTCATCATAAGACTCAGTTTTCTTTTTTTTTGTCTCTTGTATAACAAAAGAAAATCCCATTGTTATGGTGGCAGAGATTTTGAGCAATTGTATTAAACTCAAATATGAACTATCCACTATTGATTATAAGTTCTTTTTTCTCTCCTCTTCTTTTTTTTTTCTTCTCCTCCATATAAAAAAAATGATCCTGATATGGTCGGAGACTTTATTGTGATTTTTTCATTTTAATAATATAATAGTAATTCTCAATAATTATGGAATAATAAATAAACCATTCATAGTAAAATCAATACATATAAATTAAAAGAGAAATAGTTAAATTATTTAAATAAATGATGAGTTAAATAAAATAAGGAACGTACACAGGTTGATTAGAGAAAATAAACAAAAAAAATAAGATGAATAAATAGATAAAGTATATGCACATTTAACAACGTTTAAATTTACAAACCATCGCAGTTGAAACCAATACTAACAAAAATAGACTATGGTTCATTCATTGATTTTTCTTTTGAATTTCTTTATGTCTTTTATGCTTTTTAAGGTTTTTGGAAATTTATTATATTCTATCACAACCTCAACTAAAATATCTTTTTTTAGTGCGTCGGTTTTACTATGTAATACATATATTTCACTTCTTCTTCTTGTTGTATATGTGTGAACATCTTTACATTGTTCCAATATTATATTTGAGTTACCTATTTCAAGTATTATTCCATGGATATACTTTATTCTTTCTAAGAAGACTCTGTGTTTGATATTTAATTCTTTTGTCATTTTATATAATGAAGATGTGGGCGTTTTTTTATCTAGGTTATATATATATATGTTTTAAACATTTATTTTGCTGTGTTTTGTTTATATTTTCATTTGTTGTACCGCCCCAAATTGCACAAAGGTAATTTATTTTTGACATAAATAGGGTGTGATAAATAGTTTTTCGTGCACTGTTAGGCAGATATTTTATATACTACTCCTGTGGCAGCACTAGTTTTCTGTTTTAATTTAGCTATATGTTTGTCCCATTTAAAACTATTTGTTAAAGTTAAACCCAAATAAACCGTTTCGTTTGTTTTATTTAGGACTGTGTTGTTAATTTTAAGATGTAAACGTTAAACTTAACATGTCCCTTATAGAAAAGCCCCGATTAACAATGTTTTACCAATTGATTAATGAGAACAAAAAGTCCGATACAAATAGTTTGACTTGCTTTCTAAAAGAGAAAAGTAGATAAATAACAAGCAACCACAAAATGTATTTATTCAACTAGTTTCGACTTGCTTTCAACAGGTGAAAAGTGAAATGCTTTTCATTTTAATAAAAACAAAAATAATCAACTTGAACATGTGCATATGGTTACACCGATAAAAAGCCATCTGATTAATAATGCAAAGAAGTGTCCGATTACAGCAACGCGCGCAAACATGTAGAGTTATCTGAAAAACGTGCGAATGACGTCACGAAAATGCGTGGACTTATTTTAAGCAGAGGCGCCCGTGAAATTCCTCGTGTTACACAGCACCAAGTTCATGAACGGGAATATTTTTAGAATTAGAAATCAAGAAAAAGTAACGATGAAACACACATTAATAAAAAAATAATTATAATAAAAAAACTAAACTGGATAGAAATGCTTAAGTCGTAATTAGCTATTCTAATTTTGCTATAATACTAAAGTCAAAATTAACAATTTAGAATAATAGCAAAAAATCTGGACAGAGAGACTGACCTGGGGTCTTTCTGTCCAGATTTTTTGCTATTATTCTAAATTGTTAATTTTGACTTTAGTATTATAGCAAAATTAGAATAGCCTGGACAAACTAACACAATATTTTTGTTCTTGTTATGTAGATATAAATGTAAGTATAAGCTCATGTAAATAATTATAATAAAAAAAAACTAAACTGGATAGAAATTCTTAAGTCGTAATTAGCTATTCTATTTTTGCTGTAGTACTAAAGTCATAATTAACAATTTAGAATAATAGAAGAAAATTTGGACTGAAAGACCCCAGGTCAATAGCCTGGGCAAACTAACACAATATTTTTTCTTGTTATGTAGATATAAATGTCTCAATAAAAATGTTTGTATATATATATAGCAAAAATCAATATAAAAATTATTCACATCGATTCTTAAGGGAAAATAATTGTTTCGAAATAATAAAATAATTATATGAAATATGTAACATACCTCCTATTAGCCAACGCCTTGAACACCTATCCTTAAAATTTGCTAAAAATCCTAACATTCCTAATATTATTAATCATCTCTGTATATCCCGCAATCCCAACATCAATCCAAAATTCAAATTCCCAGCAGTAACACTTCATCAATTCATCTCATCTAATCATCCAGACTTAGACAATGACGTTAGCGATCATGACTTTTGAAAAACCGACATGTACTTGACAAAGACAGGCTGAAAGACCCCTGGTCGATAGCCATTTTGTGAATTTTTGTGTTTATTTTTTCAATACAACGTATTATTATTTTTATTAATTAAATGTAAATAAATTGTATACAAAATTTCACGAATAAAGATATTTAGTTAGTTAAAATAATTTTAAATATCTTACACTTTTTTCTCACTTGGTAAAACATTTTCAATATATTTGTTTGTAAATTAAATTATTGCTATTTTAAAGAATTCTTGAAATTTACAAACCTGTATACAAAGTTAAAAATTATTCTCCTGTAAATACAAAACATGGCATAACTTGAAGACAGGCATATGACAATATATACAAAAAATATCTGTAATTCTCCAAAGAATCCAAATATTTAATAATATATAGGGTGTACCATTTAAAGAAATGTAACATTGCATCGGCTTTTGTTTATGGATCACCCTGCATATACATTTTTTTTTAAAGATACGCAGCTAAAATACTAATCGATCTGTCCGAGCGTTTTTCTAGATAATAACCTGCAGATTAAATTTTTTAGAATTACATTTTTTTAATATTCCACAATCAGTCTCTTGAAGTCCGCAAGCAATTAAAGTATATCAAACACGATATTTTCGTCTGAAGTACAACTATAATTAAACTAATTAATCAGTTTGCAGATAAATTTGAATAATTCATGATTGGCGCTTGGCCAAAGTTAAGGAACTTGTCCCGACTTGTAAATATGAGAGGTCATAGTCGGCTGGGGTCCGAGTTATCGTTCGCAAGATAAACTCTATCCTTCACACCTTCTCTCGTAGAATGTACTACGCATGGAAAGTTACTGAATTTGGTATTCGTTAACAAAAAAGACGATTCGCCGATTTTTTAAGTGATTGATTGATAGATTTTTCTGGGTCAAAATCAAGGACTGCTACTATTAGTAATAGCATACAGTATATTATATGTATAAAGACTATCGGTGCTATTCCGTACAGAAAATTTTAAGTTTAACGTATATGTTATTAATTAACTTCATATTCTATGTATATACATCTATTACAAAATCTGCTTAGACTGTGATGACAAAATATAACGTACACATTAAACTTAACATTTTTCTTACAGAATAGCCGCTAATCACTATATACAAGTTTAAACTTGGTGAATTGTATCGCATAGTAATACCGAAAATATTTAAATAATTCATTATAAAGGGTGGGCCATTAATTAGTACGATTTTAAAAATGCGATAAAATGAGCTCGCATTGATATTTTTTAGTATTTTACATTGTGAAGCTGAAACTTTCCATTTATGAATGGAAAACGATTTCGTTCCAGTTGCTTCCTCTGCTGGCCTTGTAGTATGCCATTCGCTCGGCAAAATTATTGATGACATTTTCAATCACCCCGCATAGCATCAGTCTTTAACAGAACCCTAAAGAAAAAAGTCCAACAGTGCCAAATCACAGCTGCGCGGCGGCTAATTAACGTCTCCAAAACGGCTGATTATGCGGTTATCGAACTTGGTTCGCAAAAGTTCGATCGTAAGTCGGTTTTTATGGCATGTGGCGCCATCTTGTTGAAACCAAAGATCGTCCACATACATAGCGTTGATTTGAGGCCATAGCGACTGTAGCGGTCGACTTTTCCAACATTATTTTACATATCCACCGAGGTGGAAATGAGCTTCGTCCGAAAAGTTGATTTTTCGAATAAAATAATTGCCATTATTAAGTTGGTCTAAGGCCCACACTGTGAACTGATATCAAAGCGGATAGTCATTTGACTTCAACTCGTGACTCATCTGGAGTCTTTTTTGAATTTGAAAAATATTCTTATATATGCCAATTCTCGGGTCAAAGAAAAATATATATAGAAAAATAATTAAAATTTATACTCGAAATTTTCTTTCTCTAAATAGTTTCCAAGACCATTAATAATAACATAATATGAAAAAAAATGTACTTAAAGTTAGCCAAGAGTAGTCATTTTTGACTTTGAACATTGTTCTTAAATTCAGCCAATTACATGGCCGAGGAAAAAATTCTTGAAAAAAAAATAACTAAAACACATACCTCACATTTTCTTTGTCTGGATAGATTCTAAGGCTACTAACAATAAGCTAAGATAAAGAAATTGAATTTAAAGTGCGCTTAAAATAGTAATTTAAACTTTTAAATTTGTTGTTATAACTGGCTTTAAAAATATGTATTTTTTTAATAAATTCTTTAGAATTCTACAGAAATCAGTCATCTTTCAATTTTAGATAACGTAGAAAGGGAAAGTAGATAAACGGAGGCAGTGGCGTAGATGGGGGGGGGGGGGGGTAGGGGGTTATTTCCAACGCAAACCAACCAATAGCCCATCCCCCCTCCGCCCCCTTAAATATTAATGACTGATTAAAAAACAAACAAATAATGTTTTAGCAACGCTGTAACAACATTAAACGTTATTTTCATGTTGATGAAACATTACTAAAATGTGTACTTAGTGGGTTGTTCATTTGTTTTTTAAATTTTATTTAATTTGTGTTACATTATTAACTGTAAGAAGTCGTAGGTCTCCCTCCCTCCCCTAAATTATTGCTATCTACGCGCCTGAAAGGAGGTATAAATTATGCTGTCGTCAACCAAAATCTGTGGCTACCTTCACTCGGGTATGAATTAATTATCAACCGCACAAATTAATCAACTTGATAAAGGCACTGTGTGATAAAATAATCCAGTGAACAGAATGTCCACAAATTACGTTTAATCAAAATAAAAACCACATTAAACGTTAATGTAATATCGGTGCAACTTTTTTTAAATAAATTAAATAAAAAAATAATTGAAAATAATTAATAAATTATTCTCACATTTAGCTTTTTTTACTTACGTTACGTAAGTAAGTTAAACAAATGCAAATACCCAGGCCGGAATTTGAATCCACGACAAAAGTCAGAGAGCTAAATGTGAGAATAATTTATTAATTATTTTCAATTCATTTTTATTTAATTTATTTAAATAACTGTGACCAAGTGAATGAACACTCTTTTCTATTTAACTTTTCTAAAGTTCATTTTGCTTAATGAGAATTGTTGTAGTACGATAAAACTGTATTTGTTTAACTTTTACACAAGAGTGTTATTTTTAATTTTTGTAAGGAGTGATTCTGACATCGAAGTATTGAAAATTTCAATACAGAAAAATTACGCATTACGAAAATAAAATAAAAAAACATTAGTCACTTATTTGAAATTTTCAAAAAAAAAAACAACAAAGATTTTGTCTCCGATTAAGCTGAAAATTGCTATAAATGTAGTATTCAACAAATGCACTGAAAATTCCAAAGGGATTTTTTTCAGTTCGAAAATTTGTTTACACTTTTTTTTATTCGAACTTTGAGAATTAATGAAAATATTTCTGAGAGGAAAACAACCTTTCTGACAACGGATTCGTATTCAGCACACTAAAAGAGATCTGTTTACAAAGTTTCAGCCCAAAATAATATTTTAAATTTTTAAATTTTCTAAATTTAAAAAGTTCAATATTCCAACGGCATTTTTTTCAGTTAAAAAATTTGTTTACACTTTTTTTATTGAAACTTCCAAAATTAAAAAAAAAAAAATCTGAACGGAATAACAACTTTCCGATAACGGAAAAAAGTTGTTTTATCGAACACTACAATTCCCAAGAAATTTTAAAATATATTTTTAAAATACATAGAAGAATTCATTACATGTAAAAAATTGTAATACCAAGTTCAGTAAACTTACCGAGCCTGCTGTGATCTTAGACTTATATGATCGAGCTCGGCGACGGACTTGAACAATACAATCGTTTTATCGTTCACAACAAAAAACATTTTCGATTCGGATTTAAATAAAAATTTCATTGGCTATTAGTAATAACAGAAAAGAAAAGTATCATTATTCTAAAAAGCTAAGGTTTAACCTTTAGAATGAGAGATTGAGAAAAACAAGTAGCTATTCACTTAGTCACAGTTAAATTAATTTAAATAAATTAAATAAAAATAATTAATAAATTATTTCCATGTTTAGCTCTGTGACATTTTGACTTACGTTACGTAAATACTTCAGATAAATGCACATTAAAACAACTACTTCTCGGAAAAAATGTGAAATTAATTTATTAATTATTTTCAAATCATTTTTATTTAATTTGAGATTTACAGGTTAAATAATCTACAAAATTTTGTTTTTCGAAACGATGGTGGTTTTCTTTTTAAGTAGAATAATAGACTTGATTTTTGGTTTCTACAGATTGATTACGCCTATGGTTTTTGTATATATTTATTTATTTTTGTTAATAACTGAGGCTTCAAATTATTTTATCATTGATTAAATAAAACATTTTTAACATTGTTCGTATTACACTAAATATTTTAATTTTATAGTTTAAAGTATTTTATTTTGTTATTTATTTTTGTTGAACATTAATTTATTGGACAGTCCAATACATAAAAACGCATATGAGTGGTAGAAACTCATTTATTTATATTATTTATCTATGTTATTATTTCGAAACACATTAATTAACAAACGCGCAGATTTAAAAACAAAACAAAGAACAAAAAAATCAAACAAACAAAAAATAACACCGAATAATTTAAATTGTTAGTGTTACACAGACAGAGAAAAAATATTTTATTTAATTATTTATTTTTGTTGAAAAATATATACGGGGTGTTTCAAATTCGAGTCTCACCATGGGGATCTCGCTTATTATAAGAGATAGAGGGTAGGTTTAAATTCGGCAGAATTTCCGTTGAGAAAACTAAAAAAAGAAAATCGCATTTTTCAGTTTTTTTCATTTTTCTTGAAAACAAAGAAACTTAGCCCAGTTTTCTCAATGGAATATTAATCAGCATAAAATTCTGCAAAAGTGCCGAATTTAAACCTACCCTCTATCTCTTATAATAAGCGAGATCCCCATGGTGAGACTCGAATTTGAAACACCCTGTATATACAGAAAATCGTTATTTCTGAGAAATACGTTAAATTACATTACAATATTTACATTACAATCATAAATCTCTAGTTAAGCCTCAGTAAATGGCTATCGACCATCGGTCTTTCTGCCTTTGAAAAATAATTTATCGTAGAGTCCAACATATAAAACCGCATACGGTCAGAAGAAGTCCATTTTTATTATTACACAATTATTTTTTTATTTCAAAACAAATTGTCAAAAACACATATATTTTAAATTTAACTGTTTTACAAACAAGGTTTAAAGTATTTTGTTTAATTATTTTCGTTGAAAAATAATTTATTGAACAGCCCAAACAAACGTATATGAGTAGAAGAAAACTCATATACTTTTATTATCTAATTATTTTTTTTATTTCAAAACAAATTAATTATTATATAAGCAGATTAAAAACAATAATCAATGATTAAAACAGTCGAAAAATAACACGAAATATTTTAAATTCTTAGTATCAAAATTAACGTTTTTTATTTAATAATTTAACCTCAGCTATTGAACCGTAGGGGGGATACTGTTTCAGATTCAGATTATCCCATTTTCATATTATGTTGTTTAATGCCTTCATTTATGTTATATTTTGTAATTTAATGAGCATATGTTTATGTGTTTTCTTACATTTGTAAAATTGGCGAATTCCGTAAATAAAGATAATAATAATAATTCATTTTTATTTAAAAATAATTTATTGAACAGCCCAATACATACAAACGCATATGAGTAAAAGAAACTTATATATATAAGTAAGTATACTTATATATGTAATCATATAATTAAATATTTAAGGGTTAATATTTTTATGTAAACTCACTCGGTTCGTTATAAATATGGTATAATTTAATTTTTAAGTGCTGTTATTATTGCTATTTGTATTTAATTTTCTATGTATAAATATTTTTATTATCTCATTTCAAAACTTTTATCAAAACATGCAGATTCCTCTAAAAAAATCAATGAATCAAAAATTCCAAAAACAACTCATTGAAAATTCACTAGACGAAAACAATAACTAAAATGACTCACACAACTAATGATTTTCCGATATTTCCCCCCGATAACATTTAACTATTGCAAATTATATCAGCGCAAAAATGCCACGCGTGTAACGAAAAAAAATCCGGCATAGAATATTACGAATTTCACTGATTAACCGCCGGTTATCTACATATTTTACGAATTCGCTCTACAAAAAAAAAACACTGATATTTACACTTCCGTAACATTTCTGTTTATTTGCGTTTCCGATAAACTGGATTTGCATTCGATCAAAGCGCCGTTCGGGGAAAGAAATAATAAAAGAGCGCAGCCTTGCTTCAAGGGAATTTCCCCAGGTTTGAACGCCATCCGTGTCAAGGATAGGCGAGGATTTGTTTCCAGGTTACAAAATTAACAAACGTGAGGCTAATAAATTCAAGAATTATAAAATGTTGGGGCAATGACTGACTGCAAGTTACATAAAAATCAATGAACGATTGTTTGGTTTATGTTTAATTATTTATTGTGAAATAATTATATATTTTAATGTCATACGAGTAACGTAATTATTTACCTTATATAATATTGTTGTTGTACATATAAAATGATTATCTTGTCCTGGAATTGGCTATCGACCAATTGAGTAATCAGTTTGACCAAATAATTAAAATAATTATCATCGAAATTCAATTTAAAGTATTCATCCAACAATTTCATACATTCCGCACGTATAAAAATATTTACTCTGAAAACGTGTATGTATATATATATATATATATATATATATATATATATATATAATCTCATATCATCAAAAGAAAAAAAACTAGACATGGGATTTTTTGTTACTGCAAAATTTACTAAACCGCAATTTTATTAATGCAACATATTCTATTACTATCAGTAACTGTTCCCTATTTATTAAAAAACATCAATTTATTGTTAATCATTTAGAATTGCTTATTTAGAAATAATCGATTACTAATATTACTCGATTTTGCCCAACACTAAAAAAAGAGTGTAGGATACGTTGAAAACATACCTAATTGTAATTATAAATTATAACTGAAAAATCTATCCATCCTGTTAACAAAGTTATCCTTTAAGCATAACTTTGTTAATAGAAAATCGTCGATGATGGAATGAATTATGAATATCCTGTTCGTTCTCAAACGCGAATATATGGAGTTAATGGAAATTTTATTTTTTTATTAAATGTGTTTCGGAAACGAAACGAGATTAATTATTACTACAATTCAGTCAAAAACTTTTATTTCAAAAAATTCATATATCAGCAGAAATAATAATGATATAGCCCTGAAACTTGAAAAATTTCCATCCGTTTTGTTGTTCAAGAAAATGAAAAATTAATATTTGATTCCTCCCCAAACAAACCAAAATAAAACTCCGTTTTTCTAATTATGTTTTATTTAAATAACCTTCCATTTCTTCAAGTTCCCAATGATAAAACAATTGTAAATAAAATTGTGTAAAAACGCGAACATATGGAATTACTACGGTAATGGACAATTTTATTCTTTATTAAATATATTTCGAAAATGAAACGAGATTAATTATTAAAATTCAGTTTAAAATCTTGATTTTACAAAATGCATAGCAGAAATAATCATGATATAGCCCTGAAAATTGTATAATGATAATGGATGGAAAATTTCCATTTTGTTCTTTTAAATAAATATGAAATAATGATTTGATTCCTTACCTAAAATACTTTTTACAATAATTCCGTTTAAAATTAACAAAAAACTATATATACAGAGATTTTTTTATAAGTATACATTAGGGGAAGTGTATACCTGCAAAAAACGCCAGTCAACCGCATTGAATAATTAATGTATGTATATTAAGTTGACTATTTGGCATATATGTGTTCGGTTGCGTGTTATAGGCAACTATACACACATATATTAATGCATTTGACTCGCGTATTTTGCAGGTATACATAGGGGAAATGTATACTAATAAAAAAATCTCTCTGTATATATATTTCCAATAATGCATTTATTTTTAATAATTTACACTTTCCACTTCTCCAAGATGAAACACTTGCAAATAAAATTATATAAAAAATAAAATCAATTGCTTCTAATATTTTTTATTTATTTATTCTTCCACTTCATCAAGTACCCAATGATAGAAAATAGTAAAATAAATTAATATAATTAATTAATCATCATTACGAACCGCATGATCTCATACCAACTTGTGACAAACTTGAACAACTTTTTGTCAAAATAAATGGTAGGTTTATTATAAGCTCTACATATATTCCATCATCAAATATTTCCAGTTATTTGTTTCACGCAAAAGAGTTCGAAACTATTTGTAGTGCCAACCCCAAGTGTGAGTTTATTTTCTGCGGGGATAGATAAGCCACATGCTGTTTGGAAGAGTTCCGGTGATAGTGTATTAGACACTAGAAATAATAGCTATACCGCCGAAGTTTAAGCAAATGTGCTTAATTTCGAGCATTATTTAGAGACGAATTTATGCCCCTTTTTAGGGCGGATTTAATGAATGTTCCTACGGGATATGAAATCCCTTAATGAACGTATAACTACCCTTGAAGAGATCGTGGCTACAAAAAAAATACATCGTGTCCACCGATCGTCCAAGAGGATATTATCCATGAAATTGAAGAAAGGCAAGTTATATCACGGAATGTTATGGTGTTTAATTTGCCTGAGCCAGTTGGTCAATTAGATGAAAGAATAAACGATGATGTTAACTCCATAAATCTGATCGATCCACAAGTCAAATTTCAACCCAACAAAGTAATTAAAATTGGCAAACCTGGAAATAAACCACGCCCAATTAAAATGTCATTTTCTACCGGTACAGAAGCTCTTGATATATTGAAAGTTACCCGAGCAACTGAGACAGGTAATATTCGTTTTAATAAAGATTTGACACAGTTGCAGCGGGATCATTTAAAACAACTTAGAGGTGAATTGGAAAAGCGAAAAGAGCACGGTGAAATAGGTCTCACGATTAAATATATTAATGGCCACCCGTAAATAATTAAATCTCTTCCCAAGAAAAAAAAAACTAAATATATATTTTCAAAACGTTGGTGGCCTTAAAAGCAAGATAAAAACGTTCATAGCAAATGCTAATATGTGCATTTATGATGTAATTGTACTGGTTGAGACTTGGTTGGATAAAACGGTTTCTAATTCGGAATTTGGACTTGGAAACTTTGATATTTATAGGGTTGATAGATCTTCTTGCAATAGCATCAAATCTAAGGGCGGTGGTGTTCTAATTGCGGTGCGTAATGACATAAAAGGTTCAATCATATCAAGTTGTGACAAACTTGAACAACTTTTTGTCAAAATAAATGGTACATTTATTATAAGCTCTACATATTTTCCACCTGTATCAAATATTTCCAGTTATTTGTTTCACACAGAAGAGTTCGAAACTATTTGTAGTGCCAACCCCGAGTGTGAGTTTATTTTCTGCGGAGATTAGAATATGCCACATGTTGTTTGGAAGAGTTCCGGAGATAGTGTATTAGACACTAGAAATAATAGCTATTCCGCCGATGTTTTAGCAAATGTGCTTAATTTTTATCACTTACACCAAATAAATAAGATTCATAATGATAGAAATGTGTATTTAAATCTGTTTTATTTTAATAATAGTAAGATCTGGGTAAACCGTGCTAGTGATATTATATGTAACTCTAGTATGCATCATATTTCATATGCTATAATTGTACCTGTTAAATCTATGGAGTTTGTTAACGAGAATATAGGTTCAAGATTTGATTTTAAACTGGCGGATTACAATAAAATAAATTCTTTCTTCGTCTTTTCAAACAATTGTATTAAGGCTGCGATTTTACGCCTAATAGACAGTGCGACTAGCTCACACATTACAAAATGTGTGTGTTTATTTTATTGCAACTTTGATTTTTCAACCTATCGGCAAACGCCTGTACTACTAGCATCTGTTCCAAATAAAAAATGACGGCGTCGAACTAAAAGTATTCTTATTGACAATTTTATAGGATTAAGGAGCATACAAATAATAAATTTATGAATGTGTTAAATATGGATATTAAGAGGAAGACTTTCCACGTATATTCAGATATATTTAATATAGATTAAATGTACTTTTGTAAATTAAATTAATTTTTGAAAAATTATGTTTTTCACTTTTTTTTTTGTTTTTAAAAAATAAAAATTATCTGATGTCGTTCATCAGTAAATAAGCTATATGCCTGTATTTAATTTTATTTTTTTTATGACTGTATAACATTGTTAATCCCTTAAAACAGAAACGTATTGAGGATCGCAGCCTTAATGAAAATGTATATTGCTTTAATAATCTTATGTATTCTGTTTTAAATATATGTTTGTACCAATTAAGATGTTAAAATCGTCCAAGTATTCAAAGTGGAAATACAAGAATAGTGGCATGCGATTCGAATATGACAAATTTAAATATTTACGGCAGCAATGTGCGGATTTAAACAGTTTCCTGGACAAAAAATGCATTAATCGGATTGAAAGTAAGATTAATAACAATTCAAAACATTTTTGGGATCACGTAAATGTTTGCCGTAAAACGAATGGATTTCCAAAACAAATGTACCTTGGAAATGATAAAAGTGACTCAACAGCGAAGAGTGTTGACTTATTTTCAGCTCATTTTGCGACAGTCTACAAAATGCCAACTAATTCTCTGACTAAGTTTCAGGGAGCTAAAGTCAATCTCAGTGTTACTCTCACAGATGTTTTTAATTGCGTGTCATCTCTACCTGAGTCTTGTAGTGCGGGCTCTGATGGCATACCTGCATATTTTTAAAGATGTGTGTGTATACATTGAGTAAATCGATTGACACTACGTATGCTCGTTCACTCTCTTTGGGTAAGTCTCCTTCCAGCAATGGGGATTTCCCCCCATTAAGACTTATATAGTGCCTATATTTAAGAATGGATGAAGAGCCAATATAGAAAACTATCGAGGGGTATCAATTCAATCTGTCATACCGAAGCAGTTAGATTTCTTGGTTTCAAAGCAGTTGATTTGGTCATGTTTCCATACCACTGTTGACCAACAACATGGATTTACGAAGGGAAGATCCATTGTAACAAACTTGTTGTATCAAACGTCTCTGTGAGAAGCAATGGAGAGAGGTGTACAGGTTGATTCCATATACACTGATTTCTCTAAGGCATTCGACACAGTACAACATATCATTCTGATACATAAATTGAAATCAATGGGCTTTGGTGATAAAGTTGTAAATTGGCTTAGTAATGATTTATACGACAGGACTCAATGTGTACGTATAGGCAACTACCAATCAAATATAATACATGCTACTTCTGGGGTACCTCAGGGTTCGCACTGCGTTCCAGTTTTATTTATACTCTTTATAAATGACATAGGATTAATACTGAAACACAGTAATTTTCTCTTGTATGCCGATGACCTAAAAATATTCAGAATTATTTGCAATATTACTAATCAAATTCAACTGCCGAAGATCCGTTGGAAATTCTCTAACGGATCTTCGGCAAAAGGAGATGTGAAGGCATTTGTTTAAATTTAAATCTAATTGATTATCTTTGCACCATTCAGAAACGGCATTTAAATCATCCTGAAGTTGAATTTGATCAGTAATATTGCAAATAATTCTGAATATTTTTAGGTCATCGGCATACAAGAGAAAATTACTGTGTTTCAGTATTAATCTTATGTCAATCGGCAATCATTGGCTGATGCGTACATCTGAAATTAAAGACACATCCACATCCAAGTTAACGTTTTATAAACATATTACTAATGTTTGCAATAAATCATTGGAAATGATAGCCGATTTTCAATTGATCTCAAGGCCAGTATCTTAAAAACGTTATATCTAACTTTAGTTTGACCAAATCTTGAATTTGCGTTACATATATGGTCTCTATGTAACGTTACCACAACTCAACAAGTCAAAGCAGTGCAAAGCAAGTTCTTAAAAATAATGTCGTTTAGGCTCGATAAAGGGGACTTTGGTCATAGTGGAATATTATGTGAATTGAATATTAGGTCGTTAGCAGAAAGGAGAATTTTCCTTGATATGTCACTTTTGTTTAAGCTGGTGAATGGTCTAATCAATTGCGGTAAACTGGTTGAAATGTTGTCATTTCATATACCGCGAGGCCTCCACGCGAGGTGTAGGCCTCTATTTCAACAGAAATTCCATCTAACCAGACGGCCTGTATAATCCTATGGAGCGTTATATGCGATATGCAAAAGTTCTAAGCCCCGATTTATATTTTGTACTATTTGCATCAACATTTTCTAATTTTAAAACCCGATTGTGTCGGGTTAATCTGCTGTCTGCATCATATTAAACATATTAATTGTGATGTTTTGTTTATTGGTCTTTATTATGATATTATTTTGTTTGTGATATATACTGCTATTTAATTTATTTTAATTAGTTTTCACTGATTTTAATTTATTTTAGTTTATTTTATTCACATTTTATTAAATTTTATTGTTAGATGTTCTTTGTATGTTGCTTTTGCAAATCATTAATTTGTGATACTAATATATATCTGCGATACAAACTAGTCGTATATCATGGTTTCTAATTTTTTTTTTTTTTTTTTTTTTTTGTTATTTCTGTAAATTAAAATTTCTACTTTTTGTTTGTTTTGTTTTCTGTTTAACTTGATTTATTTAATATCTAGGAGTTGCGTTGATTTGATCGTAAGTTGTAACAGTTTGATTCACTATTTAGATTGGACGGTTATATATATATATATATATATATATATATATATATATATAGAGAGAGAGAGAGAGAGAGAGAGAGAAAGACAGAGAGGTTTTTTATCAGTATACATTAGGGGAAGTGTATACCTGCAAAAAACGCGAGTAAAACACATTGAACCGATTAATGTGTGTATGTTTAGTTGACTATTTGGCATATGTGTTCAGTTGCGTGTTATAGGCAACTAAACACACATATATTAATGCATTTAACTCGCGTATTTTGCAGGTATACATAGGAGAAATGTATACTGATAAAAAAGCTCTCAGTATAAATTGGGAAAAAAGATAAAGAGATAAGTCCAAACAAAAAATATATGTATATATATATATGTACATATATATATATATATATATATATATATATATATGTACATATATATATATATATATATATATATATATATATATATATATATATGTACACACATTTTTTTGTTTGGACTTATCTCTTTATCTTTCTTCCCAATTTATACTTAATATTATATTATAGTTTACATTATATTTAATAATTGTATATTTATTTTTAATTTTGCGTTGTACACACATGTTATCTGCTTTGTATAAAGAAGTTTTCCGTAAATAAATAATTAATTAAATTAAAAAAATCATTTGCCCGAAATAATGTTTACAACAATTAAATTCAAAATTTTGATATGAAAAATTTCATACATCCTCGGAAAAGGGATTTATCCTCAATGGAATTTACACATCCTTCAAACATCGGCAGGAATAATCACGATATATAGTTCTGTAATTTGTATAATGATAATGGAATTTTCCATCCATTTTTAGTGTTTTAAGTAAATGGGAAATACATATTTAATTTCCCCTGAAACAAAAAAAAACAACTATCATTTTTCTAATTATGAATAAATTATCAATAATTCAGCCTTCCACTTAATTATGCATTGTTTACAATTTAAAAATAAACATTTATTTAACTTTATTTGAATAAATATATTATTAGCTTTCAATTGTATTTCACTAACCATTGAGTGAGAATTAGTGAGATATAATTAAAAAAACTATGTAATTCGAAATAATTAAATATTCTATTATAATTTAATGATTTTCTTATGTTAAAGTTAAAGTGTAAATGTCGCCTTAAGAATTCTTATTGCAACTTGTAACAAATAATTGCGGCAATTTTGTTATTCATAATTCATTCCAGATCGATGTCGATTAATTATTCATGTGCGATTCCGAACAACTGAAGTTGAATTATGTATGTGTACATTTTATCGAAAATGAATTTATTAGGTATTATTACAAATTATCAATTTCATACATAAGAAAAAGAGACTGATTTAAAACATTGACTTAAAATATTAAAAAAAAAATGGTTTTTGTTTCACTGTTTGTTTATTATATAAACTGATAGTTTATATTATTAATGGTTTTAATATTTAGACATTGGTAGTTCATATTGTATGAAATAAATATGAATAAATTATTAAAAATCAACCAATAAAACACAGATTAGATTGAATAACTTTAAATTCTCGACTAGTTTCGGGTTATTAGCCCATTTTCAAGAGAAAATATTATTATATTATTTTAAAGTTATTCAATCTAATCTGTGTTTTATTTTTTGATTTTTAATAATTTATTCATATTTATTTCATATGATAATTTATATATTATATGGTCATGTCAGGGGACCATTTATTTTGATAATGGTCGCCTGATCGAAACGAGTCTGTTTATTACAAGACTGTACTAAGATTAACAGGTGACACTTGGGTATGAAACGCACCCCGTTTATACCTAAGGGATTACAAATCTTAATTATTATGGCGCAAAGAGACAAACATGCGAGAAGCGTGGTGTTTCCGGGTTGTCATTTGATACGTATAAGCCTTTTTCAATGGCGTTCTTGATGTGAAAAAATCTCAGTTTACTTTTGTTTATAATTTTGAATGGACTTAACTTCGAAGAAATAACTTTCGATTAGTCCACAATTAAAAGTTTATAAGAATAAGAAAATCCGTATGAAAACCGATCGTTAATGCAACAACTTTTTATTTTATTCTAAATAAAATAATTAAAAATGAATAAGAATTACTACTTTATGTATAGTAAAGTAGTAATTCAAATAACTTGCTTCGAAATCAGCTTTAAATATTTATAAAACTTAAATTTAAAAACAATTACATTAAATAAAAATGATTTGAAAATAATCAATAAATTATTTCCACATCTAGCTCTGTGACATTTTGACTTACGTTACGTACGTATATTAAACAAATGCATATTAAAACAACTACTTCCCAGACTAATACCCCGCCGGACATTGAATTACATAATGTACACCTGCTGTTGCACATCAATAAAATATTGCATAATGCAACAAATTTTGATCCGAGAAAAATGTAATGCAAAAACAACAAAAGGAACGTTACTTAATATAAGGCCATCTGCAGACACGTGTTTCGGGATCTATGCCTCGTCAGTACAGCTACTCTTTTATATTTTTATTAAAAAATGTTTCACAACGAGTTAAGTGAGAAATTAATTAAGCATGTAGTACGGTGTATAATAAATGTGAAAACCAATTTAGCGTGGCATCCCAACATTTTAATTTTCTCTTAATCAATATTAAAATTACGGCTGTGAAGTTAGCAATAGATTCAAAATTTAATTATAATAAATATCTTAAAAACACATATTTTATTTGCGCTATAAATTATTTTATTGTCTTCTACATTGTTGTATATTTCTTTGATAAATATTGCCTTATCAAAGAAATATACAATTTTGATAATTAAAAGAAAAACCAACCCCTTAAGTCACCCCTGAAAGAAATTGATTATTAAAAAAAATGTATCTCGAA
This sequence comes from Philonthus spinipes, assembly GCA_963082785.1. Taxonomy (NCBI): domain Eukaryota; kingdom Metazoa; phylum Arthropoda; class Insecta; order Coleoptera; family Staphylinidae; genus Philonthus; species Philonthus spinipes. The sequence continues at coordinate 14,198,180 of OY720307.1, read as the reverse complement.
AAAGTCTTTTTTATATTTTTAAATATATACAAACATCTTTATTCAGACAATATGACAACAAAATTTTACAAAATGTATTATAATATTAAATTAAATATATTAAATATATTAAAAAAAGTATCTCCAAAAGGCATTTTTTATATTTTTAAAAAATACGTAGTTTTGTTCCTAAAGGCACTACTTTGGATAACTCGGATATCATCATCCCCTAAACGCACCCCCCATATTAAAAATATAAAAAAATAGCTTTTGGAGATATTTTAATTTTAATATTTATACTAGAGGTGCTATTAGAGGATGATGATATCCGAATTATCCAAATTTTATTTTTTTATATGTTAGGTAGTGCCTTTAGGAACAAAACTACGTATTAAAAAAATATAAAAAATGCCTTTTGGAGATACTTTTTTAATATTCAATTTCGTTCAGGGATGTCTGAACTGGGTTGAATATTTTTGTATTTTAAAAATTGAATATTTCATTGATAAATACTGCCTCTTAGAAGACAATAAAATAATTTATAGCGAAAATAAAATATTTGTTTTTAAGATATTTATTATAATTAAATTTTTAAAATCTATTGCTAACTTCACACCCGTTTTAAAATTAACTAATTCAATAGTATCGGTAAGTTTTTTTACAATGATATTCTATACAGAAATACATTTAGAATATTTGGGTGCATGTGAATTTGCCATTTCAATTTTAAAAAAATAAAATTCAGAGTATGCGCAAATCTTTCAAAAACTTGATAAAAAATCTTAAATACCTTAAAATGAGTTCAGAGCTATATTCTGAATTAAAAGAATTTATCACAAGGGCACCAACTCAAAAGACCCAAATATATTTGGTATAAATTAAACAACAAGAACTAGAAAATAATTAATAAATAATTTCCTCTTTAAGGAAAGAGGAGTTTTTTTATTTAATTTATTTAAATAACTGTGGCCAAGTGAATAAATCTTTTTTTGTATAATTATGTTTGATATATTGGTCGTAGTCAGCAGACTCCACCGGTGAAACCAATGAAACTAACCCAAAGTTTAAATTCAGCTGTATTCTTGAGTTAGTGGCAAATAACTGTAATGTTATTAAATAAATGAATAATAATAACAGAACTTTATTTCAGTGGTATATATACCCAAAATACAATAAATGTGAATATAACATGACGTTGTGTCAAATTGTTTAAATAAATTCGACTTATATACTGTAGAAATAAATGTTCACCATTAATATAATCATTAACGGAATAATTTCTTCATGTCATATAAATACAAACATCTTTATTCAGACGATATTACAACAAAATTTTACAAAATTTATTATTACAATATGTGTGTTGTATGAAAGGAGAGACGGTTAGCACTCCCCTAGACAAAGTTGGAATATAACAATATGTACAATTGTATTAGTATTATGGTCATGTGCTATCGACCATAAGTCTTTCTGCCCTCGTATGTCATATTTTTATAGTTTTGTCAAGAGGACACTGTGATCAACCAAATCATAAGTCTTTGACAAGGCTAAAAAACTTTCAGTACTAATTCACCTTTCTCAAATGCTTCTGCTATAGGGTGCGTGAATTGAAATATGGAACTATTAATAGACTTTCCTTTTAAATTAAACTAATCAACCTAATTTGATATACAAAATAAAAAACAAACTAATTAAAAGCGACTTAAAATTTACGTGCAACAAGGAAATTCACACATATAAAACAAGAAGGCGCTCAAATATAAGTACCCAAAAATTTACTATAAAACAACACAGATTTATAACAACCTTCAGGAATACACATGTAACCTGAAATACCAAGCATTTAAATTAAAAAAATAAAACATTTTGTAATCAATAATAAAATATAAGATAAATAAATAAATATTAATAAATAGAAGACAAATAAATTAAAAAAAAACAATATGTATTCTCTAAACTGTTAGCCCAAGATGGAATGAATGCAATCCAAAATTCCCGAGGTGAGGATAGGGAAGGCAACGACTTTTGCATGTGTTTATTCATATAATCGGCGCTATTCTGTATCAGAAATGATGACTTTAACGTGTACGTTATTTTTTTATCATTACCGTTTAAGCAGAGTTTATAATAAATATATACACATAGAATATGAGCAATAACATACACGTTAAACTTAACATTTCCCATACCGAATAGCCCTGAATTTATGTATTGTGTTAGAAATATTTGTAGACAAATAAAGAATTTATCATCAAAAAATACGCATGCCGTGATCTAATAAATAAATCACATTTAGTTCAAAAAGTTTAGTATTTTTTCGGATATGCATATTTCATAAAGTTTTGATATAAGACGAGCAACACTCAATACGAGTTACAAAGAAAGTGCAAAGAGTTAACTAAGATACAATATAACATAATTTATACGTTAAGTTAATTTCCTAAATTACAATGAAATTAAACAAGGAAAATTTCTAGCAACTCGATCAATCCCTTTTTCCAACTGCAAAAATTACTTACACTGTAAGTTTCTGACAAATCGAATTTTAATTTTAAAGATAATTAATTGCAAATGGCAGAAAGGCTGTTGGCCGATAGCCGATTGTCGGTAAATAAAATAATAATATTTATTGTTAATTTCTTTCACATTTATATGTATATTGTAGTGACAATAAAGATTCTTTATATATATTAATTGCAAATGTGTGAATCATCGTGGTTTTATTTAATTTAATTTCCTAAAATGTATAACGACCAAGAACTGAGTTTTTACGTCCAGTTAGTTCCACAGGTGGTACCTAGTGAACGCAACAAATGTGAAATGCAATTAAAACTCTGTAAATAATTGAAAATCCGAGATATCAAATTATCATGAATTTTCAAAAATTAAGTATCTCAGCAATCAACGATTACATATAATATTACACAAAAAAAACTTACCACACATTATATAAAATTATGAAACACAACCAATCCCGCATGAAAACAACTCGAACAAAAAAAAAACACCGTGTTTGTTGTTTATAATTTCACAGAAATATTTCAAACAGCACAAAACCGAACTGTATGTATTCAACGTGTGTGTGTGTGTAATGATCATTACATGTTTCACCTGAACATATACCTTCCCCACCCAAATCCTAATTTCGCCTCGAATCCGCTCGCCGCGATCATAATTATGAAAAATTTGCGTTCGCCGTTCCATCTCGCTCCTATAATTTTCTAATTTTCGATTCGTGTCGGGAATTGAAAACAAACCAACAAAAAAAAAATGGCGATCCTTAATTCCCTCTCGAAAAACATGTCATTATTTATGTTTGTTTGGCTATTTTTTTATATGTTGTGCTGCGGATGATTGAGGTGTTGTAAATTGACGGACGGGTGTCTTACGTAACTGAAAAAAATGCTGGCGGATGGAAATAATGGTGATGGTAATAATAAATTAGCGAGTTTGTTGATTGATTGGGTTTCGTTTGGTTAGCAGGTGCGCATTAATGGATACATTTTTTTTTCTTTTTGGACGGTTGTGTGAATTGGTTTAGATTGCTTACAACTCAACGAATTAGATTTTCTACTTTCTTAAGTCAATTTGATTTTTATTAAATATTGTATGGATGAGACTGTTACTTTGTGATACATTTTTACAATTAAAATTCAAAATCAATTTTACACTTTTGTTTTCAATTTTATTTCACTGGTAATACTTTTTAGGTATGAATAAACACCATATTTTACCAATTGTTAAGGCTTCTACTTTGTTATACATAGTTATTCGATTAATGAAAACACTTTTTTAAAACTTTGTTTGTATAACTGAAATTTATTTAGTGACTATAGTTTCGACGTCATTAACGCGTCATTATCAAACTAACAGTTTGACACTACTGTTCGTTGACGTCGAAACTATAGTTACTAAATAAATTTTAGTTATACAAACAAAGTTTTAAAAAAGTGTTTTCATTAATCGAAACACCATATTGTTAGTTTTAAGTGCTCGGCTTGATATTGGCTCACTCATCAACGAGCCATTATCAAGTTAGTTTATGAAACTAGTCACCAGTGAAATAAAAGTGAATATAAAAAAGTAAACGTGTTGTCTATCTTTAATAATTTTAATTAATATTATAATATTTAAACATTGATTCAACTAATGTACCTTCAAAAACAGTTTTATCAAGTTAATTCTATATGGTCCACAATCAGACAAAATAAAATCTCTGTCCAGTGAAAATATAATCAATAAAATAATTAAAGACGGGCAGAACGACCTTCGGTCAATAGCCCAGGACAGACAAACCTTTATTTTCTTGTATACACTCAATGTTTGTAAACAGGTAATTGTCCGAATAAAGATATTTGTATATATAATTAAAGACACCAGTATGCAGAATAAACATCGCATCAATCATAAAGCCGCAACTAATACAACACGCAAAGTGAATGAAACCAGCGAAATCTGCACAAAATCAAGCTCTGGCTTCGCGACAGAGGTCGTCCCGAGATCGACCTGTGGATTCACCGGTTAACGAGATATTAGTTCAAAATTGTATCACTGATAAGGATGATTTTATCTATCATAATAAACGGCGTCGTTCACATAAAAACAATTGCCTATCTGGAACATCGGATAACAATAATATCAAATGCGCTGAATGATTCGTTCATTTACATGTTTACAATTGTCACCCATATACAATAGTAGATAACATTAAACAATTTCTAAGTAACCAGGGAATTCAATGTGGAAAATGCGAGCAACTACAATCCAAAAGATCGGACTTTGCCTTTAACTGTCTTCAGTAGATCTTACATATAAGTTGTTGTTGTGTAATGTTTTGCCTCAGTTCCAAATAAAATCATCATTTTCTTACAATATTGTTCTCCACAAATGTTTCGGTCTTCTGTAGACGTGTTTCATAATTCTCCCTCATCATTGCTTCTAAAAGTCTTCAGTAAATACTAAGTAAATATAAAAATATTTGAGTACTATATATATATATATATATATAACATCTTCTAATCAATAATAAAATATAAGATAAATAAATATTAATAAATAGAAGACAAATAAATTTAAAAAAAAAACAATATGTATTCTTAGCCCGAGATGGAATGAATGCAATCCAAAATTCCTGAGGCGAGGATAGGGAAGGCAACTTTTGCATGTGTTTGTTTATATAATCGGCGCTATTCTGCAGAGTTTACAATAAATATATACACATATTGTGAGCAATAACGTACACGTTAAACTTAACAATTCCCATACCGAATAGCCCTGAATATATGTATTGTTTTAGAAATATTTGTAGACAAATAAAGAATTTATCATCAAAAAATACGCATGCCGTGATCTAATAAATAAATTACATTTAGTTCAAAAAGTTTAGTATTTCTTCGGATAAGCATATTTCATAAAATTTTGATATAAGACGAGCAACTCTCAATACGAGTTACAAAGAAAGTGAAAAGAGTTAACTAAGATACAATATAACATAATTTATACGTTAAGTTAATTTCCTAAATTACAATGAAATTAAGCAAGGAAAATTTCTAACAATGATCAATGATCATCATTGCTTCTAAAAGTCTTCAGTAAATGCTAAGTAAATATAAAAATATTTGAGTACTGTTTTGTTTCAGTTCCCAAGAAAAAATAACATTCTCCAATGATCATAATATCTGTGTATTTCTATTTTTTTTGATCCACTCTAATAACATGTTCTATACAAATATTTCGGCCATCTGAAGAAATGTTTCATAATTTGTCCCTCACCATAATGCTCATGCTTCTAAAAGTCTTCAATAGATGATAAGTAATTATAAAAATATTTGAGTTCTCTTTTGTCGCACTTCTCAAGAAAAATTAACTGTCTCCAACAGCCACAATATCTGTGTACTATAATTTTCTTGATCATTATAGTGTATCTATGTAAATATTTCAATCATTTATAGACGTGTTTCATAATTTGACCTCATCACAACGGTCTTGCTTCTAAAAGGTTTCAGTAGATGCTAAATAAATATAAAAATATTTGAGTAATATTTTGCCGCAGTTTTTAAGAAAAAAATAATATTCTCCAAAAACCACAATTTCTATGTACTCTATTTTTCGCTTCGTGTCGGGAATTGAAAATTGAAATATTTGTATTGAACATGTGGATCATGTTCAATACAAATATTTCGGTTATCTATAGATGTATTTAATAATTTTCTCCTCATCGGTATTGTCTTGCTTCTAAAAGTCTTTAATAGATGCTAAGTGAATATAAAAAATATAAGGTCAGATAGACCTATGGTCGATAGCCCATGACAGACTACTAACACAATTGTACATATTGTTATAATAAATTTTGTAAATTTTTGTTGTTATATTGTCTGATTGAAGATGTTTATATATATATATATATATAAATATTTTAGTACTGTTTTGTCGCAATTTCCAAGAAAAAATAAGATTCCTATGGTCGATAGCCCATGACAAACTACTAACAGAATTGTACATGTTGTTATAATAAATTTTGTAAATTTTTGTTGTTATATTGTCTGAATGAAGATGTTTATATATATATGTAAATATTTTAGTACTGTTTTGTCGCAATTTCCAAGAAAAAAATAACATTCTTCAACAATCACAATATCTGTATACCCTATTTTTTTTATCCACTTTAATCACATTTTTAATGACTTTATTTTTTTTAAATATGTAATATTAACTTTTTTAATTTACTCGATAATGTTTTTAATATTTGCACAGTCACTTATCATTTCCGTTTTTAAGTATCGAATTGTGTCTAATAGTTTCCGCGGTGTTATCGCGTTAATGATAAATTCACCACGAAACGCCATTTATCTAAAAATGCCGACAACAATTGCTTAGTAACGTATTAATTAATTTGAGATCTCGTATTTGATTAAATTCGTATTATCTTTTGTTTACTTTTTTTATTTAAGGAATATATTATATATTAAGTGTGAACGCACTGGAGAATTGAAATCTAAAGAATTAATATATACAAACAATTTTATTCCGGTGATTTCATAGTACAATTATAATAATATTTATATACAATATATTTATGTGATAATCGACCAGAGGTCGATACGCCCTTTAAATTAATATCTTAACAACATTATTCAATAAAATTCCAAATCAACATTACAAAAAATGCAAAAATATGAGAAAACAGAAATCATAAAAACAGACCACAGACAAATAACACGTGACATAAATAACATAAACATAGAAACAATCAATAACATGGAAGATGTATCAAAGATATTAGAAACAATAATAGACAAAAATAAGACTAAAAAATATATTAAACGAAAACCAGAGAGGGAAACCGAATATATACTGAAACAAATAACAAAACGAAATAAACTACAAAACAGATACGAAAAAAAAAATAGATCGAACGAAGTAACAAAAGCGCAAAACCACAATCAAAAAATAAACACCACTAAACTAATAATAATTTATGCCTTGGAATTTTTGAGACTTGCATACATTATTTTACTTTTTGTGTTATCACGTTCACAAATGCTTTAGTTTTTGTATCTATATCCGTATTTTGATCGGTAAAACTCCAATCAACTTGAGCTAAAGATTTTCTTAATTTCTTTATGTTAATGCGTTCTCTTGTTCTGTATTAATAGTTTGTATGAATTACTTTTGATGAGAAAACGAGTTGGAACAGTACTACATAAATCAATTTGAGACAAATAAAAATAACACCAAGTCGCTATGGAGTATAATAAATAAAGAAATAAAAACTACAGCAAAAAAAAAACAAATGATATAAAAAAATCAGAACATCAGATGGAACCATTACAAAACATCCAAAAGAGATCGCAAATGAAATTAACCTCTACTTTGCGAACTTAAGAAAACACCTAGCAGAAATACCACTAAACAACACTACAAACACATCACTGAGAAATCCAGACGAAATAACAGATATAGAAACTTTTGAATTCCACATGACAAACGAGATGGAAATCAACAGCATAATTAATAACCTAAAAGAACATAAAAGCCCAGGTTTTGACAAATAGGTCGTTTATGTAAACTATAAACAGGATTGGTCCTAAAACAGTTCCTTGGGGTATTACACATTCTACTGTCTTCTCTATGCTTGAAGATCCATTCATATCCACGTTTTGTGTTCTTCCAGTAACGAACGATTTGAGTATATTTTTTTGGTAATTCTCTAACGCACATACATTATAACTTGTTTAGCAGAGTATTGTGATTTACCGTATCAAAAGCCTTTTGCAGGTCTAAAAAAACACATAAGGACGTTTTGCACTTGTCTAAACTTGCATAGGCCTTACGAAGTGGGGCATTTACTGCATCTTCAGTTGACATGCTTTTGGTAAAGCCGTATTGGTAGTTGCACAAGAGATGATTAGTATCAAAAAATGTATTAACTTTTTAGTAATTATATATTCAAAGACTTTTGAGAAGTTGGATATAAGTGAGATTGGCCTGAAGTTCGACAATTCTTATCTATTTCCCTTTTTTGAAGACTGGCTTTATAATAGCTGTATTGAACTGATGAGGGTATTCTCCATTAGTTATAGCGGGATTTATTAATTTTGTTAGGGGTTGGACTATACAATCTTCAAGTTGTTTCAATAAATTTGAGCTTATTTTATCTTTGCCATACGATTTTTTCGATTTCAGTTAATTTATTATTTCGCTTACTTCCTCTTTATACGTAGGTTGTATGTATATAGATTTCATACAGATATTGTTATATACATAGATATTCCTAAGAATATTGTTAACTGAGGCTAGACGGGGACCTATATTTACAAAGTAGTCAATTAAGACATTAACCATTTCTACTGTTTCATTGATAAGTTTATTATTATGACGAATGTGAACACTGATGGTGGTGGGCTCACGGGGATGGTTCTCAAGAAGTGCAGAAAAGTAACAATAACACGTTTTATTTCAACTTATATACAATGATTCAACATGGTAGTCGAGGAGCTAGTGCCGATGCTCGCGGTACACCCCTACACAATGAATGGGCGTCAGGGGTGGCGCATGCACTTTGACAACGAATTTAGTTGTTTTAGCAGCGGATACCTTTGCCTGTGTCCGATAGTGATCTTTTATCCATTTTATTTTTATCAATTCTGTTTTTATAATATTGTAGTTTGGCTTTGCGGATATCATCCGTTATTTCATTCCTTATTTTTTTAGTTCTTTTAATAATTCCGGCTTTTCTGTTGTTTTAGTAATTTGGATGTAAAGTTCAGCTTTTTTATTTATCTTTTTAACTATAGCGTTAGTGATCCAACATTTTCGATTAATTTTATGCCTTGGAATTTTTGACACTTGTGTACATTATTTTACCTTTTATGTTATCACGTTCACAAATGCGTTAGTTTTGTGTCTATATCCGTATTTTGGTCGGTGAAACTCCAATCAACTTGAGCTAGAGATTTTCCTAAATTCCTTATGTTAATGCGTTCTCTTGTTCTGTATTAATAGTTTGTATGAATTACTTTTGATGAGAAAAAGAGTTGGAATCCTGTTAGATTGACATTAAATGGTATCGTATTTTCCATATGATCCTGATTAATTTTCATGACATGAAGAACTGGTTTTTGTTACTCTAGTTGGATTATTACTAAATGATATCCCCTTTTGTGCCACACTATCTAAATATTTTTGACTACATTCATTTTTTTCACCCATGATATCAATATTAATATCGCCAATCAAGATTATATTTTCGCATTCCTTTTCTATACTATCTATATAGCCTTTCAACTGCTCCAGAAAAGTATCTATGTTACTCCCATAGTTTCGGTTTTTGCTTCTGTTTGCAAATACTAAACTCTATGTCTACAATTTTTATTTCACCAAGAAGTATACATTTCTGTGTGACATTTATTTTATTATTTATGAAAATAATCTTGTTCCTTACAGAATTCTGTATTCCCCGTAACTCTAATATCCTTCCTATATACAAACATCCTCCTATCACTATTCATCAATTTATTTGTGCAAATCACCAAGATAGTTCAGATTTTGTTCTTTAACTGTATCATAAATTCATGACAGGGCAGGGAGATCTTCATTCGATGACCCAGGCAGACTAACACCAATATGTATTTGTATTATCTGTTGTCTGAATAATTGTATTCCAATTAAAAAAAACATATATTTAGCATATTACATTCACTGGATTTCGCAGTTAATTTGAAACACACTATATAAAATTTTCGATATTTTTGTTCATGAATACTTTATCCAGGAACAGTACTACAAATATTCCAATTTTCATTTCTGAAACTTCATTCTGCTTTGCGGTATCATATTTCGATATACCACTAACATTTTTTGCTTCTGATTGCACATACTAAACTCCATGTCTACAATTTGTATTTCACCAAGAAGTATACATTTCTGTGACATTTATTTTATTATTTATGAAAATAAATAATAGTTTAAAACTATGTCTAAAAAGTAATAATTTTCATAAATATTGACAAAAAAAAACTCAAAAACATATTTGTTTACATAAACTGTTAAAATTTCATTATAATCCATCAATAGGAAATCCATTAATGTGATTTCTCGGTAAGACGGCCCTGAATATATATAATCTAGTTATTTATGAAAATAATCTTGTTGAACGTGTAAGAAGTGAAATAACCGGAGAACACAAGTATACAAAATCCGGAACAAAAAGTTTATTTAAGCGTGGGCTCAGACGTTTCACAAGCGAACTTGGCACACCGGTTTTCGAGTCTTAAATTTACATTTATATTTTTCTGACCCATCTTTTCAGACTGAAATTATTTATGGACACGCGGGCGCGCGCCGTGCATTTTACAAATAAATGCGTTTCGTTTAGTTTTATTTGCTGAAAAGTTTATTAATGCATTTTACGAATAAATTTGCTTTATTTGCTGAATCAAATAAATTTATTTAAAAATAACAACCCAAATTCGTAATACGTCGTGAAGCATTAATGAACAAAAAAAATGGATAAATGATGAAATGTAAAATAAAATGTGGCATTTTTTTAGTATTTCGTTTTTACGGTTTTTATTACATTTAAATTTACCGCCTAAATCCTTTAACATATAAGAAGTTTTGTGTATTTGGTTGTTTCACTGACATATTCAAAACTACCAATCGATAAACTTACAATCTTCTACTGTAAAATTGATAGTCCTGGCCCTATTAACATATAATAATAATAAATTGTTTCTATTGGAAGGAAAAAAAATACAAATCAAAAATAATATAATGTAGAACAGGCAAAGTTCAACTAGTCAATATGACTATATTGCTCTTTTATATAGTATGTCTCAAATTAACTAATTGGAACACAATTATTCAGACAACAGATAACACAAAACAATGTAACTTAAATAATCTTAACCTGCTTTAAAATAGAAGATAATAATTTATTACATTATTACAGAAGTACGTAGTTGTATTGTTATTTCTCTAATAAAATAAACCAAAAAAGAGAGAAAAATATACAGATTCGTATAACATAAAAAATCAAGTTTCGTTCAAATCATATACTTACATAGTTTTTTTTTTAGATCTAATTTAATAGAAAAAAAAAGATGGGCAGAAAGACCTCAGGTCGATAGCCCAGTACAGACTAACACGTTCATATAAACTTATAATTGCATTATATAACTGTATATTATATAAAGTTATTGCCTGAATAAATATATATATATATATATATATATATAGAGAGAGAGAGAGAGAGAGAGAAAGGATATATTCATGTGGTCACGGTTATTTAAAATAAATTAAAGAAGAAGAATTTGTAAATAATTCATAGATTATTCCCTCTTTAGCTACTGTGACATTCCGACTTTTTTGATTAAATTCGTTTTAACTTATTAATTATTTTCAAATTATTTTTATTTGATTTATTTTAGATCTAATTTGTCTAGCCATGGCATTTTTAAAAATAATGGGAGATAGTTGTTTGAGGTTAGAGGGGATTTTATTAAAAAGTATCCCGGGCAAATACCCACGCCGGACATTGGGTGGGTATTTGCCCGGGAAGTAGTTGTTTAAATGTGCATTTGTTTAACGTACTTACGTAGCGTAAGTCAAAAGTCACAGAGCTAAATGTGGAAATAATTTATTAATTATTTTCAAATCATTTTTATATAATATATTTAAATAACTGTAACCAAGTAAATAAACACTCTTTTCTATTCAAATTTTAATGTGAACATCTGATTATAGACATAGGGAGGTACGAGTGAATTGCTGAATGATGACGAGAGTAATCGTTGGAAAAATTGTGTAGTAGAATATGGCAGAAATTCATAGATTTTCATAACTGTTTTTTATTTCTTTCAAAAATTGTAATAATTAAACTTATTAATTCCTGCGTGTTTAAAGTTTATTTTAATGTTTATTATAATGTTCTTCATTAACGAAATAATAATGTAATATTATTATTTTAAATACATTTAAGTGAAGCAAACCAGGTGTTTTAATCAGTGTATTAATTAACTATATTTCGCCACGGGTTAAGAGAGAAATTAATTCATCACATTGCTATTTCGTATACTCTCCAATATTAAAAGTGCGTATTACCTGAAATGCCGACATCGATATTGGTTATATATATAACCAATTTCGTTTGTACAACATTATTCTTGAAAATGGCATTAAGCCGAAACTATTCGAAAATAAATAATTTATCAGTAAAACAAACCAAGTGAATCGAATTAAAAACTTATATATTGTCATTTTATTACAATTAGAGACTTTATTTATTAAATTATTTATTAAGTATGTATTTAGCACGTCTTTATTATTGTAAGTACCACTGAGATTATCGTACCATTCTTAATCTTGAACTGTCGAATCACTTGGGATAAAGTTGAGTTATTTGTTTATTTATTATTTGTCATGATTTATGTAAATTTGTAGAAAGGAGATTTCCGTAAAATAAATTAAATTAAAAAAATAATTAGCAACTAACAATAACTGTATAACTCTCTCTATCTACTAAACCGCACCTTTAATAGAATCATACTTTATTAACTTCTCTTTGATAATATAAATTATAGATTTTTTACATATATATATATATATATATATATATAATTCTCCTGATACTTTTTTTTGATAATTTCATTTAATAAGTTTCGAATATTTCAAATTGCAATTGACATTCCTTCAATTTCGTCCCACGTGGAAAGAATTAATGTAATTAACCGTGAAATAATTACAAGCTCCCATAATTCCGACACGCGATGTAAAATAAATATTCCATTATCCGATCTAAAACGCGCTCATATTTAATAATAACCATCTGTACCCCATTGTTAATTATCAAGGTTGCGTTCTTTCCTGGCCCGCTCTGTTTCCTTCATTTTATTTAAATATTTTTTCCAGGCATTTGTTACAAATGTGTGTCGTCTAGCAACAAAATAGATTTTCATGGCGTTTCAAGGTCGCTTATAATGCGTATTTCCGTAATTACTAGTAAGGATTCATCGGTGTATTGGATTTGTAATTATATGAATGGGCGTTGGGGTTGTTTTTTATTTCATTTTGTGCGTTAACATTATTTTCTTATAATTATTAGAAGTTCTTCGAACTTTGATTTTCAACCAATATCAATATCCCATTGGTTGAAAATCAAATTTATTTGTGTGTTTACTGCCAAATTTGTATACTTATCTAATTCTTGCATAGGATTCTCTTCAGTCATAAATTATTTTTTTTTAACTTTTAAATTGATCGTGGTTAAATGGGAAACGTCTACCATTTAACCACGATCAATTTACTAATTAATTTAATTTAATTTATTAACGGAATCTAATTTTTTACAAAAATATTACAAACAGTATTACAAATTAAAGATACAAGTATATAAGAAGAAAAAAATTGAATTATTTAGTAGAAAATTAAAATGAAATGTAACAAAAATTTAAAATTAAACAAAATGTAAAAAAATTAAGTGAAAGTACTTTTTACGCTTTTACGAGATAGTCCTGTTCTAAAACAAGGGAAATTTAAACAACAAATTTTGAGATGTTTGAGAGGGAAGACCCTATCTTCCACATTATTTTCTTAAAGTTAAAAAATATAACCTTACGACCAAAACACGTTGTTTTAATGCAAGGGAATTTCGAACAATAAATTTAAGGATGTTTGAGATGGAACACCCTATCTTCCACGTTATTTTCGTACATTGAAATATATAAACTTGAGACCCAAACACAAGTTTTTGTCACTCATTTATACAGGGTGAGTTTTTTCGATGTTCTGTATGGGGATCTCGAAAACTATAAGAGATAGAAAAACGGTTAAATGGGGAAAGAAGTGTAGTTTTATAAGACGAATAAAATGACACTTTCAAAATATTTGAAAAAGTCATGGGTAACTAGATATTTTGAAAAAAGTAAAATGTGTCAATTTTTTTAAATCAATATATCTTTATTATTATCATAGATAGAAAAAAACTGTAAAGGGCAAAGTTGTAGAAAATTTTACACAAATTAATAACAAAAAAATAAAAAAAAAATCGCCCATATTTTGGGAGATATGACACGAACTTACCTTTTTTAAATGGAAACAATAGTTGGCTATGACTTTTTTTATAGATATACAGGGTGTTTCAAAAGTAAGGGATAAATTCTAAAAAATCGTAAATAAACAAATTTTAGAAAAATGCTCTGACACGTCGATTTTTATTTTTAAAATGCTATTTTTAATTATACAATGTGTCAATGTGTTTTTTTTTTCAATTGCTAGACATTATTTAAATGCCTTTTGTGATTACCTACATATCCCTAAAATTAAAATCGATTTAGAAATATCAACGAAAAAATAAAAATTAAAAAAAATTGGTTTTGCGCCATTCATTTACGTAACGTAAGTCAAAAAAGTTGCTGTAGCTGAGGAGAAAATAATTAATTAATCATTCAATTAATTAATTATTTTCAAATTCCTTTTTATTTGATTTAATTTAAATAACTGCGATCAAGTGAATAATAATTACTCTTTTTCTAGAATATAATTTGATTGACATATCATTTTCGTAAAAAAAATACAATTTGAAAATTAATGATTTATTATAAAACGTATGCGTAATTAATTCTCATTACATGTAGTAAATTAAGCGCGATTGATTGAAAACCGGTTTTAATCACGATTAGGTCTGTGATAAAACCGCAAAGTCATCTTGAAATATATTATGGATTTTAACCTTGAGGCAAAACGTATTAAATTCCGGCTTTTTGTGATTTAGTATGACAACAAATTGAATGAATGTGTAAATTATATTTTTTCTGTAATTATATCATGAAATACAATAAAATACAAAAGTATTCAACGTGTATTCATTCAATATGACAGCGGCTTTTTGTCTTGTATTCTAAACTATTTTTTTCTAGTCGTTGAACGTTCGGATTTCGCCTATTATTCATTTATTATTTTTTACAGCCGATCAAAAACAGATATTTAGACACGAAAAAGCCCTTTTTTTTACTCAGGAGGCCGCCATTTTATCAAACATTTTTTTCTAGTGTTGGGCAAAATCGAGTGAATTTAGTAATCGAGTATTTCTGAATAACCAATTTTAAGTAGCTAAAGTTATTAAATAACAATAAAATTGAATTTATTAATCAATAGGTAAAACTTTCCAATATTAATATTGTAAATAACATTAAGAAAATTGTCATTAACTTCATTTTGCAGTGACAAAAAAGATCGAAAAGATCGACTTTGCCCATCTCTATTTTTTTCTTCTAAAAATCAACCGATCAACGACAGCATTGCGCTCATTCTTAATGCAACGCGATTGGATTTTTTTATTTCAAATGCTTTCTGCATCTCCAGGAGTCGTACCGCAAAAGTCCTTCTACGGGGAGCTGTGTCATGCCCCCTCAGGATCTTCGGAGCTGTCGAAAAAATTCTAAATTGACTGCAAAAGTATGTAAAATTTCAATTTCAATTTACTTTATTAACGGAATCTCCATTTCCAAATTACAATTATAATTACATATTAAAAATTTTATAGCAACTTTTCTAATTGAATTTTATCTATCTTGTTCCGTTTCGAGAAAAAAAAATCCCGAATTTTCGCGTTTATTCGGCAACATTTCTTAAACAAGAAAAAATTACTGGCAATAATTTATATTTTTTCAACTGCAAAAAAAACTTACATTATATGTTTTTGACAAACAACTACTTCCCCAACATATATTCCGCCAGACATTGGATTACACAATACCAGTACTACAATATAGTTTCAATTTGATTCTCATTGATCACTTCGTGAAACAATTTAATTAATTTTTAAAACGTTTCAAATTAAACACTTGGTTTCACTATACTAGTGAGTGAGTATAGTGAAACAAAACCAAGTATTTAATTTAAATAGTTTTAAAAATTAGTTAAAAATAAAGAAACCAGTACTACTGTGCATTGCAACGGTTTGAGTAGAAAATATTTCATGAAAGGCACCCATAAATCTGTAATTATGATTTATGGGTGCCTTTCATGAAATATTTATCTGTAGACATGTGTTTCGGGATTCATCATCGTCATACTGCACTGATGAGGGATGAATCCCACGTTGCAATGCACAGTAGTACTGATATACAACAAACAAATATCTAATTGGATAACTTGAATAAAATTCCTTACTTCATATATATTCTTTATTTAACCAGATGTACATTTCGAGTACCAAGTGCTCATTCTCAATGGCGAACTTGGTACTTGAAATGTACATCTGGTTAAATAAAGAATATAAGTGAAGTAAGGAATTTTATTCAAGTTATCCAATTACATAACACTTAACATTACTCAACTCAATCAATCTTGTTAAACAAATATCTGTTATATAATCCAATCTATTGAAACAACTACTCCCCTAGCATATACCCCGCTATACTCCCCTAGCGGGGTATATGCTAGGGGAGTAGTTGTTTCAATAGATGTTTGTCAGAAACAAAACGTGTATGTATTTTTTTCCGTTGGAAATAGGGAATGATCGAATTTTATTCATCATTGTCAGTATTTTTTCCTTGTTAAATTTTATTGTAACTTAATTAACTGTAAAATTGTATCATCTCTGTTTAATTGTAAAATCGTTCCATCCGTGTTACTTGATTCTGAAAAATATATTTGAATTTTATATTTCTAAAGGTCAAATAGTATTGATAGTTTTCATTATTGATTCTTTTAAAATCTATTGACGCATATTTTGTTTAATAATGCAAAAACGTTTTGTATCTCACAGATTCCATGTTTCGGATTAAGGCTTTCGAAGTTGTATCGATGAAACATAAATTCCAAAACACGTGTGTACGAATTATATAATAATTAAACTTACAGTTGTTTTGTACTCATAAAACAAATATTCTTTGATAAAATCTATTTACTATTATACTAAAGGCATTTCTTTAAAAACAATACAACAATAATAACATGAACATTTTAATTTCAAGATAATTGAAAATATTTTGCCCTTGTTTATACACCTGAATTCTTTATTATCAAACAAACTATAATATTTTGACGAAAAAAAAAAACACTTATAAAAATATGGTTGAAGTAATTTTATTATTATGAATTATGATGTAGAAAAAAGTATAAGCTTCAACAATAAAGAGGTTAATTTTTATATTAATGAAAATACTTCTAGACTTTGTTTTGTATAACAATTTATTTTCTTTTATGACTGCACTTTAGGTAAATTCAGCTTGCCATTATCAAACATGAAATGTTATTTTTAACTTTGTTACTTCAACAGTAATTATAATTAATATAAATTCCTAAAAATATTTAATATATAGGTTCTAAAATATTTGTAATTTTCACGATGCCAACAACTTGTATATTAAAAAATAATGCGTTTTCCTTCCAATTAAACAAAAAATCATTATTATGGCAATATTGAAGAAACATTAATAGTATAAAATTATGAAAAGGAAATGAAACAAAGACACATTTTTGAGGTCCCGCTTCTCTCGTCTCACTATAAAAGTTATTTTTCAATAATACATTATTGTGTTCTTTGTTGTTGTTTTTTTCTTCTTCTATTTTTAACTGTTTAGAAATTCACGCCTATTAGGGTTTAGATCTTGAATAATTTTAGTAAAGGATCACAATCATGATTTTTAAAGGAAGTGGAAATAATAACATTTATTAAACAAATAAAAGCGAGAAGTGGTAATTCGTTAGTGCCTATAAGTAGATTAGTCTAGAGGAAAAAGTAATCTGCCCAGCAAGTATGTAATTTTAAGCTAAACTATTTTCGTCGATTTTATATAATTTAGAATAAATTAAAAAATGTAATTAAAACAATTAACACATATATCCAATAGAAAACAAAACGACTTTTTTTGTTTTTCTTCTAATAATCAGAACTTAGTAACGAAATAAAATACAAAAAAAAAAAAAAAAAACTTTACTTTAACGTTCGTTGAATATTTGATATATTTTTATTCGTATTCGCTAAATTTGCGAATACATTATAAAATTAATAATGTTTGATTGTACTTTTTTAATGATAGAGATGCCGAGCAAATAATGACACAAACAAGATTCAAGTTTCTTGGTTGAAACAATAATGAACTTGAATTAAATATATATATATATATACAATTATTGATGCTCCGTGCTTCAATATAATTAATATTTCTTTATTTAATAGTAAAAAAAAAAACGGAACATTAACGATAAATAAAATCAAGGGCCATTATTAAGAAATTAACAAACATTGTATTTAAAAAAAATCATTTCAATGGAAATTAATGACATTCTATTGAATGTTTATATGTAATTATAAAGCGTTAAGGAAATGTCTGGCGAAATGTTTTAATCTGATTTTTGTAAATAAATTTATAAATATCTTCTGGCAATATATTTTTGGAAACTCCATGAACAATTGTTTAAACTAAGCACATTAAGGCATAATATATAAAAACAACCGCTGACTCTCTTTGGATTATTTTTTATAAATGTATTTCCTAGTCTCGAATTGTTTATTATTTACCATACATTAATATCTTTTGTTTAAACAGTTGCTGAAAGTGTTTCAAAAATATGTTGCCAAATATATGAAAATATTTTTTTTAATCTATCAAATTTTCTCCGATTCAAGACTCGGCAATACATTATTAAAAAATAATTATATTTAAAGTTCAGAATAAAAATATATTTATTTGGGTTAAAATGTAAGACATATATTGATATGTCTTTCATTGTTTTCCAATATCAACTGTATAAATATAAGCGAAATAGAACAACCAGTTCTCGTACAGTAGGCTGTAAATTGCACTTTTGAAAAATGAGCGAAAATTGTCCAAATTTACGATTTTTTTTTTAGGCAAGCACGAAACCGTCGTTTGATTAATTTTTGAGTGGATTATATAAAAATCCTTCCCGAATGCGAACAACATTATCGTAGTTTAATCACCATTACGTCCAAAAACGTTGATTCGCGGCGTCGAGTTTAAACCGATGCGATTGAATCAATTGAAATAGCCTTAATAAACCGGAAATGATTTTTTCTGCCAAATAAATATACCACGCTCTTTCTAATATCAAGAGGGGATTTTTAATTTTTCCAGATTTTTTTTCTGAACAAAAAAATGTTCATAGAAATTTGAATATTTTCACCCTCGTCATTTTGTGTCATCCGTTTCTACTTTTTTTCTGACCATTTCGAACATCCATAAATCTATTTAACAGCTGTGTTAAGAGTTTGTTTTGAAGTGGATACACGATCCGCTCTCGGGGTGATAAAAATTGTGTGGAAGTTTGGTCCTGGTTGCGAATATTCCACATGAAATTAGGCAAAAGATGGCGCTTGTGTCGTCTTCCATTTATAATGATTTATATTTTTAAAGTTGAAATAGTATTGTTAGTTTTCATAATTATTTCTTTTAGAATCTTTTAAAGCATATTTTGTTTAAAGTTACAAGAAACATTTTGTACCTCAAAGACTTCACGTCGCTAATTTCTGATTAAGGCTTCGAAGCTGTACTAATGAGACATAAATCACGAAAGACGTGTGTACGAATTGTCTCACGTTATATAACGTTTCTTTACGTCACTCATAAATATTTTTGATCGAAAAAAAATGTCCAAAGTCCGATGGGATATATTCCATGGAGTTGTGGTGGATATTTGTATCTTCGTTAAGTAAATCATACATGCAATGGCTATAAGGAAAATAATAATAATTAACAAATAAGTACATATTAAATTCATAATAAATTAAAGACGACGCAAGCGCCACCTTTTGCCTAATTTCAAGTGGCTTCGTCAACGATGACTGAACGTTTCATTAAATGTGAACATATTAAATTAATGACATTAAATGAGAATAACTCTTTTTTATAATATTATATTAATATTAATCCCAGCCTTGATCAAAAAAATTGTTAATGATCTTGATAACATTTTTACAAAATTCTGTATTCCCCGTAAACCTAAAATCCCTCCTAAATACAAACATCCTCCCTTCACTATTCATCGAGACATTAGGACAGTTCACCTAGCTAGCATACATTTTTTCTTTTACATCATCATAAATTCATAATAAAGCGAAAAAACCTCTAGTCATTGACCCTGAGTAATGTAAATAAATTACAGAAACTGGAAACTAATTAAAGATAATAAAAATATAGGCAAGTGAAACCAGTAAAATTATTTAATGCTTAAATAAGCAGTAATAAAAAATAAAAAAAAAGACTTTCCCCACCTCTTAGAATTATTATAAATCTAAAAATACCCACACACTTAATAGTTCAATCCAAGCCGCAATGGATGTTTCGCATGATTCAAATTTATCGATTTTATTTAAACAATTTGACGTTAAACAGGTTGACGATGATTAATGGCGCTGGATTATTCGCGAAAGTGGAACACCTCTACAAAGGTAACGATTAAGGACGTGAAAACGATTGCAAACTGTTTAAAAATATAGTTGGTATTAATTTCGACGGGAATTTAGAGTTACGGGTTCAACAAACCGAAACGGACTGATAAAAAAATTGTTTTATTGCATAATTTTCGTCCGTGAACTTTAATCCGGCATATTAAGAACACAATTAATGAAGATATTGTTGCTTTAATCAAATTGTGGCGTAATTAATGCTTGTGTGGGTCCATTTTTTTGTGCTGCTTAATTTGCGGTTTTAGATTATAAAATACTCACAAGCAAAATATTGGAAGCAAGAAGTAGGAGCAAAAGAAGAAGAGGATGAGCCGGAAGAAAATGGATTGACAAAATTCTAGAAATATGGACGAAGAAGGGAATAACACTAGAGGAAATAAAAATTGTGGCAATAAGTAGGAGCAAAAGAAGAAGAGGATGAGCCGGAAGAATATGGATTGGCAAAATTCTAGAAATATGGACGAAGAATGGAATAACACTAGAGGAAATAAAAATTGTGGCAATAAGTAGGAGCAAAAGAAAAAGAGGATGAGCCGGAAGAAAATGGATTGATAAAATTCTAGAAATATGAACGAAGAAGGGAATAACACTAGAGGAAATGAAAATTGTGGCAAGAGACTTGAAAAAATATAAGGAATGGGTAAAAAAGAAATCAGAAGCCCCATCCAACACTTGATAGGGTATAAGGATTCGAAAATAAGAATTATCAAATTCGTCAAACATAAATAACATGAGGCGAAAAGAGCTCAGGTCAACAGCCAATTAACTAAAATAAAATGTAGAAATGTATTTTTATAAAAATGCAAATTATTAAAGTAAGTGCAGAACAAATATTCATTGAAAAATAAAATTATCTATTGGACTAATTATGGCAAGAGACATGAAAAAAATATAATTAATGGATACAAGAGAAATCAGTATCAGAAGCCTAATCCGACACTTGAAAGGGTTTAAGGACTCTAGAAAAAGAATTATCAAATACGTCAAACATAAATAACAGGAGTCGGAAAGAGCACAGGTCAATAGCCAATTAACAGAATTAACAAAAATAAATATATATTTTATAATATATTTATTTTTGTAAAAATGCAAATTATTAACTATTTATGTTGTGATGTTTTTAATATATAATATAGAAGCAAACATCTGATTTTCTATATTTAAAATAGAATTTTCTATATTTATATATATATATATATGTATATGTATTACAATTACAGAAACTGTACATATATATATGTATATGTACATAATTATTATTATAAACTTTCGTCTTTAATCCTTTCAGGTGTCGAAGTTATATAAATAAATTATATACAGTTTTGTTTAATTGAAAATAGCCTTTTGTACTGTTTAAGATAAATTTTAGACATTTTAATAATTGAATAACTTAATTGTCGAGGTTGTTAATTTTAGAGAGTCCATTCTTGTTAACTTTTTAATGTTTTTTTTAAATATTAATGATTGTTTGAATATACTTACATGAACTGACATTATTTTAATAACACAAAATCCTCATTATATAGATATAAAGAAGGGAAAACTATACTGTGGAATAAAATCCCCTGTTTTAAATTTGAAATATAAATTAAATTATACTGTTTATCTTTAAATTTTTCATAAGAGTGTGCTAAGTATATGATAATAATAATTTTTACCCATGTTAGTACAGAACCTAGACACCCAATACGGGTAAAAGAGGATAAGATTAAGAAAGAAAGAAAGTAATATACAGAAGCCTTATACAGGTCGAAAAGAAGAAGGTAAATAAACAAACGCATGCAAAATATCAATTATTTATTACATTATTATTCTTATTATTAAATTAATTAATATCTAATTGTAGCAAAAACTTTACTATACCTTTACTTTGATTCTCATTGATCATTTAGTAAAACATGATTCAAATATAAATTAATTTATATATAAAAACTTTAATATCTATCGAATTAAACTTTCTATTCCACTTCATTTTCTGCAAATGTATTGCCTAAAATACTCCAACCATCAAAATAAAAACAATCCGCAATCAATCAAATAATAAAAGAGGCAATTAAAAAATCCGTTGCTCATTTGAAATAATTCTAAATTTCATCTATTTGCATATTGTGGAAAGTTTCACACAGTATATAATTAGATGCGGAAAAAATAGTTTTTGTTTTGCATTTATTACGCCTGTCAGTTAGTAATGAGGATAACTATAATGCTGCGTACTTTTTTTGCTAATAACTTCCGTGAGCGATAATGAATTCATCACTTTCCTATATAATTTGGTTGAATATTTGATTTTAAAGTAATTATCGCGAATGATGTATTAATTAGATGTGCGTAAATATTAATTGGGGAATTACATTCAATTAGTTTGTTATAACTTAATTAAGTATGATGAATAATGTAATCTTTAAATTTTTGTAATATATAGAGTAACGCAAGTCAAAAAGTCGCAGTAGCAAAAATGAAATTATTATTAATTATTTTCAAATTCGTTTTGTTTAAATTATTCAAGGCAGAAAGACCGACGGTCGATTGCCATTTTCTGAGGTCTAACAATTTGTAAATGGTTGTATTTATATGTATTATAAAATTATATAATATAATACTCAGAAATAAAGATGTTCAATATATAATAAATAGATGTTAAATAAATTATCACATTGAGTATAGGTACAAGCACTATAAAATAAAGTATCACATATTTATACTGAATTCAGTTGATATGATTAATCATAGTTTTAATTATAAATTATCCAATTTATCGTTTCCATATTCGTTTTCTTTGTCGTCGAATAACGTATGATATTCGTGTGCGAAGTACTAATAAGGAAATTTGATCCAATTAAAATGTCATAACTACATCAACGATGATGAATAATGTATCGTTACAAGGTTGATATGTTTAATCAAAATTAATAAGCAATTTTTTTCAACTCAACATTGGATATAAGAAAACAAGATAACTTTATTATACTGCTTGGATTTTTATTAAACGTTGCGCCCAGAAGAAGAAAATACAATCAATACGAGCCAAACAGCATCCAGGACCAAGTAAGTAGAACAACTTTTCATAACAATCATCAACTAAAAGACATACACTTTTCAGATAAAGAAACATCGCTATTAATGCTAGGTCCTAAATATTCACCTCATGCAAAGAATCCGACTTTTAAAGAAACACTAATAGTTGAATCAGAACCGATGTGAAGTTACCCATGGAAATTAAACAAAAGCCACATGTTATATTAATAATTTAAAGATAACATTTGACGAAAAGAGCAAAATCTATGTTAACAATGTTGTATTATTAACATATTCTTAATAATACAACTTTGTATTATTAAGAATATGTTAATAATATTCTTAATAATACAACAACAATTAATTAACATATTCTTAATAATACAACTTTGTATTATTAAGAATATGTTAATAATACAACATTGTTAACGTTACGTTAATACTTATTTTTTACTATTTATTTCAAGTTGCAGATGCATCACGCTCAAAATGGCACTGTTTGATACAATTTATTAATAATAATAAATGTCTTTGTTTTCTTTTTTATTTTAAACAATTGAATTTTATTCTAGATTGTTGCTAAAGGTATTTAGATTTCAAAAATATTAAAGTTGAGCGCTGGTGGAAAATTCACCCCTTTGTAACTTTTGAACCCTTTAGGTACAAACGAAAAAAACGGTGTTTTTCTTAGGTACTAACGAGGTACAAACGAATAGCGTTGTCAGTTTTTAATTTTCTTAAAGTTGGGCGCCAGGTTCACACCGGTCCAATCTGGAATATATAAATTAATATGCACGGACTGTGGAGGGCGCGCTCTGTAGGGGTTGCGAAAATGACATTTTTTACTTGGGAAATGAGATATTTGTTGGTTAGTTTATCGATTAATGATAAGCCCATTTAGTCGTAATTTTGTGACTAGACTAAAGTAACATTCTCGATCCTATAGATTAAAAATAACTTCACTTTCGCTAAACATTACAACGATAAAAACCATACTTTTCGACGAAGTCTCTCCGGCAGTATTTCTGTGTGTTTCAATGTAAACGAACGTTACAAATAAAAAAACAAATAATTTCAAGTAAAAAGTAATAATTATTTATTGTATTGCCTAACATCGGACGCTACATATACAAAGTATAATGTTTCCTGAATGGAATTTCTAATTACAATTTATTTTTACTACAATATTTTAACTTAATTCAGTTGATATATTTAATCACAATAAAAATATAAATAGAAAAGATCACCCATTCACTTGGTCACAGTTATTGCGCGCGGCAGGTGAGGGTCGCTCTTTTAATTAATTTGATTCAATTCTTTTCGTTTAATTTTATTCGGTTTTGATTTAAATTGAATTAATTTGGTTTAATTTAATTTAAATTGATTTAGTTTAATTTGATTTAATATAATTGATTTAATTTTGCCGATTGTATTTGAATTGGTTTAATTGATTTGTTTTGTCATCTTTAAATTATGTAAGGCATAGCTGTACTGACGAGGGATAGATGCCGAAACACGTGTCTGCAGATGGCCTTATATTAAGTAACGTTCCTTCTGTTGTTTTTAGATAAAAATTTTCTAGGATCAAAAATTTGTTGCATTATGCAATATTTTATTGATGTGCAACAGCAGGTGTACATTATGTAATTCAATGTCCGGCGTGGGTATTTGCCCGGGAAGTAGTTGTTTTAATGTGCATTTGTTTAACGTAAGTCAAAAGTCACAGAACTAAATGTGAAAATAATTTATTAATTATTTTCAAATCATTTTTATTTAATACTTAATCACAATTTTAAATTAAATTATCCAATTTAAAAATACGCAAATAATTTCCATATTCCATTTGTTTGTCGTAAATATCGCATGAAAATCGTGTGCGAAGTGCTAATAAGGAAATTAGATCCAATTAGAATGTCATAACTACATTAACGATGATGAATAATGTATCTTTACAAATTAATTTTTCGCAAAATATTTTGTGCGTAATTATGGAAATAAAGCTAATTATACTGTCGCAATGTGGGATGAATTTTAAGTTAAGTCATCTAATTTAAAAAATATACGTCAGTTGGTTTATTTTGTGGTTTGTTTTCGATTAAGCACAAAATGTGTGCGTACAAATGCTAATTGGTAGATTAGATTCAATTAGATTTTCATAATTTCAAGAGGCGTTAATGAATAATGCAAGTCCATTTTTTCGAGCCCGGCGCTTCCACCAAAGCTGGCGCAACATTAAAATCGATACTCTTATATCATTAATAAAGTTACGCGAAGAAGTGATAAGCAGATATTGTGAATAAGTAGCGATTAATGCATGTTTATTAATAAATAAGAAACAGTAACTGATAATAATACTATAAATGCAAACTTTTTACACTTCTTGTATAAACGAGCTTCTATTATTATTAGGCTAGTTGCGCGCCTAATAATAATAGAAGCTCGTTCCCGATGTTTTTCAAGAGATAGCTCCAGTAGTAAGAGCTAATTGATTGTGACATAACCAAAACGTCATAAGCCAAGCTTAACATATGATATGTTTTTCAAGAGATAGCTCCAGTAGTAAGTGCTGGTCGATTGTGACATAACCAAAACGTCATGAGCCAAGCTTAGACGTATGGTATGTTCTTCAAGAGATAGCTCCAGTAGTAAGTGCTGGTCGATTGTGATAACCAAAACGTCATGAGCCAAGCTTAGACTTATGGTATGTTTTTCAAGAGATAGCTCCAGTAGTAAGTGCTGGTCGATTGTGACATAACCAAAACGTCATAAGCCAAGCTTAACATATGGTATGTTTTTCAAGAGATAGCTCCAGTAGTAAATGCTGGTCGATTGTGACATAACCATATCGTCATGAGCCAAGCTTAAACATATGATAAACAAACCGCTTTGACACATTAGTGATTTTTTTGTTGCGTTATATACTTTTGGATGTGTGAAAATATCTGATAATCGTTATTTGCGGAAAGTGTTGCTTTTCTTCTTTCATTCGAAGAAAACGGCGGCTCAAGCACATTGAGATCTCTAAAAAGTTTACGGAGATGCTGCTCTAAGTGAAACAACGTGCCGTGATTGGTTCCGACGGTGATTTCGATGTTGACGACCGTTTACGTGAAGGAAGACCAAAAACGTTCGAAGACGCTGAATTGGAGGCATTTTTCGATTAGGATCCGTGGCAAACCCAAAAAGAGCTTGCTTCAGTATTTGTAGCCATTTCCAAGCGATTGCATGCGGGCTCTACCAGAAAGATGGAAAAAAAGTTGTCGGTAGCGATGAGTAATATTTTGAATGATTCATTTGTAATATCTTCACAACAAAGTTCCAGTTTTATAAAAAAAAAAACAGCGAAAACTTACCTAATAATAAAACATTTAATAATTAAAAGATAAAAAAATCCTGTGTTATTTATTTATTCATTTGCGCGAAAGTTACATTATTTGGTTATATTTTGAATTAAATTAAATAAAATGAAACAAAGATGATTCACACATTTGCAGCTATTTAAATTACAATGAAATTAAACGAGGAAAATTTCTGGCAACGATCAATAAAATTCGATCAAACCCTTTTTCCAACTGCAAAAAATACTTACACTGTAAGTTTTACAAACATCTATTGAAACAACTACTTCCCGAGCATTTACCCCGCCGGACATTGGATTACACAATAGATATTTGTTGTTGCATCGCAGCACTGCTGAGAAATTGCAACGGTTTGAGTCGAAATTATTTAATGAAAGGAAACAACAAATAATAGTTACAAGGCTATCTGTAGACACGTGTTTCGGGATTTTTTGCAGTTGGAAAAAGGGTTTGATCGAATTTTATTGATCATTGCCAGAAATTTTCCTCGTTTAATTTCATTGTAATATTTTGAATTAATATCTTCCTTATCCCGTGGTGAAATATTTTAC
The DNA here is from genome assembly GCA_963082785.1 of Philonthus spinipes. Taxonomy (NCBI): domain Eukaryota; kingdom Metazoa; phylum Arthropoda; class Insecta; order Coleoptera; family Staphylinidae; genus Philonthus; species Philonthus spinipes. The sequence goes on along the minus strand of OY720307.1, from coordinate 14,170,341 downwards.
ATGATAATTAGGATGTATTTTAATTGATATACTTACTTCTTCGTTTCAATAATATTAATATTCATTAATTATTTCTTAAATTGCTCTCTCCATTTGTCCAATAAATATCTAATTTGTCTGCATAATTTAACTGATATTTATACATATTTTCTATTATTATTAATATATTGTTTGATTATTGTATATAGATATATATATGTTTATTTATTCAATATTTATTTATTTTCTATTTTGTAATGTACCCCTGAGATTACCTGACCACTCTTAATTTTGAATTGTAAAATCACTTGGGATGTTCAAAGTTTATGTTGAATAATTGACTTATTTGTGTATTATTATTTATGATGATTTATGTAAATGTTTACAGTTTTTGTAGAAAGGAGATTTCCGTAAATAAATGAATTAAATTAAATTAAATGATAAACATCACAGCTTTGGCTCTTTTCCGTTTGGTCTTCATTATTTTTGAGAAATTGTTATTTGTTTCGAAGGCACTAATATTAATATTAGTGAAACGAACAACCAAGTGTATTTATTAAAATACATCCTAATTCTTACATATTAATTAATTAAAACATATTACAAATCTTATTAGTATAAATAGAAAAGAGTATTCATTCACTTGGTGAAAATAATTTATTAATTATTTTCAAATAATTTTTATTTAATCTTATTAGTATTTGTTCTAGAAAATAAACGATGAAAAAAGAAAAAATCAAAAATATTTTATAGATAGAAAACAGTATTCATTCCACTTGATCACAGTTATTTTAATATATTAAATAAAAATGATTTGAAAATAATTAATAAATTATTTCCACATTTAGCTCTGTGACTATTGACTTACTTACGTAAGTACGATAAACAAATGCACATTAAAACAACTACTTCCCGGGCAAATACCCACGCCGGATTTTTGTTGTTTTTACATAAAAAATTTTCTCGGATCAAAATTTTGTTGCATTATGCAATATTTTATTGATATGCAGCAGCAGGTGTACATTATGTAATTCAATGTCCGGCCTGGGTATTTGCCCGGGAAGTAGTTGTTTTAATGTGCATTTGTTTATCGTACTTACGTAAGTAAGTCAATAGTCACAGAGCTAAATGTGGAAATAATTTATTAATTATTTTCAAATCATTTTTATTTAATATATTAAAATATTTTATAGATTGAAAATAATTTTGTACACAAAAAAAGTCTTGTAAAAATAATGGATTTCTTTTTTTACAAACGTTATATAAACAATAATAGAAACTTTGTCTATTTCTAGAATAAAATCTTGTTCGTTATTACTAATAATTAATTGGAATAAAGTTTGAAGAAATACTTGGTTATTTATTTATTCATTTATGGAAAATTGAAACTAGAATAAAATCTTGTTCATTATTATTAATAATTAAATGGTAATAACCTTTGAAGAAGTACTTGGTTATTTATTTATTCATTTATGGAAAATTGAAACTATTTAATTATACCATTCGTTATTGCAAGAAATACAGCCAATGCATTAAAAATTATTTCAAATGACCATGCATTGTGTTATCAGTGACGCATTGTATAAAAGCAAATTTTATTAAATGACGTTGCATAATTTATTCATTTACAAACACCAAGTTTTATCACTCGGCGTGGAATGTGTTTTCAAATAAATCTCAAAAATGTGTACTCATTTCGAGTAAATTTCTCATGTTTGTCAATATATCATTTAAAAATACTGCATGTTATGAACTGTGTTCATATTTTTAATATTCCGACGAAAATAATAAAAAAAAGATAAGAGGCTTACATAATAGTTTGGAAAATTACAGGAATGGAAGTTTTTGCCATTAAAGCAGAAAAAATGGGGAAAATGTTGTGGTATAATATAGAAAGTGCATACAATGAAAAAATATGAAGATATAACAAAAGTTTTATAAAAATCTTTAGAAGTTATTATATTATTTTATCAACTTAAACGTATGGTTTTTAAATTTACATTCTGTTTTATTGTATGTTATATTTTTTTATATAATTCATAATATATTTGATAATAATAAACAATATTTAATAGTTTAAATTGGTATACAAATAGAAAAGAGTATTTACTCACCAAATGGTCACAGTTATTTAAATAGCTTACAATCTGAGCTATACTTGATCAATAATTACTTTGATATTTAATTAATTGTTTATATATTTTTTTTGTATTTTGTTTCGTACATGAATTGTATTTATTTCTGTTATGTTAGACACGAAATTGTGTTGTATACCAATTTTTAATTCATTTAATAAATAAATTAAATAAAAATTATTTGATTTGTATATTCATGCTTTTTCGATTGCAATTTCTTTCATTCAAATATCTTGCAAAATAAAAAACATTGATGAAAGAATGGAGCTCATAATCATTTTTTTGTGTAACCCTTTGAGGTACAAATGAAAACAAAAGAGATACAAACTATCGATTAGGGTATTTAGTTTTAAAAATATATATAAAGCTGAATGCTAACAATAAAATCATCTACCTTAAATGTTTCACCCTTCTAGGTACAAACGAAGGTATAAGTAAATTTGTAAAGTACTAACGAGGTACTAACATATAATGTCATTTAAGCATTAATTGGCACCTAACTTACAAAATAAATTACAATAAAGGGTGAGTGAACTTGTTAGGTATTAACGTATGACGTCATTATATTACGTTTATATCTCGTTAGTACCTCACAAATTCACTCAATGTTTATTATAATTTTACACTCTTTTTTCCTATGTTTTTTTTTTTCAAGGTATTTGTATAAAACAAATTGCAATCAAAGGAACGTCAACTGCTTATGTTTTTTACCATGCCATATAAGAACTAATGACGTAATATGAATCCATTGTAAGTATATTTAGACAGACCTACAGATGAGTACTAACGATTACCTATCGATTGATGTATTTTTTTTAATATTAAAGTTGAGTGTTGGCGAAAAAATATTCTTCTTAAATGTTTCAGCCTTCGAGGTATAAACGAAAAGAAAAGTGAATTTGTGAGGAACGAACGATGTACAAACGTATGACATCATTTAAGAACTAAATGGTACCTAACTTACAAAGTAAATGACAATAAAGGTTAAGTGACTTTATGAGGTACTAACAAGGTACAAACGTATGGCGTCATTTAAGAATTAATTGGCATCTACTTACAAAATAAATTACAATAACGTTTGAATAAATTTGTGGGGTACCAGAGAGGTGACGTCATTTAAGAACTAATGACGTTATACATAAAATTATAATAAAAATAAAGTGAATTTGTTGGGTACTAAAGATATACAAACATGTGACGTCATTTGATAACTAATGACGTCATACGTTTCTACCTCGTTAGTACCTCACACATTCACTCAACCTTCCTTGTAATTTATTTTATAAAATTACAATTAAAATAAAGTGAATTTGTTAGGTACTAACGAGATACAAACGTATGAAGTCATTTGAGAACTAATGACGTCATACGTTTCTACCTCGTTAGTACCTCACACATTCACTCAACCTTCCTTGTAATTTATTTTATAAAATTACAATAAAAATAAAGTGAATTTGTTAGGTACTAACGAGATACAAACGTATGACGTCATTTGAGAACTAATGACGTCATACGTTTCTACCTCGTTAGTACCTCACACATTCACTCAACCTTCCTTGTAATTTATTTTATAAAATTACAATAAAAATTAAGTGAATTTGTTATCGCACTTTTCTAGATCAATCTACATTCACGGTGGCGTTTTAATATTACTAAAGCGCAATATTAAATATTTAACATTAAATCATTTAAATCAACTATCTATAGAAAAACAATGTGAAATAGCTGCGCTATCTCTAATTGACTTAAAAATGATTTATATTGTAATGTACCGTTCTCCAGCTAGAGATTTTAATATTTTTATAAATGTACTTGTTAATGTCCTCAATAATTTAGATGTCTTAAATACCAAAGTGGTAGTAGGAGGTGACTTCAATGTTCATTTTAATGAAAATAATAATTCACAAGCAATGCAAATCTGTGATATTTTTCAAAGTTTTGGGTTACATCCAACAGTCATCTTTGCAACTCGAGCAAAAAATACGCTAGATAATATTTTTACTAATATATCAGCCAGTAAGTTTACAGTAAATTGTATAAATACAACTTTCTCGGATCATAGGGGTTTATCCATTAATAGTATAACGAACGAATTCAATACAGATAACTTCAGAAATAAAATAATACGGCCTATTACTGTAACCGGTAAATTTGATCTTTACAGATTGTTATCTGAAGTAGATTGGCAAGAAATCATAACTGAGGCAGATTGTAACAAGAAATACGACATATTTCATAATATTGTCTTAACCAATTTCCACTTAGCCTTCCCTGTGAAAACCATAAGTAACAAAACAAGTAATTTAAACAAATTACATTGGTTCACCAATGACTTGCGTTGCATGCGAGATTCACTGGAAACATTGCATGAAGTCTATAATAAATAAAAAACACCTGCTAATTTAGCACTGCTTCGCATGCAAAAAAAGCAATATCGGACAGCAATAAAAAAGGCAAAAATTAATGCAAATTGCAATTTCATAAATAATTCGGGTAATAAAAATAAAGCCATGTGGCAAATCATAAAATCAAATAGTAACCAATACAACCAAAACTGTGATAACAAATGTGATATTTTACCGGATACTTTTAATTATACCTTTTTAAATTCAATAACGAATCTTGTAAACTCAATGCCTCCTGCAAAAGATCCTATATTATTAATGGAAAACAAACCTGATAGTGTATTTACTTTTGAACCAGTATCAAGCATTCAAGTAAGGGAGGTGGTGCGTTCTTTGAAAAGTAGTAGAAGTAAAGATATTTATGGCCTATCAGTGGATCTATTAAAGGGTTGCATTGATGTATTAATATCACCATTAACACATATTATTAATTCGTCTATACTGACATCTACCTTTCCAGATGCCCTAAAACCAGCTATGGTAATACCACTGCATAAGAAGGGCGACGCAAAGGACCCAGCAAACTACAGGCCAATCTCCATACTTCCCGTTTTTTCTAAAGTTCTGGAAAAAGTTATGTTCACACAAGTATATCGTTACTTAAAAGTAAATGGAATTCTAAGCGATAATCAATTTGGTTTTATATCTGGCAAGTCTACTGAAGACGCAGTATTACAGCTCACTGATAGTATCTTACATGCCTATGAACATCGTGAGCATTGTCTAACAACATTTTTAGACCTTACAAAGGCGTTTGACTGTGTCAATCATTTCATACTATTAAATAAATTATTGCATTACGGTTTTGATGACGCCAGCAGAAGATTATTTCAATCATATATGTCCAGTAGGAGGCAGGTTGTTAGAATTAATAATGCAACGTCATCTATGCGTGCAGTACAACACGGTGTGCCACAGGGTTCGATCATGGGCCCTCTATTATTCTTAATATATATCAATGACTATATAATATATCAGAACAACTGTAGAACAGTATTGTACGCGGATGACACATCGCTGATTAATACTGGAAGCGATTTGCCTGAGCTGATTCAACAGAACCGTAATGCAAAACGAACTTCGTTCGACTGGTTTAATAGTAACAAACTTGCCATAAACGAAAATAAAACCATTGATTTAATCTTTACATTAAAACCGTGTGAACATAACTTTAAAACTTCCGCAAAATTTCTGGGTGTTGAACTGGATTCTTCTTTGACTTGGAGTGTACATGGAAATAAGTTAGCAAACAGACTCTGCTCAAATATATTTCTTTTGCGCAATTTGTCTAATTCACTATCCCCTACAGCTTTAAAAACCGCTTATTTCGGTACATGCCACTCTATCATTTCTTATTGCATCCTTGCCTGGGGTCATTCTGCCATCAAAGACAGAATATTCGGGTTGCAAAGACGTGCAATCAGAATTGTGGCCGGTGTCCAATATCGAGAAGAATGCAGGCCACACTTTGTAAAACTGAAAATTATGACACTAACTTGCCTATATATATACAAATGCCTTGTTTATATAAAGAAAAACATAGAATCATATCAGTGTGCCGGCTCTTTACATACATATCATACTCGCCAAAGAAATGATATATATATCCAATATACGCGGCTAAGTAAATCAAGGGATGGACCTAGACACTGGGGACTTAAGTTTTACAATAAATTACCTGCTTTTGTCAATTGCCTTCTACTGAAAAATTTCAAAACTTATCTGAAAGCCAATTTGAGCTCAACTCCATATTATACATGGGATGAGTTTCTTCAAGCGTAAGTGAATGTAACTGTGATATATTACAGCCTGTGTTTTGTCTTAACTTTTAGACTTTATATTCTTATTTATATATATATATATACACTGATTTTAATATGTTAGCACATCTCCTGCTACCACTACTTTTAATATGTCACATTTCATTATCTGTATTTTTTAATTGACTTATGTAAACATTTTTTGTATGTACTTGCATCAATAAACTACTACTACTATTTGTACCTCGAAGCACCCTTCGTCAGCACGTCAATCTGTAGGCAATCGTTAGTATCCGTCGTTAGTACCTCACACATTCACTCAACTTTTATTGTATTTATCATTTTCGTATTATACGACAATTGGATTTCATAGATGATTTCCTGGACCACGTTGGACTTTTATTGTAATTTATTTTATAAGTTAAATGCCAAGATCACACCTATGCGAGCAGGAATCATCAAAAAGGTCCAAATCCGTGCTAATTCGCGTTTCAGAACGAACATGCGTCATAATTCTGCTCAATTTTTTAAACATATAAACTTAACAATGAGAGGTGTTAAACTCCCTATGATCGTCTTTTATATAAACATTTTAAAATAAGCATATTATGTTTTACCAATTTATACTTAGGTGATTGAAATTTTTGTATAACAGACTTTGAAATAACAATAAATAAATATTTTGAATAAATTTGAATTATGAATTCTATAATAATAAGTGAGTCATATATGGAATATAAAATATTATAAAAGTATTTCATTTTATCTATTATAATATCTTTAGTATTCATATGTTGATAATAATATTTATGTATTAATTATTTATGTCATATATTTACAGTTATGTGTCGTTTTTATCACGAAACGTAACCTAACCTATCAGAAAACAAATATTTACACACGTTTTTTTTTTTTCAAACATTCACGAACACACACATCATTTAATAAAAATTCACGAAAACCAACTCCACCTTCTCGATAACGCCTCCTTCATAGGTCATGGCTCGACTTACCTATATAATCTCCGCGATTTAAAAACGCCGATTTAATCACTTCGCACTTTGAATTAATTTTTATTAAAAAAAAAGATTTATCGCAACAATCGCCGGTGTGTGTAATTGTGAAAATCGCCGTGTGTTTGAAGGAAACCGACGCCGCCTTGAACCCGCTCTCGCCGACCAGCACTACATACTATATTACGCGAGACCGGTTTCGAATGGACAATATATACGCACGCCGGGGCATCAGCTAGAAGTATGAATCAACGGGATTGGATCGAACAGGCGTGCGCGTTCCGTGCGAGACTTCGCTAGGCGCGCGTTTCTCGTCACCCCCGAAAACCCACCCCCGCGAATATTATGATATGGTTCATAGGGGACAGTTCGAAATATTGCATAATGTTATTATATATAATGTTGTTTACAATTACAAAAAAAATATTATATAATATTGCATGATTTTTATATAACTCACTATTTTTTTATTAGAGGGCAGGATGATGTTAGAATATTTAACGTCAGTCTAATTCCAGATGATTCTGTCTTTTATCAACTGAATCCTGACTGTTTTAATTTCTGATTACTTCTGTTCCTTATTTGAATAATTCAGGCTGATTATATTAGGAAAAGAATTAGCTTGACACCTTCGGCCTAAAAATCGGTTAATAAAAGAATTATTAAACTCACAGAAAACATTAACAGTTTACATTGATAAAGGAGGAATTCTAATAAGGAACGCCAAAATCACAGAAACAGATAGAATTGACGTTTATCCGTCACCACTGTCATGAGCTGCATAAAAACAGAAGAAATCTTGTGTAATGCACATACTGAACATGTAAAAAAAAACAAGTAAAATGCCTTCAAGTCACCTCCAATCGAAGTGAAGATGTGAAACTTAACAATTTAGCAAATTCAAGGATGTAACAAAGAACTAACAAAACAAACCAAACTTTATTGTAAATATCAATTGCATTTTTATTGTTCCTGCTCTTAGCAGTCGAAATATGGCAATTTATATCTGATCTCAATTGAACTCTTGTAATATATGATACAATGTACATCGGGTTGCCTATTATGTATATGCAACCAATTGTGATCAATGAATAAAATAGTCTAAGCTCATCTTTCAGTGCACACCGAAACATATAAAATGTTACAATCCTAGAGTATTCTACTCGCGTATAATGGCTATTAATTAATCGAATGGTTTACTCCACTCGCATGCGTCTCATTTTGCAAAGCCCATTCTCATTATTAATAGCGTTAATTATGTGCTTGTAGAATAATATATTAATAGCTTATTTTATGCGTAACTGCATTTCAAATAAAATCTATTTTTAATTAATGAAAACCTAAGACAAAAAGAATTGCGTGAACGTTATAAAATGGTATATATTTATTAGAAGATGGATTGTAGAGCCACAGACAAACATACAGGCCGTCCAGTACTTGTTTTATCGAATACATGATTTAATTAAAAATAATACATAACGTTTGTCTGTGATAGAGCGTTAGAAAATGGGTGATTATATTATACATTTATAAGTAACATTCACACTAACGAAATCACCATCATACACTTATATTAGTGAGGGTTGGGCTACGGCTGATTATCAGGTAAAGCCGCAACAGTTCAACACGTTTAACTTAAAGGGTTGGACTACGGCTGATTATCAGGTAAAGCCGCAACGGTTAATGTTCAACGCGTTTAACTTAATAATGCCATCCCTTACTTCTTCACACCTAGACAAAGTGTAGTTCAGTATTTGAATACCTCATGGAAGGATAAAGATAAAGTGGAGAGTTGGAGGTTCTCTGTTTATTATTTTCTGACTTAAAATCTTGTCTCTTCCAGCTGAGGAAGGAGTAAAGTAGTAATACATTGATTTGCTGCTGAATTTTAAGGCTTTCACTTGATTTTACAGTTTGATTTTATTAAATCCAAACATTATTTAACTTTTTCTTTGTAATTGTGTAGGTAAATATAATTTATATTATGCAAACATAGTTTAAAATTTATTTTATTTAATAATAATGGATTTCTTAACCTCAAGGAAAAGAAATTAAATAAAAACGTCACAGAGAAAAAGGAGGACATAATGTATTATTTTCTGACTTCAAATCTTGTTTCTTCCAGCTGAGGAAGGAGTAAAGTAGTAATACATTGATTTGCTGCTGAATTTTAAGGCTTTCACTTAATTTTATAGTTTGATTTTTATTATTCCAAACATTATTTAACTTTTTCTTTGTAATTGTGTAGGTAAATATAATTTATATTATGCAAACATAGTTTAAAATGTATTTTATTTAATAATAATGGATTTCTTAACCTCAAGGAAAAGAAATTAAATAAAAATGTCACAGAGAAAAAGGAGGACATAATGTATTATTTTCTGACTTCAAATCTTGTTTCTTCCAGCTTAGGAAGAAGTAAAGTAGTAATACATTGATTTACTGCTGAATTTTAAGGCTTTCACTTGATTTTACAGTTTGATTTTATTAAATCCAAACATTATTTAACTTTTTCTTTGTAATTGTGTAGGTAAATATAATTTATATTATGCAAACATAGTTTAAAATGTATTTTATTTAATAATAATGGATTTCTTAACCTCAAGGAAAAGAAATTAAATAAAAATGTCACAGAGAAAAAGGAGGACATAATGTATTATTTTCTGACTTCAAATCTTGTTTCTTCCAGCTTAGGAAGAAGTAAAGTAGTAATACATTGATTTACTGCTGAATTTTAAGGCTTTCACTTGATTTTACAGTTTGATTTTATTAAATCCAAACATTATTTAACTTTTTCTTTGTAATTGTGTAGGTAAATATAATTTATATTATGCAAACATAGTTTAAAATGTATTTTATTTAATAATAATGGATTTCTTAACCTCAAGGAAAAGAAATTAAATAAAAATGTCACAGAGAAAAAGGAGGACATAATGTATTATTTCCAAGTTATTTTTTTAATTAAATTTATTTAAATAACTGCGACCAAGTGAATACTCTTTTCTATTGATGTTAAGGAAAGGACTCAAATCCACCATCCTTCATGGATTTTCTTATTATCAAATAATTGTATACTGACCAACCCCTCGTTCTACCTTGAAGAAAGTCGAGAAGATTAAAATTCAAGACTATTTCAGGTTTTATATTTTAAACTTCATGACCCCCATCCCTTCTAAAAAAATAATAAATAGATAGTAAAGAAGGAATTACTATTAGTAATTATTACTATTACTATTATTAAATTTGCATTGCAGTCTTTGCTCTCCCTTAATGATATACACGTTTTTTTTTTATTAATATATTTCTATCTGCATCTTATAATTATATACAGAGAGCTTTTTTTATCAGTATACATTTCCCCTATGTATACATGCAAAATACGCTAGTCAAACGCATTGATGTATGTATGTTTAGTTGCATATAACACGGAACTGAACACACATATGCCAAATAATCAACTAAACATATACACATTAATCAGTTCAATGCGTTTGACTCGCGTTTTTTGCAGGTATACACTTCCCCTAATGTATACTGATAAAAAAACCTCTCTGTATATCATAATTAATTTGAGGTGAGCTTCAATTTCTGTTTGAAATAAGTTGTTGAAGATTATCACTTATAACATTATTTTTAGGAGGCCATTTTAACGTAATTCAGAGCTTGATTGAATGTATCTTTTTGGGTCGAATTAAGTGATATTGCTTAGGATATTAGAATCTAGAATGTAACTAGTAACTAAGAAAAAATGAAGACGTTCTTGACTAAATGAGTTGAAGAGTGAAATAATTTTTATTAGTGGAAGTTATTTCTATCAATTAATCTTTATTATTAAAGAGAGCGAAACGAAAAAATCTTTATTAGATGTTTTATCTTTGTTGATAAAAACTAAATTTACAAATTAATATTATGTAATACTTTTCATAAAACTAATAATATTGTTATAAGAAATACATTACCATGGGTTTAACCATTACTGTTGTGGCAATGCATTTCAGATTAATTAAATGAAAAAGTTTAATGTTTTTTTTTTTACTTTTTAATTCAATTAAACTGCAATGAATATATTGTGTTATTTATTTTTTTATTGAAATATGTACTTAAAAAATATAAAATATAACAATAAATTGCCAACAAATTAATTTAATAAAATTTACAAGCACCATTCATCTATCGTATGGATAACACTAGTTATCTATAAGCTAGATGGATGGTATAAATAGTTATAGATACGATAGATTAATGGTGGTTGAATGTTATATTAAATTAATTTCGTTTCCTGTTTTCACAAACAGGACAAGTTCGCCTTCCTTTACTGGACAAAACGTAGACTCAAATCGCTGAAGATACCAATTGAAATTAGGCAATAGATGGCGCCTGCATAATCTTGCATTTATTATAAGTAATTTCTTGTTATATTTTACATGTTTTAAGTATTGCAATAAAAAATCAATAAGATAAATGAAAGATTCGCTTCTTACTTCACTTTTTATTTTTAAACAATACACCTAGTGTTTAATATATATATATATATATATATATATTCCCAAGGCACAGTGGAAGAACAGGGGATGTTTCGACATCTACTTGAACTCGTGTCTTGTTTTCCTTTTCTGCACAGAGAACTAAATAATTATTGTTACTTATTATATAAATATGAAATTTATATATGGAAGGAAAATAAATATTATTATAATTATTATTTAATAATAAAAAAATTACGAATTTTTCATTTATCTTATATAACACTTCACATAACTCATCAGTACAATTCAATTAAAAAAAACAATAGTTGTTACCCAGTAGCAGAAAATTTAATATATTATTGTAAAAAAACGTCTATTCTGTTATTTTAGAATTTAGGGTTACGCCAGGAACTGGATCGACTGAAAAAATAAAACCTAATGTTATAAAACAAACTTGTGAAATATGAAGATGTGTAACCATCCACATTGTTCTCCGTATTACCATGCATCTCTCAACCCGTCACTCATTCTACTCGACCAATATTAAATTTCACAGCACAATTATTTATCTATTTAATGCTACTAAATATACCCCTTTCATTTAATTAACATAACAAATAAAATTCGTACAGTAAAACAAATAATACACCATACAAAAAATGTCTATATAATTTGAATTGTATCCTCACTTATCCCGTGGTGAAACATTGTTTATGTAATAATTATGATTTATTTTAATTAATACACTTGGTTGTTCGTTTCACTAAATTTTTATATTTGTGTTCCGACTAGTTTCGACCAATGGTCATTTACAAGGAAATAATTTCATTAGTCGAAACTAGTCGGAACACAAATATAAAAATTTAGTGAAATTAACAACCAAGTGTATTATTAATTAAAATACTTCATAATTATGTCTATATAAAATGTTCCCCGACGAACTCGTCAATATCCTCAAACAGCATTTCTGCAAAGTTATCGAAATTGTCCAAAATATAGTCTGTAAACGATGCTAAATTTTTTGTTCCCGTATTCGTCAATACAAGGAAATCTTTTAATTTCTCCAGGGCGGGTTCACCGGCGTAGTCGACCACTTTTTGCTCGACGTAATCTTCGCCGTAAATCCTCGCGCATTTCATGAATCCGAACATCGATTTGAAGCATTCATTCCATGGAACTTTGTCGTGGACTACGAAATGATCAGAGCAAAAAATCTAAAATAAATAAAAATGCTTAATTAAAACTTTAGCGAATTAAAATACTTAAAACTTTTTATATATTTATTTTAATCACCACAATTGTTTCACCACACACTGGGTTAATCAGGCGAAGAATAGAGTGTAATTTGAACTTTAAGGAATTAAAACACTTTCAAATATTTATTTAATCGCCAAAATTATTTCACCACACAGTGGCTTCTTTGGACGTAGATATTTATTTATTTAACGAGATTCCTCTTACATACATATTGTGTTGTTTTTTTTTGTAAATCAGTGTTAGGATTTTTTTATTTATTCATAGCAAACAGGATTTGATTAATAAAATAAGCATTAACAATCAAGTGCTAAACATCTTTATCAATAATTAAAACTGTTACTTTATGTAAAATTCGTTTTTCGTTTTGACATTAAGTAAACTCAAATAAAAAGGATTTTAAAATAATTAACAAAATTATTTTATAATATTTATAATTGATAAAATTCTTTCCTTTTTAGCTACTGTAATATTTTGACTCATGTTACATAAGTACTTTAACAAATGTTTAATAATAGACATTTGCTACAATAACACATTGTATAAAACGACAATTTTTAAATCGAAAATATTTAATGCAAAAAAAGTTACATAATATAAGGCTATCTGCAGACACGTGTTTAATCTCTCATCAGTGAGATTTTGCCTTATACATAGTGCGGCAAAACAGACAGTGCAGTTTTGAAGGGCTATTAAAAAACGGCGCAATTTAAAGAAATGGGTTTTACTTTATCTTAATCGCTACATCACGCCGTTTTATGCATTAAGTCCTGAAGATGACATCAGAAAGACACAATGAGATCCCTCCCAGGTAGGTACCCCCAACACACGGAATGTACTGGGCGTTCCAAACTGCACTGTTTGTTTTGCCGCACCCTGTATAATTACAAAGCTGTTAAATTGATACCCGTTTGCACCGATTTCACTATAAGGCCTCCTTGGTTAAGGGTTCCTTAAAAGCAAAGGAAAGAATAGCGTTGATTGTGTTGCACCGCGTAGGTTTAATCTCTCCTTAGCTAAGGTCTCCTTAGTTGGGAGAAAATCTAGGGGAATGTTGGCGACTAACTTCAAGTTATTTGTATGCGCGTTGTTTGGCGTCATTTTTAAGATAACCTTAAATTTATAGTGACGTTTGATAGTATTTGTGCGATTTTTGAAACAATACTTTATCAAAATGGAATTAAACAAAATAAGTACAATACATTTATTTAATTATAAATGAAGTTAATATTTAATGAAACGTTCAGTCACGATTCATCTAGCGTATGGATAACTAGTGATGGCCATTTCGGTTAATAATTGAACAAATAAAGTAATACAAAATTATACATTTTAGGAGAACATTTTCCACCCCAAAAAGAGAGCAAGGGCTGCTAATTGTAGCAATGAAGAAAAATTAGCACTGTTTAATCTTGTTCGAAAATATAAACACATATTAGAAAATAAAAAAAAAAGATACTGTTTCAGTGAAAGAAAAGAATATGGCATGGGAAAATTTAACAGATGAATTTAAAAGCGAATACAGTACGTGTGCACGAAGCAGTATCAACCTAAAAAAGTTTTACGATAATAAGGAAAAGGAATTAAGGCAGAATATCTCTGCAAAAAATTGCACATTTTTAAAACAGGTGGTGGACCTCCTGACTCCAAATCCAATGATCCGTGCGAAAATATATTGATAGATATTGTTAATAACAAAACCATTTATGGTTTAAACTGTGATGTTGGTGAAGATGCAGGAAATTTCAACTCCAGAGCAATAAAGGTAATTTGAGTGAAATATTTAGTTTTTACTTTATACTATTTTTTATTTATATTTGTAGGAAATACCTTCAGATTTTTTGGAATTGGTACGTATTATTTATTTTTCACAAATATTGACAGTAATACATTTAATATTACCAATAATGAGTTTTATTATGCAAATATATACATATGTTCCGTCTTTTCTAGGAAAATATGTCCCCTGAAGCTGGACCTAGTGGCATATCATCAGCAAATGTATGTATTTTAATTTGAATATAAGGTATAATTACATACATTAATTTATTAATAATAAATTTATAGCAGGCTCCTCGAAATGAAAAACAGGTGAGAAGATAATTCGTATGTAAACAAAATTTAAATCCATAATAGTCAATCCAATTTATTGTTATTATTTTACACTTGTCAGAAAATGAGGACGATCCACCTACAAAGAGTATACAAAAAAGTGGAGACTTTTGTAAGGAAGACCTTGGTGATCTTTCGGTAATTAATGTTATGTTTAATGAAAATATATCAGCATTTATATTATTTAAAAATCTTGATTGTTTTAACAATTATTATAAAATGGTAATATTTTGAAATGTAGGTGATTATTTTATGTTAAATTGGAGTTTTTATTTTCACTCAGAATTTTACATTCTTGAAGTTAAATTTAACAGTAAATAATCATCAGTTTTTCTAAGGAATATTACTTGAGAAAACGACATAATTAAGAATGTAGTAGTGATTTTTTTATATATGTCTATGTATTTATATTAAAAAATATATAATTTTAAATAATTTTATTTTAGCAAAAATCAACTAAAAATAAACGTGCGCGAATGATGGCTCATTCCAAAGAAATACGAAATGTTGGTCGACAAGAAATTAGAATTGGTGAATTATGAATTAACAAAAATAAAAAATGATTTAAAAAATCAGGCGGAGGAGGCCGAATTAAAAAGACAGGCACTGTTACTAGACATTGCAATAAAAATGACCATGCTTAAAGAATTTGAAGATTGATTTTATAAAAAAATAAAAATGTTAATACTTTTCTGTGATTATTATCCAAAAATACAACTTCCAATGTAGATTTCATTTATTGTCTATTATAACATTAGTTAAATTAATGAAAAGAAATATACTTAATTATTTATCATTATTAATTAATAATCTTTTTTTTTACTTTATATTATTGAAACTATATGAACATTTTGTATACATTATACCCTTTGCCAATAGAAAATATTTAACAAATAAATAAAAAACAAATTTTAATATACAAACAAGATTTATTTTGATATAGTTAGGTATCATTTAAAGAAGATAAATTAAAATTTAGTGCTTTAATTTTAGTCTTGTATATTTAAATTGCTTTTCTAAAGTTTTTTGTTTGTATTTATTTATCAGAATGTTTTAATTGGCAAAGTGACAATTTACCTAAAATGTATAGTTTAATTTGAAAACTTTACCAACAAATTTCTTAATCGTTAAAGTATTGATCAATAAACATATTTCTAGCATTAATATTAAATTCACCATTATTTAAATATGGAATTTCTATATTTTGCATTAAATTATTCATATCTATATTATCTTCAATTACAAAATGATTCATTTTCAATTTTATTGCAATATTATGCAACACAGCAGTTGCTATAATAATATAAAGCACATTAGATATTTTAACTCTCATGCCATATGCCAAAACTGGAAATCGTCGTTTTCATACACCGAAACACCTTTCAATAACATTACGTGTCCGAATATGGCTTTCATTATATTTTATTTGTTGTCTTCCAACTGGATTTAATAATGGTGTGAAGAGGTATGGTTTTAAAGGGTATCCACTGTCGCCCAACAATAAACAATTGGGATATCTCTCATTTTCAAATTCCATTTTTAAATTACTATTATTGAAGATGGTTGAATCATGTCTTGAAACAGGCCATCTTGCCACAACATTAGTAATTTCTAAATTTGCATTGCATACAACTTGAACATTAATAGAGAAGTAACCTTTCCTGTTTCTATAAATTTCTGCATCATTTCCGCCAGGTGATTGAATTTTTATATGAGTTACACCTATGGCTCCAATAACTTTTGGAAATCGAGCAATATCATAAAATTTCTTAATTACATGTGCAATATTATTATTTGTTTCAGGTATTTTAATAAAATTTTGTAGAGTCTTGATATGACTCGTGATACTTTATGAATTACTCTACAAGCTGTTGAAACATATACTCCGGAAAAATCGGATGCTTTCGTATAGGAATTAATTATTGTAGTATTGCGAGGGACACAAAGGTTATAGTTGCTAGGATTAGATGCGAATTTCTGGGATGGGAGATTTAGGACAGAATCAATTGACAAAAAATCTGTTATTTCATATAGAAGAGTATTAGAAGGGTTATAAGGTGAAATTAGAGGGTGTTTTATTTTACTAGGCACTCTAGGTGCAGTTCTTTCCACGATTTCCATATTTTAAAGAATAACGGGATGAAGATTGTGGAACAGGAATACAGCATACTCTAGTAGAGGGCGACAAATCATTTTATAAATATTAACTGCAGTTTTTGCGTTAATACCCTGCTGTTTATAAGTGAGGCTTCAGTAAATAATACATCAATGTAAGGCACACTTGTTTGGCATTTGATTTAAGGATTTGGAAATGTGAGAAGTGAACAATTTTATTTATTATTTAATTTAGTAAAATTATTTATATAACTACGTCCAAGAAAATAAACTCTTCTTGAGTTGATGTAGATGTAGATTTATATATATTAAATAAAAATGATTTGAAAATAATTAATAAATCATTTTCACATTTAGCTGTGTGACCCTTGACTTACGTTACGTAAGTACGTTAAACAAATGCACATTAAAACAACTACTTCCCGAGCAAATACCCACGCCGGACATTGAATTACATAATGTACACCTGCTGTTGCACATCAATAAAATATTGTATAATGCAGCTAAATGTGGAAATAATTTATTAATTATTTTCAAATAATTTTTATTTAATATATAATGTTATGTTATAATGTCACAGCTATTTACTGAGACCAAGTGAATGAATACTGTTTTCTATTTATATTTTGTAGATTTATATATTATAAAAGTAAATAATTGTTATTTCTTTCTCTATGTTACTGATTAAATATATTTCGCCATAGAAATGCATACGTGCGAAATATATCTAACTAGAATAATAGTGTAATTTTCATGAAAATATTATAAACACAAAAAAAAGAGGCATCAATAATCAAATTATATAACCAATTAATAGATAAAAATTATATATTTGATTTTTGTCATTGTTTGTTTTGTATTAATATATAGGTTTTTTTATTGAAATCATTTGGTTTGTTTTACAGATAAATTATTTATTTTTAACTAGTTTTGGCTTAATGCTCTTTTCAAGAATAATGTTGTTTTGTATATTTCTTTGTAAATATCTGTTAATAATGATTGTATTATATATAACAGAGGAAAGAATAATAATTATTTAATTTTTATTAACTTTCAATTGATTTTTACAATAAATAATGACACAATGACGCTTCAGTTGTTTTTATTTATTGATACCAACAACATATAAATAAAGAAAAACTTCAAAGAGGGGGAAAGTGCCCGATCATATAGTACATTGCAAAGAAACGTGAACAAAAACAGTTGTAAAGCCAGTAGCGTTCAGTTAATGGAAAGTCAGCGCGAATTATCTAGATTTATTAGAAACGTAACAATTTTAACGGAATTCAATGACAATTTCAAGGAAACGCTAATTGCAAAATGTTTGTACTCATTATTTTTTACAATTTTTTCAAACCGTAACTAAAACAAAAAAGATAATATAATTTTAATCGAAAAAAAAAACATTAAACAATGACCAATTTGGGTTAAGTTAAAACGACTTAACGCAGACGTGCCCTTGCTAAATCGCTACATTAAACGATGACGAATTTGGGTTAAGTTAAAACGACTTAACGCAGACGTGCCCTTGCTAAATCGCTTCATTGAGGTTTTATTTAGAAATAAATGGATTATTTATTAAATTAAACAAAAAGGCCGAAATAGCCACCATACATCCATAAACTTGATAAATGGTGTTCAAACATTAAATAAATTTCGTTTCCTGGTCTCATAAACAGGACAAGTTCACATTCCTTTAATGAACGAAACAACGATTCTCGATCGTATATCTTGTAGACCTAAATTGTTTACCGTACGAGTTATAAATTAGATAAAATATGACGTTTTGTGTTATCTTTTCAATTACATGTAAAAGTTTGGTTTCATTTTAATTTCAATAAAATCAATAATAATCAAAAAAATTATTTATAAATAATTAATATAAACTTTATTTTTTATAAATAGAATATTTTTTACTTAAATAACTGTGACTATGTGATTAAATCATTTTTTTCCTATAGAAATATTTATTTATAAATGATTGATTTAAACAGTTTATTTTGTTATTACAGAAAATTCTGTTATTTTTTTATTATAAAATAATTTTATAATTACGTTTCGAGTGGCGAGAAGCAGCACAACAGACACACCTAACAGTTTCATTTTGCAACTGGAAATGAGTCCAGCAATAACTGAAACCTCTTACAAATATTTCAAAATTCATTTGTATAGATAAACATATTTAAATATTTTAAAGAATAATTTGTTTTTTATCATTAACTTATTGTGAATTTCTTTTGTTTAGATAGATGTACAATTTCTACACAGGTTATAATTTTTGTTACTGAAATTAGATGTTTATTTACACAAATATACAATTTGTAGAATTGTTATAAATAATTTATATGGTTAAACAATCAGTGTGTTTTTTTTTAATTAAATAAATTACTGAGATTTTATTTTTTATTTAAAAATATTTCTCGCTTTGTTTCCATTGATCACTTGGTGAAACGTAATTAAATATGATAATAATAATACATACATAAACATCTTTATTTCTGAGATTGGAAAATACAATTACAATACAATATCTAAAAATCATCATTTTAATTGTGAGTTTTAACATAAAATTAATGTGTTCTTCGCATTCTATTTTAAATTGACTGTGTATATTTGCGTATAATTCATTGTACAAAATATCAAAAAAATCATTATTTATTTATTATTTTGCCATCTCTATTTATTTTAGAGCAATATTTTCAGTGATGCTGAAACACAAAATTGCAGAACTTATTTTACTTTATAAAAATTGAAAGTAAACATTTGTTTATTTAAAAATATTTTTCTATAGTGTGAGTATATTTAAATGCATTTCGAGAATTTAGCAACAAATATCAAACAAAAATTGAGTCATGTCATGATTCTCTTTAAATTTAATTGTTTAATATTATATTTGAATTAATTCAATATTTTTAATAAACATTATATATATATATATAATCGATGTCCCCTTTTACCAATTGGTGTCGGGGTTTTAATAAACATTTAAATTGTAAATATCATATATAATATACATACCCTGTATTGAAAATGTAATTGGAACAGCAGTGCTAGTTAACATCTTGCGCCTATTTGATTTCGTCAAATACTTCGATTCAAAATGAATTTCACATATTTTAAAATTCCGTAATGATTCGTTTTCTGCAACTATAATCGCTGGATAGCCACAATTATTTTCCATTTTTGCATGCGTTCTAGATCGTTGATAAGGAATTTGAAAAAAACTTAGTTCGTTGTCTTTGTTTATAAAATTTGTGCAATTAAAATATGCACATCTCTTACACGATAACTTGAAGGCACTCATTTTTAAAGTCACAGATCGAAAAGAAAGTCCAAAAACGTAGCACAAGATCAATAAAAAAACAAAAAGCGAGAGGAGGAAATTCAAAAAATGACAAGATACGTCAAAACGAAGCACTGAACATTGCCAGTGCTTCGTTTAGACGCACTGAACATTGCCAGTGCTTCGTTTAGACGCACTGAACATTGCCAGTGCTTCGTTTAGACGCACTGAACATTGCCAGTGCTTCGTTTAGACGTATCTTGTCATTTTTTGAATTTCCTGCTCTCACTTTTTGTGATTGTGCTGATGTGTTAAATTTATATGTTATAAAATATAACTTAATTATTGCATTTTAAATATTTCTAATATTATTTACAACTTATTTAAATTGTAACAATTTTTATTGTTCATTTTAAAAAGGAAATAATTGTTAATCAATATTTTAATTAATTTAATTTCTTAGGAATGTCTTGCATACGAAGATGACGCAATTATATCCACATTAATTTATTAATCTGAATTATTAGTCTGAATCTGAATCGCGTCGAACCGAAAATCCGCATTCGCCGAGTATGTTTGTGAAGCCAGCAAACCATCTATCTATTAATTTTCTATGCAGCAAACACTGGCGACTATCTAAGCAGTCACGCGCCGTTTGAGTGAGAGGGAATAATAAAGAGTTGTGTCTGTTTCACTTATGGAAACCGATTGACTACAGACCGATCTTTTAGCAAACACATTTTCCTGGGACACAATTGTACATAGGGTTGCGTATCTAGATAATTTTTCAATTAACGGTTGTACTCAGCGCGCTTAGAGACCGGAGAACTACCACTGTTCAGCTTCAACATGACCTTCAAAGAGTTAGAGGGATTGAAGTAGAGAACAAGACTTCAGTAAGGTAGCTTAGCTTCAAGGCCCTGAATTATTACCGAGATTCCGGAGAGCACGTTTGTCAAGTTCTCTTCTCTGATGAGTCCCGCTTTTGTCTGCGTTCGCCTGATGATCGCGAGGGTGTAGAGACGACAAAATGAACGATACGCAGATTGCACCATTTCCGAACGGCGACCTTATAAGGGAGGTGAGGGCAGGTGTTTTTTTTTCAAATGCATCTTATTTTTGTTGAAAATGGTGCTTTAAATGCTTATAGATATGTGGAAAATTTTCTACAAGAAGCTATAGTGCCCTTTTCTCATTTTTTGGAGATAACTTTGTTTTAATGCACAACAATGCTATACCACATGTCACAGCTGTGGTGATCCGCTACTTACTTTTCAATCCAATTGAGCACATTTGGGATCAACTCCAAAGACGTATTCGTAGTCGTCCAGTCTTGTCAGAGACCCTCCAAGAGCTAAAATTGGCACTCCAAGAAGAAGTCCATGCAATACCTCAAGATTTTGTAATAGCTTTAATTTAGTACCCATTCAAGGACGAGGAGAACATACGCGCTATTAGACATCATTAGGTTGTCGGTTAAAATACCAACTTTTAACTTTTTAACGAATATTAAAATCCATATTTTACACCATTTTATACTTTTTTAAATTAAATTTCGTTTTGTGTTAATCTGTATTTTATTTTCTGTTAATTTATATTCAATAATAAATATTCCTTTCCATTAAAATCATTATTAAATTAAAATAAGAATTATATTAGTTATTTTTTCTTGATGTTTTTTTTTTGACGGTCGATGGTACTTGAAGAAACCATCGAAAATAGGACATCCTGTACATAAGGAATAAATATATTTTTTGCAAAAAGTTCGAAATTAATGCTCAAGGAGTATAAGAAATATGTACTTATGTTTGTATTAGATATTTTGATTTTATTGAAGTGATAGCAAAATTATCGAAAATAGCACATACTGTACATAAGGAATAAATATATTTTTTTGCAAAAAAAGTTAGAAATCAATGCTCAAGGAGTATAAGAAATATTTACTTATGTTAGATATTTTGATTTTATTTTCAATTAATAATAATAATAAAGATTTTTACTACACCTTAAAATATTTATCACTAAAACAAGTAATCTCAATTAAGCAATCCTAATTACAACAAGTTTCCACAACGAAAATGATAGCACATGCCTGATTAGAAAAAGAGGGGAGAAATGCGGCGATAAAGACAGCCAGCGCACTCGTGCAATGGTGTCGGTCGACAATCTCGTCGCGAAATTGTGTCTTCTCGTTTTGGAGGAAAACGAAGAGGGTGAGTTGCACTATACATCAACCTCGAGATTTGCAAAATTGTGTTCGTTAATCGTTTCGATAAATAACAGCGATTTAAAATGTAATGATAATGTCTCTCGCGATTGTATTGATTTGAGCGGCGTCCCAAACGCGCACGCGTCCTGATAATGTGTGGTCTAAATTTGTACGTACGAAAATCATGAAAGTGATGATAAATAAATGTTTGCGTTGTTTATGTGGCAAATTGTGGTTTTTGAATTAATCTAAATATGTCTCATGTTTGTGTATTTTAAATTTATTTTTGCATTTATAAATATGTCATCTGTATTTATAAACATTATAATAAATATTGTTTTATTCAAAATAGATTCACAGGAAAATTGTATAAATCACAGAGAATTATTTTTAATATGCATTAATAACTCGTGTGAAGATTATCATAAAAAGAATAGTAATTAAAATTAAATAAGGCAAAATATTGAAAATAATCAATTGCCATCAGTAATTCTAGATCTTCTATGAAGGAATGAATTGACAAAAGGACGGTTGAATTAAACGAATATTATCCAAAATTGTATAAAACTTAATGTCTTTCATTTTCTAGTTTCAAATAATAAATATTAAAAATAGGGATGTGTTCACGAAACGTTTCATTAATTCCTTTATTAAAACTTCGCTTACATTTTTAGAAGAAAAGTTTTATGAATAATGTAGAGAAGCATTATTCATAAAACTTAAATAAAATAGTTTCAATAAATAAATATTTAAAAAAATATATTAATAACACTTCTTAAAAAAATTGAAAATAGTGATTTAATTAACAATATTTCACCAAAAACGCTATACAAAATAGCCAGCCTGATTATTAAAATATATCTAAGATATTTGTTGGTGAATACGTGAATTATAATGTAGTAATATTATATTCCTTTCTTCACTTTTTTTTATTTTTATCACTATATGTACATTTCAAGCACAACGTGCTCTTTTTCAATAGTTTTATGTAAAATTGACAAATAAATAAATAAACATGTAAACAAAATTTAATATACAAATGTGATGTGTTATTAAAAAAAATAGAGCTCTTTTTGTAATATAAAACATAAATTTTCAATTTTTAACAGCATGATTTTTTGAACAATGAATTTATCAATTACAGATCAAAATAGAAATGAGGAATTTAAATTAGTTCTAGATGTTGCAATTTTTCTAAATTATTATGTTTCAATAATTAAAAAAATAATTAACAAACAAAAAAAGGAAATATTTAATTAATCATATTACAAAATTAGAAAAAATCAATGAAACAAATACAAATAAAAAATTTGTTAAAATTATTCATAAACCTAAATTAAATTATAAATTAATTAATAAATTAAATTAATTAAATTATTTAAAAAATTTAACCTAACACCAGCATTTTATTCTAAAACTAAGACACAATTTTTATTAGGAAATACATTTAACAAAATTAATGATTTAGAAAAAAGTGGCATTTATTCAGCACAGTGTTGTAACTGTGAGAAATTATATATTGGACAAACAAAAAGAAATTTAAAAACAAGATACAAAGAACACATCTATTATTCGAAAATAAACAACAGAAAATCCGCAATTGCTAACCACATAATAACATTTAGACATAAATTTTCGTTAAGCAATTTAAAAATTTTAAAAATGTCAAATTCTCCAAAACTAAATATGTTAGAAGCAATTGAGATGTATAAAAATTCTAGTAAACTTTTAAATTTTGACTTAACTCCGTTAAATAACAATTTATTAAAATTAATTGATTTAATTCAATAAATTACCTTTATCTAATTTTTTTAATAACACATCAAATTTGTATATTAAATTTTGTTTACATGTTTATTTATTTATTTGTCAATTTTACATAAAACTATTGAAAAAGAGCACGTTGTGCTTGAAATGTATATATAGTGATAAAAATAAAAAAGTGAAGAAATGAATAAAATATTACTACATTATATTGAAATATATGTTATCCAAAATTGCGTAAAACTTAAAAATTGTAATTTTCTAGTTCCGATAAATAAATATTAAAAAATTAAGATGTATTTAATAATAATAATAATAATCTTTATTGTCCAACAAATATACCATAAAAGGACAAATATCAGAAAAAAAGTACAAATCAATTAATTAATAACTAAAAGAAGAAATGATTGAAACGTTTCAGTAATTTGTTCCTTCAAAAATTGATAAAATTTTGAGAAGTAAATGTTTATTAATAATAAATCTAAAAAAATTGAGATAATGATTTTATTAGCAATATTTCAGAAAAAATTACTATAAAATATAGCCAGGCACGGCTGAAATTGAAGAGAATGATTTTGTTATTACAAATTGCATAAAACTTGAAGTCTTTGTTTTTCTGGTTTCAATAAATAAATATAAAAAATGGTGATGTGTTTTTTAAAGGAAGAAATTAATGAACGTTTGAATAATTCCTTCCTTAAAAAAATGCTAAAACTTTGAGAAGAAAAATGTTTATATATAGCAATCCTTATTAACAATTAAGTTTACAGGAACATATCAATTAAGTATATCACACAAATCTTAATTATATGATAAATGGCTATCGACCATAGGTCTTTCTGCCTGAATTTTAAATAAAAATGTCTTATTCTCCGCATAAACGGGTCATGTTTGATAATGTTGTCCTATTAGTCAGAATGAAGATGTAATTCAATTATCATTATTATTAAAGATGTAATAAACTTATGAATTGAGGTAGAGAGATATTTACGGTAGGAAATTATGTTTTTATTACGGAGAATACAAAGTGACTGTACTACGTTAGGTCTAGGTGAATAGGATTAGAGGTAAATTTGGTAGCAAGGAATTGTAGAAGGAATTTGATATAAGTGACTTTGGTGAGGTGATGTAATAATTTGAATACAATGATTTTATTAACAACATTTCACCAAAAATTGTTTAAAAAACAGCCGACTGGGCGAAAGCATGGTTGAAATTGAAGAGAATAATTTTATTATGCAAACTTAAAGACTTTGATTTTCTAGTTAATAAATATATATATATTGAAACAAAGGAAGAAATTAATGAAACGTTTCATTGGTAAAATTAAAAAATTCTAAAATTTTGAGAAGAAAACTTCTATATATAAAAATCTTTATTGTGACATAAATTTAACATATTGTACGATATAATACATTTATGGTTAATTAAGACCGTAGGTCTTTCAACCAGCAGTCCTTGTATTATGTCGTTGAAATGAGATAAGATGAATTCCTGTATAGTGGATTGTGGATATTGGAATTTAGAAGGGATATTAGGATTTATTTTCAGAAATTATGGGTTTGCGATGTTTTTGATTGTAGGATTGATGAAAAATGTTTAAGCTATTTGGGATAATATTAGTTTTGTGTGATGGATGGGTAGTGGATTATTTGGGTGTCGGAGTGTGGTGAGGATACGAAGAGAGGATCGTTCGGCTACGGCAATGTTCAAGGTAGATGAGCGTTGGATTGTAAAAGAGGATTTAATCGTAGTCCTGAAGGGGACGACAGCCTAGAATAATAAACAGGATAGAAGCGTCACGCGCATGTACCGACCATGACTGTGGCCAGCGCCTCTTTTAACCATATCGCCAACTAAAATTTTGACGCTCGGATTTAAAGTAATGTATAAGCACAGTATATTTAAAAGTACTTATATTAAAAAATGAGTACATAATAAAAGACATATTTAAAATTTTAATGTATAATTCTATACATGATTATATACATTACTGACCTCTTTTTATATATAAATCTGAGTGATTAAATTATTCTAATTAAAAGTGATTTTAATTAGAATATTTTTTATTCATTTATGATTTAATTATAATTTGAAAGGAAATAAATGGTATACAAAATTATACACAAATATCACACAATAAACTATTTACTTACGTGAATATAAAATACAATATATTTCTCCTGATTATGTGAAGTGTTGTTGAAGTCTGGATTTCTGTTAAAGAAAAAATACATACTAATTACCAAATAACCAAATACACAGTACATATCTTTAAACAGATTTACATAAAATTATTATTCCAAAATATAATAAAATGTAATTATATGAACAGCGTATACCTGTATTGTAAACATAACCTTACTCATTTATATTTACGATAATATAGCATACTATAATGTTAGAATCAATATCATACTATAATTAAATGAAGTAACAATTATATTCTTACGGTTTTAGCACTTTTTCCAGCAAAATAGACACTTATTTTCATAATAGTAGTAAAACGCACTTAAGCACACAAAATAAAGGAACCACAATGGAGGGATTTGTCGCGTTTTTGTCGCCTTTTCTTAGTCATTTGTGGAGGGACGGCAGTTGAAATGCCTTTATTAATGATGTCATGCCCTATTCAGGACTTTGGTTTTAGTTATCAGGGAATGAGGTTTAAAAGAAAGTTTAGGGTCGAAGGTTACCAAGATATTACACCTATTGTTAATTCTGGCATTAAAATGTGATGTATGGGGATTGTGGCAAGGAATAAATAGTTGGGATTTGTTAAGGTTTATGGATATCCTTCATTTAGCAAACCAAAGGGAAAGTGAGTCGATTAGCTCTTGAAAGGCGAGTGGATTGGTGGACAATAAAGGCGGTATCATTGGCAAACTGAAAGTATACGGACGGATTTAGATATTGTGGGTCAGGGATATAAATGTCATAAACAAAATAGTTATACAGGAGCGGTGACAGGGGGGAACCTTGCGTGGCTTGTTGGGGTGAGAACGGTTGAGAAAATATAATTAGGATACAGACTTTGAGCGATCTATTTTTAATGAAATTGTCTATTGCTCGAATTTTTAGGGAGTAACATTTATATAGGAGTTCTTTGTGTCAGGCGGAGTCAAAGGCTTTTTGGGTATCGAGGAAAAGATTGTCAGATTTTTTGTTTTCAATTCGGGATATTTGACAATTGGATGTTAAGATTGAGAGAGGAAGAGTTGTGAAACGTTTTTCCAGGAATCCGAATTGATAAGGCGGGATGTTATGTATGACGGAGTCCAGGATTTGTATTTTTAAGATGGATTCGTATGTTTTTCCAAGAACAGGAAGTAGGGTTATAGGACAAAAACTTGTTGCATTCAATGCGTCGTTATCTGGTTTTAAAATGCATATAATAATGTCCTACTTCCATTCTTGGGAGAAAGAATGGGATTTGTATAGGAAAATAAAAAAATTGATAATATGTTATGGTGGGGAATTTACATTTGGGGTTTATGTTTATTGTTTTTATTACGGGATACATATACAAGTGTATTTAAAGGATTATGATCTTTGTTAGTACTCTTAGGGCTGTTTTTCAGCGACTTGAACATTTTTTTAGGTTGACGGGGTGGGGATAGTAAGTAAAGATAGTGGCGTAGTCAATTAAAGGGCGGCACGCCATTTTATAAATATGTATTGTTGTTTTCGTACTTTTTCCTTTTACATTTAAAGTATGACTTTTGAAATATGCCTCCCTTTTCTTTACTTTATATTTAGGATGTTGGAGTGGTCTTTAAAAGTGAGTTTTGGATCAAAGGGGACGAAGAACGAATGCATACCTTAAACAAACTTAACGCATCAATTGAAAAAGAGATAATGAACATAAGACCGGATCAGCTTCGACATGTATTTGAAAATAAAAAAAAAATCGTGGAGTTAACATTTGCCTAGACAATGAAGGCCATCATTTTAAACCTTAACTTACTTCAAAATACATTGTATTTGTAATTAAAATGGTAAAAATTAAATATATAAATTATTTTGGGGAAAACATGTTTGCTACGCCAATGGCTTTTATTTTCGTAGGTCTTATTTCCCGATAAAATTGCCTTCGTTTAGATGGATTTGATTAAGGTGTCTCTCAAGTTTGATATAGTGTTGGGAGTAATAAATGGGTTTAATGAGATAAATATTGACATTTCGTCTGATACTTTTGAGATGTCATAATCTTTGAAATTAATTATAGTTTTAGGAACAGATGAGAGTGGCACATCGATATAAAGGAATTTACATCAATAAAAAAATTCATTAAAAAAATTCCTTCGCAGATTCATTACCAAGACTTTAAAACCGTTTTGATATTAATTTTGACGTTGATGTTTGTCATTTTTTAAGAAACTTATGAGAGAAATGGAAATATTCCACTAATCATTTTTAAACAACAAAGAAAACTATATATATATATGAATATTGAAAATCTAAAAGCTTTCTTCTCTTTCTTACATCAAACAATTTTAAATTCAAATCGCGAACACGCGTATTTACGCTTCGCGATTTGTGTTTAAAATTACAAGTACAATGAAGTTGAATTAAATAATGATTATTACAGCTACTGACTAATATTAAAATAACAAATAGAACAACATTTAGAACTTAATTTAGAAAATAATCGATAAGGTAAAAGTAGAAGCGACCGAAGAACACAGCGTTATTCTAATGTTGGGTACGACAATACTCTCTCAGGGGAAAAAACAATTTAGGTTTTGATAAGTGTCGAAATGGGCCAGATCATAGATAAAGAGGGGTTTAGAAACAAGAAGAGGCACAATATTTAAAAAAAAGTAGGAGATAGATAAAAGATAACAAGATAGGGATTCTGGGTATTTTGACATTTGCTGGTTTTATAAAATATACATAATAAAAAAACGTAACTACAAAACAATAATTTTACCTTCTCCTGTAAAATTATTGTTTAACAATACAAATAGATATACATTAATGAAAAATATCTTCATATAACTTATTACTATTGCGACTTAAATGACTAAGAGAGGCTTTTAATAAAATATTAGTACTCGCAATTGGCAAATAGAACAAATTGTAATGACACGATGCAAGACGAGGCACTTGAAACTTTATTATATCTAATATTTCAGGGGCATCAATTTTATTAGAAATAATTTTCTTTATAAAAGAAGCACTATATGTCTCCCGGCAATAAGATTGTAAGTCTTTACAATCTTGTTTCCGAAGAAGATCTGCGTAATCCGTCTGTCTGTTACGATAAATTCCACTAGTTTTATAAAAAAATATATTTAAGAAAACCCTTTCGAACATTTTCGTGCATCAGTGAGTCAGATATACAGAGAGTTTTATGTAACACCGAACATGTTAGAATGTATTCAATGTAAATGTGTACTGGATCGCATGAAAGCATTGGGTGCGATGTTATTGTCTACGATTTCTAATGGTAATATAGTCAACCCAATTTACACTCTTCCCATCAAAAATAAATTATATTTTTTTACTATTATGTCAAGTGCAACATGTTTAATTATGGATATTTTACTTAATCGCAATGCATACCATAAAAATCTTCACGTCCTTTGTATACATTATTGATACGTAAAGATGTCCAACTCTTCGTATACGTCTGCTTTAGGTACCAGAACAGTAAATGTCACTTGCTTGCGAAAATTCATTTTTGATGTGGAAGGGCGTAGTTTGGGTTGACTATATTATTTTTAGAAATAGTAGCCAATGACATCGCACTCAGTGCTTTGATGCGTTCTTGAACAAATCGAACATAGAAAAATTTACATTCAGTATATTCTAGCATGTTCAGTGTTACATAAAACTCTCTGTATAATAAGGGTACAATAAGTTAATATCTTAGAAACATTGACAGGTTCTCATCAAACATCCCAAGAGCTTATACGCCGAGTTACTGCCGAATCGCATATAATTCGAGAATTATAAACGGGAATCGAATAAGACACCGAGGTCTTTAATTTATATTTCTCGACGTATAACTCTATTTCTAATTTTATAGTCTCTTATTATAGGTTTTTGTTTACGTATATATGATATTACAACACACTTACTAGCGTTCAAAGTTAATTAGTTTTTAAAACACCATTCAATTATTAAATCTAAATTACTTTATAGCACAGCATATTCCTGTCCTGTGGTAATCTCACTATAGATTTTCTAACCATCCGCAAAAGCTAACGCGCATTATAACAGTGATGAAATAGGATCAATATATATTTTAAACAACAACGGGCCTTAATTCGAGGAATTAGAAGTGTACACAATTTTACAAAACAGTTTATCGTTCCTTCGGTCGGTTCAAAAATGTCTTAAGTTGTAAAAAATCACGTTCGTCCAATTTTTTTTTAAATTCGCATACTGCAACTAGAAATTAAATTACAAATATTAAAATAAAACAAATTTAAAAAAATTCAAAAATTTCAGCTGACGCCAAAGAATGGAGACTCCTGGGCCAAGAACAAGATGGCAGCCTTCTGTTCACCTGGGTGGAATCGGACCCTTCGTCTCCTCCAAAAAGCCACATCGGCATCTACAGCTACGCAGAAAACACCCTCGAAAAAATCTACTCATTCGATAAACCCGTCAACACAATTCAGGCTTCAGTCAACAGCAGACGCACAATGCTGGGATATGTCGTGAAGGAAGCAACTTCAACGAACGAAGAGGAATCCGAGGAGGAGAAAAAGTCCGAAAATGAGAAACAAATGGTGTACAAGCCGTATTTGGTAAAGTTGGACGATGAGGAGAAAACGGTCTGCGAGATGAACGTGGAACGATCGAAACAGATCATGATTCAGTTTTTGTACAAGAAGCATTCGGTTTTGACGGAGGATCAGAATGATAAGTTTCTGCTGTTGATGCACGAGGAATGTAAGGAACATTTGTTATTTGTATTTAAGCATTAATTATGATTTTGGTGTCTACACTTTGTTGAAAGAATATTTGAAGGAACTGCAAAACCAGCAAATTTAATTCATTTAATTAATTACACTGCACAACATCATTTCTGGTGATTGGGTTATGTTACATGATTTTAGCCTAATTTTCAATGACGATTTCAAATCTGTGATAAAAATGTCTGTATCAGCTCTATTTTGATAAATATATTTTTATTACGGGTGTGAAGTTAACAATAGATCCAGCAATAGATTAATATTTCGGAGAAAAGAAAAGCAAATCGAAAAATGTTTTAAACATACAATTAAGAAAGGTCTAAATTAATACGGTTAATTTTTCGATTTGCTTTTCTTTTCTCCGAGATATTAATTTTTGAATTCCATTGCTGGATCTATTGCTAACTTCACACCGGTATTTTTATTTACAATAAAATACAATACGATTACAGCTAATCCTATTTCATTAAGTTGTTAAGTTAAAAGAACTTTATTATATGACTTCCTTGCAGAAGTTGAAGTAGAGCTGTTCTGAATGCCCCAATAATAGTCAGCCATCATGTGTGCGTTCCAGTAGCATAAATCGTATGGAGGTCCTGATGGAATCGCTCGTTCTGTTCTTCACTTATGTACACAGAATGTATTCTCTTACAT
The DNA here is from genome assembly GCA_963082785.1 of Philonthus spinipes. Classification (NCBI taxonomy): domain Eukaryota; kingdom Metazoa; phylum Arthropoda; class Insecta; order Coleoptera; family Staphylinidae; genus Philonthus; species Philonthus spinipes. The sequence continues at coordinate 14,138,263 of OY720307.1, read as the reverse complement.
TTTAGAATCTGTTTTGATAAGTCTATAAATAAACGTCACTCACTAGAAACATAATTTCGTAATCCCATTGCAGCTATTAAATCAGGTATATTTTTTCAAAGTACAAAATCATCTTCTTCCGCGAAATATTTAAGGAGCTCCTGTTCTCTTGTGCGGTAATAAGAAATTTTAATTTCTTTTGTCCGAATCTTGGTTAACTCTTACAGACACAGACATTTTAACATATTATTTACCCACGCTGCACGAAAAATAAAATTGTATATTTTTGAAAATTAATGTTTATTAGAAAAATAATAATAATATTTAGAATACAGAAAACAATAAATGGTCATCTTCTTGGGCTTCATTAACTCCTGGAGGGATGGTACAACCGTTGTACCACTAAGCCTGTAAAAATTACGAATACATGAAATTTAAGTCCGAACACCAAATCATATTTTATGCTATTACCTTTGTATGAAATTCTTGGAAACAAGTCCTGCTTTTTGTGAGGCATAGAGGCACTCTGCATACAGAACACATCCATTCAGTGCGAATTTGAGAACGTGTAGTACTACATTTCGCACATCTTCTTCGTGTTGCACGAACTGGTTTTAGAAGACTGATGGTTTGTGTTTCTTGATTGCTAATGGTGAGCTTGTAACCATTCTCATCTTAGAATAAATTAGTTGGTCCGCTAGTAAACCATCAATTACTTGTCTGCAAAAATTCTTGTGGGTGATAATGTTTCCTTGCAGTTTATACAATATATACGAATTGACGACACAAATGTCCAGAAAATGGAAAAAAAATTGGTGCCACCATTTATGACTTTTACGATCAATTTCGTACGATGATTTCAGTTGATCAGATTTATCAACAAAATTCAGGTTTGCATTGTAGTCGACAAGAATTTTCGGACAATCTACATTTATTCGGTCTCCATTTCTTCCCCGTCGACTTACAGTTGCTGTTTCTAGGGGATTGTGATAGTTAGAAAGCAAGTGCACATATCGTTTATCTTTCCATTTGAACATTGATATTCCTGACTCGCTGCATTTCCAATCGAATTCACCTCTTGCTAACATTTTGTCATCTTTCATCTTCGGATTTTTTTTTTCTCTTGGAATTTACAGTTCCGCAAGCATTAAATTCTTTCTATTTATATTAAATTCTTTATATTTCAAATCCAACAGTAAATCGTAAGAATTAAAATAATTATCAAAAAACAAGTAATGATTTCTAGCGTCAAGTCCTTTGATCAAATCTTTTACCACCCGAGCACCCAAGTTCTTCTCAACAATATTCTCCTTCTTGCCGGTGTAAATTTGAAATCTGTATAGATATCCAGATATGTTTGCTAATGCCCAGATTTTATACCCCCGTTTTATTGTTTTTTTTTTTGGCATATATTGTTTTAGGGAGCTACTACCCTTAAACTAATCATTGACTCATCTATGGCTATATACTTATCAAGAGGTAGACATTATTCAAAATTATCTCTTAGTTTATCAAGCATTGGAGGAACTTTGTACAATTTGTCATACATAGCTTCATACCTTTTAGGCAACATATTGTTGTCATTGAGATGTATATTGTTTAGTAACCAACCAAAACGATTGACAGTCATGAATTTACTTATGTACGAATCATGCAAATCTGAACACGAACTCCAGTAATCCCTATAACTAGGCATAGGCTTGATTCCCATAACCAAGATCATGCCGAGGAAAGCTTTAATTTAGGTGTTGGTAGGTTCAAACCGTTTTCCGGTGTCCTGGCATTTTTGTGTTGCGTACAAACTAAATTTTCAATAATTTTTTCGTCAAATAATATAGTAAAATACTTATAAGGAGAATGCTCATCCTGTTCCTTTACAATATCTATTACACCAGAATAATGAATTCTGGCGCTGGTACAATGTTATCGGTGCTATGTCCCCATTTAGTAACAATGCCCTGAACATTTATAGGCCGGTTTGTAATGTTTTGAGTGAAATATTCATTTCCAGGTCTGAATCATCAGAATAATTTTCATAAGTTAAAGTTTCAATAGTTTCAGTATTGTTCAAATTATCGTCATCATCGTTATCATCAGCTTCAGACTCTGGATCCGACGGAATATTTTCAAAATCATTGGTCCATCCTTTCAGTGCAGATGGCAAATTATCTATTTTATTCACCGCCCACTCTGTTTATTAAAGAGCCAAACAGGATGAAGTTGAAATGGAATGAAAGAAGCTGTGTATGAAGCATTAATATTTTGTTTATTTCAAAGGTCCATGTATGGCATTATGTTTGGAATATGACAGCGTCAAATGTCCGCCTCGGCTTCTCACAGTGACCCAGATACGAGAGATCAAATTTTCAATGAATCTACCGCTTAGATTCGGCTGAATTTGAGCGATGGCCTGAGGGTCAAATCGCACGATCTTGGTGGCCTATTCACTTCATCTTTGCGAGCGAACCATACCTTCAAGTTATTCATGCAAAATGTCTATCGTGGCGTTCGCTGTGTGGCACATAGCACCGTCCTGCTACAACCACATGGCATGAAGGTCCGTATAGTTTAATTCGGGCCAAAAGAAATTGGTTATCATCGATCTGTAGCGCTATCCGTTAATGGGGATGGCTTCACTAACGTCTTTTTTGAAAAAAAAATAAATAAATACGGACCAATGAGGCCGCCGGCACTAAATACGCACAAAACCGTCACTTTTTGTAGATGCATTATCATCTGGTGAACCTCGTGTGAATTGGCGCTGTCTCGTATCCGGCAATTTTGTTTGTTAACATAGCAAACTCATCCAAAAATGCGCCTCGTCGCTAAAGATGATTTTTCGCCCAAAATTGAGGTGCTATTCTAAACGTGCCAAAGCCCAATCAGGGAACAAACGGCATTATTTATGATCATTAACTTTTAGCTCCTGCTGGATCTGTTGGATGTTGTACGGGTGGAGGCTCAAGTCTTGATGCAAAATTGATATCTGTTGTTGATATCTGCGAAAGATCAAGCAAAGAGGGACATAATACCGGAAAACCTGGCCAAAATTCTGAAATTTGGCAATTTATCTCCAAATAGGCTTTTATTACTGAAAAAATTGTTAAATAATGTATATTTCAAAAAGAGATGAGTTATTAGGGGTGCAACAAATTAGATTATTAGAAAGTAAAAAAACTTTGTGGTCTTATTAATACTGTAATGCTGATAATTTCAAATATATATTTTAATATGTAACATATGAAGGTCCTATCAAAGAGGATGAAATACTAGTATACTCTATGGTCCTATGTTTTAGAGGGTACAAACACATTATTAATAAAAATTACATTTTATTTTTTTATAATAATAACGAAGTAATAGATATAATAGGTAATCTTAGAAAATGTATGTAGTAAAAAATATTAATGGTAACTTAATTGTCTCTAAATTTACTGTCAATAGCAGTGACAGTGAATTTAGAGACAATTAAGTTATCATTAATATTGTAACTTAATTGTACTTGAAATTTCAAATTACGATCCTAACTAGTCAAAATGTTTTTCATCAGTTTTACGAGAAGCTAATAAGTTTAAAACTTCTATGTTAAATATTTGCATCTGTTTTCTTGAAATCCTGCTTATGGAAGTTATTAACGGATCCCATGTAATCAGAAGCAAATTCAGTAAGTCTGTGTTCGTTGATTTTCTGGAACTTTTCCTGGTGTAGTTTTTTCAGAACAACTTTAAGTCCATATTCCTACATTCTTGTGCCTCCTTAGAAAGTTGACCAATAGGAAGCACAGAATTTGAAATAATCGTTGCTCCATGGATTAAAATTTTATGTATGCTGGTTGGCATGTAATAGCATTGATATTTGTTGACATATAACTTGGTCGTTTTCAACGTAAATTTCTGAAATGCCTCTACCTTTACTTTAAAGCATAATGAAAGTGATTCTAATATTTTTGCACATCTACTAATTAATTCTTTGTCCACGCCTGTTATACGGGATGATACTTCAGGGTCTTTAAAAAATCGTTGGAAGTACCATTTCCTTCGGATCTTACCTGATCCACAACCAATCCCAATTCTTCTTTAATTTTTTTTGTATTCCTGCTTTCTTTAACTTTAGTGTTTCTCGGTCATCTTTACGAGCTTGCCATTTCTTGAAATCAAGTCGATGGAGGAAACGTCTAATCTAAGCATGGAGAGAGAGTCCAAAACAGTAGGTTTCTACATTTAACTCATCCTTTCTAATATTATCGATTTTATTCATCTATATCGGCGTTGCTCCACCTACCTTTCATTTTTGAGTGAAGGAATAGCGTTACTCACTGTTCAAAGATTTATGGGGCCAGTTTATGCACCGGTCTAACCACTGATCATTTATCTTATAGAACACTTTTTTACCATACAGAATGTTTTCCTTCGTGCAAAAATTTTACTGCATTTCTATACACTGCTTTTTTGTGGCTTGTGGATTATCTGCATATAAATTCTCTACATTAAGTTGTTTCAATATTGCATTTTGCAGACGAATCACCACTTTTCTGTTCTCGCCAAATTATGTATAAATCACTCCACGTATCAAAAGTTTATTTATTTTTCAAGTGAAAAATGTAGGTACTTAAAAATACTCCACGTATCAGAAGTTTTTTTTAAGTACTAAATGTAGGTACTTAAAAATTGTAGTGTAGGGTCCAACACGAATTGCAGTAACTTTTTAATTAGCGCCTACTAGCACCCAATATTTTTCACCTTGTAATATATAAGTTTCAATCTTTTTACTAAGACTATTGTTTTTACGGGTGCTCGAAGGGCCATATTACTTTTACTCCAATTTATAATTTTCAAAGTGTAAATAACCTCAATACCAAAATAACTGTTTTAGATTTAATATTATTATTACAACATTAAATAAATAGGTATTGAATTCTACTTACGTTCATCTACTTGATCCATCATTCAAATTAAAAAATACACTTTGTCCTCGACCAAGAAATAATTCTTTAAGTATCACTTAAAATCGCTCTCGAAGTTACAAAATTTAACTGACCATATCTTGGAAATGCTGCGTTCAAACTTCAATTAATCTCTAATCCGGTAATTCCCAGATATGTCACTTGAAATCTATGGTAACTAGATACAAAATTATAACCGCAAATATTTTGAGTTTTGGCCAGGTTTTCGGACGTTCTGTCCTACTGTGGCACGGCGAAAAATTAACTACTTTGGGTTTCCTGCACAATTTCACGGACAGCAGCGATTTTCTCGGCCTATCTACCGTTCTTTTGGCGTATGGGTTGACTGATTATTTACGGAACCGATTGTCTCGAATCTAGCCACCAAACGTTAGAGAGTCGACTTTGAAGGGCCACCTTGTCTGCCGCATCGCGCGCAACGTTTGCATTAATAATAATACTTTATTTACGGAATTCACCTTTTTACATAATAAAGTACATTAATAATAATAAAAAATAACTGTAAACTACTAATTAAAAGCAAAATATAATAAACAATTATATAATAATAATAATGCTAAACTAGTTCAAATTATAATTATCCCAAGTCAAGTCAATAAAGTTTATTGACATTTAATTTAATAATAATAATAACCCTATTCACCCTAAACACCTTTTAAATAATATACTAATAAATTTGGAACAAAAAATTATAAAAATGACTACATGACGCAAAAGTAATACATACTCAAAAATACAATTTAACAATATTAGATAAGTACATTCTCAGAATTTATCTTTTTGATAATAAAATTGTATCATTTAGACGAGCTGCTCATTCGAGTAACTTGCCACGGTGACTTGGCCCCTATTGGAAAACCCTGTATATAATGGGGTCAATGTTGTGAATAAAGATATTTATACATATATATATAAAAGCCATCTCTCACCAGTAGTTTTGATTTATTTTGTAGGTGTCTTACAATACCAACTGAAGTCGAAAGCTGAAAGTTTTACAATGGAGGACTTCAACATGGAATCGCTCTTGAGGGTGTTTATTTGGGCACAATGGGACGCCGCTCATCAAACACTATATTACATCCATTACAGGAAACCGATGAAATGTTTGGTTGAAGGTGATGAAGTCGAGTCAAATTACAGCACGAAAATATCTCCCACCCTGTCTGGACTTCAATTTCACGACGATTTACCGCACGAATCGGTGGTAAGTAATAATAATCCAATATAATCTATAACTGCAGGAATTTTGGAAAATTTTAGTTTCTACAAAATGTTAGCTTTATAAAAATTACATTTACCGTAACAAAATTGTCATGACATATAACCGAGTGATTAATTTCAAATTTCTGAGATAACAAAAATCCTTACATTAATATACAGAGTTATAATAATTGATGGACCCATTTTTAAAAAATCGTGTATATATATGTATATATATTTGTATCTTTATTAAACCATAAAATATACATTGATACTTATAGTTAGGTCTGTTGATGGATATACATCCAATATAGTACATCCTGTTAATAACTGGTGTAAACATAAATATAAGGTTTTCCAATGATTTTGAAGTGTCGTTTCGGCCATTTGTAATATGTCATGATCTGTCATTTATTTTTAATTGTATTCTGTAGTGTTTACAATTTCATCATGGAGAGATATACACAAGAACAACGTTTACAAATTATTCAGTTTTATTATCAAAATAATCGTTCTCCAATTGCAACTTTTCGTGCGCTTTTGCCATTTTATGGTCGTAATAATCGTCCAAGTGTGCTCGCTATTCGTCGAATTGTTGAAAATTGTGAGCGTACATTTTCTTTAGATAATGTTAAAATGCCAATAAGACAAAGAACCACTCGAAGTAATGCAAATATTGCTGCCGTTCAGGCAAGTGTTGCTAAAGACCGCAATTTGAGGATTCCAAGACGTTCTCAACAATTGGGACGGTCTCAAACCACAATCTGTCGGATTTTGAAAAAGGATTTGGGTTTGCATCCGTATAAAATTGTTCTCACTCAAGAACTGGAGCCATTGGACCACCGTAAATGTCGTGAATTTGCTGATTTTGCCTTGGAACAACTTGAAAACGATTACGATTTTTTAAGAAAATCATCTTCTCCGATGAATCTCATATTCATCTGAGTGGTGCGGTAAATAAACAAAACTGTCGATTCTGGTGCGAAGAAAATCCACAAATTATTCAAGAAAAACCATTACATTCGCATAAATTAACAGATTGTTGTGGTGTTTGGTCTGGTGGAATCATCGGTCCGTACTTCTTTCGAAATGAAGATGGTAACACCGTTACTGTCAATGGAGAGCGGTATAGATCGATGATAACCAACTTTTTATGGCCGAAATTGGAAGAAGTTGATCTTGGCAACATTTGGTTCCAACAAGATGGGGCTACATGCCACACATCAAATGCAACAATTGAATTATTGCGAGAAAAGTTTGGAGATTCGATTATTTCAAGAAATTGTGATATTGAATGGCCTCCAAGAAGTTGTGATTTAACACCATTAGGCTATTTCTTGTAGGGTTATTTGAAGTCATTGGTCTTTCGAAATAAACCAGACTCTCTTCAAGCTTTACAAGTCAATATTGAACGTGCTAGCCATGATATACGACTTGATTTAGTGGAAAAAGTGCTCGAAAATTGGCTTCATCGAATTCGTTCCTGCAGAAGAAGTCGTGGAGGCCATTTGAATGACGTTTTATTTAGAACTTAATTGCATCGATTGTACTTCACATTAAATAAAAAAAAACATTTGAATTTCCTTAACAATGAGTGTGTTTTTTTTAAGAAATCCTATCACTCTTATTGGAAAACCCTTTATATAAAATTTACAATTAATCTATGACTTCTTTATGGTTTCACAGATCGGAAAAAAATCGTTAATATCATATATGGTACTGTTTTTCAGAATGATTTTAATTCTTTGTTTAAACGAACGTAGTTCCATTTCTTTAAATGAAGGTGGTAAAGCATTGTACTGTTTGCCAGCGTTGTACTGTGGAGACTTCTTATAAAAACTGTGTTGGTATTTGTTTATTATAATTTTCCGTCCTCTCGTTAGGTAATTATGCATGTCACCAATAACAGGTAGGTTTGTATAATTTCTATGCGTTATCACTAAGAGTTTATATATACTGGCTGCACAGTCATTATAATATTTGTTGTGAAGTACGCTTTGCAAGAGTCTATTGGCTTTAAGTTAAATATCAGACGGATAGCTCGTTTTTGTAAAGTAAAAAGTCTTTTAGCATCTTTACTTTGTCCCCAAACGATTATGTTATGCCCAATATGTGAGTGAAATATTGCATAATATACATTTAGCAGAGTTATCTGATCAAGTTTTGTTTTTAAAGATAATAAAATGTAATAACTGCTGTTTAATTTTTTGCAGATATAATCAATGTCAGATTACTGTCTATAATAGTCCCAAGAAACTTAATTTCGTTAGAGGTACATATTACATATTCATTTACAAATACATATTTACATCTCCATTTACGAATTAAAAATATTTTTATTTCTGAATACGCTGTTAATTTCCAAAATTTCCATTTTTGTGGTGTTTAGTAATAGTTTGTTGCATTTGCACCAATGTTGAAACTGTTCTATCACTATATTTACACGTTCTTTGACCTCTTGTAGACTTTCCCCATGAATCACCACTGCCGTATCGTCAGCATACATGAAAATATCCCCATTGGTGATCGTTTCCGGTAGGTGATTTATAAACAAAATGAATATTAGCGGCCTTAATGTACCTCCCTGAGGGGTGCCCATATTGCTGTCAAATGGGTCAGTCTGAAAATCATTTACTTTGAACTATTTTTCCGTACAACATATAGGAAGTGATCCACGAGTTTATTGGTTCTCTGATACCCAATGCTACAAGTTTTTGACTGACAATCAGGACAATCAAATGCGCTGGTGAGGTCAAAGTCTACTATTTTGTTTGAGTCCATATAGTCATAACATTTTTGAATGTACTCTTGACAAGCTGTTTCTGTAGATCTGCCTTTTCTAAATCCATGTTGGCTTTTTGATAAAAGATTATTTTCATTTAAATAGTTCTCTATTGAACTGCACATAGTCTTTTGAAAAACTACTCACAAGTAAAATTGGACGATAATTGATAATTTTATCCAAATCGCCTTTTTTGTGTACCGGCTTCACAATAGCCGTTTTAAGCAATTTGGGGAATTCTCCCATTGAAACAGATTTATTGAATACATTGGATTGAATTGGAGCAAGCAGGTCTGAGCATTTTTTTATTAATTTATTTGGGACTTCATCGATGCCAGTAAATATTTTATTTGGTAGTGAATTGATAATATTACAAATGTCATCAGTGGTTGCATCGGCAAAATACACAGTGTTACTTACAACCTGTTTTGATACAGTGCAGCTGTTTGTGCTATTACTGTAAGTTATATAACTGATCTTATTTTTAATATTTTCGGAAAAATGAAAAGTCTTACTCATTTAAATATAATATTAGGTGTGCAACAAAGTTCTCTACTGTGGACCTGTTTCTCTTGAAACCAAAGTCTTACTCATTTAAATATAATATTAGGTGTGCAACAAAGTTCTCGATGTTTTTTTTTTTACGAAACTGCAACTTTATTGTTAAAACATGGTTACAAACGAATCATTCAAAATATTGTCCATCGCTAGCGACAACTTTTTCCCATTTTTCAAGCAGTGTTCGTTTTTTGAGGCTATCCACGAATCAAGGCATTTTGAGATGTCTTCATACAAGCGGAACTGCTAATTAACCAAACCATGTGACATCGAACGGAACAAGTAATAATCGGACAGCGCAATATCTGGAAAATATGACGAGTGGGGTAGGACTTCCCATTTGAGAGTTTCTAAGTAGGTTTTAACGGGTTTGGCAACGTGAAACCTAGCGTTGTCACCTTGTAGAATCATTTTTTCGCATTCAATCGCTTGGAAATGGCTTAGTGGGTAACTCCTAATGCTGAAACAAGCTCTTTTTGCGTTCGGCACGAATCCTCATAGAGCAATGTTTCCAATACAGCGTCTTCGAAGGTTTTTGGACTGCCTGCATGTGAAATCACCGTCTTTCAGGTGACCAATCACAGCACGTTGTTTCACTTAGAGCAGCATCTCCGTAAATTTTTTGGAGTTCTCGATGCGCTTCAACCGCCGTGTATATGACGCCGAAAGTATAAGACGCAACAACAACATCACTAATGTGTCAAAGCGGTTTGTTTACCATATGTCTAAGCTTAGTTCATAACGTTTCGGTTTTGTCACAATCGGCCAGCACTTACTATTGGAGTCATCTTTTGAAAAACAGCGGTAACTTAGTTGCACACCTAATAATTTTTAGATGTTCTCATTTCCCATAGAAATTTGATATGTAAATGAATCTTGGTAGATAGACTTTGATTAAAACACTTGGTTTGTTTCACTGATTTTTTATTTTTACTCCGATTAGTTTCGACCTTAGGTGAGAATGACTTAAGTCGGAGTAAAAATAAAAAATCAGTGAAACAAACCAAGTGTTTTATTCAAAGTCTATTAATTAAATATGTTTCACCACGGGTTAAGTGAGAAATTAATTCGGAATCTTGGTAGATTTGTGTATTGTATCATTTTTACTCCTGTAATTGTTATGTAAAATGATCGGAAAGAGCAGGAAAACAGTAATAAAGACGGTGCCACTTGAAATGAGGCAAAAGGTGGCGCTTGCGTCGTTTTAATTTATTATGAGTAATAAAGATGTGATTTGATTCACGCTTGCTAGCTAATTACAGATTATTACAGTAACTAATATAACTTTCTTATTCTAGCTAAACATTCCTTTGAATTTACCACACTTATCAACCACAACCTGCAACATCTACGAAGACGACACCGTTCCACTTCGCATCCACAACTGTTCCCTGGACTTGATAGTGCTCACGGATTCCGAAGGAATCGTTTGCATTTGCCATCATTATCTCTATCAGGTACTTGAAGATCAATAATTTCACTTTGTGTCATTTGAAATGAATACAATTTTCAGCCGGTGCAACCACCCGTGGATCTCGAAGAAGACGATGAGAGCCCCGTTCATTTCGCCTATTCAGTGACAGTCCTGCATCAGAGCTGCGTTTTGCATTGCGTGGTTCCTGGGATTCCGTGGAAGGAAGCCAAAACCATTCGACCTTTGTTTAAATTATACGGTAAATGCATAACATAATGTGCGTAAAAATGTTTGCTTAATGCTTCAATTTGTTTTAATTTTATTATAATTATTTCGTTCAGGGGAATTGTAAAAAGTTACTAAATTATAAGAAGTGAGCAGGTGCGGATAGGCAGCATACTAGCTCCCGGGGAAATATTATATATATGGTGTCATCCAAACAAAACGTTTTTCCACCTACCGGTCCATGGGACAAATTATCCACAGGCCCGCCGGGAAATTTCCCGGTCTCAAAGTCACATCGTCAGGCAAATGATTAATTATATATACAGGGTGGCGCAAGATTCCGATGAAGTCCAATATCTCAGTTATTTAGAAATTTACAAAAAGATATTACTGACATAATTTATAGCTACTGTAAAACTTCACATTTTAAAATTGGTTTCATATATACAGGGTGTCCAATAATTACGTGACGTATCAAACATATGATTTTTTAAATAGAATGCTATATTTTTTATGTCGATTTTAGATTCTACGCTTAAAATTAATCATTTTTGACATAAGGTTTATTAGGTCAGTTTTTAATATTTTAAAAGTTATAAACAATTTAAGGTTGAAATCAATAGAAGATTGGGGCCTTATTTTTCAAAAATGAAAAACGATGTAAACTTTCTGTTAACGCAATTTAATTGAAAAAATGCTTAATAATATTGGGAATAATCGTTTGTTACCATAAAGCAAATGTTGTGTACAGGGTGAAACAATACGCAAAATGATTTTTTTCTTTTTTCACTTAAATGGAACACCCTATATTTTTTACACTATTTCGATAGAAAATTGATTGTTCTTTAATTTTTGTATAATAAACTATACCCCTATCTGTTACCATTTTTTAACAATTTCAATTCAAAGTACAAAATTATAAGTTTCGCTTATAATCTATAATTTAAGTAGGCTATAATTAAAACAAATGCAATTCATAATCGTTTTCTGGTATTTAATAACATACTTACTCCCTAACCTAAAAGGATATTCAAATGACAATCGATATTTAAAGGCGCATGCAAAATATAAAGAAAATAGTTGCTCAACGATTATTTAGCGAGTTATAATGGTTATTAGGACATATTTTTTAAGAAAAAAAAATGTAAAATGTTTGAAAGCTATTTAATAAAAAAAATGTGAATGTGTGAAATAAATACATAAAAATGTTAACAAAATATAATGATATAAATATTTTATTATTTCACTTAGTATCTATTTTCGGTTTTTCAGTCAACATGAATTGTTTAAATAAATCAATTTAATAAGCATATAGGAATATATTTAAATATTTTTCGAATAATAACCAAAAAATATAGTTGCTATTAGTTTTTAACAATTAAATTAATCATTTATTGAAGAAGTATGTTTAACTGCACCAGTGTTACAAAATATAACGTAAAATGTACTTTACTTACTAATTATAATATTAAGCGTTGAAAGTTACTAAATAAATTAGTTGTTCTGGCGCGGCCTACTTTGGTTAAAAATTCTATACCAAATTATTTAATCAAATGCAATTTTGGAGAATAAATTGATGATAATAATAGGAATCGTAAAAGCTGTTTAAAAATAAATTATTAATATTAACATACCTTAATAGAAAAAATAACTTCCAACCCATTCCTGGTGAATCGAAAACCAACTCACCTCCACCACTCACTAATTACCACTTGTTCATAAACAAAAATAAATCGCGTTTTTAATTATTAATAATTTCAAACGTTAAAAATTAAACCGGAATAGTGAACATTGCGCGTTTTCGGACGACTGAATCGAAATACAAGAGCGCAATTATCGCAAATCAAGAAGAAAAAAAACGATCGACGACTCACTCCGAGAACGCATTCCTGAGATAAGAAGATTCGTTGTACCTGGATCCTGGCGCACAGCCAAGAACATACCTATTTAAATTGTTGTATTTTCAATATTATCGCGTATTAAAATAATTACAGCTTAATATTTATTTACTTTTTTTTATTAAATTCTCATTTATCCCGTGGTAAAAAAATTATGTTTGAATTATGATGTATTTTAATTAATACACTTGATTATTCGTTTCACTAAATTATTTTATATTTGTGTTCGCGTAACTTTCACAACTAAATAAATTAGTTGTTCTGGCACGGCCTACTTTGATTAAAAATTCTATACCAAATTTGTATTTGAGATTAAATATCTCAAAAACGGTAAACGGTAGCTATTTAATATGTTATATAAAAAATGAAGAGTGATTAATTTTCTATTAAAATAGCATAAAAAATATAGGGTGTCCCATTTAAGTAAAAAGAGAAAAAAATCATTTTGCGTATTGCTTCACCTTGTATATAAAAATTTGTTTTAAGAGAAACAAAGAGTATTTCTTTTATTATTAAGTATTTTTGCATTTGTATGGCGTTGACAGAATGTTTATTATTTCATTTTTCATTATTGAAATATTAGGCTCTAAACATCTAGCGATTTCAACATTCATTTGTTTATAACTTTTAAACTCTGAAAAATTGACTTATTAAATCTTATATAAAAAATGATTATTTTTAAACGTAGAATCGAAAATCTTCATAAAAAATGTATCATTCCATTTAAAAAACATATGTTTGATACGTTACGTGATTATTGAACACCTTGTATATATGAAACTAATTTTAAAATGTGAATTTTGACAGTAGCTACTAATAATGTAAGTAACATTTTTTTGTATATTTCTTTATAACTGAGATATTGGACTTCATCGTAATCTTGCGCCACCCTGTATATATATATTCAATGACCCTTTCTACCCATGATTGGGTTGATGATTAATTAATCATCCGTGTTATGGAGTTTCGTCAAGCAAAAACCTCAACCATCAATTTTGTATGGTTTCGTGAATCCATTCACTCATTTTTCATATGTGAATCACTGCACAGAAACTGTGAAAAGGGTCCCAGCTCACTAAATAAAATCTTCTCAAATAACGTTGCATCAACATTAAAACAACATTAATGTAAAATAATGCAACGTTTTTATATCAATTTTATGGGAGTGCGACATTCTGTTTTATTCTCATCTAAGATAAAGTTTGGGTGGCCTCTTGACCTGTACCACCGCGACCTTTGCAGATCTATTGTGGATTTATTCTCATCTAAGTATAGTTTTTATAAATTCACAGACGAACACATGATTGTATACATCCCGGGGATCTGCACGCATTTGCTGGACATTTCCGTGAGTCACGAGCCGTCGAATCACATCACCACCACCAACCTGCCAGATTTGGATTCGACGCAGCTCTGCCTAGCGCCGTTGATCAAATTCGGAAAATATTCCGTTTTGAATTTGAACACGATGGAAATCATCGACCTGCACGTGCCCACCACGCAGCTGATACAAACCTTCAAAAGCGACACGACTTTGGAAAACAAACTCGCCATCCTCCACTACTTCCTGGTGCATCAACGTGATATGGAAATAGTAACGGAGGTATGAATGCTCTTTTTATTTAATTCTTTATGGCGTTTTTCTATTCAGCTTCAAACTTATTCGGAGTGTTGATTCGAAAAGGAAATCCTCGTTTTTTTTTTTCAAAATTACAATTGAAAATAAAACGTGATGTACTTACTTATCTTTACTGGTTTATTTAGTTTTGGTACAAGTGCACTACAGACTAAATACTGACTGATAATCGATAGTAAAAATATGTTCTCCTAAAAAAATGCCATCACCAGTATCGCCATCTAACAGCTACAAAATACTCCGAATTTCATCGATTGGATTGACTTTGTTAAGAAATAGGAATATTCTAAGTGACATTTTGCGATGTCAGATGTCAATAAATGCGGTTAAATGCTATCAAAGGCAATAACCCGGGAAATACAAAGTACGAGGAAATAGTTCTAAAAACAACAAATTGTATTTAGACAGCAACGCATTGACATTTGTAGCATTAAATACAAACTATGTTTTTCTGTGATACAAGTAACAAATATTTCTATTCAGTTACCGTTCTAGTCATAATCTATGGTTGTAGAATTAAATAATAAGTTAATAATAAAGTTTAATTTTGAAAAATACGCGAGTCATTTCAGATTACTTGAATAAATGCTTTAATTACATGTATTTGGAAAGATAGCACAAAGCGCCATCTTTTGCCTAATTTACAAGTGGCATCGTCGACAATTTGGGTGTACAACACCACATCCGTTCAACTGCCTTCATCAAGGCGTTGCACTTGGAACACGTTTTTCTGATGAGGTCCGAAAAACCGAAATAGCAATCGCCAGTTATGCATACGCTAGATCAATAGTGGTTCGACATTTTAATAAATTTAATTAAATAGGTTTATTAAAATATATAACAGGGGTATGCTAAATATTGGGACAGGAAAAAATGGGCAAAGATTACTCAGTGCTCATTTTTTCCTGTCCTAATCGATGAAATTCGGAGTATTTTGTAGCTCAAGTGCCATCTGTTAGATGATGGCATTTTTTTTTTTTTTTCGGGGAACATATTTTTACAATCGATTATCAGTCAGTATTTAGTCTGTGGTACACTTGTACCAAAACTAATTAAACCAGTAAAGATAAGTAAGTATATCGCATTTTATTTTCAATTGTAATTTTGAAAAAAAAAAAACGAGGATTTCCTTTTCGAATCAACACTCCAAATAAGTTTGAAGCCGAATAGTTCTTTTTTCTATTGGGTCTTCGGTCTTCCTCTCCTTCTGGTTCCCCTCTGTTCTGAAGCCCATAGCCTGCTTGGTAAACGTCCATTATTGTTATATATCCGAGCCATATTATCCTTTATGCTTTCACTACTCAAACTCTTTCAGCATCTCCGTATAGCTCCATTAGTTCCGGGTTTACTCTCACTTATCATCTATTTTCTTACCTCCAGCAATCTTCTTTCCCATACACTTAATAATATCACTGGATCCTGATTTCTCATATGTTATATACATACCATTATTTTACAGTTAATAGCATCGCAAGTAGAAAAACCTTTAACCCTCGGCTATCCTCAAATGCTGAAAGAATTCTTGCTGGGCAGCGCGTATTCCTCAGTCCAGAGGAACCTCCCCTCCGACGCCAGTCAGTTGATCAACTTGCTGCCAGTTACTAGCCAGCCTGTTGGTTGCGATGTCGAAGTCAAAATAAACGAGAGAGTTATTGGATTATCTCAGGACGCGCTGTGGAATGCGTCCATGATGTTACTGTCGCCTCAGCAGCGGATAGTCCCTTACAGGATGGATTTGTGGGTGAAGTTGTGGGATACACTCGTGAAGAACGCGAAAGGAAAGCAGAGGTTTAAACCTAGCCAGGTTGTTGATAAGCTCTTGGTTTCTCTAGTGTGTTATCAAGTAAGTAGAATTGAATTATAGTTGAAATTAATAAAAATTAGTAATAGATAATTTCGACACCCAACACCCAAAAGAGGATAAGATTAAGAAAGAAAGAATAGATAATAATCTTACTTGGTTTATTTATTGATACGATGTAATATTTCTAGAAATGATATAATAATGTATTATGAATTAATATCAATATATACGTATATTGATATCAATTATTAATATTAATATTTATTTATAATTATTAATTATATATCAGTATAAATAATCATCACCTCACACTGAGAAGTAGAGAGGAACATATAACGATGTTATATAAGACTAAATAAAAATAAATAATCATTATTATCCCCTTACTTAATGAGAATATTATATATTGATATTAATTCATAATACACGTTCATATCGTTTCTATAAACATTACATCGTATCAATAAATAAACCAAGCAAGATTATTATCTGTACTTTAAATGCTCAATTTCTTA
The DNA here is from genome assembly GCA_963082785.1 of Philonthus spinipes. NCBI lineage: Eukaryota > Metazoa > Arthropoda > Insecta > Coleoptera > Staphylinidae > Philonthus > Philonthus spinipes. The sequence goes on along the minus strand of OY720307.1, from coordinate 14,121,289 downwards.
AAACTATACAAACGTATAATTTAAAAAAAATGAACTAGCAGCAAAAAATTCAACGGAATCCTAGTTTCTTCAATAATACGATTTCACTGTACAAGTAGAAAACAGAAGAGTTGTTATAACAACTAGGAATTACAATTAAATCAAAACGCAATAGTATTTTAGTTTCACTGTTTTGTATTGTAGAAACACTGCTATTAATACACAACAATTAATCATGAATAAATTATTAAAAATCAACCAATAAAACACAGATTAGATTGAATAACTTTAAATTCTCGACTAGTTTCGGGTTATTAGCCCATTTTCAAGAGAATTCTCTTTGAAAACTAGTCGAGAATTTAAAGTTATTCAATCTAATCTGTGTTTTATTGGTTGAATTTTAATAATTTATTCATATTTATTTCATACAATATGAACTACCAATGTCTAAATATTAAAACCATTAACAATTAATCAATTTAGAGAATTTTTGTTGAATATTTTTTTAGAAAAACATTTTTTTAATTCGATTTAAATTCCTATCATTCGCACTTTTAAATAGGCAATTCATCCCACTTCCACCAACGGTCAAGATAGGCGGTGACCGGCCGGGCAATAAAACTGCTTAATTTCTGGTATCATCAATATGGATTGAGTTAGAAAGTTGAAATTTTCAGGGAAGACATGCACACGGGATCTGTATGAATGTACAAATTTTCTAAAAATTGTTGGGGAAAAAGTTTGTGTCTGAGCGTATGCACATTATTCTATAAAGGAAACTAAGTTTGAGTTAAGTAAAATAAAAGTGGTATAAAAAGTTAAGTGTTTTCTTTATATCAAAATGGAAAATGTACCACGAAGTGAACGCCTCAAAGATCCAAGAAGTATTCTGTAAATTTGTTTCCCGCCGGTCCTCAGGTAGTGAGGGAAGAAAAAATGAAACTAAATATTTTAATGTTCTGTTGACATCATTGTATTCTAGATATTTTGAAACCTAGGTACATAAATTCTCATTACTATTGGATGTGTAAATATTCCGTAATTAATTCACAAACATGAACAATTTCAAAAGTCGTATTTTTTATAGAAAATTAACATACATGAAAATATTTTTTTATACTTTAATGTAAATACAATCAACTTGATTGTTTTACATAAAAAGTATACTTACACTGCGATAATATTCATATCTTCCTCAATACGTCCATGAAAATTTTAAATCAGAAACAATCCGATCTCATGAATTATGTTTTTTTTTAGTTTGCCCCGTCCCTCAAAATTGCAAGCGCACTGTCGTGAACATACATGATCGATAGTTACTTGATCATAATAATCCAACGATACTTTAATGCAATGCTTTAATTACTTCAGAAAAAAAAATAAGTAAAATCGTATGAAATTATAAATGAAATTTCAACTTTAAAAGAGTCTGGAATCTATCAAAAATCTACTTACACTACGATAATCTTCATATATTCCTCCATACGTCTATGAAAATTTCAAATAATAAACGATCCAATTACATAAATTATGTTTTTTTTAGTTTGCCTCGTCCCTCAAAATTGCAAGTGCACTGCCGTAAACATACATGAACGAAATGATGATAGTTACTGCGCCCGTTCCTTGCTCAAGAGCGTAAAATATGTCTGAAAAATCTTGATCAGTACAAAAAAACCAAATCTCCTATTTTTTTTAATGTAGGAGTTAGGAAAGCAGTAATATTAGGAATTAAAACATCATCCACCACCAACACATAGAATATTTATATATAATTGATATTAATTTCGTAGATAATTTTCACATTTGAACCTTTAAAAAAAGTCCATTTGTAATATTCGATTCTAAGGAGGTTCTCAACTTTTTTCTGGTCACTGAGATTATCTTTATTAATCATTAAATAATTTTACACCAGTGGTTCTCAGCCTTTTTTTGATTACTGACCACTATGATCCTTTTTATTTAGGCAGATTCATAAAATTTAATTATAAGATTTTTACCAGTGGTCACTAAACATTTTCTAACCACTTCTTTATTCAGACTGTTTTATAAAAAATATTTACTCTAGTCGTCCACAACGTTTTTCTAACCATTAGCACTTTATATCAGTGATCCCAAAACTTTTGTTTAGACTATCGTTATTACTCTAGTTTTTCATGTGGTTCACGTCCAACCATTCCATTTCTTGGATAAATTCTAGAAACAATACGATAGATCTAGTTCTCCATATGGTTCATATCCAACCATTCTATTACTTGGATACATTCCAGAAACATGTCTTTATCATAAGATTTACACCAGTGATCCGCAATTTTTTTTACCACTGAGATTTTTATTAAAATAGTTCCATTACATAGATTTACAGCAGTAGTCCCCAACCTTTTTCTGAGCAGTGACCACTATGATTCTTTTTATTTAGGCGATATCATAAAGTGTCTTTATTATACGGTTTACACCAGTAGTTCGCAACATTTTTCTAACCACTGAGATTCTCTATATTTAAATAATTCAACTAAAGTGATTTACATCAGTGGTCCCCAAACTTTCTCTAACAACTAAGATCTTTCTATAAACAGTTTCATTAAATGTACTCTAATATGACTATCCACTATGATTCTTATTATTTAGGCAGTTTCATAAAATGTCTTCATTATAAGATTTACAGCAGTGGTCCGCGACATTTTTCGCGACCACTGGTCACTGTGATTCTTTTTATTTAAACAGTTTTATAAAATATCTTTATCATAAGATTTACACCAGGGGTCGCGACATTTTTCGCGGCCACTGGTCACTGTGATTCTTTTTATTTAAACAGTTTCATAAAATGTCTTTATCATAACATTTACAATGGTGGTCCCCAAACGTTTTCTTTCCATCTTTATTTAGGCAAATAAATCGTTAAAATGATTTATACCAGTGCTTCCAAACCGTTATGGATGTGTTATATTTTGAAATCATATTTTGCGCATTTACCAGTGCTAAATTGCTTGCAGTATTTGAAAACTAATGCAGTGCAATATGTCACAGCTCTCATTCAGTTCTCTGTAAGCAAAAAAACACTATAAAATATTCTGAGAGTTGCGATATGACTTTTTTCTTAATCTAAATTAAATATGTTTTTAACCATTACCAATACTGTAATATATACGTTTGTTTCACGAAAGATTTATGTTTTATAGCCAGAAGCTTTGAGTAGATCCAGCACACCTATGTCTCCGGGCGCTTCATTGACGCTTTCTGGATCGTCGGATTTGTCAGCGATAAAGAGCCAAAGCGACGCATTGCCATTTTACGAAATGGAGTCGTGTACCGCTAGTAAGCAAGAACACATCATTTCTGTGGTAGGTTTAAAATGCTCCTTAAAATCAATTCTATTTCTTGTCTAAATTCCAGAAATAATACGATATATCAAGTTGTTTATGTGGTTCACATTAAATCATTCCATTTATTGGATAAATTGTAAAAACAATACGATAGAACTTGTTCTTCATATGGTTTACATCCAACCATTCCATTTCTTAGATAAATTCTAAAAACAATACGATAGATCTAGTTCTTCATGTGGCTCACGTCCAACAATTCTATTTCTTGTATAAATTCCAGAAAGAATACGATAGGTCTAATTCTTTATGTGGTTCATATCCAACCATTATATTTCTTGGATAAATGCCAGAAACAATACGATAAATTTAATTCTTCATGTGGTTCATGTCCAACCATTCCATTTCTTAAATAAATTCAAGAAACATTACAATAAATCTAGTTCTTTATGTGGTTCACATCCTGTTATTCCATTTCTTAGATGAATTCAAGAAATATTTCAATAGATCTAGTTCTTAGATTCTAGTTCACATCTAACCATTCCATTTTTTAAATGAAGTTCTTCGTATGGTTCATATCGAACAATTCCATGTCTTCAATAATTTGCAGAAACAATACGATGTGAACCACAAGAAGGACTAGATATTCCTTCTTGTGGTTCACATCCCACTAGATTTTGGTTATCAGCGGTTGATCATAATTTAGAATTATTGACTTAACCTATAGTTATAGATATCTGTACATCTTAGTCATGAAATTCCAGCCTTAAGACGCAGGCCACCTGACTTCAGCCCCCACCCCTCATTTAAGAGTAGAAGAGGGTGATCTCGACCGAGGGTAGGCGGTTGATAATGCCAACACCAAAAGAATTTGTCAAACTATCGAAGTGCATTGATCTATTTGTAATTGTAAAATTTTGAGTGTAAGAAAGTTGAAACGACGACAATTTGTCTTGAATTGATACATCTCGCTATTCCACATGCACTAACATCTTGCGAGTTATTACCCAAACAGATTCTTTTTTTTGTTCGGTCTACGATAGACAAATTTTACAAAAAAAAAACTTTATTGGCATTCCCAAAACAAAAAAAACTACATCACATTACTACAGTTATTCAACTTAAATTTACTTTCTTTTCTACTTTTCCCACCCTATCCTCCTCACAATCTTCACGCCTGCCCCATCCTCTCTCATCTAATCCTCTATTCTCTTCTTTCCACTCGCCCATTCCTCCAACATGCTCTTACACTCCTCCCCTAAATGATCCCATGTATCCATTCCGCTGTCACACAACACACATTTCACATATTCTTCTCCCATCCATACTTTCCTACCTTTCTCCTCTGACCCACACATAGCTCTAGCCAACCCCCTCTTGTCACCTGAACTCAGATCCTTTCTGACCAGGTACGCAGGTATTCTTTGTTGTACCTGCCACCTTTTATATAAGGGGTTGTACTGGCTCTGCCTAATGTCCTTCTGTCTTTCTTGCTCATCCACTTCCTCCCATTTTATCTTCATCCATGCTGCCACATCCACTCCTGCTTCCAACCATTCGTTCGCCAGCACTTCTGACACTCCAGCTTTTTCATACATACTTTTTCTTTCTTTCCTCCATTCACTCTCCGCTACGCCTACACACGTTTTCCACACCTCTTTCACTATCCTTTTTTCACTTAAGCTTATCACTTTCATCTCAAATCTCACCAGTCGTTCCATTGCCTCAACATGCATACACTTTCTATTCAATTCCTGAAACAGTATATAGGCAGGAGTTGACCTTTCTACTCCCAATAGCTGTTTCAGGAACGTTACATGCTCTCTCTCAATACTTCAGCTCCATACATCAAGATCGGCCTCACACACGCATCCCACATTTTACACGTCAGTATAACATTCCCTTCCAGCCACTTTCCCCATTTCTCTTTAACCATTTCCCACACTTTCCTTGCGTTACCTTTCACCCAACTCGCATGCTCCTTATATCCACCACTCGCCTTGAACACAAAACCCAAATATTTAAATTCCTTCACTTTTTCAATCACTTCTCCCTTCCACCTCAATTCTTTCGTTTTTCTCTCTCTTCCCCTATTCCTAAATCTCATCCACTTTGTTTTCTCCACGTTCACACACAACCCTCTTTTATCCATGTACTTCTCCATTCTTTGCAACATCTCATTCATTTCTCCCCATTCTTTCGCAAGCAACACCACATCATCCGCATACGCCAACAACCATATCTTCTTTCTTCCTACCAAAACTCCCCCCGCCTGCCCTTTCCTCAACACCTCCTCCATCTCACTTATATATAGGTTGAATAGTAAAGGGCTCAGCGGGCATCCCTGTCTTACACCCGTCCACACACTAAACTTATCAGACACTTTTCCACCCACCTTCGCTCGCGCCCATGTCTCCTCATATATTCCTCTCACCCATTCTACCATTACCTCACTCACTCCCCGTCTCCTCATACACTCCATCAACCTATCTCTCGGTATCGAATCATACGCCGCTTTCAAGTCCAAGAATACCGCATACATACCTTGTTTTTCCTCTAACACTCTTTCACTCATTCTTGCAAGTGTAAAGATTTGATCCCGGGTTCCCCTTCCCCCTCTAAAACCTCCCTGCATTTCCGGCAATAGTCCCTTTTCTTCCACTTCCCTTTCTAGCCGGTTCTTCACTACTGTCATGGCGATCTTGTATCCCACCGTCATCATGGTAATGCCCCTATAATTGTCCGCATTCCTCTTATTCCCTCCCTTGTGTATAGGGCACACTATTCCCTCCCGCCATGATCCCGGAATCTATGTTTCCCTCCTCCACATCTCATTAAGCATCTCCCTATATCTTCGCCTGCCCTCAACACCAATTTTCTTCCACATTTCCGCTTTCAATCCATCCCTTCCTGCTGCTTTTCCTACTTTTATCTCTTCGAAGCCTTTTTCTACCTCCTCTTCTGTAAATTCCTCCACCATCCCTATTGTTTCTCTTCTGCCCACTTCCTCCGACCTTCCGCTCTTTTTCTGACATTTTCCTTCCCAATCCTTCAATTATAATTGAATCTGCTCTTTTGTATTTCCTTTTCTCAAAATATCCCACATTTCCCTTTCATTTTGGCACGCTCTTAAGGCTTCCATGTTATTCATGATTTACTGTGCCTTTTTCTCTTCGCATATCCTTTTGTATTTTGCTCTTGCCCCTGTCACCTTCTTCTCCTCCCCTCTTCCACTCCTCCATTCCCATAGGGCCCTTCTTACTTTTTGTTTCGCCTTTCTGCACTCTTCATCAAACCATTTGCTCTCCTCTTTAACCGACTTTCTCACTATTCTGCCACACTCTACTATGACCTTCTCCATTTTCTCCATGCTTTCCACTTCGTTCCACCTGACTTTCACCAAAAGCTGAGCCATCTCTTCCATATCTCTTTTTCCACTCGCTAATTTTTGTTCTTCTTCCTCCCATTGTTAGTTCTTCTGCTTCCCTATCTCTATTTCTACCGATATAGGTAAATGACTGACCCTAATACCTCTTCCACTTCCATTCTTCTCACCATACCCCTATGTATTCCCTTCGTTTTAATATAATCTATGACTGATGATCCTCGTTGCCCCACATGGTTTTCTTTCCATTCCAATCTCCCTCCGTACATCCATTCAACATATCCCATCCCTCCTCCAACACCCACTCTCCCATCATCTTTCCCTCAGCATTTACCACCTTGTCTTGAGACTTCCGTCTTATTACCTTTCCACATTCATTAATTCCTCCTCCACATTCTCCCACTTTGGCATTAAAGTCCCCCCTCCTAATATATATATATCTGTTTCCTCCATGTGCTTTCTTCTCTATTTCCTTCCTCATTTCCATCCAGTTATTATTGACATAAATTATGCCAATTTCTACCTTTTAATTTTATCTGTCCTATCTCTCAGCTTCGCCAACACGGTCCCATTTTTCATTTCAAACGCCTCTGTAATTTCCACTTCTACGTTCAACTTTTCTTTCAGTAACTCCTTGACTTTTCTCTCCACAATCTCTCCTTTTATTCTACCATTCTGTATTACAATATTATTGCGTCTTTTCTCCTGTTCCCTTCTTTCTTCTTTTCCTTCTAACTCTTGTATTCTATTACATAGGCTTTCCTTTTCTTCATTCCATTCCTTCTCTTTCCTCTTCATCTCTTCCTTTATCTTGTTCAATTCTCTACTAAAAGTTTCCGCCTCATTTGCTAACTTCTCATTTTGCTCTTTCGTCTCCTGCCTCATCTCTCTAATTTCTTTTAGAATCTGTTCCATTTCTTCTTCTCCTCTTTTATTTTCCGGTGATCAAATTTTAGGGTTGGTGTGGGGCGATTTATGCCGGTTTTAGATTAATAAATTTCAAATATTGCCCAATCTACCGTTCCTCAATTAAACAAATTACTTGTGAGTATCAAGTTTGTTTAAACTGTTTAACATTTGATAAAGGTCTGTAAACACGTGTCAGAAAATTGAAAATTAATCCCTGGGACATAACAAGCGTTTTTCTTCACTAAATTTGAACATCCGGTTCCATCAAGATTCATAAACTGATGCCTATTACGCGCATCAGCTTATGAATGTGATTTAGTATAGGCAATAAAACCTCTCCCCCTTATTTAATCATAAGCCGTAATTCCGGGCATCGAAAAACCAAACTTTTGCACTTTTGTTTAATTTATCACCATGATTTTCTTCATTTTTAGAATTTGCGTGAATTGAGTATGCACTTATTGAAACAAAGCACAGAGAACAAAATCAGCCGATTCCAGTGGCAATCGCAGACACCGATGCACGTTCACGCGGTAGCCACAAGGTACATAGCAGCACAACTAGAACAATCCAGGTTACTCTGCCAAATTTTATGCAAAGCCGCCACTTTCGACGCACGTTACGAGCACAATAAAGGTTTTGTTTTCATGTAATAAAAGATCTTATTTCTTAAATGTATCGCGTATTATATTGAAATTTAATAATTTTCAGAAATCAACTTCCTGAGGAAAAACGGTACATGCTGTTTACTGTTTTGGAGCGTTATTATTTGGCGGTCGAGTCAATTGCTTTTCCGCTGCCATTGGGTTTCACTTCGTTTTTCACGTTTTTGGGATACAGGACGTTGAGGTTTAATATTTTCCTGCAGTACGTGCACAGACACGTCTTTGAGCTGCAAGTTGATGTGATGAAGATAATTATGGCTGGTAAGTCATTCTCCTCGACACCCAATACGGGTAAAAGAGGATACGATTAAGAAAGAAAGAAAGTACATTCTACCATATGTGAATTATTAATAAAAATATACACTATTTGTAATATTGATGGGCAAAATCGATTTATTTAAAAAATATAAAAGATAAAGTTTAATTTTAAAATACCTAAAATAGTCATAAAAACACTAAATATAATAACTATGTCTGAAATTGGAATCCCAAAAACGATAAAGTTAACATTCAATTATCGAAAATAATCGATTATTTCGTATTCGATTATTGAAAATTTTGCTCATCACTAATTTGTAAATAAAACAATTGATTGATTAGGCTGATGCTTGTTGAAAGTTCATAATTACTTATATTAAATATCACTATTTAGTCTTTCAACGTTTATTGTAATCTCGCTATAATTGTTTCATCACACGGTGACTTCTTCAACTTACAATAGACATTGAAAGACTAAATAGTGATATTTAATACAAATAAAACAACAGTTTTTTAAGTTTCACAAAATTTTTGTAGAGACACTACAACTGCTTTACCAACATTGTTGGTAGACGATCATCTCATTCACGAAACAATTGTATGTGCAATCAATTTTGTGAGACTGTGAAACTGTTGTTTTATTTATAAATTATCGAGTTTCATCGGGTAAAACAACCACACGCTATAGGTTATATTATTATAAGAATTGTTTTACTGATTTCATAAATATGTGACGTTATATTTGCTTTTGTTCATTGTTGCCAACAAAATGTAAATTAAAGAAGAAACAAATTAAAGCACTATAGAGGAGAAAAGTACTCGATCATGTGGTATTTTTTTTTATATTTCAAGAATTTTCTTTCTTCTTTCTTAATCTTATCCTCTTTTACCCGTATTGGGTGTCGAGGTTTTTCAAGAATTTTAAGTTAGGAAAATATTGTTCATGTGTTACCTTGTAAGCCCAGCTTTTAATTTGTTAGTTATTTGAAGGGATTTACTACATACAAAATTCACCTCCAAATACACATGTTAAAAACTGCTGGTATTAAAATGGATATAACTGCTTCTAGAGTAACTGAAGATTTTGTTTTCCTTTTTTTTTAGACATAGACGATACCAAATTAGGAATTCAAAGGAAACTTAAACTGCTGTCCCTGTTGCCGAGATCCAGAGCAAAACGCCTGATGAACCAATGGAATCATCCAATTAGTCTAATGTTAAGGGCTAGGGAACACGCGATGAATATACTAGCAGGAGTTGAGGGGCAAAACACAAGAGGGCATGGAATGAACAGGGCAAAAAATCAATTAGGTAAAGTTTAGAAATGCTCTTAGTTAATCGGAAATTTAGAAGAGCTTCTCCAGTACAATTTATCTTTTCTAAATCTAATTGAAAACGAAAAGGTTGCGATTTCCATTATAAGTGCATTGTATTAACAAAAGAGTGAGTTATCTAGCAACCTTCCACTGCGAAATTGCGGGTCTATTGTGACTCAAGCTAAGGCCCATGCCTTATAGTTTGTCTTCCAAAATTATTTCCTTAACAAACTGTAGTAACTGGTCAGGTGAAGGGTAGGTTCTCCAGATGTGAGATTAGTTTGCATGTCAAGATCCAGCTACCAGCTGTTTTTTTTTTTTTCATGTTCCAACAGCCGGGGAGAATCATCTGGGCAATTCCAGCGTTTGCAGAGCAGCCCGGCTCTCCGAGCGTATTTCTTCCTCCCTCTATACCTAGAAACTGTAGGTTAAGGTACAGATGTAAAATTGGCTTACCTGTCAAGATGATGAGCCAGCTACCGACTGGACAAACATAAACTATATTCTGTGAAGTTTCCTAATCTTGTAGATTCATTATATGCTGTATAGTTTCCTCATCTTGTAGACACTCAGTTCCATTTTGATTGGATGAACTAAAACGGTTATCACCAGTGAAGGGAGCAGTTAATGTGCATATATCCTATCTCCTCTTCAATTAAATTATTGGGTCATCTAAAAACTTATTTTCCTGTTTTTGCCAATAGATGGTATTAGTAGTTCGGTAACCGCTAATCTGTTGGTATAAATTTTACGCGCGTTTGAAAGCTAACATGTGACGATACATTTCTTGTGTTGACAGTTTTGATATGAATTGTTTGGGTTAAAAGTCACAAACGTTCGAAACTGAATGAAATTTCCGAAGAAATCCGTCATGTGATGCTTTTTCACTATAGAAAAGGCTACAATGCATCAAAACATGCAGAGAAGTGTGTGCCATTTACGGTGAGAATGCTGTAAGTGATCGTAACGTCCGTAATTGTTTTTAACGTTTTCTTGGTGGAAATTTGGATGTAAAAGATTTGCCTCACTCCGGCCGGCCTCTCACTGAAAAAGCCGACCAAATTTTAGACATGATCGAGTAGACCGTCATGCAAGCTGCCAGGATATCGCTGACGCTTTGGTCACCAACCACCAAACAGTTTGAAATCATTTGAAAAAGGCTACTTAAAAAAACTGGATGTTTGGGTGCCACATGGATTGACTATGCGAAATTTGATCAACCGTGTCGATATCTGTGAAGCGTTTGTAAATGAAACAAAATGGACCCATTTCTCAAAAAAATAATAAGAGCCGATGAAAAATGGATAAAATAAGAGAACATAAAACACAAACGATCATGGTCAAAGCGTGGTGAAACGTAACAAACGACGGGCAAGCCCGGATTGACGACCAATAAAGTTAAGCTGTGTGTATGGTAAGATTGGAAGGGAATCGACTACCATGAAATTTTGGAACCTGGCCAAACGGTCGATTCAACTCTCTACTGTCAGCAACTAACCAGATTAGACCAGGCAATTCGAAATAATCGGCCAGAATTTGTCAATGGAAATGGTGTTGCGTTCCACCACGACAACGCCAGGTCACACACATCTTTGATGACCCGGCAAAAACTGACAGAGCTTGGCTGGGAATTTTTGATGCATCCACCGCATAGCCCGGACATTGCACCGTCTGATTACCATTTGAATAAAACACTTTAAACTTTGTATTTATTGTGACTATATTTTCAACAATTTACACACTAAGATTTTAGTTTCATAATGACAAATGTAAATGGTTAAAACTATAGTCACAATAAATAAAATGTTTGTGTTCTATAAACAACATTTAAAGTGGTTTATTCATTTGATAAACAATGTATAACAAAGTTGAAGCCTCAATTATTAACAATTTGATTACCTTTTGTTTCGGTCTCTACAAAACTCCTTTTATGGAAAACAATTGGCCAACAAAGGAACAGCCGAAAACCATGGTTCTCCAATGATATAATTATGAAGCCACCCTAACAATGGCAAAAGGTCATTGAAAATTGTAATGTCTCCTTTAACTTGGGAAAAGAATTAATAATAACTCCGTAATCTTTAATATAACTGAACTTTATTTCTTATTTCGCTTTGCCTGCACGGCGGACATTTTCACATTATGTTAAATGTTACTGCCAAAATACAGCGTTGCCGGTTCCGGCAAAATCAGAAACCTGCGTATTCGCGCAGACTTTTAGCGCGAATATGACCTAAACACTACAAAAATAATAAAATTGATTTTCAATTAAGAAAAAATCTATTCAAAATGATAAAAAAATCAGAAAATACTTTTTATATGACCCAATATTTCGCATAGGGGAGGCACAAAAGATCTTTAGGTCGAAGTGCCACTACAGCCCCACAAATCAAATAATAATAATAATCTCCTCCTCATCAACCATGTCTACATTCTGGTAATGGATCGATTTCTGCTCTGGAATATCTCATCGCAGAATAGTGAAGCTAGTAGTTCTGAGCTTCGAGTCTCATCCATCCCTTTATTTGGTTCTTTGTCAGTGATCTGGGTATCCCCAATGCAAGTTCATGCTAAATAATGAAACATGGGCCAGCCCCTGTCTGATCAAGGAATTAGCTAACTCGTTTCCTCTAATGCATGGGCAAGCATCCACAAACTAACCTGGTTCATCTGTCCTAGTTTTCAAAGTGTCTTTTTTTAAGACCCAACAGCTGGGGAGAAGCATCTGGACAATTCCAGTACTTGCAGAGCAGCCCAAATCTCCGAGCGTATTTCTTTCTACCTCTATATGTAGACTGTAGGCTAAGGCACAGGTGTAAAAATAACATGTCAAGATGATGAACCAGCTATCGACTGGGCAAGCACAAACTACATTCTGTGTACTTTCCCAATCTTGTAGATCCATTTTGTTTAGATGGACTAATATGTATGTTAATATAAGGCACAATAGACCTCATAGGTCACGGTATAGGAAGACCGAACAACCAACCATCCCCCTCCATTCTGGTATTGGATGTTTTTCTGTATCGCTGCTCTGGAATGTCTCATTACAGAATAGTAAAGCCAGTAGTTCTGAGCTTCGAGTCTCATCCATACCTTTACTTGGTTCTTTGTCAGTGATCTGGATATTCCCAATGCAACTTCAGACTAAATGATGAAACATGAGCCAGCCCCTGTCTGACTAAGGAATTGGCTCTAATCCTCTAATGTATGAGCAAGCAACCATAACTAACCTGGTTCCTCTGCTATAGTTTTTTTCATGTCCCAACAGCCGGAGAGAATCATCTAGGCAATTCCAGCGCTTGCAGAGCAGCCCGACTCTCCGAGCATATTTTTTCCTCCCTCTATATCTAGAAACTGTAGGTTAATGTACAGGTGTAAAATTGGTTTACCTGTCAAGATGATGAACCAGCTACCAACTGGACAAGCATAAACTATATTCTGTGAAGTTTCCTAATCTTGTAGATTCATTTTATTTAGATGGACCAACAATATGAAGATTATGACTGGTGAAGAGAGCAGTTAGTATGTATGTTAATAAAGGCACAATAGACCTCATTGATCGCAGTGTAGGAAGGCTGAACTGCCAACCGACGCCAGGCTTAGTATGTATGTATGTGCATATATCCAATCTGCCCCTCCATTCTGGTATTGGTGGTTTATCTGTATCGCTGCTCTGGAATATCTCATCACAGAATAGTAAAGCCAGTAGTTCTGAGCTTCGAGTCTCATCTGTCCCTTTATTTGGCTCTTTGCCAATTATCTGGGTATTCCCCATACAAATCAAGGCAAGGAATTGGTTAATTTGTTTCCTCTAATGCCAAAAAGAGCATGGGTGTGAAGTTAACAATAGATTCTAAAAAATTGTAAAAAAAATATTTTTAAAGGTTTTATCAACATTTTTACTCTAAAATACTAATAATTTAATCAATTATTGGCATATTTACCCCAAACCTCAATTTAAAACCCTTATTTTTTTTCCACCACTTCAAATTCAATGTAGTTGATCAGGCCCCCATTTTCAGTGGTACTAGGTCTGTCAATCCGTTAATTCAAGCTATTCCTAGGAATTGTTCTCTAATTCCATCCAAGATGGGACACTGACCCATGAAGTGAAGAACAGTCTCTTATTCTTCGTCTTTGCAGCTCCTGCAAAAGTCTTGATGCGTCATTATCATGACTTCTGTGTTTCCCTAGGTAACAGTGGCCAGTAATAATCCCTACCGTCATCCTTATATCAACTCTGCTTAGTGCTATCATTCTTTCGCTGTTATCGAGTCTCGTCCATAGTTTTTTCGTTATGAGACACTTGTCTTCATTCTTCCATCTTCAGTTTACTAGGGTTTTAATCAATTCAAATAACACCGTCTTAAAAAATTTATAGGATGGTTCCATCTGGTGAGTAATGGTCGGAAGTCTTGCACCTTAATGTGCAAGCTTGTCTGCTATTTCATTACCCTTGATGTTAATATGACCTGGATCCCAAATGAGGCTCACTTCACATCGTCTAGCAAGCTCTTTAACTCTTTTCTGCTCCTAATGATCCCTTTTGAATTGTACCATTGGCTGGTTAGTGCTTTTAGGGCGGCCTGGTTGTCCGTGAGGATTCCCACACTGGTCGCCTGTATGTCAGCGCCGACCAGCAGTCTTACCACTTTGTGGACAACCCCTACCTCTGCCTGTAGTGTGATAAACACGTCTGTGAACCGGGAGAATCGTTAAAGGCTGAGTTCTTCACAGCTTCCTCCAACCTCTATTACCTGTCTTTGAGCCATTCATGAAGACCCAGACTGAATTTTTGTTTGCCACCTTGCCCTGAACCCAATTATCTTTGGTAGGAATGTGTATTGAGAAGACGTTTCCGAAGTGTAATTCATGTATACATCTGTTGGTCTTAGTCGGACCTTTGCCTAGCTTCCAGAGGAAGACAAAGTCTTATGTAATGAAAAATAATTATTGAACTGCGTTTAGAATGGTAGTGACATATATATCTTATTAATGCAATATTTGAGGCTCAGAATGAGATAAATTAGATATGACAACTTATTTAAAATATTACAGGAAAAAAAAACAATACACAATTTGAAAAATGAGAATTTCAACAATTTAGGAAGAAAAATATTTTTTTGTACTTCCAAGGGTGGTGACCCTTTTTTATTGTTTCATATCTTAGTTTATGATCTGTGCTTTCCAATGGCATTGCTTGTTTTTGTTATAGGACTTTGGGAACATCGATTTATTTCAATTTGAAAAATAAGTAATAAGCTTTCCAATGATATGTTTTTTTTTTCAAATTTTTAAAATCTATTGCTGACCAGTAAAATGAGCAGGTGTCCACATTAAGCTTGGTTCCTCTGCCTTAGTTTTCAAAGCATCTCTTCATGTTCCCACAGCCAGGGCAGATCTGGGCAATTCCAGTACTTTTAGAGCTGCCTGACTCTACAAGCATATTTCTCCCTCCCTCTATATCTAGGATCACTTTTAATTATAATAATCAAGTTGCGAATTTTAAATGGGAACCCCTATTTTTTATAGCGGATTCGGATTCTCCGCAAAAAAATACGTAGATTTTGTTTGAAACATTTTTTTGTTTTTCAGTAGATGGCTACAGCACCATATAAAATACAGATTTTCGCAATTCTGGTGAAATTGCACCAGGGGATGAAAAAAGTGACTTTTTGGCGTACACAAGATGAAATCGATTTCCGTTAACGTCATCTCGCAATGTTTGAATTTTGTATGTTTAAAAACTTTACAAATTTTCAAAAACTTATTTTCGTTTTTTTTATTTTGGAACGTTTTAGCAATAAGATCTGGAGGAGTTATAACTTTTTTTAGACCTATTTCATTCACTTTTAAATGATATAAACGATATTATAGCAATTTGGAATTTGTTTCATTTGATATTTCAAAGTTAAGCCCCCCCCCCCCACCCCGCTCTCTTTAAGATAATTCTTACATAAGATAAGATTCTAAGATTCTTAAAAACACCATCACTTTTTTTTCATCCCCTGGTGAAATTTCACCAGAATTGCGAAAATTTGTATTTTATACAATTACAGTGCCATTTACTAGACTACAAAAAAAATGTTTCAAACAAAATCTACGTATTTTTTTGCGGAGAATACAAATCCGCTATAAAAAATAGGAATTCCCAACTTGACCCACCTCCCACCCCTTTGGGTGGGGGTGGCAGGTCGAGATTGGTATCATCCAATAGGCCCCTCTGAGACAAACAAATTTTATTCGAAACATTTCTTGATAACATTCTTAGTTTTCAATATATTTAGTTGTCTCAAAATAAAAATATACAGGGTATATGTGTGTGTGTGTGTCTGTGTGTATCCTGTCTGTGGAACACAGCAAAACTAGAGTACACAAAGTAGAGATTAAAACTCTATAAAAGAAAATTTCTATCAGAAATATAAAGACAAAATCTCTCCATTTTTATTGGTAGTCCTATTAGAGTAACATTTTTGTAGTTATCAAAACTTTTAAAAGCATAATAATTTCTAATTACTCCTCATTATTATTAAAACTTATCTTTTTTTTAGGATTAGCCGCATTTCCATCAGCTGATCGCTTATCTCCACTCGACACATTCCTGGATCTGCTAACAGCCAAAGCCAGTCTGACCGACCTCGATTTCGGCTTGCTAATCGAGGCTACAGTTACCTCAACCGAGGACTTTCTAGACTAATACATACCACTTGTAATGAGTCAGGGTGCTTAAAAAATCCTCAAAAACACTGCAGGGATGAAAAATCTTTTGTTTTATTTATTTATTTAATTAATGTAAATGGGCAACGTGCAATAAAAAATGTTCTCAATTTAAGTTTTTTGTTGTTTTTTTTTTTTACTCTTTAAACCACACTTCCAGTTCCTTCATCTCCTTTTCCCGGACTACAGCAAAAAATTGATCGTAAAATTGGTTGAGTAATTCCTCGCTGCCTCGGTTGTCTTCAACTAATATTTTTAAAAACGCCATCTAAAAAAATGTAAACATCATTTAGTATTACATACTTTACAATACATTTATCATTAAAAATAATAAGTGTTATTATTAAAAATGTTACCCTACACTCTTATGGGTATAAAGGTTTCTTTTTTTGATAATATATGTATATATTAAAAATTTTATAACTTACAAATATTATTTTTTTCAAAATAGATCGTACTAAATTTGACATTTCAAGAATTTAGTGGGGTGATGCAGATTGTGTGTTTGAGTTTAGACATTTAGTCAACAGTATTCTCTTGTATATAAAGCAAAAAATTGGTTGGGGTAAAGGGAAATGTACACAATCGCCTGGGGATGGGAAAGGGAACAGAACTGAAACAGGAAAGATAATCATTGGTTTTATGTGCATCAATTCACAATCGCCCGGAAAAAAGCCGTAGAGACTTTCTGTATTTGATCCGTTTCCATTCTCGTTCCCAGTATGTTCCTGGGAAATTGTGAATTGGCCATAACAATAAAATAAATCAATAAATTCGTTTTGTATAAATTAAAACAAATCATTTATCAAAACAAAAAAATGAAAGATCCTGTATGTTACGGATTTTCCTGATATTCAGCCATAGCTCAACCCTCATTAACATAATTGCAGCCCGTAAAGATTTAATCCTTATTTATGGTGGTTTTGCGCATTCACAATAGGCCTAGAAACAGTCGAGCGGAATTTCGGCAAATGCGGAATGTACATATGTCTATCTATTTTCCAAGAGACACCCCTTACTCCCTCCTAGCAAGGGGGGAACATTTTTCAGAACAACAGGAGACTTCATACATCCAACATCCAGACACGATTATTGTAAATTATAATTAAATGTCCTTCGAAATAAACATTAATACTGTAGAAGACAGTGGCAAAAAGTTTTCAAAGCTAAAAAAAAGTAAAGAATATATGGAATTTACAAAAGCAGTGCTTACTAAAAACATAGGCCAGAATGTTGGAGTGGGGAGGACTCCCAAATACATTTGTATGCCTGGCCTTGGAGCACCTGCTCATCTCGCACTCACCTCTGGTTAAAATTTAACAATTATTTTCAGAATGCAGTTGTAATGATAAATATTTATTTTATGCAAAAATATATTCTAAAAATGAATATTTAAATCAATGTATTAAAAAATATAAAAAATATGAAATATACACCCAAATGGGTAGAAAGGGTCATTGAATATATATATATATATATTAACTATAAAATATGGTATAATTCCAAATACGGCATTTAATTGAAATCAAGCAAGTGATGTTTCCTTCACGATGGCCTGCGGCTGACTAAATTCACGCGAATTTGGAGTCTCTAGACTCCCCACTCTGACATTCCAGTCTATGTCTTTAGTAGGCACTGACAAAAGCTATAGATTCAAGTGATTCAAGTGAACTCAAAATCATTGCCCATTGTTTTGTTGAACAATTATATCCAGAATTTCATTTCAAAGCGAGGACTGATTTACAATCGCCCAGAAACAAGAGGAAATCGGATGGTATACAGAAAGTCTGTAAAATCCCTCCCCGAGCGAATCGATACATGTTAATCGTATGATTCAACTTACCTGTTTCCATTCCCAGGCGATTGTGATTCCTCCTTTTTCAATTTTTTATTAAAAAAGATGGAATTACTTACAAATGAAAATTTATAGAGAAAACACTTTTACTTTTTTATATCACTATCATTGATTGTTACTTTTCGAAAACCATATAATAAAATTGAAAATAATTTTAACTCATGTATTAAAATTTAAAAATATTTACAATTTGAAATGTCGTCACTTGCTTTTTTACTTGTCGGCGTCTTGAGAAGTTGCATATTTTTTGCCCTTGTCTTTGAATTGTGGAACGAACCTAATTTTCTTTGCGTTTCGAAGAACTTGCGTACTGTTCATTTAAGGCTTAAAGCCTATTGTTCGCACTCTAACATTTCTTACTTAAATGGTGTCATAAACTTAAGCGGATAACCAATACGTGTTGTAAACTTATAAAAAGTTTAAACATTCCTTACTTAATTGGTGGATGACCAGTCCGTGTTGTAAACTTATAAAAAATATAGATAAGGGTTGGGATTGCGACAGCGTGGGTAAAATCGCAACAATCACTTTAAACTTTATTTGCAGTGACTAGTTTCCACTATACGAAGAAAAAGTACTAAATTTATTTTATAAATTATGTAACATTGGGGATCAGTTATTATTATTACACCTCACACTGAGAAGTAGAGAGGAACATTTAACGATGTTATATAAGACTAAATAAGTAAATAAAATATTATAAACTCACCTCCTTAACATAATTTTTGAACAATTTACTGGTCGCTCCAGGATGTCGCATCAACAAAACCAACAACTCTGTAAAATTGCTCCAATCTTCACTCAAAACACAGAGCCTCATATGATCCAAAATATAAGTGAAAGAATCCCATGAATAATCCCTGGTCATTTGAAAATTACACGTTTTAATGAAATCGTCCCTAATTTTCACTGGATTCTGCAGCATATCCAAAACTGAGCACACCCTGTCTTTGGACACAGACAAACTCTTCTGTAATTTACAACTTCCACCTTTTATTTCGCGTAGTTTTATGGATTTCCTGGGCGTACTGATTTCTTCATCGTCTGAAGCAGTGAAATATTCGTCCCCCGACGAGAGATTTTCAAATTCTTCCAAATTTATTTCAGGTTCGATTTTCGGTTCTATCACCGGCGTGGATTTTGGCGATTTCTTCATTTTTTTCGAATCAACAGTTTCTGTTTTGGATATTGTCCTTCTTCGTAATTTTCTTTCATTGGAATCTTCACAATTCGGCTCACTTGTATTCAACTCTTCAAGACCCTTCCTCAAAGAATCTGATTCCTCAAGAATCTTTTCATTTGTCCTTTTAGTTACTGGAGATTTCCTTAAATTTTCTTCTGCATGAGATTTTTTTCCACTGGGATCTTCACAATTAATTTCACTTGTATTTAACACATCCATAGAATCTAATTTCTCAGCTGGGCACGCAACATTAAGACGATTTTTTTCTTCCATCCTCTTTATTTTTGGAGATTTTCCAGAACTTTCAGAATCCTTTAATTGCTTCTTTTGAGGACTATCAATTTTCTGAAGAACCTCTGTCTTTGAAGATTTTTTCGAACTTTCAGCTCTGTAAGAAGCCCCCAAACACACCTTTTGAGGACTCTTTTCATTAAATTCATACTCCAACATTTTTGATTCTGAAGAATTTTTAGAAGCATTCTTATTTGAAGCAAATCCCCCTTTTATAGGTTTTGAAGAATTTTCGAAAATACCTTTATTGGAATCAACTTCCTTCTTTTTTGATTTCAAAAATTTCTTGGGTGTAGAATCAGGACCCCTTGCTTCTAATCTACTATCGACTTTTTTTGATTCTGAAGAATTTTTCAGAATCCCTTCATCTAAATGTAATTCCTTAGTTTCTAACACCTTTTCATGAGTCTCTTCTGTGAAAACCGAATCCCTTATTTTGGATTCTGCAGAACTCTCTGCTTCCTTGTATTCCAAATGTATTTTTTTATTTTTCAATTTTGAAAATTTTTTAGGAGTCTCTCCTGTTGCACACGGAATATTCGTTTGCGATTCAGTAATCTCTTTATTTTGAGAAGCTCCTTCTGCTTGTGAATTTTTTGACTTATTAGGACTCTCTTCATCCCTTGTAAATTCCTTCACTTTTAATTTCTTTGATATGACTTCATCAGAATCTAATGTTTTGGTCAACTTTTTAGGGGTGTGTTCTGTAGAATCATGATTTTTCATTACTGATTCAGTGGGATTGTATGATTCCTTTCCTTCCAGTACATTGTTATCTATCTCTGTTTGTGACTTTGTAGTTTTTATTACTTCACCAGAATCTAATTTCTTCTTCTTTGTTTTGGCTGATTTCTTGGGGGTATGTTCTGTAAATTCAGGATTTTCCATTCCTGGCTCCACAGGATTGTTTTCTTTAAAAACTAATTCTTGTCTTTCCGGTGCATTCTTTTCTGTCTCTATTTGTGACTTTGCAGATTTATTGGGACTCCCTTTGTTACTTATAAATTCCTTCATATTCGATTTTTTTGAAATCATTTCATCAGAATCTCTTTTCTTCTTCTTTGTTTTGGCCGACTTTTTAGGGGTAAGTTCTGTAAAATCATGATTTTCTGTTCCTGATTCAGTGGGATTGTCTTCTTTAAAAACAGACTCCTTTCCTTCCAGCTCGTTCTTATCCATCTCAGTTTTTGACTTTGTAGTTTTATTACGAGTTTCTTCATCACTCGTAAATTCTTTCTTCATCACTCCATCAGAATCTAATTTCTTCTTTATTTTGACCGATTTCTTGGGGGTAGATTCAGGTTTTTCCATTCGTGATTCTGTATTATCATCTTTTAAAACTAATTCTTTTCCTTCTGCTACATTTGTATCTATTCCTTCCTTAGAACATAATCGCTTATTTTTTGTTTTTGATATTTTTTTAGGAGTCTCTTCTGGACAACTTGAATCATTTATTGCAGATTTATTGGGACTTTCTTCGTCATTCTCAATATCCTTCCTTTTCTTTTTTGGAGATTTTAACATAACTTCTTCATTACAATCTGATTTGATCCGTTTCCGTTTTTTACTATTTTTAATATTCCCTTCAGTAAACTCAGAGTCTCCAATTGATTTTATAGGACTCTCTTCATTAATTTCAAATTTCATCCTTTCTAATTTCGGAGAATTTCCATTATAATTTGATTGCTTCTTTTTCATTTTTTTGGATATTTTTAACTCCTCTACAGAATCAGGAACTCTTACCTCCAGCCTTGTGGATTTTTCTGGACTCTCATTATCTAAATCCTTCTGTTTTGGTTTTGAAAAACATATATCCGGATTTTCATTAGAAAATGTTTCCTTCTTTTTTAATTTTTTAAGCACTTTGATACTTTCTTCATTTGAATCAATTATTTTTTTAGATTTCTTAGGACTCTCTTCAACTTTACTCTTTTTAAACATTTCACCGCTTTCGGCAGAATCTTCCATTCTTTGTTTCTGTGATATCGTATAAAAATTCTCACTAGAATAAGATTTCCTCCTTTTTTCCTTAGAAAATTTCTTCACACTCTCTTCTGTAATATCTGAATGGTGCTCTCTCTTCTTTTTCTTTGGAGATTTTTTAAATACACCTTCATTATAATCGATTTCTGTATTATTTGATTTCAATTTTATCGTGCTCTCTATTTCATCATTAAAATGTTTTTTCTTCTTTAACTTCTTCGGACTGCATTCTTTAACACCATCTTTTAATTCACTCCCACTGTATTCTTTATCATTCGATCCATTTGTATTGAAATTTGTAGATTCCACAACGTTAACCCACTTCATTGTGTAAACAATAGGTTTGTCCGATACATTAATTAATGTTGCACTTTTTATACTTTCTGCACTAATAGTAAAGTAAACATTATGGATAACGTCATAAATTTGCACTCAGTTCAAGTTGATGCAGTACAAATGCCAACACATAATTTATTATATTATATTTTTATAATATAATCACTTCGTTTTATAGTATACACACAATATTATATTGTTTAAAATATAACCAAATTTTCATTACTTTTTAACATAACATTTTATGTTTCTTTTAAAAACCTTATTTTCTTTTTCAAGAGATTTTTTACAAAAATGTAAAAAAATATCTATTAATGTTCTATATATAAAATGTGTGAGTGCAAACTTTTTTAGAGGTTATGTTTTAACTCAAATAAAAACATGTGAATCAGGATGTCCAACATAATGAAATTATAACCAACATTGCGAACTGATTGAACATTTGCTGAAATTGTTCGATGCTTCGAAAAAGAGTTTTTTTTTGTTCCATAACGATACATAAGAGAATTAAACCTGTTGTACGATCACATAACTTTTTTCTGTGCAAAGAGAATGGATACAGAAGAAGAGTAACAATCATAGACAAACACATACATTCATATATCATACTACCTCTATAGTGGCAGCGCTTTTGGGAGAAAAGTGCATAGATGTATATTCATAGACCCATAGAATTATAATAATATATTCTACGTCTATGTCATACATCTATGGGAAAGAGACTGCAAGGTCATTGAAAATTGGCGGGAATGTGCTGCCCCTACTGTCTTCAAGTTGTATAATTGAGAACTAACTTACACTCCTCAATGCCATAGAAAACCTAAATAATAGAAACCTGCACAATGGTAATCTTCTTGTAGTAAATTGAAAAAAAAAAAAAATTAATAGGCCAACAGAGCATATTTGCTAGGGCCATTTAAACCACGCAAGAAGAAGAAGAAGAAGAAGAAAATTAATAGATATTGTTCATGATGACTGTCTAGAAGCTCCCTCGAGAAGAACTGTTGATTTATCTGAAATAAAAAAACAACTCTTTAAATTTTATACGTGGAATTCGCACACACGCACAATTGAAACGTCCACCATCCACAGGAAACCTCTGAAACAAAAAAAAGACAATAAGTTTTAATTGTTTGTAAATATAAAATTACTATCATTGTTTTTTTTAATATAAATATTTTTAGAAATTATATTATTTGCACAGGTTTCAATAAATTCATGTCCACTTCAGGTGAGCAGAAATGGTATAAAAGTTGAAAATGCTTGGGGAAATAGCTAAAAAGTTAAATTAGAAGAAGAAGCGTAACCCGGAAGTGGAATATAAGGAAGATATGACACAATGTTGCTATAACTTTCAAACAGGAATAAATGTTGGAAAATAGAAAATATTTAAACTGCTAGCAAAAAAAATCACAAAAAAATCTTAAATTTAAAAATTCAAATGTAACATTTGAAACATTTAAATTTTTAACTTTAAGATTAATCACAATGAAAATATAAGTTAACACTTAAATTTAGCTATAATATGAATGTATTACGTATATTACTTTCAGTCCATTTTACGGAATCCTCTGGTTTAATGGGTGTACTTTCAACTATTCTACGAAAATCTCTGCTGTATTTTGAATGTAATAAAATTTGCTGGATTTAGTATTTAGGTGTTGAATAATCTGGAAGTGGAATACAAGGAAGATATATCACAATATAAAATGTTTAAACTGCTAACAAAAGCCAATATTTAAAGCATTTGATTTTTCATGTAGATTCTTATAAGAATGTATTCATTATAAGCAGATTTTTTGACGAAGTAATATTTAAAATGAAAAGATATTGTAAGTTAACATTTAGATTTTCTTTAGAAAGAAAACTAGGCACACATTTTAAACTGTATCATTAAATAATAGAAGTGAAAATATGAATTCATGAACATCTTTTTCATACAGATCTTCCCGTATTTCTATTATTTTTTATATAAAAAAAACAATTTGTGTTTTTATGCAAGTTCCGGGGTCACAAAAATAAGGCGCTGACAAATTAAAAATGAGAGATATTTTTTACATCACGGCAAAATTTAATGTAAACAATGAAAAAACAAATGCAACAACAAAAATTAAAACTCAACAAACACACCGTTATATTTCTCGTAATCCGCACGATTGACGTAAACGTTGATTAATTTAATCGCTCGCGATTAGTCCTCGGACTGAATCCTTAATTTTATATTAAATTTTATACAACACTTCATTTTGATTTGACGACGATAAACAACCGCTTCGCGTTTGTCACTACTCGACGCTACGCACGAAAAAGAAACAAGAGTTGTTTATTAATAATTTAATTATTTAAAAAAATATTTGTGTTTTTTTTAATTATTCTTTCGCTGATTTAAAAAAATCATAATGCAATATTAATTAAATTACATAAAACATCAATTTATGTGAGATTTAATGTAGAAAAATCTCAACGGATTACGAAAAAAAAAAACTCGAGTCTATTATAGCACAGTATACATAAACTGTGGTTAGGGTTTTAATTATATAATAATACTTTGTAGAAAAAAAAATAACACGGGATGTAAAGGGGTGAAATTATTACAATAATATATATTGTGAATTTAACGCTAATATAATTGTAATTAAATGAAATAAATGAAGAATCTGACCAACGGCGTCTTGTTCTTTTATTTAATTTCAAAATCCATTCATTTGAAATATTATTTATTATTGTATAAATAGTGTACAATTAAAAGTAACGTAACTCACAACAACACATCTATAAACATTATATTAAAATATAAATTATTGTTCAATAATGAAGAAAAATAAACAACTTTTCTAAAGTGTAGACAGTTGTTTTATTACTTTTCACTGTTAATTGATTTAATTTTCTCTATTTTATTTCGATTGCTTAATTTTTATTATTAGTTTTGTGTGTAAAAACCTGAAATTACTCACCTAAAACTCTTCCGTGAGTGTAGTTGTTCTTCGAGCTAAACTCCAACCCCCAGCCAACGACATCGCAGAAACATCTGAAGCAAACAAATGGTGAAGCTTTTCGGAAAACACGATTTTTTTAAATAATTCGGAGTTTGTAAGCCAACTCGGATTGTATGAATCTTTCAATTTTCTTCATAGACATTGATACATTTTATTCTAAATCTATGATTTTCTCTCTAGTTAGTTAAAGAACAACCACCTAGGCGGCGCGATTGGTGGTTACACGCATAGAATAAGATTTCACGTGCAACAAGAAAGTTGTTGCACTCTCTCTTTTCTATGTTCTGTTTCTTTCTATAGTCGTTGAGGAAATACGCCGGTTTTTGAATTGTTTTTAAGAGTTTTGTAAAATAAAACTGAAATATGGATAGGAGCACTGTATTCGGAACAAAAAGTCCGTTTTCGCCGAGTTACTGGCGTCAGTTTTCGGGGCCGGGATATAAAAGATCTTCGTAAGTAACCTAACCTAAAAAAACTAATATATTTGAATTTTTAAATGAATGAAAACATTTATTTAGTCTTTTCGAATAAAGAAAATAAGCAACAATTTGATTAATTCCATTAATAAATTCGTATCTATCACTAATTTTCTATTAACAAATTAATAACTATAAATAAAATTAGTAATTATTTTAATTAGATGAAAATATAATTCCAAATGCTACCAGCAAATATTTAATCGCTGGCCACAGAAATATCGTTTTCAATTTTATTTTCGAAAAATTATTAAAATGAGTTTATCCCTAACGCACGTGGTCCAGGAAATCTTCGATGAAATACAATTGTCGTATGATACGAAAATGATAAATACATACCGATAAGGTTAAAATGTTAGTCACGGAATAAAATCCTTACCAACTGTACTTGAATAGTCCCAATCAGATTAAGAAAAACCATTAAATCTTTTATTTCTCGTGAAACTTATTATCCAGAATTTTGATAATCTGAGAAGTGGACATTTCTAATTGTACAACAAAAGCCAGCCTATGAATAAATCGGAGAATAAAGCTGAAGAAATCACTTACCAAAAACGAGAGATAAACCACTGTCCGTGTTACCTACCTCTCTGAAGCCGTTTACCTGGGTTGTTGTTATTTTCACAATTTTTTTTTTTAAATTGTTTACATTTTTTTGTGTGTAAATATACTTTGTGTATCATTTGTTCCAATTGTTTTGGGTTAGTTGCTCTTCCCGTGCTCTTGAACTAGAATCGTCTAAAAAAGTACCTTGCATTCTTTAACACAATTTAGGTATGGAAATGAATGCGAATGGGAGATGTTTAAATCACTATGGTTTATAGATGAATGAATTTTCTTGGGGTCTCCAAGTAGACTCCGAGAATTATAACTCCCCACTCCAATATTCCAGCCTGTATATATAGTAGGCTCTGAGAATATTTTGTTACACATTGTAGTAGAGCCTACTAAATTTACAAGCTCGAATATACCTAATTTAGAATTTTATTTTCATCAAAATAAAATTATTTTAATTAAGTCATTCTTAAAAAAAATGTAAATATTTATCATTATTAATTAGTAGGAGAAAGAACAACCATTTTTATTTAAATAATGAAAGTCTCCACAACCAACATAAAAAAAATATTATTATTACATGTGAAAATAATTGTTACAATTTACACTCTATGGCCAGGTATGCATCTCAGAGTCATCCTCACTCCAACATACCGGCCTGTATATTTAGTAGGCTCTGTTTATGGAAATTCAATAATCACTATTTTCATAAATCAACTAATTAATTCTTTATATGATTATTTCATAAAGTATTGTTATTTTAGTCGAATCAGCGTATCGGGAAAGTCAGCCCAATCCGTTCAATGCGTGCTGAAGTCCCAATGGAACACGGTCGAGAGATTTGGCCAACCAATTCCCGTACTAATAACCGAGGCTCTGACATTTGCGGATCGTAACACAGTGGTTACGGCTCGGATATCTTCAGAATGTGGATATGCGTGGCTGGTGGTTGGCCGACGGCTTTTGATTTGGCAATACAGGCAGAGTTCCGCGCCGGTGCAGTTCAGTACTCCGAGGCGGGGCCAGGTTTCGAATCAATGCTACGAGTTGCAGCTTCCGCAAAGTGATTTAGCACATCAAGCTGAATTGGTTTCTGTCTTTATTAATCAGGGGAACATGCCTTCTTGTATAGCGGTTTCTCCAGAAGGTAATTATTTATAGAAGAATTATCACTGTAGGCTCGTTTGTACTGCGCTAACTTGTGACGGCACTGATTAGATTTTCATTCCTTTCAATGCAGAAAGTGTAAAAAGGCTTGCTCTAGTTAATGTAATGAAAAAAACGTATTGTTTACCAGTTTAATCGATTTTTTGTTCACCACAGTGGCATGCAGGTTAAACGTCAGGCTAGTAAGCCAGGGTTTGATTCCAGGATTGGGCCGTTCGTTGTATGAATGGTGTGCCCCAAAAATTTGAAATTGCAAATATGCCAAGATTACTGGGTTATATGGTTAAAGATAAACCGATATCCATGTGTAATTGGTACAAAAAAAAAATTGATATTTAAAAATACATTTAAAAATACAAGGTGTCCCAAATGGGGGTCGGGGGTTGGAGGTGAGTTGTATGTGCACTGTTGATGAAATGTTACATGAAACGGGCGAGGGTATGTATAGTGTAGTAGACTAGTGTTTGGAGATTCAGTATCCATGTAAACATATCCAGGAAAGTATTTCACCTTTTGTGTATGTGCGTATCACCGGAACGGTGATTCAATCATCTTGGCTCAACAGCTTTACTACATTAATGTGAGGTGAACACCAAAAGACGTCACAGTACGCGATGGGTCCAGATGTTTGAGGAAATGGCTACAATTGGCTAAGACTCGAGAAACAATTGAACATGTGAGAGCTTCAATTCGCAAATAAGTCAAGAATTAAACGTTAACGTGCATGAGGGTGCACATTTGCGCAATGTGATTTTTGTTGATTTGTTGTAAATTCCCCATCTGTCATTTCCAAAGAGAAAAAAAACAAAATTTAACGATTTTTTTGTTTTCTGTTTTATTCAAAACATTCTCTTTTGGGACACATTGTATTAAATAAACAAACATTTATTCAACTATTGATCAAAATATGGACCAAAAACTGAAAACATCAAAATAAAAAAGAATCATTCAAGTTTCAAATTGACAAGTTTAATTAAAAGTTTCACAAACAGTAAAAAGATTTAAACTGACTCGGGTCAAATATGAAGAAAAACTCATTGAGGAATTCAAAAAATCTTATAAGGAAGATGGTAAGTTTGTAGGGGAGGGAAATTGGAAAGGCATGAAAGACTGGATTCGGCACGTGAAATATTGGAATTTTTAATGTTCACTTTTGGAACCAAATTCTGAAATCAATCATATAATCGATGGTGGAGGATTTTACTCGATGCAATTCCAAAATATACTATTTGTAAATAAAACAGCAGTTTTTTTAAGTTTCACAAAACTCATCTGTCTTATGATGCCACTGTGTTAGAGAAACAGTTGTAGCAGTGTCTCTAAGATACATTTTGTGAAACTTAAAAACTGTTGTTTTATTTACAAATAATACAGAATGTCAATAATAACTGTGAATGGTTTGACGATGAATGTCGGATGGTGGAGGTAAGAATGTGGAGACAAGAGGAGAAAGGGGGGGAAGTAATAACAACAGCAAGAACAAGATATGCGGGAAGAAGAAGCAGAAAATGTTAGGACAAGTGGCAGAAGAAATGAGAAGATGCATAAATGAAAAAGAGTTGTGGCAGATACTGAAAAGAGGAGAAACCAGAAGTGTCCCGGAATTAGAACTGGGGAGATGGACTGAAAAATATAAACGGAGTAGTGGAGCAGCAAGTACAATGGGAGAGAGGAAGGAACTTATTGGAGTAGAGGAGTTTATGGAGGAAGAGATAGAAAGGGGTTTTTGAGGAGATAAAAAGTGTAAAAACGGTGGGGTTGGATGGCTTGAAAGCAGAAATGTGGAAAGGAAAATGGAGTTTCATGAAAAGGGAAATGTATGAGAGGGCAGGGATGTCAGTTGTTGGCAAAGGAATGGCTGGAAAGAGGGGTAAATTTGGGAAAGTGGATGAGAGTAAAATTGAGGGAGGTGGAGAGGCAGGAGTGCATAAGGAGGAGTGAGTATAACCCCATGTATTAAAGATGGCAGGTGTTGTGATCCCTACCAGAGTACTTGCAAAAGGATAGTTGTACGAGGGAGGAAAAATGTTACAATTTGCAAGGGCAAGGTGTGGATCGGAGGAGAGAGCGAGAAAAATGTGGATGGGGGAAAGCTATATTAGATGTGTGTTGTGTTGTAGGGGCAAGGATACATGGAGACATATAAGTGAGGAATGTGGGGGAGTATGTAGAGAATGGATGGGAGGGAGCAAGAGTTGTGTGGATTGGATGAGAGATGATGAAACTCGTGTAGGGATATTGAAGAAGCTGTTATGGGAAAAAAAAGAGGGATGTAGTAAATATATAGTATTATTAATTGATTACAGAACACGTTTTGTTTTTATTTCTTCTGTTTTCTTTTTGAGATCGCTTATTTATTGTTGTTATGGGTTTTTATGCCAATGAAGGCCCTTTTTTTTTAATTTACAAATACCGATTGTATATCTGGGATTGTCCATTTATTGAAGGTTCATCCTTGCTCGATTGTAAAATCACGGTTCGCTTCCAAACACCAATAAAGTAATAAAATACAGAAATACAAAAAAAAATTATATATAAAATTCCCATGAAATGGAAACAAGGAATTTTAAACTATCTGTTGGGGTAATTATGGGATTATTTCCATCAATTACACCGCGGACTGTTGTAAGCAGTCTAGTTAAGCACTTTCGGGGTGAAAATGAATTTCAACGGAGTATTTTTGATTTTATATTCGAGATCTGCTCTCCACAACGTTTGTACAAAGAGTGACTTAAAACTAGAAAACCAAACTACATATTTACAAAAAAAAAAACTCTCTCTCGCCCGGGTGGCGACGGACGCAATTTATCATCCCTTCAAATTAGGGACGCATCCGGTAAACACCATGGGGGTGGTCGCACTTCTTGGAAGGTCGGTGAAACCGACCTTGTGAGGCTTAACACTATCAATCATAATGTTCAAATGAAAATATATACAAAGAAAATATTTGCACTTTTGCTGTGACCACTTATACAATTATTATATTTCTACCATTTATATTGGTCCAAATAAAATTTTATAATATAAAAAAAAGATAGCTCAAAGCGCCATATTTTGTCTAATAACAAGTGGAAAATTATTTAAATTATAATCTGAACAGATATTGTTAGTATAGGGCGGGCGAGGATTCAGAATTAAAAGGTAGAAATCTAAATAGCTACAAAAAAAAATGTGATAAGAAAAATATTAAATAATTATTTATATATATCGGTATCAGTCTGACATATTGTAACCTTTACATCCAGAAACATTTATAATGATTTAATATCAAATTGAAGGATTTCACACCATTCATTCAATCATACACATTACGACCAGCCCAATCTTACTAGACTGACGCTTAACTTGCGCGCCACCTAGGCGGACACAAAAATAATTAATCAATTCAGTTAAATGAACGTAATTACCTTGTACCAAAAAAAAAAAATTTACTCTAAAACAGTAACAACAAAACGAACTTAATCAAAGACTCTAATAATTGGGCACCTCCCAGAATGGTACTTATGAGAAGTAATAACGTTATGGGTTACAAGTCGCCACGTGCTCATATAGCATAAGTCAAAAAAACCTTCACATTTAATGGAATTAGGTAAAAGATGGCGCTTGCGTCGTCTATAATTTTGAAACCTTATTGAAAATTCCGTACTTGAGTTCGATTACTATTTTTCATGCACTTATCTGTATAACAATCTGGTGCTGTGAACGATACAAGGGTAGCTTCAGTGGTACGGCAACAGCAGCGGCAAAATATTTGGTGATGGGACAGCAAAAGTTGTAATGGTGGCAACAGCTAATCCAAAAAACACCCGATCGTGCCCAAAATAATCACCAATTTAATCACTATAGCCTGAACTTCGTCATTTGAACCACAGAGCAAACAAAAAATGACAACTTAACTCCATGCTTAAAAAGTTTCCTAAATCCGATTTATTTAATTTACAAACAACCCGACTAGCAGACTTGGATCAAATTTAAAACAATTGTGCCTTAAATATGCCTACTATAAATGAAGATTTTCGTAAAATAAAAATGAATAGATTATTAAAAATCAACCAATTAAATACAGCTTAGATTGAATAACTTTAAATTCACGACTAGTTTCGGGTTATCGGACCATTTTCAAGATAATTTTAGAAACTAGTTGAGAATTTAAAGTTATTCAATACAATCTGTGTTTAATTGTTTTATTGGTTGATTTTTAATAATCTATTCATATTTATTTCAAGAAAATCTTTGTTTATAGAAGACATACTTAAGGCACAATTGTTTTAATAATCGATTTATTTATTAACGGAAATCCATTTTTACAAATGTAATTACAAAAGTTTAATATAATATATATTCAAACAAAAAATTATTAATAAAAAAAAAAACAATGATTTAATTTTAATTTAAGAAAAAGTAAATATATAATTGGCGAACAATTCCGATAACATACAAAGATGTAATATAACAAAACAACTCAAGACTGATTTACTATCACATAATACTTTCATTGATGACGATAACTTTTAAATGGCGCAATAATTCATTTCATGACATCGAGAATAAATCAAATCTGGGATTAAGTGAAAAATAGTTAGCAAGACGTAAAAACCTACTAAAACAACTATTAATAATAATAAAATTAGTTCTTTGAAATGGTATTCGGAATAATGGGCGGTAGCGAGTTAATCTATTATTTGGTTTGAAATAAAAGTCTATTTGTGAGAGAATATCCGGACACTCAACATCTCCATTAATTATTACATAAATAATTCAAAATAACATCATCACAAAAACTCTTCTGTTACCTAAACTATCGAGGCTAAAGTGAGTCATCAGAGTTTCAAGATTAGAATTATCTCTATTTTCTAATTTGTAAGAAAGAGATTTTAAAAATGTATGTTGTGTATTTTCAATATCTTCTTGGTAACACTTATGAATGGGACACCAAATACATGAAGCATACTCCAATTTTGAACATATAAATGCAACATAAATAATTTTGTATGAAACTGGATTCAAATTCAGAGATATTCTCTTTATATAACCTAACATTCTCGCCGCTGAATTGCATATATTATTAATATGACTAGAAAATGTTAATTTTGTGTCAAAGACAATGCTGAGATCTTTAATTTCTGAAACTTTGGATAATTCATTGTCATCAATTTTATAAACAAAATCGTGGATTGATCTTTTTTTTTTTTCGAAAAAGTTATTGACTCACATTTGCCTGAATTAAAAAATAATTGATTTTGGCAGCACCAATCATAAACAAATGACAAATCCTCCTGAAACAATCATTAGTAGAATTGATTTCTTTAAAAAGTTTAAGGTCGTCAGCGAAAAGTAAAAATTGTGAATGTTTAATACTGTTGATATATCGTTTATAAATAAAAGAAAAAGCAGTGGTCCCCAATGGGATCCTTGAGGAATACCTGAAGGAACAGTCATGATTTCGGAAAGATGGTTTTTTATTTTAACACATTGACTACGGCCAGTTAAAAAATGCTCAATCCACTTACAAACTGACTCATGGAAACCTAATGATTTTAATTTATACACAAGAATGGCATGATTAACTTTATCGAATGCCTTTGAAAAGTCCGTGTAAATAGCATCAACTGAATATTTATTACCTAAGGCTTTAGTTATACATGACTCATACATTAATGAATTAGTTGTCGTTGATCTACCATTTCTGATGCCGTGTTGTTCATTAATTAAAACATTTTTATTTATTTAGTCTTATATAACATTGTTATATGTTCCTCTCTACTTCTCAGTGTGAGGTGCTAAAACATTTTTACTCATCCAATATAATTCATATTATTCATATATTCATATTCATATTTATTTTATACAATATGAACTTCCAATGTTTAAATATTAAAACCATTAATTATATTGAAGATTTTCTTGTTATAATATGTTAATAACAAAACCCACGAAACAAAATACCAACTTTATTCAATTCAATTTATAGTAACAAAATTACATAGTTTATTTTTTTTTATATGTTTAGGTGTGGTCAGATATTGGCCGGCAATTGCACACGAGGAAATTTCAATTGAACAGTCTGTCGATTTACAAGGACAGGAATGTGACAGCCTCACAGGAATCGAGGGTCTAGGATGTATCCTAGCAACGACAACTTGTACAGTTGTTTTGGTTCAACCACATATGTCTTCCGGAAGACATTCTTTAATATGCAAGACATTAAAAATGCCTTCCGGTTGGTTAGGAGGTTTAAGTAAGAAGATGTCTTCATTAATTTTCGGACCCATAAACAATGAACAAACTGCAGAAACTGTAAGTATAATGTTTAGCAAGTGGTCAACTGTCTTGAGTTAGCAATACTAAATTTAAGTTGGAATGACTGGACGATGGCCCAGCCTAATTTATTACATATACACTTTTTTATTTAGTCTTATATAACATCGTTATATATTCCTCTCTACTTCTCAGTGTGAGGTGTCATATACACTTTTAATATGTCAAATGTAGAATATGTTTTTATGTTATAATGGCAATTGTAAAACTGTCAACAAGTCTAACGGTTCGCTAGAAATAATTTTTACTTTCCCCAGAGCCTTGCGCAAGGGAAAATATTGTGATTGTAAAAAAAATCAAATTGCCAATTTCAATGGATATGCACATTTTAAGGTCCCCCGAGTCCATTCCATTGAGTTTTTTTGAGTGATTCCTCGATAACGTATAAAAGCTAAATAAATTGAACCCAAACATTATATCCAAGCTTTTTATAACAATGGAATTACGAAGTAAAGCCCTGTTTATCTAAAACTGCAGTTTACGAAAACTTCAGCTTAAGCCACTATTTAAAAATCGCCCCTTTTACATTTTATTGTCAACTCAGTTTCAGGTCGTATAGACCTGAGGAGAATGGTAGGATTAACAATTTATTACAAAATGTATATAATTACATATGAGAAAAGGCTGTGGTCAAATCTATGCTAGGATTATAGTATAAAAAAACAATACAATTTTTTGTTCTAATTTGGATAATTAACTTTAAAAAAAAAATAACTATTCATTTTTTTGTTTTAAAGAGATTAGTACGAGTGCTGCCATGTCAGATATCGAATCATCAATGGGTGGTTTACGTAATAGCCGGCCATTCGTTACAAAAATGGCAACTGTCACTTACCGAACCGGAAAACTTGGTATACGTAGCAGATTTATCACGTTTGGTCCGTGAAGGTTTTTACTTATCCGTATGGGAAAACTGCGGTGCGGATCATTCCGACACGGACATTTGGATTTTGGATCTACAAATGGATGGCGACAATGTTTCCCTGTTGGCGGCCGCAGTTAACATGCACCATTCTCAGCACATGCATTATGCTTTGATCAGCTTGGACACGAGCACGAATCAAGTGCCAACCCAATTGTCGAATTTCTATTTGCTGAAAATGAGCGGGCTGTACAGAGAGAATAATTCATTGGAGTCCCTGGGGTACAGGTTTTTGTTGACTGGGAGTGTCGCCTATGTTTACAATCATCGAGTGATTACTGTTATTAAGCAGTCAGAGGAACCAGATTGTTTGGAGTTTAATTCACCACAGGATTTTTTGTACTGTATGTATATTTGTAATGCAATTGAATAATTTTACTTATAAATCACATCTTCATTAACAAGTTATACACAATGGACATTTGCAATGCCCAACAAAAAACAGTTTCAACAGCAAACCTTGCATAATGGAAGTTTGCAATGTCTCCAAAAAATATTATTTTAACAGCATGCCCTACTTAATGGACATATACAGGGTGGGCCACGAATAATGTCCATTGAAAGTTTTAAAAAAATTGTCAGGAAAATTTTTGAAAAATATTCTACATTACACGGTTGAATGCAATTCCTCATGGAAAATATTTTTAACTATCACTTCTGGTTTTACCAGAAATGGCTGCAAACTCTGCAATTTTAAATGCAACATCCTATTTCCACAACACCACCCTTCCCCCGTTCAATTGCCTACCTCCTCGTATGGATTCATGTCCACATAACTCTTAAAGTTTTTGAGTTACAATTTTTGTTGTTAAATATTGACCTCAAATATGTGCTTTGAAAAATGCCTATAACTTCTGGTAGGAACAAGATAGACAGAGAAGTCACTGTGCAGCACGTTTTGCTTGCCTAATTTCTTCTGCACAAATGCAGCTTGCAATTTTAACTCAAAAACTGTAAGAGTTATGAGGACATAAATCTATATATGGTGGTTATATAATATTATATTTTATGATGCAACATCCTAAAATATAATAATATAAAATAAAAAAAATTGGTAGCCATTTCCGGTACAACAAAAATTCATAGAAAATCAAAATATTTTCCATGAGGAGATTGCATTCAACCATGCAATCTAGATTTTTTTTAAAAATTTCCTCTATGAGGAACTCTGCAAACTTTTAATGGACGTTATTCGTGGCCCACCCTGTATAATGTTTAAAAAAAAAATTAACAGCAAGTCATACACAATGGACATAAAAATGTCTGGAAAAACCTAGTTATATCAGCATATTTACAATGTCTAATCATTAATCACCCAGGAAAAAATGCATATCAATAGAAAAGTGTAATCATTCACTTGGTCACAGTTATTTAAATAAATTAAATAAAAATGATTTGAAAATAATTAATAAATTATTTCCACATTTAGCTCTGTGACATTTTGACTTACATTATGCAAGTACTTTAGACAAATACACATTAAAACAAATACTTCCTGGGCAAATACCCGATAATAATAAAATTCACATATCTATTGATATTTTTTTGTGTACTTTCTGTTATAAATCTACTCTTTAGAAAAGAAAAAAATGAATGCCTAAATTAAAAAATAAACAGTTTCAATAGCATATTTCATACAATATTATATTTATATTGCCACTTTGATGCATTATTTATCCAGGAAAAAAATCATCTTTCCATTAATATTTGTCGTGTACTTTCTATTCATAGTCAACTTTTTAGAGTAGTAAAACAAT
The DNA here is from genome assembly GCA_963082785.1 of Philonthus spinipes. Classification (NCBI taxonomy): domain Eukaryota; kingdom Metazoa; phylum Arthropoda; class Insecta; order Coleoptera; family Staphylinidae; genus Philonthus; species Philonthus spinipes. The sequence goes on along the minus strand of OY720307.1, from coordinate 14,084,901 downwards.
CAATGACTAGATAAAAAAAACATACAGTTTCAACGGCAAGTTTCTTTGTAATGGATATTCTGTAAAACATAGTTCCGACAGCATGCCATACACAGTGGATATTTACAATGTATGAGGCATTATTTGCCTGGAAAAGTTAAAATTTGTTGCACACTTTCTATTATAAATTTATGTTTTATAATAGTAGGAAAAATGATGTAATGATTCAATATCTAAATATTTTGTTTTAGGTGGTTCAATTTGTGTGAATACACCCGTATTCTTCTCTAGAGACAACGGTTTAGTTTCTGTTGTCAGCAATGATTTGGCTGGTGATTTGAGTGTGAGTGTAATGAGTTCGGGAACACCAGCAGAGACTACATTCACCGAGGTCGGTGTAGAAAATTTGACTCTCTACACTTTTAATCCCGGTGAAATGCAATCTGCATATAAAGACACTGTTGGACAAATCAAAGCAGCATTCATATTTCATGTTAAAAATCAAGTGGTAAGTTGCAATTTGAATCAACAAAAGTAATAGTGTTTTCTGCTTACACAGAATTGGGGTGCACCAGTGTGTACTGAATGGAAGCTGTGACGTATTGCACTGCCTCAGTTTTCAAATACTGCATGCAATTCAGCACTGGCAGCAAGAGATTTAAAATGCGCAAAATATGAATTGGCAGCCGATTTAAAAACATAACCCGCATAGAAAATTAATAAATAATAAATTAATTAAATTTTTTATTATTTAGTCTTATATATATATCATTGTTATATGTTCCTCTGTACTTCTCAGTGTGAGGTGAAATTAATTAAAAATAATTTTTATTTCAATAACTGTAACTAAGTAAAAGAATACTCTTCTCTATCAATAAATAATGATCCCCATCTACAATTATGCTGGATGACATGAGAGAAATATATTTTATTATGGATGCAACAAAATGATTACTACAAAAATGGATGAGAAATTGTATTCCTTCATAATAAGTACATATATGTAATAAATATTCCAACAATTCAACACAAATTATCATATGACTCATTTTGTACGCCATATTGCACTAGAACTCGTGCACTCACTCCTTGAGTCAGTGCCGTTTTCTTGCACTTGGTCGGGGTGAGTGCATATTTTTATGTAAACAGAAAACAATATTGACAGGGGGCACTGAAAAAATTCACAAGCAGAAAACACAAAAACCCAGGCGAGTATACACTGGTGCAGTAAGCAAAATACACTATTAATGTTATAATTGGAAAAATAGCACAAAGCGCAATCTTTTGCCTAATTTACAAGTGGCATCATCAATAATTTGGTTCTACAAGGTAGACAAGCGAGATACATTGTTTTGTTCACTAAAAGAAGGCGAGAACTTATCCCTTTTATGAACATGAAAAGAAATTATTTTAATAGAATCATATTTTGTATTGACAAGAAAATTTAATTTTCTTTATTATTATTTTAGAATGAATGCAACGATATTCTGAATACCCTGTTTTTATCCGATGGGTATATACCTGGATTGGATTCGGGATTAGATAAGTGTATCGTTTCCATCAGTAAGGACTTGCTGGACGATATCCCAGCGAATGATCCACGTTGGGTTGATGAGAATCAGGTATGTTCTTGATTAATTAAGTCTTAGATACCATACCATATGATCGAGAACTTTTCTTTTCCAGAGTGCTTTGATTTTTTTCTTTATTTTACATTTTATTGGCAGCAGTGAATAAAAACAAATAAAACGTTGTATGTATCATTATTTATCAAATCGGTAAAAATATTTACTACTGAAGATAAAGTATTCCTTGTTGAAAGTTACTTCTAAAATAGGATAAAGAGGGAAAATCAATAATGGGCGTATTCCCTCCATACTTTTTTTTAAAACAAATTTGTTTATGATTTTCAACGTTTTATTAACTTACTAGCGAAAAAATTGTAGTGAAATTAATAAAAAGTTGAAAATCAACTATGGATTTTCAAAAATTAAATGCCTCAGTAATCAGTATTCCCTCCAATTGTGTATTGAAAATTTCCACGCTGCATTTCTCGCCATTGCAGTTTCCTATGATAATTTGCGGCTTGCTATTCAAGAATGTGTTCTAAAGTTTCGTATAACTCCTGTTACACGAAACTTTCTTCAATGGAAGACCTGGCTGTGGCAGACCAACAAAACAAACAGCTGAAAATGTTGCAAACATAGAGGAACGAATAAATCATTCGCCAAAAAATTTTATCTTGTAAGACGGTATCGTTTTGTAAAAGACGATGCATTGTAACGACTTTCAGACTTGGTTGTTTGAAGATAAAACATAAATTTCTAACACTTTGCGCATTATTTTAACTTCACTATTACAAGGTTAAGAGCATAAAAAACCTAAATTGGTTGAGAGTTTAATGCCTTCAAAAATAAATATTTACAATAGTAAATATATACATGAAATAGGAGAAAGATGTTCTCTTCTTCCTTGGGGATGGAGTAGGAGACTGGGTACCTAACTCGGCGTTGGATAATTCAGCAAACACAGCCAACCCTCTTTGGCCAATTCATCTATTAACACATGGTCTTTTCTTATTTCCATTATCAGCTCAAGGACGAGAATTTTTGTAAATTAAGAAAAATTCCCTGTCTAACTCTAACAAAATCCATCCGAACATTTAGTGAATGTGTTTGACAATATGAAACGGAGAGTGGTGTTATGTTTAAATAATAAAGGAGAAAACTTTGAACATTTGCTATAGATTTTAAGCTAAATATAGGAAATTATACTTCCTATTCTAATTAAATGCATCATTGTTTTTCTTCAATTTGTTAGAATCTATTACTTTTATTGCCAACATCACTTTTTTTAAATAAATAAATTCAAAGCACTCTAGAGGAGAAAGTTCTTAATCATTTTGTATAACCTTAAGAATTTTGGAGTGGGAGGGAAGGGGGGGTGGCAGCTCATACACGCCGCACCAGTTAAGCCAAACTTTAGACACATTGTGATACCTCCCTTTAATTGAAGTAACCTTAGGGAGTTTATTAACCTCAACGCTCAATACGGGTAAAAGAGGATAAGATTAAGAAAAAAAGCAGTTTATTACTTAAACAAAAAATATATATACTTTCACTATTCAAAATTTTGTCTCATTGAATTTGGTTTCGAGTTTAAATAATCTTTCATGTTTTCATTTTTTAGGTCGGAATAGGTAGTTCATACGCAATGCAAGTATTAAAACAATTGGAAGACAAACAAAAGGCTCACACGATTTTCGTACGTTTCCTGAAGGAAACAGAACTTTGGCAAAAGCTCTCGGCAGTGACCTTCAGAGGCTCCCCAATGACGACTGCATACATACTCGCCGAGGATTCAGAAAAAATCGTGGCCGCTATATCTTTTAAAAACCTGCCTTTCAACGACATAATACAAAGAGCAATCGAGAGCGCGACCAAAGACCAGGTGGTTAATTATGAAAATGGTCTCACTAATCAGGACGTATTCTACAGAAGAATCACTGGAGTGCATAAGTTGATTAATGAATTAGTGAATAATTGCGACGAGGCCACCCATTCCGATCAGAATCCGGTGGAAGTTGCAAAGATTATATGCGAGACAAATGAAATTTTATTGGTAAGCTATTTTTCTCAATCTGGTCTTCTTCAGTTCAACTAGTGATTTGTTAGTGATTTTATTTTTTTGTTGATTCTTTTTTATAGAGTGTTTTAAAGAATGTCATGCAATACCGCCAGCAATGCTCCTCGTATTTCCGACCTAGCAACACAGCTCTTGCTGAAGCAGGCGAGTATATTCCATGGACCAGTGCAGCAGGATCGGAGGGTATTATGAATTCTTTAATCACGCAGGTAAGATGGTTATATTAACATAGAAACATCTTATAATATTGAAAATAATATAGAGAGATTCAAATCAGAGTAAGGCCAAGAAAACATTAGTAGTCAAACATGAATAAGTACCTTGAATTTACCATTAATTTTATAACCATTTGTTATAAAATCACTTGGTTTTGTTGTACTAAAATATTTTAGTAAAACAAAACCATGTGATTTCATAAATAAATAATTGTTATAATTTATTTAGTCTTATATAACATCGTTATATGTTCCTCTCTACTTCTCAGTGTGAGGTGTCATTATAACAAACTGTTATTAAATATGTTTTAAGTGATAAATGAGAAAAAGTATACAATATATTAATTTTATGTCCTACAACGAAACCATATAATTCAACTTTCTACAATATATACCATATGACCGATAACATTTCTCCTCTAGAATGCTTTGAATTTTTTTGTGAAAAAAATATTTTGCAGTTAAAAGTAACCACACTAAAAAATTATATTATTCTAACAAATTAAAGAATTTAATTTACTAAATAGTAACAAAATGTAAAATAAAGAAAAAAAATAAAAGCACTCTATAGGAGAAAAGTTTTCGATCGTATGGTATAACCCCTTCATTAACAAACATCATCTGCATATAACAACAAAAAAATACAATATATATATTGGGGGCTATTCTGTACGGGAAATGTTAAGTTTAACATGAACGTTATTAATTAATTTCACATTCTATGAATATATATCTATGCTTAGACTGTGATGATAAAAATTAACGTACACGTTAAACTCACCATTTCTCTTACATAATAGCGCCGATTGTAAAGGTCTGACAATTGGCTATTGGTCTTGGTCTATAGTCTTTCTGCCTCTACAACTTTATAAATTTTGCTCTATTTTTTTGCCTTTCATTTTTAATTTCAGCAACACATAACTTACAATTATGGAATCAAAGATTTTGCTGATTACTCACAAAGGAGTATTTTATATGAGCAATTAGTTTCCCTAATTGATTATATTTTGGATGGAAGGAAAACTCATCTGGAAAGTATCAGTGGAACAGAACAAGAAAGTATTCTGTTGAAGCAATACCAAACCGACAGGCGGAAATTGATCGACCCATTAAGTAAAAACAAATTCCTTTAATTGTGAATAATTTTAAAAATAATTAAAAATTTCAGTTAAGGATGGACAATGGGAAGGAGCTGCGAGTTTGGCCGAGAAGTACTTGGATTTCGAAAGCCTCGTCTTGATTTGCGAAAAAAACGACAATCAAGCGCGCTTGGACGAGTACATGGATCGTTTCCAGGGCGAGGACTTTTCGGCATTCGTTTACAACTGGTACTTGCAACACAATAAGCAAGGCAAATTAATTAATCGTTGCCGAAAATTGGGAACCAGCAATCAAAACAACGCACAGTTGCAGAAGTTTTTATCTCAACATCCCTCACTTTCGTGGATACAAAACGCGTTTGATAAGAAATTCAATGAAGCAGGAAATACCCTCAGGAAACTAGCCGAATGCGAAACGGAATCCGTCATGCGGCAGAAGACGATTTTGAGCATGGCCAAACTGGCAAAGCTAGCCGCGGGGAAAAAACCTAACCAGGATGTTTTCATCGAGAACATCAATGCTCGATTAGAACTGATTTCGTACCAAGAAGACATACCTGATTACGTCTTGCAGCAATTCGGATATGATACGTTAAATCCGCGGGTGATTTCCCCGAAGGATTTGATTCACTTGTACATCTGTTCGGAATATAGGGACGCAACAGAAGTGGAATTCAAGAAGGCTCTGGATTTACTTACTTTCGTAAGTGATGACGAGTTAAGGAATGACTTAAAGTTGGAGATTTGGAAGACAGCAGTTTTAAGAGATAGGTGGGATGAGAGAGATTTGGATTCACCTTTGGAGATACTGCAGCACAAGTTGATGTTTAAAATTGTCGATTTGGCTATTGCTATGGGTAAATTATATTTATTTAAAAAATAATATTTCGTCTTACGTTGAAACTGTATAATGAAAAGTTGAAAAAAAATTTAAAAGTCAAAAACGACTCTAAACATTACAGCTTATAAACCGAATTTGCAATTTTTCAAAACTTAAAATTTATATTGCAAAATCAAAGATTTTTTAATTTTAATTATCTCTATACAAGGTAATTTGGGAGGATATTGAAGAATTTTAAAGACATGTCCAAGAACCAAAAATAATTATTTTATTTAGTCTATGTTCCTCTCTGCTTCTCAGTGTGAGGTGAGCAAAAATAAGCTCATCCCATTTTCACGATTTCAGACATGATGTTTGTTTATGGATTTTGTAAAGGTAATTCTGTTCAACCAGTGGAAGGGTATCAACGTAATTTTTCGATTCGAAAATGTAACTTGAATTAATACTAATTTTTTGTTTCTTTGTAAATTCAACAATACATTATAAATTACTATTGTTCAAAATATCTCTGAAACAAATTAAAATCTGACTTAAAATATATTAGTTTATTTTTGCTTCATGGACTGGACATAGAAATGTTCCATTTCCTCCCAAATCACATTGTATTCATTTGTTTATAAATTACAAAAATGCAATTTTTCACATTTTTTTTTTTTTTAATCAAACTAATTTAAGTAATGTCAGCACAGAATTTATATAAATTATGATATGAAAAATTGAAAATATACTTTGCTTATTATCATAAATTTAATAACGTATCACAAAGTAATGACTTACACCTGATGGAAAGAAACAATTGTGCAAAACAAATTTAAATTCCAAAATTTGTGTTTCAGGTGCCGACCCTCATGATTTGTTACCTCCTTTGGATGTGCTGACAGAGGACGCTGGCCTATCTGAATTGCAAAACAACAAGAGCTTCCAGTACCTGATTAAAACAGGTTATGAACGTGTTAATAAATTCATGCAGATGTAATTAAAATATTTTAGGTTTGTGATATGTTTTTCTAAAATAAATTTTTATATTTTTTTACTTTGTTATGTTGAAAAAAAGTGAGGTTAGTGCTGGGTTCAGCTTTGTAGCTAGTTTGAGCATAGACAAATAAATAAATATTTTGTCTGTGGTTTGAGGCAACAGATCTGTTACCAATAATGGCTTTAAAGCCATTATTATATATTATTATATCTGGATTTTTTTTTTAAATAATAATCCTTGCTTAAGACATCATTTTAATATCCATCACTTATTATTTTGTAAAAGTTTTTTTTTTCTTTTTTCATAAAAATCAGAACTGATCCAGGAATAGAGACAAATTTTAACTAATAAAATGCTTGATGAAAAAATGCACCCAAAAGGTTAATTAAACAACACTGAAAGAGTGTTGTAAATAAAAGCAACTTATATGTTTTTAATTTCCTATAATGTTATTATAAAAATACTTACAAATATTTACAAATCAATACTCTTCATATTTCATCATTCGTTTTAGGCACTGTTATTTGAAATAAAAGAGAAACATTTAAATAGAATCCAATAATAAATAAAAACATAAAAAATATTTATTTAACTAATAAGAATCCGTGCACATTTGCAATAAACTTATCGAACTGATCTCTAAACTTTAACTTCTGTCTGTCACACGTTAGCTGCACATTAGCCATTAATCGGTTGAACTCCCCCGCGAGTCGTTCCGCGACATTCGGATCAGTCTGCATTTGAATTAAATTCTGCACCAGCATCTGATATTGGTCGGAATAACAGCAGATGAGCGCGTATATACAAACGCTGGCCGTTGAGGTTAATTCCGAGCTGATTTGGTGGGAGAGGGTTAGATCTAAAAGGAGCTTCAAAAAAGGCATAAGCGCTTGGTAGACTTTAGCGTTGTTCATGGAGTTCCGGAAGAGATAGCACGCCATGCCTTCGATAAAATCCAGGCATGCTTGCACGACGTCCGGTCCGAATTGGGTCAGCCCAATCTGCACAGAGTTTAATAATTTGGTGAGCATGTCGTCGGAAAGGGAGCTTATTTTTTCGGGGTATATATCATTCATTAAGACTAATAAGCGGTAATATTGGTGGCATAAAGTTGGGTATTTTAATAAATCGATTGTCATCAACGGCATAACGAATGACAGTCCGTATATAACAACGTCGGTGGCGGTTATTGTGATTTCTTCATTGCAATTCAGTGGGCTTAAATCGAGGCAATCTTTCGAGAGGATGAAAGTGAGTAATTCCATAACGAGACTCAAATCCTGGAAATTACTTTCCTCGTTAAAAACCTCCGAGCTGAATCTGTTTTCGTTGCACTTCGCATACGCTTGAATAGCCGCAAATGTGCTTTCGTACAACCTCTTGCAGCTCCCCGCGTTTAAATAACACAACATATTCTTCGCACTTTGCCCGAACAACTCCAAAATCAATTGCACTATCAATTGATAATTATGATACAAATTCAACAAAACGGGAAGCTCTGATAAAATCGGGGAAAGGAACTCGAATAAAATTTCTACAGTTCCCATCAAAGCGCCTTTTGCTACCCCTATAAAGCACTCTAAAATATCCATAATTTCTGTCTTGATCCTCTCCTCTTGGTATACCCTATTAAAGTTCTCCTGACATAAAATCTCCTTAAACCTCTGTTGCACGGGTTTTAAAATTTGATTATAATATTGCTCAGATTCGGACTTGTCACGCAAACACGATCCCGCTAACACAAATCCTTTGTACAATCCTCTTCTTATGTTCTGTGGAAGTAATCCTGGATGTAACTTCCCTTGGATGTTCACCAGTGTCCATAAACCTTCAGTTTTTACAATATACGCCGACCTGTAAATATTTATCAAAAATTAAAAAAAAAATATTTGTAAAAATGAATAATTTTGCTGTTAGATTTTGCAGAATGGGCAACTGAAAATGAGGATTCAAATGATATACCACTTGACGTTTAAATTTTACAAAGAGATTACCGCCCTTATGATGGCGGTATAATACATTGAAGAATATAGGGTAATTGAGTGTATTCCGTACAGGAAATATTAAGTTTAACGTGAACGTTGTTAATTAATGTTAAATTCTATGAATGTATATCTATTATGAAAAATGCTTAGACTGTGATGATCAAAATTAACGTACATATTAAACTCAACATTTCTCTTACAGAATAGATTCTTGAATTTCTGATTAAAAGTTGCTGCCCTCTTTGAAAAAAAAATCTATCTATTTCGGGATTCTCCAAATAAGAAACCTCTATATTTAAACAATTTTCAGTGTCCCACCCTGTACAAATATGAATGATTTTTTTTACTTACTTATCTTTAACCCCCACAATATCTGAAAATAATTCGACTGTGTCTCTTAAAAGGATCGGCTCCGATGTGAAAAAGCAGATGTTGGATTGAATTTTGTTTAATACCAAGTTCATTATAAATGTAGCGCCCTCTGTGTCTTTACCTAAGGCACCGATTAATATAGGACTTATCTGCAACACAATGTAAATGGGATATGAATTCAGTATCATAACTAAACAATACAAAGATAGATTTAAAAAAATCCTTAGAATAGTAATAACTGCATTTATTATTAATCACTGAGGTTTCTACTTCATAATAAGTTATAGTGTATTCATATTCAAGAGGCAGCGCATGTAAACACAATGACGTGGGTGTCGAGAATACGCAGGGTAGGACGCGTCTTACCCTCGCGCCCAAAAATATATTTTAAATTAGGTGTTTTTCATCTCAACACTTAAATGTCCCTTTATCCCATTTTTTGGGGGGACTTATCGATACATTTGCAGGCACTTCGACGCCTGATCCAACAAAAAACATTTGAAATCACTTTCCAAATACACTTTGCACAGCAATTGATGAGTGGCCTAAAATTGAAACCAAATCACCGAACGACCAATCTCAAGTGTCTATTGAAGTGTGCTGTCACGCAGTCGGGTTTGTTTATCTTCACTGCCTCTTAATAATGAATACACTATAGGCTTCTTCACTTATACTGAGTGTCCCAAAAGTCTTTTCCATTTTTTTAATTCACTATGAAAAAGCAATGGTTGTGCAATGTATACCAATCTCTAGCCCCATCCTTGGGAATTCAATTACCATTTAGACGTTCACGGGAGCGGAGTGTGCGTACTGTATGAGCGAATTTTACAAAAACCATAATTCTATCACAATCTCGGAGTGAAACTTTTCTAATCTGCATCATATTAGAGACGCATCGTCTATTCAACTTATCAGAAATAGGCAAAGAAGTTTCGAGGAGACAGGTTCGATACTACATAAACCAAGAACGTTTAGAACTGCACAAAACGTAGAACGCGTAAGCCAGCCAATTTTCGAGTCTCACGATCCTTCGGTTTGCAAAACTTCTTTACATTACATATTACATAAGGATTTGTGTCTACATCCCTACAAAATACAGCTGGTGTAAGAACTAAAGCCAAATGATGCTTCAGAGAAGCAAACGAGATTCGGTAATTCAACATTTTATTCTCGGATGAGACACATTTTCATCTTAACGGCAGAAGCATGATAGGCTATTTCACTCCCTAAAAATGACCGTTTGGGCTGCAATTTAGGTAAAAGAAATTATCAGCTTTTACTATTTTGAAGATGACATAGGTCGCACAGTAACTGTAAACTACCAGTGATATGTGGAGATGCTGAACAACTTTTTAATGCTAGCTTTGCCAGATTTTAGTGGCTTTAACAAAGAGACCTCGTTCTAATAAGATGGGGCTACATTTTATATGTCTAGTATGTTCCTACCAATTGTTAAAGACATTTTTCTCGGAAAATTGATATAGTTGGGGTATGCCAATCATCACTTTGAATGTGTCCCTACCAGTTGTTAATGACATTTTTCTTACTTACGTAACACCAATGGACTATTTCGTGGGAAGTTATCTTAACCCAAAGGTGTGCAATAACACTCTTCACTCTCTGATTGAATTAAAAGAGAGTATTCATTAAGAATGCTGTAATTTCTCTGTGAATACCCTTCTTTAATTCACTGACAATATGTGTAGAGTTGTTATTGAAAATTTTGCATCACATTTACAAGAGTGCCAGCAAAAAATCAGCATATTTAGATGACATAATTTTTAAAATATAAATTCCAAAAACCTTTATTTTAATAAAACATAAACATTTATTTGTTGAACCAGACCATTATTTTATTATATTATTTATATTTTGAAAATGACTTTTGGGACACCTTGTATCAGACTAACTTGAATTATTACAAATTTGAAATATAACCCATAAAATTGATGTTATTGTGTATTAGTGCAAAAAGTATATTGGATAGAAGTCTACTTTGGGTCCTACACCTAATTTTTTTTGTTATTGAAAAACCCCTGTTGTTAATAGGTGTTTTTTTATGATGACTGATAGTTTTAGAAGTTGATTTTTAGGGATTTACACTTATATTTTTTTCACAATTCAACTCGAAAGTCGCAAGGTTATGTCACTGATTTTTCTTATTACTACCACAATAAAAAGCACTCTTTTATTATTTTCCGCATATATTTACACTTATATTACACTTCACCACACATTTGTTATGTTAAAATGGAATTTAATCAGGAAATTTCCTTATTAAATTCCGTTTAAAAAAAAACAACACCATTAACAGGGGTTTTCAATTTTATGACTTCTTAATGTAATACAAATAAAATAAAATTTAAAAAAGAAATAAAAATCCTACTGATCGCAGTGCCATAGATTGGATGAAACTTTAATGACTGATTTAAAAAAAAAATAGTTTTTGCAATGCTGTTACAACATTAAACGTTATTTTCCTGTTGATAAAACATTACTAAAATCTGTAGTAATGTTTTATCAACATGTGCCATTTTATTTGTTGTTTTTTTTAATCAGTCATTAAAAATTCTACTACACATTTTAATACAGTTTTATCAACATGAAAATAACGTTGAATGTTGTAACATTGTTGCTAAAACTATTTGTTTTTTTTTTTATCAGCCATTAAAATTTCCCCCTATCTACGCCAATGCGTATGGAGTAGGACCCAATTAGGCTTAAGCCTAACTTAACTTTATTGACAGATTAAAGAAAAAAATAGTTTTAGCAATGCTGTTACGACATTAAACGTTATTTTCCTGTTGATAAAACATTACTAAAATGTGTAGTAATGTTTTATCAACATGTGCCATTTTATTTGTTGTTTTTTTTTAATCAGTCATTAAAAATTCTACTACACATTTTAATAAAGTTTTATCAACATGAAAATAACATTGAATGTTGTAACATTGTTGCTAACGCTATTTGTTTTTTTTTATCAGTCATTAAAATTTCCCCCTATCTACGCCACTGCGTACTGTAGAGAGTTTCACGTTGGAGTATAGGACCCAACTAGCCTTAAGCCACCTGCTATGTTTGAATGATTAAATAACACATTTTTTTACTTTGTATGTTGTTTAAAACTAAAGCCAAAGTTTTAACAATTTATACGTGTCATTACCAAACTAAAAGAATTTTTATAAAAACAAAGTCAAAAAAATTGTTTTATTAATTATTTTTTTTAAACGATAGGTGGTCCCAGCTACTTGGCCATTAAGCCAAAATCACAAATTTATATATATTTTTAACTAATTCCAAGTCCAAAATGGGGACAATCACTAACACCCATGGACTCCAGAACAAGAACCCTTCGTTAGAAAAAATTCATCCCGGGCATGACTCGAACTCGCACTTCTACAGCCCAACAATTAAGACCATTGGTCGCGTTCAGGGAAATTTTAAAGTGTAGCGCTACAGTGCGAAGCGCTTGATGTTCCCTGAACACGCTTTCGATGTTAAGGACGTTCGCGAAAATATATGCTTTACCGCTTGATAAAGCGGTACAGCGCCACACATAAAGCGGTACCGTTCAGGGAAACTGCTTTTGTAAAGCGCTTAAGTGCTACAATTCCCTGAACGCGATCATTGTCTTAACCGCTAGGCCACCACTTCCCCTTTTATTTATTTAGACTAAACAAATGCCAAGATTATACACATTGAGGTATAATTTCCTTACTATCTCCATTAATTTAGGTTATTATGTTCCTTGATTAACATCGGTAACTTTTTGTTTATGTGATCAATGCGCAATCAACAAAAAAATATTTAGAATGGATTTTTTTAAATCTCTCAAAATAAACCGGAAGTAATATATGGTATTTTCAACAAACCTCATGATAAAAGTTTTCCGTTGGCAGTAAATAAGAAAGGCACCACCTCTTCAAAAACCACATCAACGTACAACCAACCTCCGGGCTCATAAACTGCCCCAGTTTCACCTCCGCCGCAGACATTTCAATCGTGCACAGCTTCAGCACATCCGAGAAGATCCTGATTGCCTGATCGCACTGGTCCAAGCAATCCACATCGATACCGACCTGCGTCACGCTCGCCATTACTTTCAATGTTGCGTCCAGATTCGAGGTGCCCCTAGTGTTTTGCTCGATCGAATACTGCATCACTTCGGAGGGAATCATCGGAGTCTCCCCGTCGCTGTCCATGCAGAGAATGTGACCGGATATTAAGACGATCCAGTGGATGTCTTCGAAAATGTTATCCAGGGCAGCTGAATCGTTTATCGTCATCGCTTGGGATTGCATTGTGTGTAAATGCGAGCGGAGTTTCATCGTTCTGTCCTCTAATAATCTAAAATATTCTTTACATAATATTCACAATTCGGATGAAAACTTAACAGAATTTTTTTACACACCACAAACAATTCTATTTAGCTAGGCAAATTATTAATTAATCGAAGATAATTTATTATATTGCTTTTTCACTCTAACCAATCTTAAAAGCAATATTATAAATATGATAGATTTATCGCAGTATTGTAAATTTTACAGAGAAAAGTACATAATTTCCAGAGATAATCAAAAATGATGATTTTTTTATGAAAAGGTTAATCATCGTTTTTGATTATCTCTGGAAATCATATTCTATTCTCTGTCATTTATTTGAAAGGGTTGTGTCTATTAAAATGCAAAATAAATAGACTTTCTATTTATTGAATTATTTTGAAAACTATGAGAGAATAGGATTTTAAAATCAGTGTGAACCTGGCGCCCCACTTTATAAAAATAAAAAATTGATGTAATTTGTTTGCACCGGAAAAAAATAATTTTATTTTTGTAATCCACACATTTTCTAATTTTTTCCACATAAGTATATTTTTGGAAATCACACATTTTTCAAGATATTCAAATGAAATAAATTGCATTCAAAAAAGCATCTTTTTTTACCACCTTTATTTTCGTTTGTACCTCAAAGGGTTCACCAGAAAAATATACATATTTTTTTGGGAAATCGCACATTCTTTTTAAGTTTTTTATTTTTCTAGATATTCGAATGATACAAATTGCAATCGATAGGGCTTGTGAAGAAAGGTTATTAGTGCTTTATTTATGAATGTGGCTTACACATGTTAATTTTCATTAAGCAAAAGAAATTTGCGTATTCATGTTATTTATATATTTGTATTCCTTATTTAATATGACACAAATATTTCGAGTTTAGAAATTCCTGAAAGTTTGTATGTGTCGGACGAAACGAAGCTCCCGGCATATCGAAAGCTTTCCACCCTACTTATTTAAGTCAAATTGAATCAAAAGTACTGAGCATTTTAAAATATGCATTGAATAACAATATATCTTAGATACATGAACCATATCTAAGGTATATTGTTATTCCATGATTATTTTCAGACAATTTTATTATTTCTATTTAGTTTCAAAAGTAAATTACTCTTCATGAAAATATTTACTTGGGTTCAACAATATTTTGAATGAAATAAGAAGTGATGATACTCATGTTCATAAAGTTCCAATCCCAAATAAATATTATACTTGTTACTACACCCAGGTGCTACAAGGTCACTTTCTCTTTCCTTCCCGAAAACAATGAATAACCGCCCTCGAGTTTCACCATCTGGCAAACAGGCTCGCTTCGTCAGCGAAATCTCCACTTGTAAAGAGTGTATATTTTATTTTGTGATTTCTTGTAACAACATTCCCACTAAAATGATAATTCAGATAATAATATGTAAAAAAATTATGGCATTAAATATGAATAATAATCATTCCATTGAAACAATCATGTTCATTTTCATATTTTTCATGCACATAGAAAAATATGAAAAAGAACATGATTATAATAAATTAAAATGAATGTAAAAAAAAACAATTATCATTTTATTCAATTATCCTTGGATTGAAACACAAAAGGTGTAAAAAATCATGATACTAACAAAAATGGACAAATCATTTGTTTCATTATACAAGGTGTCCTATTTTACATTATTTTTCTTAAGTATCTTGAAATTAAAGCATTTTACTGAAAAGTATGCCGAATCATAATCGTCATGGTTTTGAGGGGGAAATCGGATTTTAACGAAATGCCACCCCTAGCCCCTCAGGGGGGTGCGGGAGGGAGGGTGTCAACTTGAAAATTTTAAATGGTAACCCCTATCTTTTATTGCAGATTCTGAAAGAGCATTAAAAAATATGTAGAGTTTATACCGGATTTTTTTTAATTTCCAGCAGGTGGCGCTGTAATTGTGAAAGTATGAATTTTCTGTAAAATCTTCGTGAATTAATATTGTCCTAATAACATTATAAAAAATAACATTTAGTGTTTCAATCAATACCTAAATTTCTGAAAATATCAGTCCCAAACACTGGAGGGAACGAAAACAGGATATTAAAAACTAATTATGAATGATTCGATTTTATCAAAGAGTTTCGTGTTATGTTTACTTTTAAATTTTGCTAAAACAAAATAACCAGTGAATAAAAACATTTGAAATCAAATTATTTCGTTTGATTCGAAATGTAGAAAAATCATTTTTTGTTCAATTTCCAAAACTAAATTATTTTTTCTGATGAATCCTTTGATTGCAATTTGTTTCATTCAAATATCTTGAAAAATAAATATCTTTGAAAAATGTGTGATTTCCGAAAACTTAATTATATTTTTCTGGCAAACCCTTTGAACAAAAACGAAAATAAAGAAGGTATTAATGATGCTCTATCATTTGTAATTTGTTTCATTATCTTGAAAAATAAAAAAAAAAATCACTCGAATATTACAAAAATAAACAGGACGAGTCCTGAGAACCAGGAAGAAACAACATTCGTCCCCAACATCGGTGAATCTGTTAATCTAAAATCATTAGAATTGACTGGAAATCGCTGCTCTTTTATATTTTATCAATAACTGTATTGCTTGATTTGATTCTCCTAATTAAATGGAATCCGCTTTACATTTTACATACATAAATTTTAATGTGTAGAAAAATTAAACATACTTGTACAAAACTGGTAAGGCATGTTGTGGAACGACTCGTCCGAATAATCCAATTGTCTGTAGCTGATCTTTGTATCTCGTACGGTCATTGTCTTCATCGTCTTCGATTTCCTCGCATTCATCTGTACTCGGTTGTCTAGTTCCATCGGGCGGTGACAAATGACATTGTAAATAAGTGTTGAAAATGCACGTAGCCGATTGCAGTAACATCTCGGATGGAACATCTTGGCATTCTTGGATGATCATCGCCCAAGATTCCAACATATTATCAAATGACTCTAAGTAATACTCTGAGGACTGAAAACATTTACAATATACAGTGCGAGTGTAACGTCTGAAACTATTTGCAATTGCAAATTGGCTATTTTATTTTTATTAAAAATTGAAACTGTTGTTGGTTATTAGTTTTTTTATTTTAAAAGCAATTATCTCGAATATTTTGAAATACAGTATCATACTTTTTAAGCATATTTGGTCTTAGAATTTCATTTTTTCAAATTCACGTAAAAAATAAGGTTTCCATTTAAAAAAAAATCGCTTATCTTAAATAATTAATAAATTATATTCTCTTTAGCTACTGTGATATTATGACTTACGTTACATAAGTACTTTAACAAATGTCCAATAATGGAACTTTTTGTTTTGTTTTTTGCATCAAATATTTTCAATTCAAAAATTGTTGCAAATGTCGATTATTGAACTTATGTAACATAAGTTCACCCCTACACCACCATTATGGTAGATGGGGATTTTAGATTATATATATATATATATGTAACATAAGTTATAATGTCACAGTTGCTACAGGGAAAATAATTTGTTAATTATTTTAAAATTCGTTTTTTTTTTTTTTTCACTTATTTAAATAACTGTGACAAAGTGAATAAATCCTTTTTCTATGATTACTAAAAGATTTATTGTGATACTTCCAAACTTTTTATTAATTTAATAAGGACAATACAGTTCTAATTGTGTTGTCTTAATTGAATTAATAAAAAATACAGTGCGAGTGTAAAGTTTGGAAATATCGCAATAAATCTTTTAGTAATGGTTATTGAAAAAGATACTCGAACAGGTCATTTTTTGATATATGACGTAAGCGACACAATTAGGACTGTAATATTGAATAGAGTAAATTTATTCATATCTATAAATTCTAAGGACCAATTTACAAACGCCTAGGAATGAGAATCGAAATGGATCTTTTACAGAAAGTCTGAAAGGCCCCTTTCCGGGCGATTGTGAATTGACCATAAATCAGAGAATAATTTTTATTAATGCTGAAATAATACCATATGATCGAGAACTTTCCTACTCTAGAGTTCTTTGACTTTTTTCTTCATTTTAGATATTGCTGGCACCAGTGAATAAAAACAAATAAAATGTCACATGTTAAATCAAATTCTTCAATTTATTAGAATAACATTACTTATAGATTGTGATTAATTTTATTGTCAACATCATTTTTTTAATAAAAAAATTGTGGTACGGAAAATCGAGTGAATTTAGTAATCAAGTATTTCTGAATAACCAATTTTAAGTCGCTAAAGTTAATAAACAACAATAAATTGGAGTTTATTAATAAATAGGTGACACTTCCCAATATTAATATCATAAATATCATTAAGAAAATTGTCACATACTTCATTTTGCAGTGACAAAAAAGACCGAAAAGGTCAACTTTCTTCATCTCTAAAAAAAATTCAAAGTACTCTAGAAGAGAAAAGTTCTCAATTATATGGTATTATTTCATCATGTAATTAAATGATTACGGTTCATATCCAATAATAATGGCATTAACTATGCCGTTATTATTGGGTATGATTATATAGTATTTCGTTAAATTTAAAATTTATTGATATTACATACCGAATCATCTCTAGTGGCGCCCTCTACGAATCGACATGTCAATCTCGTAATGTCATCTATGTAAGACTCTTGCAGACCTTTGGGCAACTTAACAATATCATTAATGAAAAATAACAAAATATTACGTACAATTTGTGAAATGCCCAGAGATTCTTTGCTTTTGATTGTCACACTGAAACAAACAAAAAAGTAAATATTTCAGATAAAATGATATCTTTGTAAAAAAAAATGACTTGGTTTATTTTACGTTAAAAACTCATTAATTATATATGCTGAATCTATAGCTCAGATTACTCACAAGTTTTAAAAAAAATAGTTAAACTAACTAGATGTTAGGCTAAATCAACTTTTAGAAAAATAACTAGTCAGTTTAAAAAATTTGTGAAGCTAATGGTGTTAACTTGAACCAACTTTTAAACAAATAATTGATAAACTACAAAAATTAATGACACAAACCTAGTCTTTACTAAACTTAATTGAATAAACAATTGGTTAGTTTAAAATAATAAGTAAAAGTAATAACGCTAATTAAAGAGGTTCCAAAAACCGTAATGGCCATCACCAGTCATCCATACACTAGAACGGTGATTGAACATTTTATTTAAACAAATATTTGGTCAGTTTTGAAAATACACTAATGAAGTGTTAAAATAATTTTAAGTCAAACAATTCATTAGTTTCAAAAATTAGTGCCACTATCCGAGTGTTTATCAAACTAAATTTTAACCTAAATAAACTTTTATAAGACGTTTAAAAAATTAGTGAAACTAATCTTAGCACTTGATTAGTTTAAACTAATGGCGAGTTTTTGAGATTTGAGAAGAAGATTTAGCGGTTAAGTTAAAAAAACATGCGCATTCTTACAATATTTAAGGATTTTAATACTTTGTGTTTAAGAGTTCATTATTTTCTAGTTTCCCTTAAACATAAATGTTCACATGTGCCAATGGTAGTTACCTAGAAATCGTAAGTAATGAACAATAGATTGACATTACACAAATATGGTAATGTACAAAAATTGTGTGTAATAGAAGATCGCATTTTGTTACACACGCACTTGCTTAAAATGCTTAACTTTAAAATTCTTGTATGAAAGGCATCATTTCCTTAAACGTTAAACAGTAAACGTCTTATAAACCAGGAATTAAAGGCATAACTTCCTTAACAGGTCGAGTGCCATGGCTATTTGGTGAAACCTTGCCCACGGGCCAAACTGTATTTTTATTACCACTTGCTAGTAATGGATGTTAGATCTTTTATTATTTATTTATAACTTCGATAAAAAAAATGCCAGAAAAACGGAAGCGGACACCAGAGTCTGCTAAAAATGTTTTCAGTAAAACATTTTTTTTAAAGTTAAAAAACCGCCATCAATAGAATAGTTCCAGCATTCAATAGTGCGAGGCCGTAGCAGAGACATAAACATTATAGATTTAATATATTGTATTTAAATACGCTTGGCCCAACTAGGTTAATATACATTGTGATTTTGAGTGGAAACAGGTGACTGCCGTGGCCCTGTAGGGAAGTTCCGCCAACGGATACCTGTGTCTGCGACCTGTTAAATGTCTTCTAAACTAAGAATTAATGTTAACTTTAATTAACCAACTTTTGAACACACAATTTGTTAGTTTTTAATGTTTTACTATGAGTTAAGTAAGAAATTGATTTTATTTATTTACATATTACAATGGACTGTTTATGCCAATAAAGGTCTTTTTTTTTTTTTTTTTTCAATGGACTGTTGAAAATATTGTGATGTCATCCGCACTACAATGTGTTTGTCTATAAGTTGGTTTGTTTAATTTCATAGAGTTAGAATAACTAGAGGGAGCATACGCACCGTTTGTTGTCATCCAACATACAGGGGAAAAACGTAAGGGGAATACACAATTTGTAAACACAAAGTAACTTCACAGCTGATTTTGACGCCTAACCCAATACACAAACTTGTCAGTGCTTTATTGAATTACTAGCTCGTATTGGTGTTTTTGACTAAAGTTTAATTGTCTATGTTTTATTTGCTCATTTCTGCTTGTGTTTATTGTCTGATTCGTGATTATTGTTATATTGTAATTGTTTTATTTTGTAAATTCTTCGAACCCTTTATTGAAGTCATTGGAAATAATTCATTTACGATATTATTTATGTCTTACGGTTATTATCCTGATGTAAAATTATAAAATTATATTTATTTACAATTTCGAATTACCATCAGGTCTGTTCATGTAATAATAACATAACAAGTAATAATAAGTCTGCATATTTTTGGTCAATTAAGATATTAATACCATGAAATGAACAGATATTTTCATGATTTAACGATGCTAAAGAATTCCGATCATCATAAACAATGATAAATAATTTGAATTTAAGCAGGAAATCGAACAGCTGCGACGTTCCACTTGTGTTTATATTTACGGTTTCAGACGCGATATATCGGACTACAAACATTCCCTATCCCCACCACATCATTACTCGTCTAGTATATTCTACGTCTATGTTTAATTTAATAGTTCAATAAACATTTTGTTAATCATTAATTTTTGAGAAAAATCCAAGAGATATTTTTTTTTAAATCAAACTTAAACATTATCAAAATATGTATTGTATTTAAAGCAAACCTTGTTATTAATTTTAGGAAATTATCCATGTATGAACTCAAATATTGCAATTTGTCTGATTCATTGGTCATGATGCCACCGTTTAACGATGCCAACTGTACCAGACATGTCAGGGCGTGATGAGAAAGGTCCTCCTGGTCCCGCACCTTCCAGTATACTTGAAACATGAGCGGGAGGAGTTGTGGGGCAAACATTACATTCTTCCACGAAGCGCCTAAGCGCAGTGCGGGCGCCTGATCTGCCACGAATACCGATTCATAAAATCCAATCAGCTTTTTCGGTAGTGTGCTTGAGTTAAGGATAATATTAAAGGTGTTCTTCAGAAAAATCTTTCATTTTATTTATTTAGTCTTATATAACAGCGTTATATGTTCCTCTCTACTTCTCAGTGTGAGGTGAAAATCTTTTATTCAAAAGTAAATTGGTGATTGAATTAATGTATAACCAGAAGCAGCATGTACAACACAGCTAACCGAATTAATGTATAATTCTGCCAGCTGTGTTGTTTTTATTACAAACGGTACTTTAGTTATTAGGCCTAATTTGTTCTGTGGGTCAGTGTGCAGCAGCATAACTTCCGTTTTTAAAAAACTTAATGAAACCCATTGTATGAATCAGGACTTTTTTATTTGTTTACAATATAGATACATGCCTAAAGTTTTGTTTTGCATAGATGAAATCAGAACCACCTATCTGATTATACCTTCAAAACCACGTAAACCCCCATTTTCTGAACGCAGAGTAAACCGATTTCTGGCAATGCTTGTTTTGCTGGCAAGAGTTATTTGCCAGCAAAACAAGCATTTTGTTGACAATTTCTTCCGGGATGTTGGTATATTTTACCTGTTCAGCTGAGGGCTATCCGGGTAATGCATGCATACATTCACACTCTTTACTGATGTTCTACTCACTAGTAACTACCTTCGATGGATGCGATACTTGAGGAACATGAAGCAAGGGTAAGTCACCCTTGCTTCATGTCCGCATCGTCTTCTTCTCTTTCCTGGGCGTATCACCCGTAAAAATAATGCGTATTATCGAAGGGCAGACGCTCAAAATTTGAATCACAAAGAAATTTGGCCCTCTCATGGGAATTAATACAAAACAAATCCAAACACCTATAGAAAAAAAATCACAAGAGCAAACTGGTAACTCCAAATTGCCCCTAATTAAGTTGAGGTACTCTGGGAATTGCTTCTTCAAAACAGCCATTGAAGTGTGTGCCATTGCACCATCATGTTGGAACCAAAAATGCCTTCAGTCCAAATTATCTATCAAAAAAAAAAATATCCTGAATTCATGGTTACTGTGACTTTATTTTCCTCAAAGAACCAAGAACTAATAATTCTAGCTGAGGGAATTGCACACCATACTGTGACTTTACTGAGCAAGATCATGGGTTACCTAGAAATCATGGATCTGAAAAACAAGGTGTAAGGTCTCACATATGAGCCACAATAAACCGTTTGGTCTCAGTGGAGGGACTGATTATATATTATAGTCACTCATACAGAAAATTATTATTATTACTGTGACTTTATGTGACTGCAGAGGCCTTTGATGTAATTCTCAAGGATTGGTGTCAGCCCAGTAGCGCTTGTTAAGTTTGTTGATGGATCCACACAAATGAAAATAAGCTTCAAAAATAGGAACGACTTCAAAAAGAACATCAAATACGTTCATCTGATAATTGAAGTCACGTTCAGAAAATTCCTACAATTCTTGTAAGGATGGAAATGAAGATCATCATGAAAAATTCTCCTCACAGAACAATTGGAAAGTCTAAGGGCAGATGCATATTTGTGTGCAGAATGCTGTGTTAATCAAAATATTGAAGCTCTCACTGCCCTCAATGTTTTCAGGCGATCAAATGGGCTGAGGGACTCCAGTTCTTTGTCTTGTCGCACTTGCAGTTTGTCTGAACATAATGACCTACATAACAATTGATTTTCTGTCTAGGACAGAGGCCAACGGGGCTAATTTAAAGCAATTCTGGAAGGGGTGGAGAGTTGCGATCACAAAACATCCGCTCGTAAAGTAGGCCTCAATTGCAAAAGCACACTATTCTAACGTATGCTGGCAACTGGATTGACAAAACTTTAAAGTCCCACTTCTGAAATGAGACCACTAGTGCTCCGCTACAACATCGACCTATTAAATGGTACGATTTTTAAAAAAGAAAGTTTTGCTGCCACACCCTTTTTGTAATTTATTTTAGTGATCGTCAAGATTGATCATCTCAATAATCAATCGATGATCAATCAGTTAAAGTATCAAGCTGCTGGAAAAGATAGAGCCGATCAAATGGATCGAGCTGACCAGAAAGATCGAGCCGATTAAAAAGATCAAGCCAATCAAGGAGATAGAGCAGCTCGAGCTGATGAAAAAATTGAACATCTCGATTACTTACAAGGATTGAGCACTAGATCTTTTTTGATTGATCTTGCTGATTGCTAATTTATATTTAATTTAAAAAAAAATAGCACCTCACACTGTGAAGTAGAGAGGAACATATAACGATGTTATATAAGACTAATGCCCGTTTGCACCGCCTTGTTTAAGTACTCCTTAGTGCTAAGTAATCCTTAACATATGTCATTTGGTTTGCACCGCGCGCGCACGATGTCTAAGGTCTCCTTAAATTTAAGCCGCCGATGTTGGCGGCTTAACTTCACTAAGGCTTCCTTAGCGTTGACGTACAGCTGATTCTAACCTATAAATTTATAGATAACGAATAAAGTAGAGAAAGCGAGCGATAATGTTATAAAAAAATGGTGAAATGTATACATTCTTAAATAAATATATTATTTAAAGTTTCTTTTGATTTCTATAATGTTTATAACGGTAATAATTATCCGAAATAGTTGTGATTTTCTAAAATTAATAATAATTTTCTATGATTTCAAGGTTAGGAAGCGAGAATAATAGACGACATGAAGTTAGGCACTAACTTTCCACTAGATTTTCCCCCAACTAAGGAGACCTTAACTAAGCGGAGATTTTATATGAGCGGTGCAATCCAATCTCTACTATTCTTTCCTTAACTTTTAAGGAATCCTTAACTAAGGAGGCCTTAAAGTAAAATCGGTGCAAACGGGCATGAATAAATTAAATTAAAAAAAATAGTATCAATTTGTTCATAAAACTTCAATATACAATAAGTATAAGTTTTAAATATTAATTTTCATTATCGTGAAAGATTAACGGTTGCTCGCTCTTATGGCCAAATAACATGTAAGTTTCTAACCTTAATGAAAGCTGTCTCATTTTGCATAAAACACGTAGTTAAACTTGTTCGATAGCTTATTAAAGATGTTTGACACCTAGTCCAACATGTTATACACAAGCGAGGTATTAATACAGTCAAAAAGGATATGCATTGGTGAGACGTATCCCCAAGTCAAAACGCTTTCCACGATAATCAGCAAGTGTTTTAGCAGATTCACGATGTTCGCTGGAAACGGAGGGTCGTTCTTCACGATTTCCGACAGAACCTGGGCTGTGAACTGGAAGATCCTCTTCAAATCGGTCAGCTCAAACTGTTTCTTAACCTTGAAATGTGACTCCCAGGGCAATCCAACATCCGTGGACTTGAACGTGTTTGAGTACTCTTGCATTAGATTCGAAATCAATTTACCACCCAATATTTGCTACAATAAAAAAAAAACAATAATTTTCCAATATTCAACAAAAAGATATGAATAATCTTCTCTTTGCTGCTTGTGAGACTTTAGTTATTAAATAAAAATGGTTGTCCTTTATCCTACTTATTTTTTATTGAACTAAATATATTTCGGAAACTAAAAATAAAGTGGTTTGAATTTTAATTTAATTAAAAAAAAACATTAAAATCCTTTTAACCAATATTAAAAATTGTACTCTTTATCTTTATTAAATATCCTTTAAATTGTTATAGGTAAATCTATTTTTCTTATTGTAACTTAACAATTTTTATTCTAAATTATGTATTCATATACATCAGATGTTATATACCCACAGGACGTTCAATCTGAATAAAGTACAACAGGAGTCATCAAATGGTGGACCATCGATTTTGTGTGGACGTTAAGTAAACAGTAACTTGTACTACAGAGTATCTCACACTATGTCTTTACTGCCGACATGATGGTCATTTTATTTTAAAAACCAGACCTATGAAGAAACTAATAGATGATTCCTGGAGTACAATTATAACTCATTCTTTACATAATTCGTTATCATATATTCAGTTTCATTTAATTCATAGCAAGAATTTCGTTTTATTAGAACATAAATTATACCTTAGAAGAATCCGCACTGACGATCAAAGCTTCTACTTCATTCAAAATTCCGCTCCTTTCATAACCAGAATCATCAACACTCGCCCGTTTCACCATTATTGCGATAACCTGCAGTATTCTGTCCTGGACGTAAGACGGAACCTCGTGGCTCGAAATATAATGCAATAAATATTGTCTCAAAGAGAGTATGTCTGAATTTTGCAGGAAGTTCCACTCGCGGATTAAAGCACATTTTAGGGCCTCAGCCGCTTCGAACTTCACATAATCGTTGGCAGACGTTTCCAAGATTTGCCGGCAAATCGGATAAGGCGATTTGGATTTGCGGAAGTCCAGGAAAATAGACTCGGCTGCGTGTCTCTGTTCATTATTTACCAAATTCGGCGCTGCCTGTAATTAAATAACTATTATTAATATAAAAAATAATGTAATAAAAAATTAATTAATAATTTAGAATATATTATTGAAAATGTTATCATTCCAAAGCAATTGAATAAAATAATTATATATATATATAATCAGTGCCCCCTTTTACCATATGGTGTCCATTTATAAAATAATTGATTTTAGAATTATTTTCCCAATCATTTCTTTTATATTTTATTAATATGATAATTAATAATAAGAAAATTAATGATGAGCTTTCTTTTAACCAATAATTAAAAGAGAATTCTTCATTTATTTTTCCAAGCGATAGACCTAGCGATGTATATGTCCGCCAACGTCATTCTCTCATGTCCATGGACATGTCATGGCAGAGCATATGCTCGTCAGCTTCGTACTCTCGTGTCAGAGCAATTGTCCGTGTGCTATGACACGCTTGAAAACGATACAAGCATGACCCTTTCACCCAAACACGGTATATCTTTATTTGATTTTGTCATCTTTTATTACTGAAGTATTTTGCTTATTTAGGACTACTAACCTGTTGATAATTAAAATATATATACAAACATATTTATTCAGACAATATGATAAGAAAAATTTACAAAATTTGTTATAAAAATATGTACAATTGTGTTAGTAGTCTGTCATGGACTATTGACCATAGGTCTTTCTGCACCAAACTATTTTCTTAAAAGTACTATTTTAATGTGTTACAATTATATTATAATCTATAATATTATTAATTAATTATTTAGCTTGATGTATACTTTTCATTTTATATAAAAGATAGTGATCTATATAATTTTTGTTATAACTTAATAATAATACTACTAAATCTTTATTATCTAAGAAAAATAATACATTGTATATATAATCTTTCTTTCTTACTTAATCTTATCCTCGTTTACCCATATTGGGTGTCGTGTATATATAATCAAACATAATATAATAAATAAATCTTTTTGTAATATATTTCCAAGTAAAGGCTATCAAACTTAATAATAATATTTGAAATTTTGAGAATTAACTATATTTATCTCCCATTGCAATAATCTCTGTTTTAATAAAAAATCGATTTCTTTTTAAATATAAGTAACGTGAATACAAACTTTTCAAAATTCATAAATGCAATATACGATCGTTTTTATTTTTATGACATAAGTAAATTCAACACAAAAAATTAAAAAAAGATACAAATTATAAAGGCGATTATCATAAAATGTTTCGAGATTAAAATCAAACTTGAAACAATATAAGAGATTTGAAAACTTATAAATAAACAAGTTTTATTAACATATGACAATCTTTGCAAAATGTTTGTCATTTACTCTCCTATTCAAATTTATACACACTTAAATCAATAAAAATGTGTTATTTAAATACAGCATAATCTAAAACATTTTAATATCTCAAATTTGTTGTAACACTTTTCAAACTAAACAATATTTTTTGGATCTTTTTTTGTATGGGTGCATATTTATTTTTGGAAACGCCAAATCTTTGTTTATCAGTCTCACTCACCAGGATTACGTTCGCCGCCGATTCCAGCTCGGCGATTATCTGCTTATCCATTGTGTGGTTAAATAGAATTAAATTAAAAAACGCTTAAAGTTTATCAAATTAATGGTTGTTGCTGTTTTTTAGGTTAGGTTAATTAAAAATATTTGTTGATCAGCATTGGTGCCAATGTGAGGAATTAAATATATTCGATTCGTAGAAATTTCGATTCGCACAAAAATTCTTGTGACAAATAATTTAAAGTACAAAAATACTTTATACGTTTTATTTCTTATAAAAGCAATGGCGTAAATAATAATTTACAATTACAGTGGCGGCTCGCGGTATAAGTTATGATGAGATTCTCCGAACAAGGTAATAATATAATTCCAAGGTGATGTCATTTATTCCTATCATAGATATAAATTTATATATATATTTTCCACTTATGAGAAAAAGTTAAGTTACATGATATCAAATTAATTTGACGAATAAAGCGCTAATAACCTTTTTTCACACTTTTATGTTAATTACACATATTAATAAAGTGCGAAGAGAGGTTATTAGTGCTTTATTCGTCAAATGGAAAGAGATGTTTGATTATAACTTTAATCCGGATCACAAGCAATGTTCAGTCCAATAAGTAATAATCTATGGTTCAGTCATTCAAGCGTACTCTATTTATATATTTGTATCATTATAATCTCCTTACGAGCATTGAATACTATTTATTTATATAAGTAGAATTCATACTCACGAATAAGGGCTATTTCACAATCGCTTGGGAAGGAAATAAAAACGTATCGTATACATTACGATAGTGATGATTGTGAACATGCCACGGGGTGTCAACTCTTATGGGCGATTTGGGACCGTTTTGCGCTCCTTGTCTTACACAGTATTCGCCCTATCGCTCCATTTCACTCTACGGTTACCCCGTCAAATGCGAGTGGCGCTAGTATAGAACTTAATGGGAATCTGTAAATAAGGTAAGTTTAATTTTAAGAAAGAGTAGCAGATGTCACTACATATTTTTGCAAACGAATCTTTTCCCTCCAATTCGTCCATTTTTATTTTCAGCTTTTGTGGTAAGCACATTTTCGTCGTTGATATTTGTTCATTTCTTTTAAATTGCAGTGAAAATGTCGCCAACCAAAGTGAGGTTCTACAAAATTTGTAGCTGTTCTGAAGATGAAGTGGAAAAGCTCTTCTGTTTTTCATGGAATATTGAATTGTAAGTATTTGTTTACATTTAATAACCTCACTAATTTTTCATTCTGAAAAATTATTTGTATTAGTATTTGTTAATATAATTCAGTATTTATCATTTATGTATTTAATACAAAACGGTGCAAAAATAAATTAATATGAATAAAAGCGAAATATGAATTTTCTTTAATTACGAAGATAGATTATCCCTTCGCTTATATTTGTATTTATTTACTGATACCTGTTTGCACAAATAAATTATTTAAAATAAATGTTCAAATGAAATACGTACGGTTAATTATCTTTGGTTCACACAAAAAAAATTGTAAATATTGTTTTATTTTCAAAAACTTATCGGCACACTGGTGATGAAGAGTCTTTTTAGCATTTAGTTGTTCTTTTCTGCATGATATATGCATCACTTAAAATATTTTTCTCTAAGTAGGCTATCTGAATAATCTTTGAATTTATTTGTTTTTGTGTGTCTGTACTTTTTTTAAAATTAATATTAAAACAGTATTTAATTTATATATTTTATTGCAGATTGGGCACTTGGAAGCGAATACTAGAAATCAAATGTGTGTCTCGTTTTAAATGGAAGATATGCTGCAATTATTTTCCAGAGATTATTTCATACCAGGCTATAAATCTCTCCAATTAAAAACTGGTTTTACTTCAATGGAGGTAATAATAAATTGTATTATATATATTTTTTATTTATATTAAATTTAAAAAAATAAAATCAAATTTATATTGTATTCTTGAGTTTTTATTGTATATGCCCTTCCTTTTGTCATTAATATAATGTACACAATAAAATTATTGATTATATTATTATAATAAATAATTTTATTTTGTACATAATTGAAATTTATATTTAATAAATTTTCATATTTAAATATACCGCCACATTTTTAAATCGACCGCCTATTTCTTATTGGCCGACAGTAACGCCACCATCATGTGGTTTCCCCAAGAAAGTCTCGTTTTTTTACATTGAGTTGAGCATCCGGTAATCCGTGGAACATGCTGTAATAACATTTTCAATGTTATCAATACCTTTGCCAATTATGAAGTAAGTGCTGTTTATTTTCTATGAGCGAGAAGTCCCTGCTCTATTATCAAAGAAAATAATCTATGACTATGATTATGTATAAACGACGGCAACATCGCATCAAAACTAAACAAACTGAAGTTCGTCCGCAAAACAAAAGTCGGCGCTTTGTTTAAAATTAAGGTTATACTTTGTTTTGTTTTCAATAAGAAAAAAAAAACAGTTATTTAAAAATGTGGAGTGAATCCGACTCAGATTTAGATTTAAACAATCCGTTCGTGCTGAAAAATAACTTCATCAAGAAATTCCAACCCAAGAACAGCGACAACATCCTGATTTCATCCGACAGTGATTGCAACGATACGGATTCGAGGACTGTGCGCAGAGTTTCCAGAAGAAAACGGAAAATCTCCCCAAGGAAATCAGTTTCAAGAGACATATCGCCTGCAGAAGTTGATGAATCGTCTGTGCACCGAACGAGAGAGATTTCAAGAGAAACATCACCTGTGGAAATTATTGAAACTTCCTCGGTGCTGCCTAGAATATCACCTCTACGGCGGGTAACTAGAAGCTATGCAAGAAGAGGCCGGGTAAGAACGAGGAGGAATCCGGATTGTTTACCTTCTACATCGACAGGAAATGTCCGGAGTGTTTCGAGAGAAAATATTGCGACTACATCCAGTGAAGAACCGTCAACATCAAGTCATAGCCGGAAGCGATTGAAGAGTAACAATTTAAAAAATATCAAGAAGAAGCGCATTAAAAAGGAGATACACGATGCGAGTACGGATGAAGATTGTGATATATTCAAAGACATCCCCGTTGTAGTTAGAGTCCTCTGGAAATCGACACAATTAAAAAAATTCTCAGTGAAACCATTCATGAAACTTTCTGCGATTATTAATTATTTTACGAAAACTTATGATCTCAACGAAAAATTATTATTTTTCACGATTAATGATAAAGAAATAGATCTGAATAACAATACGTACATCACCCTGCGTTTGAATAATGATGTGGTTATCGAAGGGGGTGCTTTATCCCAGAGTTATTTGAGTAGAGAGAATGTGATTCAGGAGGAGAGGTCTGGTTTAAAACTCAAGATTCAGTATGGGGAGAGAGAGTCGTTTTTTGTTTCGTTGAATCCCGAAGATCGGATGGAGTTTGTCTATTCGGAAACGGCGAACAAGTTGAATGTTTGCCATGAACAGGTCCGTATTTATTACGACGGTGAGTTGGTTAAGTATACGGCTACCGTGAGTGATTTGGGGATTGAAGACGGTGATGTTTTTGATGTTAAATTGGTATAATAAGGTGAGACTGTTATTAAATTCAACTTTTATTTTTGTGTGAGTTATAAAATTATATAGTTTATATTTTGATAAATACATGTTTAAAAAAAAAACAATAATTTTATTAAACATGTGCATATTGGATAGCCTATAAACAATTATGAGTTTTTATTTATGAAAATTGTAATTCTTAATTACGAGTTTCACAAATAAAAAACAATTTCCTGCCTTAAGGATTAATGAAAACAGTATTTTCTTTGACTGAAATGTTTGTTAAAAACATTGCTTGATTAAACAATTGTTTTTATTAATCTGTTTCCTATTTAGCTATAAAATTGTGAAATTAAGAAACTGTTGTTTTTCTTTCTTTCTTTTTTTCTTAAAAAGAAAAAAAAAAGGATAAGATCTCTTTTATTGGGTGTCGAGGTTATTGTTTTTATTTAATTGTATATAATTTTAGTTGCTACTCACTCCCTCAATATAAAAAATATAGTCACTAAATAAAAGCTGTATTTTATAAAGTTAAGAGATATTTTCGTTATTTTAAATGATATTAAGCAAAGTCCTTTTTTGATACGACCAGAGCCACTAAATACACAATATCAAATTGGAGTAATCAAAATCTCATAGTCTACTCAGAGTCCTCGCGAGAGAATTAACTTTGATAGAAATATCTCTCATTTACAATCATCTCTTCACTTAATTTGGAATTTTATTTTCATTTTATTATCAATTGTACATATAATATTCATTTGTAATCGGAAAGGGTATAAGAATTTGAGAAGAATTTTCATCTAAATAAAATAATTTTAATTAACGACCATGATCCATTAATTTTTTAAATAGAAAATATTTATCATTAAAATAATTATTATAATTTAACCCTCTTGTATTAGAGCAGTGCGGGAGATGAGCAGGCGGTCCAAGGCTGGGTATACGTATGCATCTCGGAGTCTACACTCTGACATTCCAGCCTGCATATTTAGTATGACCAAATTGAAGGTTTGTTCGTTGCAAACAGTTGAAGACCGCTTTTTACAGAAGGCGAAAAGTTCTCCTCTATATAGTATAATAAATTGATATAAAAGGATTAAAAAAAGTAATGTTTTAAAAGGTTTAAAAAAGCAATGTAATAAAAAGATTTAAAAAAAAAACAGTTTTTAAAGAATTAAAAAATGTATTAAATGGATTTATAAGACAATTTTTAAATAAGTTTTCATATGAAATAAAAATAAAAGGAAACAGAAATCTATATAGTTTATTATAAACTCAATTAAAGTATAACAGGAAAAGAATAATAACTAATATTAACGATTCAAAAAAACGAATTAATATAAATCGAAAGCAACAAAATTAAATTAATAAACACAACAAAATAACTCCTAAAAAAACCAACACTTCGAATGAAAAAAAATAGTTTATCGTCAACATACATTATTTATTCATATATTCTTTTTTTTTGATAATTATCCTTTTTCATATACTTTTACAAATACGTACAAATATAAAGCACAGACACACACTTTGTCTGCTAAGCGCTGGATACTAAATCAAAAAAAAATATGTATATACATAATCGGATAAACAAATGTAAACACCGGGGGAAGATTTTTTTATCAAACAAATTACACTTTTTGCGAGGAAGAAATCCGTTTACAAATAAGTCGTAAAAATCGAAGGAAGAAAAATAGATCACATGTACGTTCCATCATATAATAGTCCATATAAAATCGGAATCAATATTTTATCAAAATTATACAAGTTGTGCTTCTTATATTATTTCTCTTTCTCTCAATCTTGTTCATTTCTCAATTCTTTTTTTATATATAAATATATAATATGTATATATATTTTCTCATAAAATAAACTAGATGGATTCTTTTACTCGATTCTTTGTTTTGTTTGTTTCTTTTTGTTACTTTTTTTTTACTCTTGATAACAATTAGGGTATAAATAATTTGTAAAATACACATCAGTATGTAAAAAAATATCGGGTGTGCGTGTCGTGCGCTCATTCCTTTTTCAGGTCGTCGTTCTTCTCCGCTCCGTACGAAGACTGTTTGCTGATTTTCGACATGCCTATCGATCTATTTACTAAAATATAAACTGCAAAGAAAACGGAAGAATTAATGTTCGCATACATAAATACAACACAAATTTGAGAAAAATATTTTGATCAGTTGTGTAAAGATTATTGTAAAAAATTGTTTACAATTTTAATTCATGCCTAAAGATCCACAATACAAACCTACAGGGTGGTTCATTTAAAGTGTTTTCAGGAAATATCTCGGAAACAATAAATTTGCTTAGAAATGACTTGAGCAAACAATAATTGTATAGAAGGGGGGCCATAATAACGTAAACTCAATTATTTTAAATAAAAACTATTTTTTTTTCCTCACTCACACATGGGCATTGGTTTATCTTTAACCACGCAACCCAGTAACCTTTGTGATTTTTGTAATTTCAATTTGGGGGATAATCACACCATTCATATGACGACCAGCCCACTCCCGGAATTGAACCGGGGACCTCTGGCTAACTTGCCTGACACTAAACCTGCGCGCCACCGAGGCGGACAAACTTTTATTTAATATTACAGAATCAAATTTCGTGTTAAAAAATAAGAAGAATTTACTTAGCTTACTTTTTCGTTAGTATGATAGATGGCGTTGTAATAGCAAAAAAATGATATTGCATCACACGCTCGCGTATTCGAGCTTGCGTCTGATTACCAAAATAGAAGTAATCTGTCATTTTTTTTTTTATTTGAGGGAATTGCTTTATTAAAACGGAGCAGTTTACAATCGTGGAAATAGTCGACATGATTTTTGTGTATGATGAAGCTAAACACAATGCAATTGCTGTGTGTGCTTTATATGTCGAGAGGATCTTGAATTAGTGACAACAGCGCCATCTAGGACAATACCAACATTGCGTTATTATGGCACCCTTCTATACAATTATTTTCTGCCCAGGTCGTTTCTGTGTAAAATTTATTGTTTCCGAGATATTTCCTAAAAACACTTTAAATGGACCACCCTGTATATTAATAAGACACTTATGTTAGGTTGTTTTTTGCTGGAAACTGTCATAAAGAAAATAATTCTATATGACAGGGATAGTCAGCTTTTTCACAAAATTCATCGAAATAAATTTTTCAATGTCTGGTGCTTTGACATATTTTGGAAAAGTTAATTCAGACTCAAATACCTAACATTGAAATTATGTGTTATACAAGTTAATTTTTGGGCAGTATGATTAATAAGTGGACCTCGCAAGATAATCTTTGATTGTTGAGGCATTTAGATTTAAAGAAACTATTTCTTTGTTAATCTTAAATGATTTATTTTTTTAAGAAAAAATACTTACACGCTAACAGGATACCGGCTCCTAAACAGAAATAAACCATCTGTCCGCAGAACAATGATCGTATCAGGTAATAAGCCATGGGGCAAAGGGTGACGATCGCCCAACAGATCATGTTGATTAGCGGGTGAAGTCGCCTGGGCAGCTCGAAGCCCGGTACCCTTTCTATGCCCGATGTCGTGAAAAAGTCACCAGTTTTCACAAAACTCTCTTTCATCGCATCCTGGAATATGAAACAAAAATTAATGCACAAAGATCTGAAATTTAGTTGGTGAAGGTAAAAATCATCAGGAGGAAATAAGTTCCTAATGACTAACTTTAACCAAGGAAAATTGTGTAATTACAAAAGGCTTAATTGATAAACAAAAATATATATATTAAGATTTTAGGGGTCGGAGGACAAGTATGCAACGCCCACTTAAGTCATAACCTCAGGCCCATTGTAGTGCCTCCCATCCAACTGGCTAGACCCAGTTGTTTCTAGTATTTGGTCGTGGGTCAATCTTCACTTGGGTCTTGCACGTTTTTGGGGTTCATGGAATTCCTTATGCTTGACAGTGCCGGGCATTCGTGAAGTTTAAAATTATATATGCTGTGAAACAATTTTATTTATGCTACACAGCAAAATCTATAAGTGGGGCACAGTTCCACCAACATCGTTAAGATATTCATTATCAATATATTAAAATATAAAAATATATTCATATTTTTCATTTCTTATTATTAAAATTACACTTATTTGCCCATTTAAACATTTCTCTATATCTCATAGTTTCCAAGATCCCCCCCATAAAGAACACTCGCCCTGTATATACCTAACTTTTTAAATATTTCTATTGGCATTTTGTATGCAGGACCTCAATTATAATTTTCATTTGTCTCAATAAAGCCTTTTGTTCCACTCATACCATGTTTTATCCTTATTACAAAATAATAATAACAGTGCATAAAATTAAACTCAATAAATCAAAACAAGTTGAATACAAATCTGTTTTCAATCAAAAAACGAATTTACTGTAATTCACATTTCAAGACAGATGTTGTATACCTTTTGTGTTGATCTATTTATTGTGATCATATGTGTGTGTGTGTGTGTGTGTAAGTGTTTGTGGGTCTAAAACTGGCTTTTCAAAATACAGAAGCCTGGGAACCAGTTGCCTAATTGGATGGAATGGATTTTCATTTCGGAAAACATAATTTATTTTCCTCAAAACCAATTTATTAAGGTCTGTTTCATTTCAGTTGTTTATTTAAATATTTTATATTATTCCAACAAAGAAAATAAATTATCTAAAGCCTATATATAGTTTAATAATCATTAATGCTCGGTGTTTAAAACTTGTCAGAAAACAAATTAACACATTGGCTGTTTCATACCTCTAACATTTGTGCTGTCTGTCAAACATCCCACACTTATGTTGCCTAAAATATATATTTTCCTCTAATGAAATAAAAAAAACCCACCAACTGAACAACTGGTTCTTATAATCAAAACATACAGTACCAACTGTCAAAGTGTGTGTTTTGTGAAATGAATTTCTCAACCCAACAAAAAAAAAAAATTAAAAAATTACAAAACAAGTGAACTGTGTGAGCTATTTCGAATATTCAATGATCATACAGGCCCCTACAGTAAAATCGACCGCCTGGATAATCATGAATCGATTACTCGACTGTAGAAATTACTTTGCAACCATAGGAAAAAATAACTCACTTTTTCTTTACATACCGTGAAAGATAGAGTAAGGGGGGAGAGAGGGGGGTATTAAGTTTTTTCTGTAAAAAAGAAAATAATCGTCCAATTCCAATAAACGCATGTTGAAATCGCTAAAATTGAATCAACAAAAGTGTACAGAAAAGAAAAATGTATGTCGATGTAAATTAATATGGACAAAGGGACAGTGATGAAAATTTAAAAACTATTCATTAATTCAATTATTTATAGAGTTTTAAAATTAAAGAATGATTAAATTTTTTCAACAAGTTACTTACAACAACTTCATTAATCAAAAATGTATTGATGTAAATTAAAATGGATAAAATATGTGTGACAAATTCTTAAAATTAATTCAATTCATTAAACAACAATTTTGAGATACAGGATGTTTTTTTTTTATTTTTTTGCTTAGATAGAACTCGTGAAAGGGTTAACTGTAATACTACACTCATTTTTTTACATTTATGCTCATACTTGAACAACACTACTAAATTATCCAAATTTACCTTAAAAATCAGACATCGATTGATGCAACTTATAAACGACTTTACAAGTTTTATGGAGCACATAATGCTCACATCTATATGAGCAAGCCATCTGTTGAACTGTGGATAGATTTCGTGCCACATGCTCTCTAAATGATGCAATAACACCAATACGTCGAAGGAACGTGCATACAAATCACCGCTGTAAACGAAAGTGTGGAAGATCCAAATTTATCGATTCTTTGTCGGGAAAAGGATTTGAGGCTCTGTCCGTCCTCTATGTGGAAGATTTTAAAGAAAGACCTTGGCCTACACCTGTATAATATCCAACTGGTGCCGGAATTAAAGCCACAAGACCATTATGTGCTTCGTTCTTTCATTGATTGAGAAGTTGCAAATTGACTCATTGTTTTATCGCAAAATTATGTTCAGTGAGAGGCTCACTTTTGGCTTAACGGGTTTGTTAATAACCAAAGTTGGAGTGGGACCAATCCACAAGAGACCCTACAGACTCCATTACATCTAGAAAAATGCAGCGCTTGGTGCAGTTTACATGTTGGATTAGCGGGTGAAGCCACCTGGGCAGCTCAAAGCCGGAGTTCGCGTTACAGTCAACGAAGACTATGATCAGTGATTTTTTGTAGTGATGGACAAGATCGATCTCATCATTGCGATGATTTCAATAAGTGGATAGTTACTGTTACTGTATGGCATGTAGTGCCATCCTGTTGAAACCATATCAATGTCATTCATATTTTTAAACAAAGTGATAGGCAAGATCGATCAAAAAAGATCGACTGCTCGATTATTTAAAACTGATTTTTTGATCGGCTCGATTATTTAAAACGGATTGATATTGATTGACATATTTATTATATCAATGGCCTTGTGAGTGTTAATGAAGAACTGTAAAATATTTTTTTACTTGAAAAATCAATCAATGAACAACTTTAGCTGAAGATTATCACACCTTTTCTGGCCACCTTGTATATTGTAAACAATTCTTCAATCAATCAATAATATATCTGAATCTGGAATTAAATTCTAGGTTGATTGAACAGTTTTCTAATTAATTAAATTGATAGTCTCGATCTTTTTAACGGCTTGATTTTTTCGGACTGCTTAACGGAGTGGATTGATCATGTTATGCGGCTAATTATATAGTTTATAATGTTATATAATCACAATTCAAGAAAATTACTTATTGAAATCATAGCAAAATTTACATTGAGAGGCTTTGTGCTTGTTTTGAGAAAATCTCGTGCCTTGAGGGAAGAGCAATAACTGTAATTATAAAAAAAAAAACGTATATGTTAACTGACAGGTAAAATTTGTTTCCTATTCAAACAAATCAGAATATGAATTATTTGTATTTCAGAACTAGAAAAAAGCGCCATCTATTGTGTATTTATAGAGCTATTTGAGTAATAAAATACAATTACATTAAAGGCTCCCACCTAATCTTTACAACACTAAAACAAATATTTTCTTTTAGTTATTTACTCCCCAACTACGTTGACGTGTAGTTGATTATGATTTCGATTAAAGCCAATTGAAGTGGCCATCTATGGCCAGCAGGATGTTAAAGAGAAAAACATGCAGATACAAGGCTCCGTGATAGTTTGGTTCACTGACGGATCTAAAACTGAGAATGGAGTCAGAATCGGTATCACTGATCCTCAATTCTCCATCGATATTTCAGGTAGAAATCAAGGCCTTGAACACATGTGCCCACATATGTTTAGGAAAATCACCTAAATGTAAGTCCAAATCTGTCTGTCCCTAAAGAAACTGGCGAGAAACAACAGAGTTAAACTGCTTTGGATTCCAAGGCATGCATGGATTAAAGGCAGCGAAATCATTTGTTGGACCAGAATCCTACAGCAGAATAACTAAAGTCTGCATCAAAGGAATGATCCAGGAATGGGAAGATATCGCCAAAAGTGCTCGCCTGAGACAAAAATGGCTTCCGGCAGGCATAAAGTTTCATCGCCTTTTCTGCCGTAAGGGCCAAACAGTTTCTCAAGTTAAGCAAGGCAACCTAGGGCTCATAACTGGCCTTCTAACCGGACATTGTTTTCTGAAATACCATCTTACTAGGATGGGTCAGATAATGGATGCCAATTTAAAGTTCTATCGGGCTTAAATAAAAAAAAAAAACACCCTTAATAACAAATTAATGATCAAAATTTAATGAATTTTAATGAGTGAGCATCTATTATTTATCTGACAAACAAGTGAATTATGGAAAAATCACTAATGCTAATGCTAGCATTAGTGATTTTAGACAGGGATTGCTCCAAAATTGAATATTAATTCTCTGATTGCAGTATATATATATATATATATATATTCAATGACCCTTTCCACCCACATGGGTGTAGGGTTCTGATTGCAGTAAATTGTATAAAATAGTCAACAATAGTTGATAATACAGGGTGGCCAGAAAAGGTGTGATAATCTTCAGTTAAAGTGGTTCGTTAATCAATCGTAAGTAGAATAAAAAAAAAAGTTTTTAAAATAAAAATAAAACACAAAAACAAATATTGGGTAATTATTCAATAAGCTTCATGAGGCCATTAATATCCTAAATATATGACTAGAATTTGTTTTTAACATTGTATGTATAATTATTGCTATTAATA
Source organism: Philonthus spinipes (assembly GCA_963082785.1). Classification (NCBI taxonomy): domain Eukaryota; kingdom Metazoa; phylum Arthropoda; class Insecta; order Coleoptera; family Staphylinidae; genus Philonthus; species Philonthus spinipes. Next base: position 14,046,358 of record OY720307.1, on the reverse strand, counting down.
ATCGACTTATCATTAAATAAACATTTGCAATAATTAGCTGGATGTTAATAGAGCTAATTTTAATCAAAATATTTAAAAAATATTACTGATTTCTAGTCACATATTTATTATATCAATGGCCCTGTGAGTGTTAATGAAGAACTGTAAAATATTTTTTTACTTAAATTTTTTACTTGAAAAATTAATGAACAACTTTAGCTGAAAATTATCACACCTTTTCTGGCCACCTTGTATATTGTAAACAATCCTTCAATCAATCAATAATATATCTGAATCTGGAATTCAATTCTAGGTTGATTAAGCAGTTTTTTAATTAATTAAAATGATATTCCTTTTTAAATCATGTTTATATCTATGAATTGGAGAAATTTCAATGTACAACATTGAGATATAATTTAAATTAATTAAATATAAATGAAAAATAAATTAAAATGTAAAACCAAGTGAAAGCCTTAACAATCAACAAACAAAAGATTAAACAGTGATTATTCATATGGCCATTAATCACAAAATAATACAAGTACTTACATGAAAAGATTTCAATAATTAACTTTTTTCTATTAGCTAATAATAATGGGTATATAGTACGTCTAGCAGCAAACAAAAAAATGGGAAAAATTAATATAACTATTAATCATTAAATCATAAATATGAATTTACCTCCTCTTACTTCACTTGTTATTTTTACAACCAAAGGACAATGTGGATTACCACATAGTGGTTGAAATGTACATTTAATTAAGGGAGAAGGATTGTGAATTTTAAAATTTAATTGAAAATAGTCATCTTATAAAGAATCCACTTTGTGATTTTCTAAATGCACCTAATTACGGGTAATATAATACCAAAATATAACATGTGGGTGAATTTTCATTGTCCAATTTATAATGTGTTAGCTATAAACTCGATATCAGCAGTTACAGTTGAATAATTAAGCACTTATTGTACGAAGAAAAGTATTAAATAAGAAGTTTACCATTGTGCAAGGGCTGTTAAATCCATTTAATCGGGGCTATTCCTTATAGAAAATGTTAAATTTAACGTATATGTAATAAATAAAAATGATTTGAAAATAATTAATAAATTATTTCCACATTTAGCTTTGTGACTTTTGATTTACGCTACGTAAGTACATTAAACAAATACACATTAAAACAACTACATCCCGGGTAAATACCCACGTTGGATATTGAATTACATAATGTACACCTGCTGTTGCACATCAATAAAATATTGCATAATGCAACAAATTTTTGATCCGAGAATAATTTTATGTAAAAACTACAAAAGGATGTGATGTGCAACAACAGGTGTACATTATGTAATTCAATATCCGGCATGGGTATTTGCCTGGGAAGTAGTTGTTTCAATGTGCATTTGTCTAAAGTACTTACATAGCGTAAGTCAAAAGTCACAGAGCTAAATGTGGAAATAATTTATTAATTATTTTCAAATCATTTTTATTTAATATATTTAAATAACTATGACCAAGTGAATGAATACTCTTTTCTATTTATTACGTATATGTTATTAATTAACTTCATATTCTATGTATATATATATCTATTACAAAAGTTGCTTAGACTGTGATGATATAATATAATGTACACGTTGAAATTAACATTTTTTTTAGAGAATGTCAAATTTTCTAAAGTACCAACCCCCACGTTGGGGATAACCTTAAAATTTCAAATGGAAACACCTTAGTTTTATTACAAAGATAATATCTTTGGATGTAGGTTATAAACAGAAGAATTGTATTAAATAAAAAAAATATTTGTATCCAAAGCAAACACGTGCATTAAAATTTGCCGATTACAGCGCCATCTCTTATGAAAAGTTTTTAAATAAAATAATGAGCTCCGCCAATCAAAAAAAGGGAAACTTTAATTGAGTTAAAGTGTGCCATTTAACACACTTAACATAAATTACTTATTTGAACTTTTTTTCTTATGATGAGTTTATCTTTAATCATTTAACTGTAAAGGCCGATTCACAATCGACCGGGAACGAGAACAGGAACGGATCTTGTACAGCAATTAAATAACCATCGCAGTCCATTTCTAGTTGAGATTATTACATAAGCAAATGTAATGTAAAGAAGTATCGAGGAATTCTTTTACATATTAATATGAAAAATAACATTTTTTGCCGTGAACTATTTCTCTGTAGTTTGGAGTAAAGTTTGGTGCATTAAATCCTGATGTTCATCAGTAAGTATTTTTAATGAAGTTTATCTTCAAAAATGCTGCTTCACAATTATATCTTGACCAAAACATAATAAGAAGTTTCAAGGCTATTTTTTTAAATTCCGAGTAATTATTACCACACATATATTTTTTTTATTCAGAACTCTTTGATCATTTCTATCTGCTCTCTTGTACATTACTTCATTCGTCCCTTATCGAATGGACTGCAGCAAAGTGAGAAATATATTTTTATTAAATTACGTACTCAGTAATTCAAGTTACTGTTCACTTAAGATCCACATGAAATGGGTTGGCTGTCTGTCATTTAATGACCCCTGTTATACAGAAAGTTCGTAAGGCCCCTTTCCAGGTGATTGTGAATCGATAGACGTAATCCTATGATTCATCTTTCCTATTTCCGTTCTTGTTCCCAGGCACTTGTGAACCAGCCGTATCTTTATAGCTAACATATTGTATATTAAATATTATCAAACAAATTTAAAACGAATAGAAAATTTGATTCATAAATTGACAGAAGCTATTTTCTTTAATATGATCTCATTTTTTTTAAATCTTTAATATTTTTGCAGATATTAGGTGATGAATGAAAATTCAAACAGATTTTTTTTTGCAATGCCAACCTCTATGTGTAATAAATCAAGAAGGTAACATCAGCATTAGTATCAGTATTAGCTTTAATCAAGCATCGCAATTGATGAAATCATTAAAAAAAAAAATAATTACAGCACATGAAATCACGGATGAAGAATAAAAACCTACTTTTCTCTGGAACATCTCCCTGACGTAGTTGTCCATCTCGGCGTCGGTGTTGGGCATTTCCTCCATGCGGATGCGCTTCATGTACATGTGCGCGACGACCTGTTTCCCGAAGAGCATGCTCGTAATGGTGGGCTTGACTGGATCGTCGTCCTTGAAGGCGAGGATGATGTCGTAGACGGCTGGGACTTTGCCGCGCATGGGCGGAACGCTGGTCACGAAGCCGCGCGTCCTTGGCTGCAGGTGGTACTTCAGTTGTTTGTAGTTCTTTTCCTCGGCGAATTGCTGAGAGGCTTTGTGCTTATTTTGAGAAAATCTGGTGCCTTCAGGGAAGAGCAATAACTATAAAAAAAAATGTGTATGTTAAGAGGGATCCATACATAAAATACGCTATTAGAAAATACATGGTAATGTCATGACAAAATATTTTAAAAACTGTTTAAAAGAATTAAATTCTGTTTTTGAGAAATTATTATAACAATAATAATTTCTCGAAAACAGAATTTAATTATTTAGTTTATATAGTATCTTATCATGGATTAGAGCCTATGTGGAAGTTAACAATCCTACTTCTTCATATTTGTTTTAATTATACCTCTGAGAATATTTGTGATAAAATCCAAACACATTTCAAGAAACTGAAAATATGAACATGAAGCCACTTGTTCTGCTTATGTTTTCATTTTCATCATTCATTTATCGGATTTTGCAAGGATTAATGCATTTTTACTGATTTATTATTTTCAAAATAGATGAATTAGAACAGAAACTAAAAGATTTTATGATTTCTTCGATTTGATTTCATAATTGCAATTAAATTTTTCATATTATGACATATTTAGATTTTAATTATATATTTTTTAAACATCAAAATATTACATCAAAATCCTTGAAGAATGTAGGGTAACAAGTATCGAATTTAACAATGTTTTACTTACCCACATAGGATCTGGATGATCGGCCAACTCCCCCACCTGTTTCACAATGTTGGCCTTGTCCTTCTCAAAGTTCCTCTCCAAGAAAACAAACTCTGAGAATTTCCAGCACCAGCCGATCACCGGCAAATACTGGATTACTTTCTTCGCATACGCTTTGCAGTTCTACGGAAATACAAAGAGATAATACAATTATTTTTTTTGAGGTTGTGAAAGGAGAAAATCCATTTACGGATGAAGCATCAGACTCTCCCAGGTTTTAACCAGGAGATTATAAAATATATGATAAATAAAGAAATAATGAAATTTGGTTCTTCATTACATAGATTTTTTTGTTGCTATACAAAATGTTACCGGCTCATCAATCAACTCTCATCAACATATTTTGTATATTTAATTTTTTAGTTACAAATAAGTATTATGTAGTAATATTTTATTCCTTTCTTCACTTTTTTATTTTTATCACTATATGTACATTTCAAGCACAACGTGCTCTTTATCAATTGATAAAGAACAAGGAATAAAATATTACTACATTATATCAAGAAACTTCACGTACTCACCAACAAATATCTTACAAATAAGTAATTAAATGAGAAATTAGGTTGCATAGTGGAATCTCATTGGGAGTTTAGCGCCTTCCCACATCAGATCTTTCAACTTCATCCTAGTTGCGGAGAAAAGCAGCATATTTTGAAGCTATAGCTACTCCAAATGGTTCGTCTATTCATGGATTTTCCCAGATCTGCCACCTTTGGCCACATCTCTACCAGGACCAATGTGAGAGAACCCAGAAAGGAAAAACCCAATTGGTTTTCATAAAAGCCACGAATCAAACCAGGAGGCCATATATGCCATTAAATAGCTGGAAGGGAGAGCTTCACAATTTCATAGTTCAAAGTCAGGGGAAGTCGATAAAAACTTCATTTTTCTGATGTGAGAAGTAATTTGAGATTTTCTAATTTTTCAACAAGTTTCCACACTGCAACAATTATGTATAAACAATTGTATTAATAATCTTCATTATGTCTGGACAAAGTTTTGTTAATATAAATTAACGATTTATATTTTATTTTACCGATTTTGCGTCCAGACATAATGAGGAATTATTTGTTAATAATATCACGTTCATTTTGTTAATAAATGTTTATGCATAAGAATATATGTGTCTATATTTTTATTTTTACATATACAATTTTATTCTTGTACAAATGAGTTTTATATTTTTATCTTACTTGTGACACAGACTGCCATTTTTCGCCTATGATTAACGTGTGTGACATATGTGTAGATGTATCATATTTTTACACACGTTGATGTGATTTTCATTTAAATATTTTAATATATATATAACAAACTTTATTAACAATTATGTTTACAATAACGTAAGAAACATTAATTATGTATATCGCACAAAAATTAATTGTCAAATGGCTATTGACTGTAGGTCTTTCTGCCATATTTTAATATTTATTTGAATTTATAAAGTAATTACAGGCGAAAGATGATATTCTACCTGAGATGGTCAGGGGAGAGGATAGTAAAAGAGCTAGCTCCCGACTACTCAGAGAAGTCTGCACCCAGCCGTCGCAAGCTACATGTCGTAAGTGTTTTTTTTTTATTACTTGTTATTATTCTCATTTGTGCTTGTATATATTTTTTATTGTTGTCATTGTTAATATACTCGTTAAACTTTTCAAGGTTATTTATTCCTTCAAACTCAGTGCGATTAAAAATAATTTTTGCCAATCGGAAGTTATTTGGTGGGCTTACATTCGGTACTTAATTTTTTTTAACAAATTAAAGGCCGAGGTACCCCACCCGATAGCATAGAGTACCAACCTTTATTTGTTGGGGTGATGTTAAAAATATTATAACTCATATAATTTTTCGTCCAATGCATCAAATATATGCATATATGAAGATATTTTATTCTTCATTTCTGTATATTAACAGTCTCTATGATAACTGTACTAAAAGAAGAATCCTAGGGTGAAAAGAAAAATAACATTTTACTAAAATTTTGTGATCTAAAATAAAACTATATAATGGATGATTTTTTTTTTGCTATTTGGTTTGATTTTTGACAGTAACGCTTGATTCGTGACATATGCCAAAGTCACACATGCTTAGTTTGTATTTACGATGAACAGACTTACAAAAGAATAACAGAAAGTCTTTTCTAAAAATGGGCCTTAGAAAAGCTGAATGAAAATCAGAGTTTTATCCAAATATTTGCTTCAATGACAATGATCTATTTTGGCTCAATAGGCACCCAGAAAAATGCACTGTTTAGTGTCGTTTATGATGACCGCAACGTTACAGTTATGGTACCATTAAATGATCACAGACTTTTTTTGCTCAAAATGGAAGAATTGGACTTGGTTTAAATGTGTTTTCATGTTACACAGCAAACGATACCATGATCCAATTGAGAGGAGAATTTGGCAACCAATTAATCTGATGTTTTGGTGCAATAAATTGGCAACCAAGATAGTGTGATATAACCCCACTAGTCTATTTTTTGAGGGGACATGAAAGTCTGTCTATAGGAACAAGCTAACGATCATTGCTGCTTTCAAAAAACCAAAGACTTAATAATTCATAAAAATTGGGAGATAACGCAACCGCCATCTATTGCCTAATTAAAACATCATTGTTTATTATAATTACAAATCTCAGGTTAAATTCCCCTTTAGTAATGTCTCAAAAACTACAAATTTTCATCCTAATGAAATTTAAATGTATTGAAATGATTCAGGCAGTGCCTACTAAAGACACAGGCCAGAATGTTGGAGTGGGGAGGACTCCCAAATGCATATGTATGCCTGGCCTTGGTGTGCCTGCTCGTCTCGCGCACGCTTGTAATGCGAGCGGGTTAAATTTTAACAATTATTTTCAGAATATAGTTGAAATGATAAATATTTATTTTATGCAAAAATATATTTTAAAAATGAATAATTAAAAATCAATGTATTAAAAAATTAAATTATAGTAACTGTAAAATATGATATAATACCAAATAAGGCATTTAATTTAATTCGAGCGAGTGATGTTTCCGTCACGGCGGTCAGCGGGCGACTGAATTCACGCGAATTCGGAGTCTCCAGATTCCGAGATTTTGCATTTCCCCACTCCGATGTTCCGGTCTGTGTCTTTAGTAGGCACTGATTCAGGCCATTCAAGTTGAATATAATTACGCATTTATAACCTTAGATTAAATGCTGCGTAGCATATGCAAATCCTTATAGCGAGTAGAATAAACAAACTTAACATTCACTGAATCACATCTCATTATGCATGAAATTGAAAGTTTTCCGCGAAATGGCAAATTAGTACAGATCATTATTTTCAAAAAATGTCATCCCATTTTATTAGATAATTACGTATTCCAGAAAATAAAATAATAGAAAACTTATAATTAAGACTGAGCCTAAGTGGATGCGGCTTGTATGAGCTGCCCCCACTCCAAAATCCTTATAATTCTTCTTCTTCTGATATCCCTTGTTGCTTCTTAGGGCTTCGGGTAAAATCCTTATAATTAAGACCAAAATAAAATGAGCCTTAGAAGCTTAGTTTTTCATGTTTACATATATTTTATAACTTATTGTAATTCATTTATTTAATATTAAATGAATAAAAAATGTAAAACTTGTAGGTCTTCTTTATAATCATACGAAATACGATGGTGACAACACTTTTATCGATATATGAAATATTTACAACAAAAATGGGTTAGAAATTTAGGCTTGGTATACATTCCTCTTAAATTGATCATTTTAGATGGCAGGTTTTAAAATACCTATACTTTTTAGTTGTGTTTTTCACTTACACCAAGCATGTGTATCCTGTCGCAAGTCATCCACCCGATCAGCCAGTCTATCTCGTAGGTGTGATTCATGACGCAGTAGGCGTGTTCCTTGCCCCAGTACTTGTCGAAATCATCCCTGTCGATGTATAAGATCACCCTCGATCCCGACCACCAATCACACATAAACACAAGTTCTGAAAATAAAAAAAATCTTCAGTTTTTTTTTTAAATGCTGACATTTAAAACATTTTACTTTACATTAACCCATTAGTATTTATAATTTTAATTTTAGAACATGTTATAAAAGAATCACTAAAATTGTTTGTTTCATAACAGTGAATTGATTCACTTTTGGAACGAGCAACGATTTCAGTGACTCTTTTGCAAAAATTTATTGAAATTACCAAGTGCTTAATAACTAATTCAACTTATTTATTGAAAAATGATTTGATGTTAAGAATTATTTAAATCAAGGAATATAATTTAAATATTTTAATTTTACTGTGAGAGATACTGATTATCAAATTAAAATATACCTTTTCAGGTGTTCAATCAACACATTTCACAAATTCTATATTAAACTTTAAATTTTAGTATTTTTCACGTTTGATAATGGATGAATATGCCGAAATTGAAGTCACAAGTAAAAATAAAATGTAATACAAAACAAAGTTTAGAAGTGTTATTTATTATCATATTGAAATATGTATAATGAATTGAAAGTATTTTTATATGATATATTTATATATATATATATATAATCTTTTGCCTTGTCTACTATGCAGTGTAAGGCTATTTTAATAGTAGTAAATACTACAAAATATGATAATATATAATAACAAAACACTCAAACATAAAGTAGTTCATTTTTTTAAATAAAAATAGTAGATTAGCTGCCTTCTCTATCTTAATTTTGTACTCAATCAGACAAAACTTGGAAATATATGTGCTTAAAACAACATTGCCTCATTCATAGTAATTGAAGCATGATTTAAAATGTAGTATTAAAGTTAAAAATCAAAGTTTTAAACTTTAAACGTTAATGTAACATTGATACAAAATTTTTATCTTAATTTTGTTTGTTGATTAGTTTATTATGATAATTACAATACAGACCAAAAATTAAACCAAAATTACACCTATGCATTATATTTTTAGAACTACGTTGCGGAAGAAATAATTCTTTTCAACTCTCGCATTGATTTAACATTATTGATTCGACAAATCCAATTATAAATTCTATTAGCGAAATCATCAATTCACCAATAACATTCCTAGAATTATACAAAAGGGTTAATTATATTCAGCTATTCTTGCATAATGGAAATTCTAACAGGATTTCCTGTATAATTTAAAGAAACCAAATTGTAAACTGCGGAGGAAATCAATAATATACTCGCTGTTATTTCATTGCGTGATGGAAAATTTTCCCCACAAAGAAAGTTGGATAGTTATCTAAATAATGACTCTTGGCCACAAGTTAAAAATTGCAGTTATTCCACAATTTGTGACAGCCTTGAATTTGTTATGCAGTATGAAAATTAAGTAGCGGATACATTTGGTAAATCTATTAAGGGGGTATTCGTGCCTGCGGCACAGATTTTTATGCAATATATTTTTTTATGGAATGATTCTATAATGTGTGATCTACAAAAACTATACTGATGGAAGGGACGTTAAAACAGCTTTTCGGCAATATTTTTATTCTTCAAAAAAGTGATTTTTTACATCGAATAATAACACCAAATTACCATACGAATTCTAGTTCACTATCGAGCAGCATATCGTATCAATGACAGTGTATTCTAATTGGTATTGAGCAGCCATTTCTGTCATATTCGCACGAAACCCTATCACATACCGAGCGAGTCTATCTTCATTAAAATATATGTACATAATTTTCTATTGTTGAATTACAACACTTTAAATACAAGTGTACTATTTAATATATAAAGAGTTTTTTCGATAATACATATATAAATCTTTTTTTGCCAATATAAAATTTACGTTTATGTAAATTAACTAAAAAACAAGCAAATAAATTGAATAATATAAAAATTTTATTGGTTTTATTTTTATAGCAATAGTAATAATATTTTTTGATATTGATATAAAAATGTAATAAAATAAAAATATTTCACATGTAATTTAAAAAAAAGATACAAAATCGTAACAAATACTTATCTAACATGAGTGGAGTAAATAAGTAAATTGAATTTTAAAAATTAACAATTAAAAACATTTTACGTTAATTACAAAAAAACATTTATGATAATCAAGAGTATTTAAAAAAAAAAACGATTACTATCTTTTTAACAATACTGAACATGCTTACAGGCTTTTTCATGCTCCACGGATTTATAATTACCTGTCATTATATCATTTGTTAAACAATAAAATAACTGTGATTGTATTTTTAATTCCAGCAATCATCGAATCGATGCAATAATTAAGTTGTGCACGTTAAATTTTCTTTTCATGTTGTTTAAACAGTTTTAAATTAAAATACATCTTTTTCTACATCGATAAATTTGCGTTCTTTGGTCAAAGAATACTTTTTATCGAATATCATTATCAATCTGAGTCATTGATAAAATATGCACAAACAATTTTACGCCTGTATTGTTTTACTTTAGTAACGAACAATGTTGTGATTAAATTGTTTAAATAACTGCAATCAGAAGAATAAATATACTTTTTTTATCTATTGCTGTGATTTAGAAAAAAAAAAAATAAAATTGGAAATGATTAGAAATACAAAATAACATAATAATTGTTTGCTGTGTAATGGAGGGAAAAAATATTTGTATATTTGTTATATATATTCGTTCATAATGAAAGGAACAAATTCATTTTAACTGATACCTGGAGCTTCAACAGGTTGATTAATATATTCAAAATAAATGTGTTCTTTTTGTTATGAATACACTGTATTAGGCCTGTTTAAGAGCGTATTAAAAGGTCAAAGGTCATCGACGATGAATGGGGCATAAATTAGAGAGAGAGAGAGACAGCTGCAGCCACTCCCTATAATTGAAGCGTTGCATAGTGCAGTGCAAAATTCGAAATAGGTAGTGCCGAGGATACGAGTTGTGTCGATTCGGCATGACTCGTAAGCTTATACTTGACAGGCGTTCTCGACACTGAAGATAAAACAGTGTGGCATACTGTATGAAATTTCACTGTAAATTTAAAATTTACATTTTATTCTTAAAAATATATTATCATTTTGTAAACTTCAATATATTTGTATCTCATTTTATTATTTTATATTTTATTATAATAATCTTTATTCATAAAATAACACACACATAAATACAGGGTTGTACATTATAGAGAATAATTTAAGAAAACATAGTTGTTCTTTAATGAGTATTATATGTAAAATGGAAAATGACACAAGATATATACAGGGTGTCTCAGCGTGCGCGCCGAGTAGCTTTACGGCTAAATGGTTTATTTTTTTCAAAATCGGCTTTCGCAGGCGTATGTAGGTCTATTAGGACCACATTTTAAAATTAGTATCAAATATACAGGATGTCCCATAAAAGCATGGCGTATCATAGTTATATTTTTTCTAATGGAATGACCCATATTTTATATTTTTTTCAGATTCTACATCAAAAATAAAGTTAACTTTCATAATATGTTCATAAGCCTAAACCTAATAATTTTTGAAATATTTAAATATTTTTGGAAAAATTGACGTTTCGAAAAAAAATCATAACTTTGAAATGGATGAATGAAAACAAATGAAATTTTGTGTCGGTATATCTGACTAATGGGTGAATATTTCAGACTATTAAGAGGAATTTAAAATCTTAAGATGTTTTGATAATTCAACATATCTCCAGAAGCACATTCAAGGTTAAATTTCGTGCTTATTTTAAATGGCACACCCTATATCTAATAGGCCTATCTTGTAGGAAATTGTATTGTCTTTCAGAAAGTATAAAGGTATTCTACACCTAAACCTAATAGTTTTCAAGATATATCCATTTTTGTTAATTTTCGTCATTATCATTATTATTTTAATACGACAATGTAACATAAAGCGCCATCTATTGCTTAATTTAATAATTATTATTGCCAGTTATTCTAATAGGCTTTTGTTTATATGCAAATTTAATTGACACATTCGTATTATTACTAACAATTGAAAAAATAATGTTCCTTTAAATGAAAGAATTAACATGATTCTAATAATAATGTAATGTTATTAAGATTGTTTCTCAGTGTACAAAATGTTCTCTGATGGAAGACATCCTAATAAGAAGACTGTAGAGGTAATTTTAAATACATTCAAAACTGTAGGCAGTATGAAGTATTTGAAAAAAACTACCTTGAATACAGTAATTAATAATGAGGAGACACAATTACAAGTTTAATTCCATTGAATATTCGTCAAAAAAGGTGGTGGTGGCAATGAATTGGAAGAATACATGGAAAGCAGAATTAATAAATTAATAATACATTTAGATCAATTATACCTAATATGCTGAGAAATGTCAAAATATCATTTAAAATAAAATTTAATTATGTATTCGATGGTAGTATTTTTGAAAATTTATTATAAATTACTTTTAATACTATTTTGTCAATTTATTTGATGTATTTCGTTATATTTGTTTTACAAATCTAACAATTTTTTATCAAATAATTTACACATGTGTAAATAAATAATGCAATTAGTATATTCACAATTAATAAAATTAGTGTATTAATTTAGGAAATATCTCGAAAATCATTTGTTGGGTCAACTGACTTTATTTATAAACAATAACTAAACTCTTGCTTTTATGGAATAATAATAATAATAAATATCATATTGAACAATAGATGGCGCTTTGTATCGACTTTCCATGTTATGAATAATAAATATTATGTCAAAAGTTAACGAAAATGCATATATCTTGAAAACTATTAGGTTTAGGTAAAAAATATCTTTATACTTTTTGAAAGACAATATAATTTCCTACAAGATAAACCTATTATATATAGGGTGTGCCATTTAAAATAAGCACGAAATTTAACCTTGAATGTGCTTCTGGAGATATGTTGAATTATCAAAACATCTTAAGATTTTAAATTCCTCTTAATAGTCTGAAATATTCACCCATTAGTCTAATATACTGGTACAAAATTTCATCTGTTTTCATTCATCCATTTGAGAGTTATGATTTTTTTTTCGAAACGTCAATTTTTCCAAAAATATTTAAATATTTCAAAAATTGTTAGGTTTAGGCATATGAATATATTATAAAAGTTAACTTTATTTTTGATATAGAATCTGAAAAAAATATAAAATATAGGTCATTCCATTAGAAAAAATATAACTATGATACGCCATGCTTTTATGGGACACCCTGTATATTTTAAACTAATTTTAAAATGTGGTCCTAATAGACCTACATACGCCTGTGAAAGCCGATTTTGAAAAAAATAAACCATTTAGCCGTAAAGCTACTCGGCGCGCACGCTGAGACACCCTGTATATTTTTTAATAAATTAATCTCTGTTATTGCACAGTTTGAGAAAATTGATTATACAATCCTCTCAAAACTCAGGAATACCTCTATGAAATAACCCTCTCCATATCCTAACGCTTCATAAACATATACCAATAATTTGCAAAGAATCCTTATAACCAATCTCTGCTAACAAAAAAAAATTGTATCCATCGAAATTTAAATGTTCGTTCCTCAACATTCATGAAATCATTACAACACTGCAAGTCTATTCAGCTGGCTACCATAAATATTTCTATTTCAAATCACCGTAAATTCAGACAGGGCAGAAAGTCCCCAGACAATAGCATAGACAGATTTATTTATTTATTTTTATGTAAATAAAAATAGTTGTCCATTCACCTACTTATTTTTTATTAAACTAAATATATTTCCGAAACTATTTTTATTTAAATAATTAAATAGAAAAGAGTATTTATTAAAGTCTACCAAGATAAAGCAAGTTATTAATTTTTATTTATTTATTTGGCAAGTAAATCTCTGTGCGCGTTATGTGCAACAAATCGTATTTAATTCTTATGTTTGTGCGCCCCTACTCCAAATGTAGGATCGCATTTACTGCTACCACTCGTTATTTCATATCTTGGAAGAAATCTGATTATTATCCGAATGTATGCATTCGTAATTTGTTTCCTAGGCTCCGCCCACTGCACCTTTTAATGCAATCGGAGAATGCTGGCGCCATCTATTAAGAAAATTCTCGTATTCGAAATATCTCTCTTGTTTTTCATTCAATTGATATTATGTTTTAATGTTGAATTTACTTTTATGCAAAGAATTGGGCTATCATTTTATTTTTGAGAAAAACTTATTTATAATATCTTGTTATTGCATAAACAATATGAAAAAAATAAAATGATAGCCCAACTAGGATATTTTTTTTAATATTTCTTTAGTGAAAATTTAAATAATTAATCAGTTACTGTTTTTGAGCTGTTGTCATACAATGAGTTTAATACCGTCTTAATCTGTCAATATTTCATTAACAGTTAAAGATGGTAATATATACAAAACACCCCTACACCACCATTATGGTAGATGGGTTTTTTAGATTATATATACAGAGAGGTTTTTTTTATCAGTATACATTAGGGGAAGTGTATACCTGCAAAAAAACGCGAGTCAAACGCATTGAACCGATTAATATGTGTATGTTTAGTTGATTATTTGACATATGTGTGTTCAGTTCCGTGTTATATGCAACTAAACATACATACATCAATGCGTTTGACTCGCGTATTTTGCAGGTATACATAGGGGAAATGTATACTGATAAAAAAGCTCTCTGTATATAATAATATATACAAAAATTATCTAGAATTCCAAAAATAATCTAAATGTATAATAATATACAGAGTTATTCACATAACCATTTTCACTGGAAATGCCGTTATGTTAGATTATTTAATGCATATTCTCGAAAAATATCGGACCCCTACATGTTTTGCTCATTTCATTTTAATTTAAATTTAATTTCAAATGAGTCAAGTTCATGCAAATCATTTATGATAACACTGTACGTTTTTGTAAATGTTTTATTGCATCCCAAATTGAAATTGGAAACGGCTTACAACATTTATTCATTCATAATCAACACTCATTTACCGGCACTGTTGAGACAACAATTTATAACTATCATAAACCTTGAGACCTGTAGGGGTGGGAACCGGCGCTTATAGTATCTCAGGATTCTGCCGGGGTTTAATTCACATATAAAAGATACCTGGAGAATCCGTAAAAGACGCGGAAAAAACAACATCTGGCTTCCAACTTTGCCTCAGATATGGAACACTGGGAATGGGCAAATAAATCTGTGAAACCATCCCTTCTTGGCAACAAAGCATCCGCGCCTCCACTGATATCAAACCCACCCAATTATCAGGTCACTCGAGATTCAAGCAGCTGTTATCATCGAATTAATACATCAAGTTATCATCCCCCATCATCATCTGTGACAGTAATTAAGTTAGTCTTAAGCTGTTTCATCTTCCCTCTTTTCATTTAAAATCACTTTTAATGATTATTGAATATAACTATTTTTTTATTCTTTCTTTCTTAATCTTATCCTCTTTTACCCGTATTGGGTGTCGAGGCTATTTTTTTTTTATTAAGGTTATTATTATTAGTACTTAAACATAACAGTTTTTGAAATAATTGGAATTTTGTTAAAATCTAACATAATTTTCAAATTTCAACTGTTTAAATTATTTATTTATTTACAAACTACAAGGGATTGCAGAAATATTCTGGTGTCATCCGTGTTGAAATAGCGCGTGCTGCCACTATGTACAGGAAATTTCCAGTGAAGTTAAGCAATGGATCATATTTTATTTTCCAATTATTAAAATCGATAAAATACTTACACGGTGGCCCAAAAAATAAAAATAAGTAAACAGGGACTTTAAGAGGGGAAATTTGCGCTGGTAGTGAGTGTCTGAGGTACGAGATGGCGCTAAGAGAGCAATTTTGCTGATTACTTATTGGATTGTAGTGCCTGCCGAATTTTATCACAACGAATGATAAAAATTGTGAGTGCGGAGCGTGTTGTTTGTTTGTTTAGACCGCGCCAATGTAATCGTCGTCTCATGAATGAGTATTGAATTACTGTAAACAAGGAAACTGGATTATTAGTAATATATTCACGATTGTGTTATTAATTGAACTCGGCTGATTTTAACTTATATATTTTAAATGATCGTTGAAGTAATTTTTTGCTATTACATAACTTTATTATTAAAAAAAAAAAAAAAAACATAGGTACTCGTACTGCAAATATTAATTATATATATATATATTCTAAAATCCCCATCTACCATAATGGTGGAGAGGGGTAATTATAACTATACAATATATTTTTAATTCATAACTTTCCATTGCATATAACATTCAATTTGTGATTAAATTAGAAAATGTACCTACTTGTGATGTGAACCACTTAGGAAAGATCATGTAGCAGAAAAGCTGACTAGTGATTTGGCTATCAAATGACTATAACTAATTAATTTTCATGGCCTACAATAATTTCATTTTTTTTTTATTTGTACAAAATCACTACGAATTTTTGTATGAAGATCTCTAAATGTGTTCGTGTTTTTTTTTTTATAAACTGTATAATAAAAAGAAATAAACTAAATGCGAAACATTATAATACTTTAATAATTTATTTTGTCTTATTTTTAAATTATTTTTCATTGCGTTGATTATTCTATCAGACTCTTTACCTAAAAATATGATTTTTACATTAATGTTAGCTGCTGACTAGCATGATTATGATAATATAATTCGAACTCCGGACCTAAAAACGATTAGCTGACTAAGTGCGCCGGTGATCAAATCTCCGTGTGCTGTACATTCAGTTTGGTAATTTTTAAATGAAAAAGGAATTTTTCCGAGTCAGCAAGACTTGAATCATCATTTACCGACATTCCACATTCCTATTCAAAACATGAATCCAGAAATACAATTATATTTACAAAATGTATATGGAAATATTTCAATAATGTCTTTCTTTGTTGTTTATCATAACATAATGAATGAACGGTCCGCGGCAGAAAAACACATTCCCAATTCAAGGCTGAAGCGCCTTATCGCAATTGTCTTACCCGAATTCAACGTATCAAACCTATTTTCTTTTCACATGTTTTCAGAAATCATAGTATATTTTCAAGATATTACTAAAATGGCACGATGCTGCCATCTAGTAATTAAAGGCATAATCAAAAAATTACATTGCTCTTATGGAGATTTTTAATAAGGATTGCAATTTTGCCTTTGGCGCTAATCGATTAATCGAAGTTCAAAGTATTCGATTAATCGACTTATCCAACAATTAATTGAAAATAACTGACTAATCGAAATCAATCGATTAATCAAAACTAATTGATTAATCGAAAATAATCGGTCGGCTAAAATATCCGAAATTAATTTAAACCAATCGATTAATCGAAACTAATTGATTAATCGAAAATAATCGGTCAGCTGAAATAACCAACTAATCGAAAACGGATAAAATAGTCGACTAAAACAACAAAAAAATGAAAAGATAACAAACTTTAAGAACACAATTGCATATTGTTATTTTGACTTTTAGCAAGCAAATTATATTATTAAAAAAAATAGTTATGAGTTGTAATTATATTCTTCTTATACAAATCTTTTCAAATAACATTTAAATTTAGAGAATATTAGCAAAGATTAAATAAATATAAAACAAATAAAACAATTATGTTGCTTATTTTTTCATACATTGTTCATATAATGCACGATATTATTAAACATTATTTATGGTAAATATTAAAAATTATGGATAACTCTGCTACATTGGTAAATATACCGTCTAACCGAAACAGTTCAAATAATCAACTAATTGAAACGATTAGAATATCCAATTAGTCGAAAGTAATCGGTCGGATAAAATAACCGTCTAATCGAAAACGGCTAAAATATTCGACTAATCGAAACGATTAAAATATCCGACTAATCGAAAGTAATCGGTCGGCTAAAATAACCGACTAATCGAAACTAATCGACTAATCAAAACTAATTGATTAATCGAAACTAATCAGTTAATCTAAAACGGATAGAAAATTTTTCCAACAAAGAATTTAATCAATTAATCAAAAATTTTTTAATCGATTAATTTTGCCAGCTTTAATTTTTAATCAACGATTAATTTTAATTATAATTTATTTTAGATCAATCTGTTTAATACAATATGTTTATAATAATCATTTCAATAAATTGAAGCAATGTGAAGAAAAAATAATGTTTCTTGTGGAAATATTTCACGAATTTATGTGATCATTTGATAGTGTTCCACTATTTAATTTAAGAATGATTTTATTTTTTTAATGTAAAGTGTCAATTTACTTGCAAAGGAAGATTAATCGTTGTTCGTTCTTATTGCCAAATAACATATAAATTTCCGACCTTAATCGACATAAACTTAACTTTTTCAAATGGAATGCCGTACTTTTTAACTTGCCATTAAATGCATGTTTTAATTATCTATCAAAAATTTCCTATAACTCGAAGCTCTTATATATTCAGTTTTTGCAAAAAAGGCAACAAATAGATTTTTTGTATCATTTTTGTTGTATTTTTGATTAATATTTTATCACACTTAATTATGTAAAAACCATACAATAAAAATGGATAAAGAAGCTGGCAATTGTTACATGGCTACTTGATTTGTTTTTATTAAAACTTGGAACTCTTGATTGTTATTAGGTTTAAAACTTTAACCCTCTGCGATTAGCATCTACAGCCAATTTAAAAATTGTTACAACTGGAATCATGAATTATTTGTGCAAGCGCATTTTTCAGCAGCAGTTCTATACCATCAGAACACGAAAGCCAATGTCAGTATTTATTTTATTTAGTTTTATATAACATCGTTATATGTTCCTCTCTACTTCTCAGTGTGCGGCGTCAATGTCAATAAACATAATATTTCAACTCATGTAAAGTACAAGTCGAATTTTGCTATAATAGTGCCAATTAAAAATTGTTTATATGTGTAGACCGCACGACTAAACTCGTCTGAAAAATGTGTGTGACTAATGTATACCGTATCATATCTTTTTTGGTCAAATACACTAAATCTTACAATTTTATGCTTTATTCAAGTTCAGTACAAAAAAAAATAGGGTTTCCATTTAAAAAAATTATCGCTTACGTCATATTTGAAAAACGGGTGTTAAATAGGTAAATTAAAAAATTATTGACAATAATAAATATTATGAACATACACAGCCAGTCTACACAAAAAATAAATAGATATATATTATATTTATTTATCCTACACCCATGTGGGTAGAAAGGGGTCATTGAAAATATATATATATATATATATATATATATATATTTATTTATGGTATCTCCTTTTTATAAAACATATATATAAATAATAATTTCACAAAAAACTAGTTTATTTATCTAAAGTGTTAGATATCTAACACTTATTTATAATTTTAACATAGAAAAATCTCAAGTACACGCTGACCGAAATAAATCACAATTTCTCCACTTTCCTATTTGATATTGATAAGAGGCCTGACTAACAACGCCGCATGAAATTGTAAGCAGCAATAATTGAACGCTCGAGTCCTTTATTGTAAATGATAATTGTGTTTGTCATTCATTAAAAAAAAGTACTGTATCAGTGCACTTTGGACCTCACTGATATCAATTGTAGCCGGGTCGGAAATGTCAACCACCTATTTTAATTCCTTTCCACACACAAGGTGGATTGTTTTTAATCAATCACAATTAAATTTAATTTAGTCATGATTGCGTTGATTCGATGGAATTGCATTTTAAAACGTGTTAATATATGAAAGGAAATGATTTTTTTAATGTAAATTCTGCTTTGTAGTAAAGCCGTTTATTTTCAGCTTTGTTAAAACGTTAAAAGTATTTTTTTCACTTTTCTGTTTTGAAATTTTATTTATTTAGTCTTATATAACATAACATAAAACAGTCACCTCACACTGAGAAGTAGAGAGGAACATATAACGCCTCTCTACTTCTCAGTGTGAGGTGACTGTTTTGAAATAATGTTTTTTTTTTTTTCATTTTATTAAAACATTAAAAGTGAAAATAATACTTTTAATGTTTACATCAACATTAATGCAATGTTATTATTTACATTTTGCTTTGTGGGTTAAATTGTATTTTTCTAATATTCTGCATTCACATAATATTGTGCAATAGAATTTTTACTTTTCAAAATTAATAAGAATAAATATTTTGCTATGTAATAAAGTATTTTTTTCCATATCATTAAAACATTTAAAGTATTGTTTTCACTTTAAATTTTTACATTGTTTTTTTTTTTAATATTCTTTATTCACACAATATTGTGTAATAGAATTGTTACTTTTCAAAATTAATAACAATTTAGATTTTACTTTGTAATAAAGTCTGTTTTTCATATCATTAAAACATTTAAAGTATTGCTTTCACTTTAGATTTTTACATTGTTTTTTTTTTAATATTCTTTATTCACACAATATTGTGTAACAGAATTGCTAATTTTCAAAATTAATAACAATTTAGATTTTACTTTGCAATAAAGTCTTTTTTCCATTTCATTAAAAGTATTGTTTTTATTTATAATGTTTTAATGAAATGAAAAAAAAACTTTATTACAAAGCTATATTACTATTGTTATTAATTTTGAAAAGTAACAATTCTCTTGAACACAAATACTATAATCTAAGTTTTTTATAAGAGTGGAAAGATCTGAAAAGCTTTTGGTCACAATCAGAATTCATTAAGTGAAATTTTACTTAGCAATTATTAATTTTTTTAATTCGGATAGAAAAATGTTTCGAATAAAAGTTGTAGATTTTGAAAAAATAAATATTTTTTGTTATAAATTTTTTTATCGTAGGACCTTCGGTTTTTATTTTATAAGCAAAGAATTTCGTATACCTGATAAATTCCCTTAGAAATAAACAATTATTTTTACAATTTTTTTTATGTTTTATGAAGACTAATTATTTTAATGACAAATAAAACGTCAAAATTATTTCATATTTCCATAACACAGAATAAGTTGCGCGAACGAATAAAAATTGTAAAGAAATTATATATAGTGTAAGGAGATTATATATAGGTAAGAAATAAACAAAATTGTAATATTCTTACAAATATTTAACTTCAACTTTAAAGGACAACAATCCATTTTTTCAATTAATAATTTGTCATTTACAATTAAATGCTCAATAAAAAACGTATTTGATTGAATTCACCGGGGAAAGTACCGTGATGGTCACATCACCATTTTTAATAATAGAAAAAGAGTTGCATCATACAAGTATTTGTTGTGCAATAGCAAATGTTCATTGTGTAGTTTAGTTGTCTCAATCGATGTTTGTCCTTTTTAAAGAGAAAATATTTGTTATATATATAATGTTATATGTTCCTCTCTACTTCTCAGTGTGAGGTAAGAAAATAATTATTTGAATAAATTAATATTTTTTATATATTTTTTATACAGGGAACAGGGAGTAAGAATGTAATTTAATAATCACAATTTATTTTTTCCTCTAAAACTACAAATTCAATCTGTGAACAAATATATAGAAGAACGACAACGGGGATAGTGGGGGCGTATATGATGAACGAACAAATGCAGGTAAAGAAGGTCTGGATGACAAGAACACAAATACATAGAGGCAGGGGGAGACCATCGAAAACATGGGAGGACATAGCGAAGAACAATATTTTAAGAAGAGGATTCACAGTAGTGATGGGCAATATCGATTAAAAAATCGACTGCTTGATTCTTGCAGGTGATCACCAGCAAAAAACAACTTAAGTCACTTCTCCGTGAGATAAAGTGATTTCTTTTTCGGATTCTAATCTATTGTTTGTTCTATTTGTATTTGTATATGTTTGTCATTTTACATTTTAACTTATTTGTAACTTTTAATTTATTAGCATTTTATAATTATACTTATATTGCAACCCTCCTTTATCTTTTAATGTATAGTTAGTATTAAGTAATATGTATTTAAATGGACTTACCGTTAATAAACAATAAACAATTAAACAATATAAACAATCAAGCCACTCGATCTCTATGAGTGGCTTGATATTTTCGAACTACTTTCCAGAGTGGATTGTTCATGTTATGCAGCTCGGCTCAAGCAATGATCGAGCGCAACGATCTGTCTAGGTAAGATTGATCATTGAATCATTCTATTTCTTTAAGTTATTTTGTTTTGTGCAAAGTGAGACAGAGTTTATTAATTTATTGATTAAATACATTTGTAATTTAACAAAAAGAAATACAGTAATATAAAAAATTCAGTATGTTATTTTTTCTGGCAATTATTGTAACAAAAGCGGTCTTCTTAATTCTTTCGTAATTCACTTTTGTTAAGTGAGCGAAATTGATGATTTGCCGACGTTCACATTTTTGAGGCCTTGCCGATTTCTTTGTGTTTTTTAGATGTATTTAAGGCTGTGATCCTGCCAATACGTTTCAGTTTTGTAGGAATTACAGTGTTATGGGTTCTTAAAATTATCACAAAAAAATAGAGGCAGATAGCTTATTTACTGAGATATGATAATTTTTTTTATTATTATTTAAAAACAAAAAAAAGTGAAAAAAATGTTTTTTCAAAAATTAATTTAATTTACAAAAGTACATTTAATCTATATTAAATATATCTGATTATACGTGAAAAATCTTCCTCTTAATATCCATATTTAATATATCCATAAAATATTATTTATATACTCATAAATCCCATAAAATAGTCAATGAGAACAAATTTAGCTCTTAGTAATTCAAACGTTTGCCAATAGGTTGAAATATCAAAGTTGGAATGTAAATGGAATGAAGAGATACATTTTGTAGTAACATTCACATCCACGTTTTAAGTATAGTGCAGAACAGTAAGGCCCATGTACAGTTTGTTTTAAAAGGCTACATTTCTTGAACTAATTTGAATTTCACTGTTTTCTATATACTTGAAAAAAATTCAACATATCTAACCAGAAAGGATTTTTAATAATTAAGCAAAAAGATAGTGCAACAATGTTTTCATTATATAGTAAGCAATTATTAATCTGATAAGTGATTATGATTATTGAAATATGTATTATTAAATACGTAAACCACTTAAAATATTAATTATCTATAGGTTGATTTGTATGTTGTAAAATAATAAGTGTAGTTATTATCTTATCTTTTTGTTCTATTCACCAACTTTTTCAAATTATAGAGGCTATTGTGCACTTGAAATATTAATTTTAACATACACATAATTCTATTTCATCACAGGCTAAGCGATAGTATACAATATTATCAAGAACTTTTCTACTCAAGAGTGCTTTGATTTTTTTTAACAAAACATATAACTCTTGAATTAATTTCTCACTTAATACTTGATGTAACATGTTTAAACAATTAGGTAAAATTAAACATGTGGTTTGTTTCACAATAAATTTAAAATAAATAATATTTTATTCTGAGTAGTTTCGATTTTTACATCATTTTTAAAGAATAGTATTATTCTTATAATATTTTATTCTGAGTAGTTTCGATTTTTACACATTTTTAAAGAATAGTATTCTTTGAAAATAATGTAAAAATCGAAAATAGTCAGAATAAAATATTATTTATTTTAAATTTATAGTGAAACAAACCACATGTTTAATTTTACCTAATTAAAAAATATTATTACCAACAATAAAAGTAACAAATTAAAGAATTTGATTTGATAAACAATGAAAACAGTGAATTGTTCTACGTCCCCTCATCGGCTCGGCCGAATATTCACGCTATGAAGGTTTTGCTGTGTATTTAGTGGGACCAGGGCGGTGTTATTTATTACGAGCTGTTGAAACCGAACAAAATTCTGGGGATCAGTATTCAACTCAATTGATGTGATTGAGCCGAGCGCTGCACGCAAAGCTTCTGCAATACAAACAGAAGCATGAAAAAATGATTCTACGACATGATACCGCTTGGTGTCACGTTGCCAAACACGTTAGAAGCTACTTAGAAAAGGGACTACTTCAAATGGGAAATCATATCTCACATGCTTAGATATTGCACTGTCCAATTATTACTTGTTTCATTCGATCGCACATGGTCTGGTTAATCTGCAGTTCCACTCATATGAAGACATCTCAAAATGGCTTGATTCGTGGATAGCCTCAAGAGACGAACATTTCTACTATGACGGTATTCGAGCTCTGCCAGAAAGATGGAAAAAAGTTGTCGCTAGCAGTGGGCAATATTTTAAATGATTCATTTGTAACCATGTTTTCACAATTAAGTTGCAGCTTTATAAAAAAACAAGAATAGCTAAAACTTAGTTGCGCATCTAATAGTATTCAATTTGAAAGTGTCGAGTTTGACTAACTTAAAGTTATTATTTAGTTAGTTTTATTATTGTGGCCCAAATAATAAAACTAACACATTAAAAGGTTTTTGTAATTGAAAAATAAAATATGATCCCTGAAAATTTCATATACATAACCTAAATGCAAATAGTTGACATTTGAAAATTAGGTTAGATTTTAATAAATTTCAAATTATTTAAAAAACTGGAAAGGTTTCCGAATGGTGTCACGGGATTTTTAAAATTTTGAAAACGGAATCATGGGTAAACGCGTGTGAAATGAATGAATCCGAAGTAAAAATTTCTAGGAAACTTACCGTTTGGTCACAATTCGCATTTAAAGTCCCATTTTTGAGGTTATAATTGATCCAATTTTCGACTAAATAAGAACATTGCGAGTATAAATCGTACACATGATGAAATAATCTTCTAATTTATGACGAAAGTTAACAAATTTGTTGCGATTTTTTCATTTACTCAGCCAAAATCACGATTTTAATTTTATACAGAAAGTGACGTTTACTGACTTTTATGTAAAAAAATCAATATATATTTTAGATCAATTTGTAAATAATAGATATTTTAATTTATAATATGAAAAATAGATGGCGCCACCGTTCCACTAAATCGAATGTATTTTATACAATATAATAAAAAAATAATACAGAATTATTCATCGACTATTATAAATAATGCATACATATTTAATTAATGATTTTTTTATGAAAATATTGGATACATTGGTACAATTTACGATCTTTTGCACGTTTTGTCGACTTAGGTTAGGTTAGTTTAGGTTAGGTGAGTGTGCAAACATGTTTGGAAAGTATTCTGACAATTATTAGAGTATTTCAAATACTCTAGCTATGAGTGAAGCTTTTCTGGTGCAAAACATGTTACTATTTTAGGTTATTATGCATATTTTGACTAAAAATATAAATTACCACGTTATTAAAACAATCACACAGTGGTTTTCTTAACTTACTCAGACATCTGTGAATTTAAAGTATGAGCATTGCATGTCGCTAAAGATCGTAAGTTGTACCAATCTATCCAATATTTACTCTAATAATTGTCAGAATACTTTCCAAACATGTTTGCACACTCACCTAACCTAAACTAACCTAACCTAAGTCGACAAAACGTGCAAAAGATCGTAAGTTGTATCAATCTATCCAATATTTTCATTAAAAAATCATTAATTAAATATGTATGTATTATTTATAATATTCGATGAATAATTCTGTATTATTTTTTTATTATATTGTACAAAATACATTCGATTTAGTGGAGCGGTGGCACCATCTATTTTTAATATCATAAATTAAAATATCTATTATTTAGAAATGGATCTAAAATATATATTGATTTTTTTATATAAACGTCATTTTCTGTATAAAATTAAAATCATGATTTTGGCTGAGTAAATGAAAAAATCGCAAAAATTTTGTTAATTTTCGTCATAAATTAGAAGATTATTTCATCATGTGCACGATTTATACTCGCAATGTGCTTATTTAATCGAAAATCGAATCAATTATAACCTCAAAATTGGGACTTTAAATGCGAATTGTGACCAAACGGTAAGTTTCCTACAGATATTGACTTCGGATTCGTTCATTTCACACACGTTTACCCAAGATTCCGTTTTCAAAATTTTATATATACCGTGACACTATTCGGAAACGTTACCGCATTCAATTTGAAAGTGTCAAGTTTGACCAACTTAAAGTTATTATTTAGTTAGTTTTATTATTTGGGCCACTCTGTACACATTGAAAGGTTTTTGTAATTGAAAAATAAAATATGATCTATTGCTAAATATCGCTGAAAATTTCATATACATAACCTAAATGCAAATAGTTGACATTTGAAAATTAGGTTAGGTTTGAATAAATTTCAAATTATTTAAAAAACTGTTAGGTTTAGATACTAAAAACGGTTAGATCCTAGTATACGTGCTACACCTCTTATTTCGTAGTTTTCGAAAGAAAGCCCTATAAGCGGGTATTTTTATGATGAATGATGATCTTAGTAGTTGATTTTTGGTGGTTTTCGGGAGTTTAGATTTTCCGTATTTCCATCACAATAAAAACCATTCTGTTGTTATTTTGCGCACCTATTTACACTAGTGTTACACTTCAGCATGCTTTTATCGTGTTAAAACGGCATAATAAGGAAATTATTGAATTTAATTTTCACAAAACTACGTCATCCGCACGTCATTCATTGAGCGTACGTTCGACGGTGAACTTGCGTTTTCATTTGTAGTTCTCAACACAGATCATAGATGGCCATCCAATGTAATGGTACTCTATATTTTTCTCTCTCATTTAGTTTAAACTGTTAAATATCCTCCCCTTTTTTTAGTTTAATTTATGCAATGATAGATTAATAACCCTTTTTAATGCTCGCTTTCTATCTTCAAAACCTTTTATTTTCCTAACCTATAGATCGCCTTTTTTATGTAATAACTCTTTTTAATGTTCTCATTCTATCTTCAAAACCTTTTATTTTCCTAACCTATAAATCGCCCTTTTTATGGAATAATTCATAATATTATTTATTAATTATAATAATATTTAATCTAGGGTGACTCGTAATCGCCATCTCTTGGTCATAAGTCGTATTATACTGGCTGTACATTCTTGATTTGAAACGTCTGATATGAGCGCTGTAACGCGGCCAACTTCACGGTGAAGTGTAGCATGTATACTAGGATTGAGCCATAAGCCTAAGCAATAAAATTTTTAAAATTTTTGGCCACAATACTCCGTTTTGTATAGCGTGAATAACCTGGTATGTATACTTGGATTGTGAGGATAAATAATAACATTAATTTTAGCGTTCGGAATAGCACCGAATTCCGTTCAACCTATGTTTATAAGTATCTTTTTTTTTTAATGGACATGCTCTTCTATTTAAGTTATATATGGTCAGCACGATGGACTCTCCGTACAACGACAATAAAGGAAAACACTTAAAATTAATGGAATTACTTACGTGAGTAGAGTGAACAACACAGGTAATAATTAACCTTCCTGTAAACGGTCTTGTTGATCTTGTGTAACGTCAGATATAAAATACATTGTATAAAATTTATAATAAGTCCGGATGAAAAATACGATATAGCAAAACACAGGTGCAACAGTCTGGATCGTTTCAGCATCTGGAAGTCCACCATCTTCGGAAACGAGGGAAAATCCTCCAAGTTATCTGACCAAAATCTGTAAGAAAAAAATTATGCTTATGAATTTTTTTTCAAATTTATTTAAAGTATTACAAACATTGTCATAACATGTACATGCTGTCTCATTTATTTATTTATACATTGTTGTTTGTTAACTCGACAACATGTAAAACCACTTGGGATAATAATTGATTATTTTATTTTTTAATCAGTATTCTTAATTATTGTTTATTTGTACATGATAGCTTATTTATCTACTACTTATATTAAAATTTCTTATAATTTTGTAAAATGATGAAATTTCCGTAAATAAATATAATTTATTTATTATTAAATTCTTCTTAGGGTCGAATATGGAGAGAAATAATAATAACTGGTATTTTTTTTTGTTAATAACGAAACAATGATTTTAAAATTATATTAGAAGAATGATTTGGTTTCACCAATTTTAAAAATAGTGAAACAAAATGTTTTAATTAATCTTCTAATTTATATAAAACTGTTTTACCAGGGGTTAAGTAAGAATTTAATTCATCGTAAAATTATATAATACAAATACATAAAGAATATAAATAGAAAAGAGTATTATTCATTCACTTGGTCACAGTTATTTAAATATATTAAAAATGATTTGAAAATAATTAATAAATTATTTTCATAAAATAGTTATTTTGTTATTGGTTATTATTAATGTTATTAGAGAGGTATGTATTTAGTTCATATAAAAATTATGTGCACTAGGTTGAAATACATGCAAGTATGTGGTGTTATGGATGACGTGATTTTCGATAATTTACATTGCTATCAGTGTAGAAAGTGTAAAAAGTACCAGTTCATGTAACGAACAGACCTTAAAAATTTCAATAGAAAATTAGAATTAGATTAAATAAAATTAAAATTCTTCTTTTCGAATCCTTATACCCTTCCAGGTATCAGTTGGAGATAAAACTAATATATAAAAGGAATACATAGAGAATAGTGTCAATAAATACATTAATTGTGGTTGAAGGGAGGGATTGGATTGAACATCCGAATGGTAATTAGAGTAACAATAAAAACAAAATTGAAGAGAAACAATTTAGTGTTGCATTATTCTTAATTTAAACAGGTATATTTATAGAACCCTTTAGTTCATATAACCAATAGACCTTAATAATTACAAATAAAAATTTGAATATACAAATAATAATTACTGGACCATTTTTGGATTCAATGCATCAATTAGATCTTGGACTTCATTAGTTTTTTTTGAAAATGAAATGTTTATTGTAAAATGGAGATTCTGTAAAATGTATAAATAATTAAAATCAGGTTAAAAGGGCAGAACGACTTCTGGTCGATAGTCCAGAACAAACAAACCTTTATTTTAGTATGTATATACTCAATGTTTGTAAAAATATAGATATTTGTATATATAGGGTTAAAATTAATAAATAGACATAACGAATACATAAAGAATAGTGTGCGTAAATACACAAATTGTGATTGAAGGGATGAATTACATTAAATATCCGAACCATAATTAGAGTAACAATAAAAAAAAAATAATAGAAGAGGAACAATTCGGCGTGCACAATTCTTAATATAAACAGGTGTATTTATAGAACGCAACAAACAAACCTTGAGCCGTTTATTTATTACTTGCAACCACTTTAGGGTTCACCGAGACTAATCATCGGACTATACTGAATGAAACTGCTGGAGGTAATAAAACGTGAGCGCACCGCGCTTCCTTCCCCGTTTAATTTTTATCAATCAATGCGCGCCGCTCTCACCGTTTTTATCGCCGCGTCGGGTTTCTCCTCGTGCGCTCGCGTTTCCCTCTCACGGCGAGGAATCCATAGTTTTATCTCCACTTTTCGGAACACTTTTTTCTCGACGTATTTTTACGTGCGATAAGATTGTGCTGCGTGTGTGTATGTACTTATTCGTGTGTCTGTGTTGAGCTGTCAGACGGACACACGGAGGGAGACGCGGTCACAGTATAGTTCTAAGCAGTAGTCTCACTTAGTGTCGGCACATTTGATCTTTTGCAAAATGAGTGATCCTCACGCATCTGAACGGCGCATCCAGTGGCGGCGTCATTTCCATAGGCGGTCCAACTTAATAACCTTTGATTTTATATTATAAATACTAATAATAACAATTAAATCGTGTTAATTTACTAATGATTATCATTGCTACATGTAGTAATGATAATTAGTTTAAAATCCACAATACAACATTTTTAAAACACAATATTTGAACAATTACAAAAATATCCAATACATCTATTTCATTTATTTTTGTATAAATGAGACGAAATTTATAATAAAAAAATGTGTGTACTAGTATATTAAAATGATAATAAAAAATAGATTAATGATATAAAAAAGCAATGTTTTATTTATAAACAAAATGAAAACATATTTAGCGATTATTATTTTGAAAATTTTGTCCCATTTTTATTTAGTGTATTTGTAATAGTTAAAATTGATTTATATAAATATCAACATTGATAATGAATGCGTAGTACTCGAAATGTACAATTAGCAAAATTAAAAATGTTGTAAAGTGTTAATGTTTTTATATGAAGTTTAATATTAATTAATACTCAGTAAATTTATCTTTCTATCAATTAAATTTAATAGTAAACTCATGCAATTTATTGTTATTATAAATGAATTGATTTAGAATATTAACACTTTTTGATACATATAATATCTCATAAACTCGACGTATATGAAATAATAAATTCATAATTTAATGTGCCGAGAAATATTTATATAAATTTGGGCTAATATATACTTGAAAATTTAAATTATACAATCATTACAATATGAAAGGTATTTAAAAACGAATCGAATGAAATGTGGAATTATAATGGGTAACATTTTAAAAATTAATACTTTGTTAATAAGTTAAAAATATTATAATTTGTGTATGTTATTAACCTCACAATTTATGTATACATATCAGTTATAAAACTCTCACAGATTGTGATGATATAAATGCATTGTATATTAAATTTAATATTTCACATAAGGAATTGCCCCAAATACTTCATAATAATTAATAATTTAACTTAGCGGTGATCATTTGGAATTGTATAAATGCAGGTATTAAAAGCTTTCGAATAAACACATTTACAAAACGGCACACAATATTTCATCTTAATGTTCGAAAATTACTTAGATGGTCGTATAAACACAGTTTTTAATGATTTAAATTCAACATCCGTTTACAGGTTATATTTGGGTGGCCATATGATCGGGTTTGAGAGCTGCGCCGTTCAGCTGCGCGAAGTCGCTCCATTTTGCGTTATTTTCGGGAGTGCGATTACTGTATAGAACTATACTGTGACGCGGTGACAAACTGACTGACGCGAAGTTGTTGTGTTCTCGAGGGCGACCAACTTAAGAATTCTTAATTGCCGCTACGAAGACGGTTTTCTGCGTATAATCCGACAGTGGCGTAACATTTAAATTTCGAAAACCGATTTTAAGTAATCGTAATTTTAAATTCAATCCACTTTATTACTTTAAAAGTAATATAATATAATTATAATATAATATAATATAATATAATATAATATAATATAATATAATATAATATAATATAATATAATATAATATAATATAATATAATATAATATAATATAATATAATATAATATAATATAATATAATATAATATAATATAATATAATATAATAATATACATTTCCTTTTGTATTGTATATAGGAAAATAGGAAAATGGTAATAATATTTCTAGAATGCGTGCTTGTACTTAAAATATTAACAATTTAGCAAATAAGGTCAAAAATAATATATATATACATAAATCTTTATTCAGGACTAAAGCTAACAATATACATACATACAATATACGTACAATACAATATATACAATATTATACAATATCATACAGTACATACCAGTCCCGAACTGGCTATCGACCAGAGGTCTTTCTGCCAATTTTTGTACTAATTTATTGTATTTACGTGTCAAAAATAATATTAAGTGTGATTTAAGTTTGTGATTATATGTAAATCTATTTTGGATTAAATAAATTTGATTTTTTTGTGTGATTACATTTACAAGGCACAAAAAAAGACAGTAATATACCTTTCCTCACTTTTAAGAACTTTTCTTTATAAAGTTTGTAGATTTACTGTAAAATATTCCTCTGTAAAAAACTTGTTTTTTAGTTTCACAGATTTATCATAAAATATACTTCTAGAATATCTGTAAAATGTTAAAATTTTATTATTAGTGTTATTAGAGAAGTTCACGAATAGTCACTAAAACAAAATCGTAAATTATAAAAACAAAATTAAACGGTGTTTTATTTAATAAACTAATTGTAGCAGTATGATTTAAGAGAAGAGATAAATATTTACTGATTTATCTCTTCAAAGATAGATATATGATGGCTATATTCCTTATTTTAAAAGAAACTAATTGGAGATACTATTTAGGATTGTACTTCTAAATTCTGAACACTTTTCGGGTACGCAGCTATTTTCTAGTTTATTTTGAATCAATGGGCGCTACAGCGCAAAGCTCTTGATGTTCCCTGAATACACTTTCCAGGTTAAGAACGCTCACGAAAATATGGCGGTTTTGTTTATAGCTGCACGGCTTGAAAAGTGATCCAACGGAAAAAATATATGCTTTATAAAGCGCTGCAGCGCTACACATATAACGGTACCGTTCAGCGACACCGCTTTCGTAAAGCGCTGCAGCGCTACAGTTCCCTGAACGCGACCATTAATTACATTGCGTTTCTGTTAAATTTTGTCACTAGATTGAGTATCTCCAATATAACAATAATTTAATTTAGTATACCCATATAAATCATCATCTATTTCTTGCATCGAATCCATTTCATGCGAATATTTTCTTTTCTTTCGTGCCCATTTGAATATAATCACACAGAAAAAAAAACATAAATAATAAATACTCTATGCTTATGATCTTTTCATTTAGTTTATCTATAGCATTCACCATCTATTTCTTGCATCGAATCCATTTCATGTAAAAGTTACACTTTCTTTTGTGGCTTGAGCGATATCTTAAGTTTGAAGAATTATCCTTATTTTGCACCCATATCATTTTTGGAAACCCTTCTCAAATCTACATTTTGATAAATCAACACTCAATCTTAAAGAATTGTTTTTATAATATGAAAAATGCATCGATTTATTTCTATCTTCATTTTTCCTATTGTGCATTCCAAAATCCTCTTTACTAAGCATATTATTAACTTTTTAATATTAACAGGATTTAAATGAATGATTGAGTTACGTGGAGATCAAATTAAATTGATAAATAAAGCACTAATAACCTTTCTTCACAGTTTATTTGTTTTACCAAATGTACATTTCGGACACAAAGTGACCATTATCAATGGATTTAACACTAAATACCAAACAGAAATATAACATGATATATAGACAGGCGGATTATAATATAACGGCAGTGGGAGTAAAAATACGGAAAAAACGTGAATTAAGAAAAGGCCAAAGGGATGAGAGTGACGGTACAGGTCAGATAAAGAGAGGATTAGGAATAAAAAAGACACAAATTAAGGTAATACAATTAAATCTAACTGGGTGGTTTGAAGCGGACTTAAATCGAAATTCATAATCTTATGAAAAAAATCGAAAACACGTTAAATCGAAATTCATAATCTTATGAATTTCGATTTAACGTGTTTTCGATTTTTTACGTGTTTATTCATAAGATTATGAATTTCGATTTAACGTGTTTTCGATTTTTTTACGTGTTTTTTCATTTGAATGGCTTCCAGCATGTTTAATTGATAATTTGATTGTTATTTTGTGATGCAGTTATCTACTGCGGATTTTTCGTAGTTTAAATGTTTGGCATGTGCTAAATGCTCTTTAAACCTGAGGTTAAGGTTTCTCTGCGTTTGACCAATATACTTTTTATCGCAATTAGCACAATTGATAGAATATATACCAGATTGGTCAAGATCATTTGGTTTGTTAAATGTGTTCCCTAGAACTTTGGAATTTAAATGTTGTACTTTTTATATAATTTATTGAAATGATTTTCTGACTTAGAGAAATAGATTAATTTTACGAAATTTTTATCTGTTTTGGGAGTGATTGATGTATGTAAGGTGCTGTTACGGGGATTAATTTTAAATTCATGTTTTTTAATTAATTTGTTTATGGTGTGTGGACTGTATTTAAGATTTCTTGCTATATTATGAGTGATGTTGAATTCCTTTTCCCTATTTTTCGTGGATAACGGGATACTGAAGGCTCTGTGGATGAGGAAGTTGCATGAGGCTAATTTATATTTCATTGGAGCAAATGAGTCTGCGTGGAGGTAATTAAGAGTGGGTGTGGGTTTTCTGTATATTTGAAAATCTAAATTATTATTATTTCTTGAAATGATCTAAAAATGGTAGTGAATTATTTTGTTCTGTCTCATATGTGAAATTTATACTGGTGTAAAAATTGTTCAACTGTAATAAAAGAAACAATGTCAAAATTATATTTGATAATGGCAAAAACATCATCAACGTAGCGGAACCATATGTCTGGAAACTGAGTTAATGTCCTTTTGGCATTATTTTCGAAATGATTAAAGAAAATATTAGCTAAAAACGTATTCCTATGGCGTCTGTTTGTAAAACTTATGATTAAATTCAAAAACAGTACAATCCATTACAAGCTCCGTAAGTTGAAGATTTACTTCAATCTGTTCGGGTGGAGTTTTATTTTTAGCCAATATTTCCTCAAGAATTGACAATGTTTCTTTTATGGGAATGCTGGGGAAAAGGGATTCAACATCAAAAGAAATTTATCTTTCGTTATCTTTGATATCTATGTTTCTTAATCTGTCGGCAAGTTCTAAAGAATTTTTAACGGCCATATTATTTTCTAATTCTAACGATTGAAATTGGGTAATTACAGAAGTTGGGGAGTGGGGCTTGATTTCCAACTTGGCCCCAATTAGCAATGTAGTCAATTGGTGGAAGAGTGCCACTTCGTAGTTCCAGAATTGCACTTAGGAGAGTCAAAAGAATAATATCTTCAAAACTGTCGAAGCGATCAATTGGAATTAAATCACAAAGATGATGGCAGAGAAGATTATGGGACTCAGTGTCAACATCCTGATATGGATACTGAAGAATTTATCAAAGAGTCTCTTAATTTGTTAAATAAACTTTCACTAACTCGCTAAGAAATACGCAAAATTGAGTTGAAAACAAGAGGACAGGCCGATAACTAACAGTGGTTTATAGAGAGGAAACAACGATTGAAGGTATCTAAATTTGGAGCAATCTGCAAAAGGCGACAGAAAACAAAATGGGCTTATCTCATATACAGTTTACTTTATAAGGAGCCATTTTCAAATAAAGAAACGGTCTACGGATAAATAATTGATAAAAAAATGCCTTACAAAAGTATGAAGAAACAACCAAAACTTCCGTAATATCGTGCGGCTTTTTTTATCGATGAGACGTATGTTTTTTGGGAGCATCTCCAGATGGACTGATAGAAAATGGTCGCGGAAGTGCCCAAAATCGATAGAACAATGACGCGTTAGTCGTGACTTTCGCAATTTAGATGCTCTGAAATCTCTTTACTCTGCGTTTGTTTTAAGTTAGTTAAAATACAATACTTTAAAGATGGTTTCCCATCTATGCAAGTCATTCGCTTTTCCTGGACCGCATTCACCGTCGATTTTTGATTTTTTTTTTTCATTTAGAGCTGACCAGATATATCCTCCTACTAGAATGCCGCAAGATTAACTTCTTCAACGTCACAGCATGGATTCTCTTTTCTCGAGAAGAAATCTGTGCTGTTCGAAATTTATGAAGAAATTAATCAATGGAAGAATCGGCCGGAAACCCTAGCTTAAGTGCCATCTAACGTGCCGGTAAAACACACACGATTTGCCTCCACATTTAGATCCAACTCAAATGTCCTGTAGCGATCATCAGTTCTTATACTGTGCAAGTGTTCAGAAGAGTACTTGGAAGACATTTTCATTTAAATTAATTATATATTGTCACCGTTATTCCAAGCAGAAATGTTTCCTTTTAAATTCTTACTTATTTAATTTAAAGTATGTACATATTAAAACGATCAGGTCAAAAATGTCAGATAAAAATATATTCAGGCAGAGCATTAGTAATATAGCATTTAACTATACGGATCCAGATATTAATATAAAATGCGATAAATTTTACAAAAACTTTATTAATATTTAAATGAACTCTCTCCGATGAAACAAATTGTTACAAAAAGCAAATCATATCCATGGATTAATTCAAATATATTAGAAGAAATTAAAAACCGAGATTGAAAATATAATTTTTTTATAATACAAAAATACAGGATGATTGGAAGCAATACAAGATAGCGCGGAATAGAGTTGTAGAAATACTAAGAAGACTGTATAGATGTCAATAAAAATGATCCAAAAACAATGTGGAAAACATTAAAACATGTTATTTTAAATAATAAAATTGATACATACAATCAAGTGGAATGTAACGGAGTTTATATATACAGATAACCAAAGTATTGGAAATAAATTCAATGAATATTTTATAAACTGTATAAAAGAAATTCTAGATACAATTACAAATACAACAATTACCATAAATAATGAAGAAATAACTAATGCAAAAATAAGGGCATTCAAACTTATTAGTGGAGATGAACTTCTGAAAATAATAGTAATTTACCCAACAAATTGAAGACTTCTCCCACAAAACATAACAAACCTTCGGTCGCCATCTACCAATTCATTAACTCATGAATACATGATAGTTCAGCTAGCTAGCATAGTTTTAATTTGCAAATCACCATAAATTTATACAGGGCAGAAAGATCTATGGTCGATAGCCCATGACAGACTACTAACACAATTTGTACATATTGTTATAATAAATTTTGTAAAATTTTCTTGTCATATTGTCTGAATAAATATGTTTGTATATTGATACACTTTTCGTTAGAGCTGCACGAGAGTATAATAATCTTTCAGTAGCTCTAAAAACAGAACAAAAAATGTAAATAAATATAAAAGTAAGCTGTTATATTTGTTTGAAGGATTTGCTGTTATGTTTGAAGGATTTCCAATAATCATAAGAGTTGTGCAGTATGTGTAAGCAATATTAAAATTAATATAATATTAAATGTTCATATAGGTTAAAGTACAAAGATAGATTATTATTAAGTATTATTAAATTATAGATTTATTTTGTTTTGTATATAAATATATGATTTTATATTATGACTGATTTTATTAAAGTAATTGTTAGATATTAGACATTATAGAGTTATTATTTATTAATTTATTTACGGAAGTCCATTTACAATAATATACATATATACAGGGTGGCGCAAGATTCCGATGAAGTCCAAAATCTCAGTTATAAATAAATATACAAAAAAATGTTACTTACATTATTAGTAGCTACTATCAAAATTCACATTTTAAAATTAGTTTCATATATACAAGGTGTCCAATAATCACGTGACGTATCAAACATATGTTTTTTTAAATGGAATGATATATTTTTTATGAACATTTTCGATTCTACGTTTAAAAATAATCATTTTTTATATAAGATTTAATCAGTCAATTTTTCATAGTTTAAAAGTTATAAACAAATGAATGTTGAAATCGATAGATGTTTAGAGCCTGATATTTCAATAACGAAAAATGAAATAAACATTCTGTCAACGCCATACAAATGCAAAAATACTTAATAATAAAAGAAGTACTCTTTTTTCTCTTAAAACAAATTTTTATATACAAGGTGAAGCAATACTCAAAATGATTTTTTTCTCTTTTTACTTAAATGGGACACCCTATATTTTTTATGTTATTTTAATAGAAAATTGATCACTCTTCATTTTTTATATAACATATTAAATAGCTACCGTTTACCGTTTTTGAGATATTTAATCTCAAATACAAATTTGGTATAGAATTTTTAATCAAAGTAGGCCGTGCCAGAACAACTAATTTATTTAGTTGTGAAAGTTACGCTTAATATCATATTTAGTAAGTAAAGTATATTTTACGTTATATTTTGTAACACTGGTGCAGTTAAACATACTTCTTCAATAAATGATTAATTTAATTGTTAAAAACT
This sequence comes from Philonthus spinipes, assembly GCA_963082785.1. Taxonomy (NCBI): domain Eukaryota; kingdom Metazoa; phylum Arthropoda; class Insecta; order Coleoptera; family Staphylinidae; genus Philonthus; species Philonthus spinipes. The sequence goes on along the minus strand of OY720307.1, from coordinate 14,008,929 downwards.
AACAACAACTATATTTTTTTGGTTATTATTCGAAAAATATTTAAAATATTCCTATATGCTTGTTAAATTGATTTATTTAAACAATTCATGTTGACTGAAAAAACGAAAATAGATATTAAGTGAAATAATAAAATATTTATATCATTATATTTTGTTAGTATTAACATTTTTATGTATTTATTTCACGCAATCACATCATTTTTTTTTAATTCAAACATTTTACAATTTTTTTCTTAAAAATTGTGTGCCAATAACCATTATAACTCGCTAAATAATCGTCGAGCAACTATTTTCTTTATATTTTGCATGCGCCTTTAAATATCGATTGTCATTTGAATATCCTTTTAGGTTAGTAAGTAAGTATGTTATTAAATGTCAGAAAACGACTATGAATTGCATTTGTTTTAATTATAGCCTACTCAAATTATAGATTATAAGCGAAACTTATAATTTTGTACTTTGAATTGAAATTGTTAAAAAACGGTAACAGATAGGGCTATAGTTTATTATAGAAAAAATAAAGATCAACCAATTTTCTATTGAAATAGTGTAAAAAATATAGGGTGTTCCATTTAAGTGAAAAAAGAAAAAAATCATTTTGCGTATTGTTTCACCCTGTACACAACATTTGCTTTATGGTAACAAACGATTATTTCTTATATTATTAAGCATTTTTTCAATTAAATTGCGTTAACACAAAGTTTACATCGTTTTTCAATTTTGAAAAATAAGACTCTAAACTTCTATTGATTTCAACATTAAATTGTTTATAACTTTTAAAATATTGAAAATTGACCTAATAAACCTTATGTCGAAAATGATTAATTTTAAACGTAGAATCTAAAATCTACATAAAAAATATAGCATTCCATTTAAAAAATCATATGTTTGATACGTCACGTCATTATTGGGCACCCTGTATATATGAAACTAATTTTAAAATGTGAAGTTTTACAGTAGCTACAAATTATGTCAGTAATATTTTTTTGTAAATTTCTAAATAACTGAGATATTGGACTTCACCGGAATCTTGCGCCACCCTGTAGATATAATTTATAGGTTAAGTAAGATAAAATGTTTTATTTTTTTTATAAATACATATACTGAAAAATGGATGTCAGGATAGCATTTTAAAACTAAAAATCGAGCATATTTCTAAAATATGTTTATTTACGATGTTATAGAATTTATCCGTTACTTTTGAAACACCCTGTATATTCTATGTTATTTAGCAAGACGCTAAATAAAATAAAAGATTATATTTCTTTTCGAGATTTAAAAAAAGTCTTTGGCGTTTTCATATTTTTATTGACGAATGCAGCCATAAAAATAAAAAATGGTGATGTGTCCATCATGGTACTTTCCCTGGTGAATTTGGTCAAATGAGCTATGAACATTTAATAGTAAATGAAGTGTTTTAACTAGATTTAAATAACATAATTACCATATTAAAAACTTTAATTCTGAAAAATCTGCTGTAGCTTTTCATTCAATAAATACGGGACATAAATTTTCGATTGAAAATGTTAAACTTCTTAAATTTTTACGTGAATCAAAATTAAACATGTTGGAGTCTATTGAAATAAAAAAAACACATATTCTTTTAAATTTCGATACTAGTTCATTAAATAATCCCTTTTTAGATCTTATTAATTCATAAATTTTAGCATATTATATATAATTATATTTAGATTAGTTTATAGTTAACATGATTTTTTAAATATTTTAATTTTATCAATATTGTGTTGTATACCATAACAACATATTTATATTTATAAAAACTTCAACTACTGAAGATGGAAACATAGTTTCCGAAATATATCTAGTGAAATAAAAAATAAGTAGGAGAAACGACAAGTATTTTTATTTAAATAAATGAAAAGTTATTAAATGAATATATGAATTGTTATCTTTTAAAGTTAAAGCCAAATATTTAGAAGTTATTTTTATTATTCCTTACCTTATAATGACTACAAACTTTTCCACGCTATATAAAATGTTTAGAATGTTTTTGAAATATGACGTTTTATTTGTCATAAAAATAATTAGTCTCCACAGCCAACATATAGAAGATTGTAAAATTAATTGTTTATTTCTAAGGGAATTTATCAGGTAGATGAAATTCTTCCGTTTATAAAATGAAAACTGAAGGTCCTACAATAACAATTGTATAAAAAAAATTATTTATATTTTCAAGATCTACGACTTTTATTTGAAACATTTTTCTATTAAAAAAAAGAAAAATCGCTAGGAATAAAGTTGCCCTTAATGAGTTTTGATTCTAACGAAAAGCTTTTTAGTTCATTCCACTGTTATAAAATGTTTGGATATAACGATTGGGTTCAATCCGTTAAGCCTTTTAAGCGCTATCGCGAAAACACACGGAGACATTTTTCAAAACTTAATGGAATTGACTCAGGGGACCTCAATATGTGCATATTAGTTAAAAATGACGATTCGAAAATTTTTAAGATTGCAAAATTTTCCCTTGGACAGGGGCCCGGGGAAAGTAAAAAAGACACGACACCATGAATAGTCACTATTGACTATTTTTTTATAGTTAGGAGTAATTGTTCACGGAAATACTTGCATGAACTAGATAGCTTACACTTTATGAATTCCATCAACGATGAAGTTTATTAATCTAAGTTATTTAGGTGATTTATGTGAAGTTGTTGTTGTAAACTTTCCTATTATTTGTCATTGTTCAATAAATAAACTTTTATTAAAATTTCATTATAACTATTTAACCATAAACAAATTCTAATCAAGCAAATGACTATTAATTTTAGCGATAGTGCAGTAGATAATGAAGCATTTGAAGGAAATGTTTTCAACAATCCAACAATAACAATAATTAGTGTGCAAATACAAACACGATATATTTGCGCACTTTGTACTTTGCCCCTCCGCCATTATTTTTTTCTAGTGTAACTTTTCTTACAAATCAAAAAGATTGGCAGTACTGCACACGCATTTACAAGAGCTGTATGAAAAATGGTGATGTGTCCATCATGGTACTTTCCCCGGTGAATACGGTCAAATAAGTTTCTGATTGAAAATTTAATCGGAAAGCAAAATGATTAATACAAAAAATTGATTGTTGTTTTTCAAAGTTAAAACCGAGTATTTAGAAGAATATTATAATTAAGTGTGTTATTTCTTACCTTACAATGTGTTAAAATTATTTCTCCACACTCTTCTTCATTTTTTCAAACGGGAGGCGTTTGCGAATGTGTTGAATGACGGCACTTTGAGGTTTTATTTGTCATTAAAATAATTATTTCAATAATTAAAATCTCTAAGGGAATTTATCAGGTAAACGCTTATAAAATGAAAACCGAAGGTCCTACAATAAAAGTTTTATAATAGAAATTATTTATTTTCCAAGATCTAAAACTTTTATTTGAAACATTTTTCTATCCGAATTAAAAAATGAAAAATTGCTAAGAGTAAAATTGCACTTAATGAGCTTTAATTCTAACCAAAAGCTTTGCAGATCATTCCACTGTTATATAAAGCTTAGATATAAAGTTTGGGCTTAATCCATTTAGCCGTTTATGCGCTATCGCGGAAACACACAGACATTTTTCAAAACTCGATGGAATGGACTCAGGGGACCTCAAATCGTGCATATTTGTTGAAATTGGCGGTTCGAAAATTTTCACGATCACAATACTTTCCCTTGGACAGGGGTCCGGGGAAAGTAAATATTAGTGATGGACAAACTCGATCTTTTATTACTGTTAAATTAAGTATGTTTTAGTTTTGTGAATATTACTTATTATAAAAATATCAAGAGTAACTTCTCATTTATTAATGAAAATAAATTTGAAATTACTTAAAATGACACATTTTGTAATAATACTCGATTACTAGTATTATTCGATTTTGCCCAACATTAATAAAAATCTGCCTAACAAAAGTTAAACAAAACAACTTGTGAGTAATAGTTATATTACTCAAAAGGTGTTTTGGTTTCTCAATAGAAAAGATCATAATAAGGGGTATAATGTAAAAATTCGATTCTTACTTACTTCATTTACGTTACGCTTGTAGAATTTTATGTAGAATTTTGCGCTACGAAAATATATCCGTTTTAAACTTTATATAAGGTTCATTTGAATTTCCAATATATGCTATTTGCGTTTAATGATAACAGTAATTTACATTAAGTTATTGTATTTAACGCACTGTTTTGCGAATTAGCATTAATTGGTAAGTCAATTTTATAAAGAGTTATTTAAAATAAGGTATAAAAATATAAAAAGTGGTATTATGAATATGATACTATTTTAATACAATATTTTATATAAAATTTACTTCATTTCTGATGATTGCTCATTCTGCCACTTTGTTTTAACATCTTTTTTCCTATTTTGACTTTATAAATTCTCTACATTCTGCTTTCTGGCTATCTGGCATCGTGAACTGCTATTATATCTACTACGTTCTCTATTATTGAAAATCTTTATTTCTGAGTATTACATTATATAATTTTATAATACATATAAATACAATCATTTACACATTGTTAGACCTCAGAAAATGGCTATCGACCGTCGGTCTTTCTGCCTGTCTCTGTCCAGTTCTTGTCGTTTTAGTTAATCGTCATGATTGCTAACGTCATTGTCTAAGTTCTGAGATTTTAGTGAGATGAATTGATGAATTGTTAATGAGGGATGGGTATATCTAGGATTAATATTAGGATTACGTGGGATGCAGAAGTGATTGATAATGGGAGCTATGTAGGGATTTATAGCGAATTTATTACGTTCTCTTCGAATGAGAATATCGTGATAATAATTTTTAAGGTTGAAAATTTACATGTTATTTGGCCATACGAACGAACAATGATTAATCTTCCACAATAATGAAAATAGAGCGTTGAAACCTTTACATATTCTACATTGAAGCTTTGCAAGTAAATTGACACTTTTCATTTAAAAAATTAAATCATTCTTAAATAAGCATTAATTAGTGGCACACTATCAAACGATCACATAAATTCGTGAAATATTTCCTCTTCTTCATATTACTTCAATTTATTGAAATGTTTATTATAAACATGTTGTATTAAGCAGATTGATCTAAAATAAATTATAAATAAAATTAATCGTTGCTTAAAAATCTCCATGAGAGCAATGTAATTTTTGAGTATGCCTTTAATTACTAGATGGCAGCATCGTGTCATTTTAGTAAAATCTTGAAAATATACTATGATTTCTGAAAACATGTGAAAAGAAATTAGGTTTTATACGTTGAATTGGTGTACGGCAATTGCGAGACGACGTCCCGGCCTTGAGTTGGGAATGTGTTTTTTTTGCCGCGGATCCTTTATTCATTATGTTATGATAGACAATAAAGAAATACATTAGTGAAATATTTCCATATACATTTTGTAAATATAATTGTATTTCTGGATTCATGTTTTGAATAAGAATGTGAAATGACGATAATTGATGATTCAAGTCTTGGTGAGTTGGAAATATTCATTTAAAAATTACCAAACTGAATGTACGACACACGGCGATTTGATCACCGGAAGCTAAGCGTTTTTAAGTCCGGAGTTCGAATTATATTATCATAATTTCCCATCACAAATCCAAATTTTCAGGCTTTTCTAAACTTGAAATTTTACTTAATGCTTAATCAAGGAGTGGAAACATTCGTTTACTATGGAAACTCTTTCATTATTGGTATAATTGAAATTCATTTTGCAAACGAACTTATAGCACTAGACAAATTTAAAGTCAAGGCAAGTTATATTTATATAATTAATTATAATACATATTCCGGATTGATAATCACTCACCCGGTATATTTACAAAGCTTTACCGTTTACGCAACGTAATTTGTCAGTTCATTTATACATATTATATAATTTATTTTATTCTAGTTGCAAGGGCAGCTGAATATTTCGAAAAGAAATATTTGTTATTTTATTATATATGATGATAAAGATAGATAAATCTTAATTGAAAAAAAAAATGAAAAAGATAGCCACCTTAGCATGCCTTGCCTGAGTACATTTTATAAAGAATGCGTCTTGCTTATACTTAAAAGGATACCAAGAGGCAAGAAATGTAAAGAGTAGGATAGCATAATCAACGCAATGAAAAATAATTTAAAAATAAGACAAAAAAATAATAATAAATGTTTCGCATTTAGTTTATTTCCTTTTATTATACTTTTTATTCAAAAAATTACGAACACATTTAGAGATCATCATACAAAAATTCGTTGTGATTTTGTACAATAACCATGAAATTTAATTAAAACAAAATATTAATTAGTTATAGTCATTTGATAGCCAAATCATTAGTGGTTCACATCCACACAAGTAGGTACATTTTCTAATTTAATCACAAATAGAATGTTATATGCAATAGAAAGTTATCAATTAAAATATATTGTATAATTATAATTAATATTTGTACTACGAGTACCTATGTTTTTTTTTCAATAATAAAATTATGTAATAGCACAAAATTACTTCAACGATCATTTAAAATATATAAGTAAAAATCAGTCGAGTTCAATTAATAACACAATCGTGAATATATTACTAATAATCCAGTTTCCTTGATTACAGTAATTCAATACCATCGGCTCGGTCTAAACAAACAACGCGCTCCGCACTCACAATTTTTATTATTCGCTGTGATAAAATTTGGCAGGCACTACAATTCAATGAATATCAACACTACTTTCAGCAAAATTGCTCTATTAGCGCCGTCTCGTACCCCAGAAACTCACAACCAGCGAAAATTTCCGCTCGTAACAACCGAGCATTATCAATTAACTCTGCGTCACGTAATTTATAATAAGCATAAGAATGAAAATAATAATCGCACAGGCCTCAGTTCGATAGCCATTTAGCGATATCGTTAGCAATATGTATTATAAATAATAATTAAGCATAAGAAGCCAAATTAGGGACAAATTGAGATAAATACTGATTTGCGAGTCAATACTAGTCACTCGTATTGACTCGCAAATCAGTATTTATCTCAATTTGTCCCTAATTTGTAATTAGGCGATAACAGATCCACAATTTTATAAAAACGAAGGATTCAACATTAGTGTTAAGGGTGCGGTTTAGACGAAATAAATAGCTATACAGAGTTCTGCATCACAGCTCCCGTCTTCGATAGTTCAGTTACTAATTAAGTTACGACTTTGCAATTTTGGAAACTTTACTTGGGTCCTAGGACGTACTTCAAGAAAATACTTTTGCATCTGGATTTTTATCAATATCCTATTGATAATCAGATCGTTACGTGTTCTTTTTAGGATTTCCTCAATTTGCCCGGGTTAAAATATTAAATTAAATCAGTGAAAAACGGTGAATGACCGGAACTTAGTTTGTTGTACTTTTACAGAAATAGAAACAGAAAAAATGTCTTGCTCGAAGTTATGGTTTTGATTGAATGTCTAGAAGTGAAGTTGGTCTCTTCAACACCAGAACAACCCACCTTCTTTTAATGATGAAAAACTAATCAGGCACGCATAACATTGGAAAGCAAATTATAAATACGAAATTGATAAATATTTATACTAAATATTTATACAATGATACTGATTACGCGGACCTTAATTATATTTACTCATGAATCGATTTTAGAGCTGAACAATAATTGATTTGTTTGTGATTCCAATGTTATCAGTGCGAATAAGATATGGTTTCTTAATAGTATTTACATGAAATAAAAAAAACTATAAAAATACAATAACATTAATAATAATAATAATAATTTAAATGTACAGAGGTACATTACACTTTTGATTTCTCAGGGTGTTCATAAAAATAGTTATGGCATGATGATATATATTTAGAAAAGAGTATTCATTCATTTGGTCACAGTTATTTAAATATTTTAAATAAAAATTGTTTGAAAATAATTAATAAATTATTTTCACATTTTGCTCTGTGACTTTTGACTTACGTTACGTAATTACGTTAAACAAATGCTCTTTTTAATTAATTTAATTCAATTCTCTTCGTTTAATTTTATTCGGTTTTGATTTAAATTGAATTAATTTGGTTTAATTTAATTTAGTTTAATTTGATTTAATATAATTGATTTAATTTTGCTGATTGTATTTGAATTAATTTAATTGATTTATTTTAACATCTTTAAATTATGTAAGGCATAGCTGTACTGACGAGGGATAGATCCCGAAACACGTGTCTGCAGATGGCCTTATATTATGCCGCTCTAATAAAGAACACGGAGGAGTTGCTATTTACTGTAATAGTGAAATAAGTGCACATAGACTCAAACCGATTAGTGCTATATCTACAAACAAAATATTTGAGTGCGCGGGTGCTGAACTTAACATTTCTATGCTACTCTAACAATAAGCCAAGCAACACGTATACATTATAATAGAACAGCCACCTGTATTGATAACATTATTGTAAATGGTAATTGCCATGATTATCATGCTAAAGTTATCAATTCATTTATTTCTGACCATAAAGCTCAGATTATAACGCAAAAGCTAGATATAATGCCGGAACCAAAACAATCCTACTGTAAAGTTAGGGTATATTCGGAGCAAGCATTGGATACATTTTTATTGGACATACAAAGTTTTTCCCAACTGTTTTCGGAACATCTGACGTTAATTATAAATATACCAATTTCATTAACACATTTATAATGTATGTCAATAAACACTTCCCTTTGAAGAAAATAAAACAAAATAATAAACAATCTTTTAAATTTAACTCGAATGAAATAAAGATGTCAAAGAACCGAATACATATTTATGAAACCATTTCCCAATACATACCCGAATATAAGCCTATTCTAAAACAGGAAGTTTCCAGGTACAAATATCTGCTGGACAAAGAACGGTGTTCACATTATGAAAACAAACTTAATAATTCCTCCAATAGATCAAAAGTTGCTTGGCAAATAATCAATGACGTTGTGGGAACTAATAACAAGAAGCAGCGCATCCTACCAAAATCTAGTAATACGACCAAACTAGCAAATGATTTTAATAATTATTTCAATAATACTACGCAAAATATTCTTAACCAAAATATGATATTTAATAGTAACTCCTATGAGTGTAGCATACCAATGAATAGCAACACAATGTTTTTTGAACCTGTCACTCAATTCGAAATACAGCATATAGTTCATAACATGGAGAACAAAAGAAGTAGTGGCTATGATGATATACCAATAACTTTGATTAAACATTGCATAAACTGTATTGCGGAACCACTCATTGATATATTTAATACCTCGTTGGAAACTGGTACCTATCCCGACAAATTAAAATATTCCATCATTACTCCAATACATAAAAAAGGAAATGTAGATGACTTCAACAACTACAGACCTATTTCCATTTTAAGTACCTTCTCTAAGATATTTGAAACCATAATGTCAAAACGTTTAATTGCCTTTTTTCAAAAAAATAACCTGTTCAGCAACAATCAACATGGATTCACTTGTGGCAGAAGCATTGATACAGCCCTATTTCAATTCATTAATTCCGTGTTAACTGCTCTGGATAAAAAAGAAATGGTATGCGGTGTCATGCTAGATTTATCCAAGGCATTTGACACGCTGAATCATTCAATACTTATTATGAAATTAAATCATTATGGTATACGAGGAATTCCAAATAAGTGGTTTGAGTCTTATTTGGATGGTCGTATCCAGTCCGTCAAACTAAAAGATGGAGAGCAAGAGACCATATCAGATTTGGTGCATACAGGTATGGGGGTTCCCCAAGGAAGTATTTTGGGGCCTCTTCTCTTTATCATCTATTTAAATGATATATTATACGCTATGAATGACTACAGTAAAATCACATGTTATGCAGATGACTGCAACATGTTACTGTTTGGTAATACATATGTAGATATTATTAACTCTGGTAATACAGTACTGAAAGATATTTATAACTGGTTTTTACAAAATAAACTCGTCTTAAATGCTGACAAAACAAATACCATCCTGTTCAAAACAAATCAATCTCTAACAACTCCGACACATATCAAATTAAATAATACTACTTTTGAATTTAAAACTAACGCAACATTTCTTGGTATAATCATTGATGAAACCTTAAGCTATAAGCAACATATTGAGAAGCTAGAGTCAAAACTAAACAAATCCTGTTATGGTCTCAAAATATTGAAAACGGGTACAAATGCATATATTGCCAAAACATTCTATTATTCCAACTTCTATTCTCATCTCAAATATGGGATTGTACTATGGGGTAATAGCACACATTTTAATAATATTTTTGTAGCTCAGAAGCGGGCAGTGAGAATATTGTGTGGAATGAAGCAAAGAGACAGCTGCAAAGGCGTTTTTAAAAAGCTAGGCATACTGACTGCTCCCGCAGTCTATATCAATGAGTGTGTTAAATTTGTATATAAGCACAAATCACTCTTCAATGAGTTCAGACTTAACACTAAACACAACACAAGACATGGTATATCTTACGCATACCCGTTGCATAGGTTGTCCATGTTTGAACAAGGCCCACTTTACAGTTGTGTAAAGTTTTATAACCATTTACCACAAGACATCAAAAACATTGAAAAACTATCGAAATTCAAACGTACATTGTTCAATATGCTCTGCGCACTGGAGCCATATGATATAAAGGAATATTTGACTTCCAAAACTAATCATTAGCTCTTAATTAGATTATATTTGTATATTTTTTCTATTGACGTATTCCCATGTTGTGATGTATTAATTGTATTGTACATTTACTTACACTGGCAATAAATATTATTATTATTATTATTATTATTATTATTAAGTAACGTTCCTTTTGTTGTTTTTACATTGAATTTTTCAATAGCAGGTGTACATTATGTAATTCAATATCCGGCGTGGGTATTTGTCCGGGAAGTAGCTGTTTTAATGTGCATTTGTTTAACGTACTTACGTAACGTAAGTCAAAAGTCACAGAGCTAAATGTGAAAATAATTTATTAATTATTTTCAAATCATTTTTATTTAATATATGATATATATTTTTTTAAATTGCTTGATATACATTATATTCATGGCCCAAGTAAAGTTTCCAAAATTTCAAAGCCCTAAATTAATTAGTGACTGAGCTATAGAAGACGGGAGCTGTGATGCAGGACCCTGTATAAATATTGGCAATCACTAATACGTGCTCCATTAATGTCCTGGTCGATGGACAATATTGCGTTATAAATTAAAATAATCTTAAATTAAGCAGGAATTTCATCAGATGAATTAAAAATTATTTTAATTTTTATTTTGTGTAAAAAACAATTTTGAAAAAACTATGAACATTTATGAAATTTATAGCAAATTTTAAATTATATCTTTGCTAACACTTATGCGAAGAATATTTCAAGGATTCCACTAAATTCTACATTCAAATAACTTCGCAGTCTTTACCTTATAATTCCATTATATCTTACAATTTTATTTTCCAACATGAACTAGTAAATTAACGTAATACACGAAAATTAGTTTTTTTTATTTTAGAGTGAAATTTTTTCTTGGTAGATAAAAAATATAAATACATATTCATATAATTGAATCCAAAAGAATGACTCTTTTTTCGAACGATTATTTCCACTTTACTGTGTAGCTATCTCTTTCTACTAAACTTCAACCTTTTTCATGATTTTTTTTGGAAAACTAAATTACTTGGGGCCCTCCGTTTTTTCTTCATCTTGCTTATAAACTATTTCAGTACAAAAAGTGCTTGTTTAACTTATATGGTCGATGTAATTTTAATCAAATTTAATTAACAACTTTGCAATTACGTAAGTTAACGCCTTTGGATTATTTTATTTCGGTTTATGTTAAATCTTTGATCTATGCCGATAAATCAGCAACTATTGACGTCTTAGAAGCAAACATAACTCAGACAATTGCGAACATTGCAGCCCAATTGCTTGAAAAAGTGATATGAAATTGGATTGACACAATGCGCTTCGTCAGAAGTAGCAAGTGGTAGAGTTTTTCCGAAATTATTTCAAACATTAAAGCTATTCGTATAATCCTTCAAATAAAATAAATAATTTCAACATACCTAATTTGGTTGTTTAATTTTAAGTTCGAACACAAAAAAAATCACTCCTTATGTCTGCTAATAAAAAATATTATTATTATAAATATAAAATCTATTGTTCAAAACTTAAACTTAGTTATTATAATAATTATAACTAATTGACGTGTTTTCCAATAAAAATTTCAATAATTTGTAGGTTATGTAACTCGACAAAGGAAACCATTGAGCACATAACATGTAGGTGTGTGGTACTAGTGCACAGTAGACTTGTTAGTTTCTGGGGAGCAATTTAGGCTCTTCAGGAACTACGAACCAAGTCTCTCAATGACATCCTGGATTTTCTTCAAGAGAATAAAGGCACAATTGGATATTATTTGTACAGGAAGTCAAACGACCCAGTGAAAAAAAATAAAAAAATAAACAAACAAAGAAACAATATTAAATTGTAATGCAAAATTCGTATAAAGTCGTTTATTTCTATTTTGCTTTGTAGCAATGGATAATGAAATTGAAAAAAAATTAAACAATAAAATAGTAAGGATGCAATTCTAGAGAGATGATTGTTTCAAACAACAATGGATAATAATACATTAGAATGTGATGAATATAATGTATATATATTTAATGATAATTTAAAAAACTAACAACGAAATCAACAAATGGCGAAATTAATGATGAGCATGATAAACCGGAGCGGCGATGATGGCTTTATGCTGCACTTCTGGATGAACGGCATGTCCTTTGTACTCAACATGGGCGTTGAAACCGTTGTGGTGATCAGCGGTGTAGTGAACAGTACGGGTGACACCATCAGGTTGAACAAGGGTGTAGAATCCCTTCACGACATCCCCATCGCGTTCCTCGTGCTGGTTTTTGATGTCATGGCTGTGGGAATCCTTGACTCCGTATTCGAAGGAGTAGTGTGGGTGTGCGTCAGCGTAGACTTCCTTGTGGACCGGAGCGTAATGGGCTACTGGGGCGGCTACGTGAGCTACGTGGACTGGAGCCACGTGAGCATAGTGGGCTACTGGAGCGGCGTGGGAGATGTGATTGCTGAGTGAGGAGTAGGAGCTGGCGTGGGAGGCTGGGGCGACGTGGGCTACATGGACTGGGGCAACGTGGGCTACGTGGACTGGAGCGACGTGAGCTACATGAGCTACGTGGGCTACTGGAGCTACAGCTACTTTATGGACTGGGGTGACGTGATGGTTTACGGTGGTGTAAGAGCTGGCGTGTCCTAACTCGATGGCTTGTACGCAAGCCACAAGAGCGACAACGGCAACAATCTATAAAATAAAATAAATGTATTCAAACAAACAGAGCCAGAAAATCGTCATAATCTTATCAATTTTATAAATACACTTATTCTTCTCGAATTCTTATGATCTGATGATCAACATCTAAATGTGTTATTATCAAACACTTTTAGATGTTGTAACAGGTTTTTTAAACTGAATGAAAACGGTTACATGAAATTTCCAAAAGGCATTGACTAAGGTCAAAATAAGGTTGTTAAATTGAATCGAGTAATGTATGGTTTGAAACATTCATCTCGAGTTTGGTATAAAAATGTAGAATTGGTTTTCAGGTACAAGATTTTTTAAATAACCGAATTTACTTGATTTTATAGATGAAATATTCCAAAAATAACATTAATAAGACCTTATTTGAAAGTATAAACTAAGACAAAAATGTTTCTGTATGATCTCATTTACAAATAAAATCACACAATTATAAGAAAAACTTGTTTGGAATTGCAATACTTGCTTCAAATAAATCGGCACCGAAACATTTCCAAATTCTATGAATTTATTCAAGTAATTACTTAAAATAAACCCCTACACCACCATTATGGTAGATGGGGATTTTAGATTATATACTTAAAATAAATTCATTTATTTATAATATTATTTGTATTTATTTTATTCGCAATTGAAGTATTTAGTAATACTCTGAAAAGTGATTTTTTATATGTTCTAAAACAATGTAAAGTGATTTAAAACTATTTCTATTAATTGAAGATTCGATAAAATTATTAGTTTATTTTTTGTTGAATGATTTCTAATAAAAACACGTTTAAATAAAATAAAAATAATTATTAATTATTTTCCTTTTAGTTACTGCGTCTTTTTGACTCACGTTATATAAGTAATTTAACATAATATATTTAGTATTTGTTATTGAGTTTTGTGAAGGAATAAATCATTAATAAAACACACTTTGATTTCCTTTCATCAGTTATAAATAAATGAAGAAACTAAATCAAATAATGTTTTATTAATAATTTAACCTAACTTTAATGTTAACATTAACGTATGTTAAAAAGTCGCAGTAGCTAAAAGGGGAAATAACTGATTAATAATTAATTATTTTTAAAATATTTTTATTTAATTTAAATAACTGTAATCAAGTAAATAAATACACTTTTCTATCATTAAAATTACTTTTAATATACCTGAATTAATTAAGAATTCATTCTGAATTAATATAAATCACTATTGTAATTTTTAAACTAATGATTTTATCTTTACTATAAGTATCTAGTAATCTACAAGTATATAGTAAGATAAAAGTGAATTTGTTCTAAAACAATGTTATTTTTTTTGAAATTTATTTTTGCAAATGATTTCTATAGAAATAACTTTTAATAATTCTGAATTAATTATTGAATTCATTATTGCAATATAAATCGCAATTCAAATTGTTAAATTATCACTCGACTTACTTTAGCGAACATTGTTGGTTTCAGTAAGATCGTTACAACTGTACTGTCTACCGTAAGGACTCAGATGTCTTTTTATACGAATCCGCGATGTAAAAGTAAAACTCCCAATTTTGCAAAGAGATTACGAAAGCGGCTTAACATTGCCCCACGCTGCTCCAGAAATGCGAGCACCTGCAATTAAAGGGACACACGTATGTACAAACGCACACATACAGGTGCAGAGACACATACAGATAAACGGGCGGGATTATTACCGATTCATAATTTTGCACGTACACCGGGGATCGCGTATATTATAAAACGCGTTTAGAAAGTACGTAAACATGTGCGTAATGTGTGTCCGGTGCGGTTTAGGGCGATTTATAAATGTCAGATTATTTTTAGAATATATTTGTTTTTATGCATATATTTTAGTTTATTTTTTACAATGGCCGGATTTAGGGTTTGTTTACTGGGAACAGTTGTAATCCTGATTTAACAGCAGGGGGGTTTTATCACCAATTGACAACGGATTGTCAGTAGTGTAAGGTTTTTTATTATATGGACTAGTGCAGCACTTTTTACATTTACTGCGCTAATAGTAATATGAATCTTATGTGTGGTATCACAATCTTACAAACTTAAACTTAGTAAGACAGTTTAAGTTTGTAAGTTTGTGATGCCTTAAACTTAGTAAGACAGTTTAAGTCTGTAAGTTTGTGATGCCACCTATAAGATTCATATTACTATCAGCGCAGTAAATGTAAAAAGTGCTGCACTAGTCCATACAATGAAAAACCTTACACTACTGACAATCCGCCGCGTATTCGTGCAGAATAAGCGAAGAAATGAGAGACGCCACAAATTTGCACACAAATCAATCATTGATTTAAATAACGAAGAAGATGATCAGCTAAACGAGAAAAAGCAATTCGTTTTTATAAAAATTGATCCCTATAAGATGATAATTACTCAGAAATTGAGTCCGCGAGGTAGGGTCAAACGTAGATATACTTGCGATGCAATCCTGAGAACTCTACCACTTGGGCTATTGTGAGAATTAATGACGAAAGACATTTTCACCTTTGTGGTACTGTAAATAAGCAATATTTTCGTTATTGATCAACTGCAAACTCTGAACTGCATCAAGGACTTTTGTACAGCCCTAAAATTAGTTTAGTTTTTTTATAGGCATTATTGGACCTTATTTTTTAAATCGGGATATTTGATTGTTACAGTCATTTCAGCGCGCAATTGTTAGATGCTGGTGACGCGTGAAACCATGACTTCCCATTAATTGAGTTTTGCAGAATATGTTTCCTATTCATTTAATTATTTTACTAGGATTTCCACATCGTCATCTCTCAACAAATTTAACTATTTTTCTTTGGGAATACCTACAAAATTTGACCTATGAAATAGATAATGCCAAATGTAATTACTGAAATTACTAAAAATATGCTGTCAGGTGTAACAAAGCGACTCAATTGGTTCTTATCAATATATCTTGTGGAATTGCGTTAATTACATTTGCTCTTATAATTTTCAGAGCTTCCAGGGTCTGAGGTTGAACTTCGTAGGAGTCCCCAAAGATTATGTATCCTTTATTAATGTTACCACTTACGGTTTACGGTTACTGTTTTGCGGGAAGTGCAGGCTCATATAGTCCCCTAATGCTTCCTCTCTGTATGAGGCCATGATTCAGCTCAGCCAGCCTACCTTGTCAAAATAGGCTAGTAATGTCTGAAATTTACTATTTCTGGCCATTCCTCACCTAGTATGGATTTTCTACTAGACTTTAGCGCCCCGCGTTTTCATTCTCCAAACATCATCCTCTAGAATCTGGAGTGTCTACAATCTTCAATCTGTATAGGTGTGCTCTAAGTCTGCAGTGTTTAGTTAGAATGGCGGTGATTCGTTTTAAATTCTTTCTTTACAACCACAGCTATTGATTGACGGATATTTTATTTGGTATTTGGGCACAGAAGGGTTTCCTTCAAAAGTCGGCAGCTTGTTGTTCATCCCATCTATATCTAAACTTTTTTAGAGTACAGACATGTAACGATTCATATAGAACGCATTAGTGTCCCAGACGTGTGAATAATCACATTGGCCGCAGCTCCAGCCACTGCATCGGCCTGCCTGTTAGTACTGCGCCCTTTCACTCAGGAGATCTCTACTCTGTTGTGTGTCAAGACCTGCCACAGTTTATTGTGGCACCCTTAAACTGTCTCTGGGTAGGTGCAGTTCCTTTTTTGAGATTGTAGAACATATATATACCGTGCGGTGCGTGAGGATTAGTGGACATTTGTTAGTTACACCACGCTGGGTTATGATTTCTGCCGCGTGTTTTATACCCATTACTCGATGGTAAATACTATACCCACGGGTATTTTCTTTTGAATGTTTAGGCTTCTTGAGTAAATTCCGAGAACCGAACCTTCTTTCTTCATGTAATCATCTGTATAAATTTTGTTGGTAATATCATAGAATATGCTCGCCATATTGAGGCATGTCTCTACAAAAATTCCTCTAGAGGTGACTTCTGATTTCTCCTACTCAATTGCTCTTCCAAACGCCCTTCGAACGCGAAGAATAGCCGCTATGACCTCCATTTTCAAGTAAAGATCCAGTGGTATACCATTATTTCCATCGGTATTTTTGGGTCCTCTATACCTGTGGCAGCCGCTTAATGGTGGAGCTTGTTTTAGTCCTAGGTCACCAAATCACTGCGCCATAACTAAAAATGGGTCTTATAGCAGCTGTGTACAGCCACATCGTCGTGCGTTGGTGCACCGAAATTGACAAAAAGCCATTGCTTTGTTCACTTTAAGTTCGATATATTTTTTCCAATTTAATTTCTTGTTGTGGGTGACTCACATCTTCGCTGAATTACAATATCGAATTGCTTTGGGGTTCACCTTTCTCTTCCCGGTGAAGAGAACCATCTCCGTTTTGGCCAGATTAACCGAGAGAGAGTGATGATCATACTATCTGGATAATATATTGTCACGTTTGGCATTTCCGGTAGCAACGAAGCACATCGGAAATCAATCAAACGCTGACATTGCACGTTCGAGCAGGTCGATGCATCCTCGGTTGAAGGCCATAAATCGACAAGTAAGCATGTTACGCCGCTAAGTAACAGCGTTGTAACCTGCTTATTGGTTGATAGGACTTCAATGATGGGGTAAATCGACCTATAAAGTGGGTGTTGAACCCCGAGAGGGTAGTTATTGTCTTAGAGTAAGGTATTGGAGGCAGTTTGTTAGTATAAGTCTTGAGTAATGTAAGTAATAAAATATATTTTAATTTGTCATTTAATTTATAAGATATTCCCTCACGGCCAGCTGTGGTCGTGACAATATTAAGGGCAGTTGCCGTTTACTAGGATAGAATATGCCGCACAGTGGTACCAAATGTCGAAAAGATGGACAAATGTCGAAGATGCGAACAGATTTGAATGAAAAGTTTCGTATAGGCTTTTTTTGGAATACTAAAGGAAACACGTAAAAATAGTTTTTAAAAATTTTAAATAAAAAACTCTTAATTAGAAAATTACAATCATAAACTAGATCGGTGTATAAATTATGAAGGTATCGAAATAATAAACATATTTTTCGTAACATGTTCTTTAATTGATCGAGTTAGTATTCTTCATCGGCATTAGCCGAATACTCGGGTTTGTCGTCGCTACTAACAATCTCCGCGTCTAACGTCTTCAGCTGCTTTAACTGTAACTCTTACAGACACGAACTTCGGTATGTCTATATCGAACCCTCAGGAAATAACTTGAAGGATAATATCAAACCTTTTGATCAACTTAACATTTAGTCCAATTATAAGCATAGCATGTGACTCTAGTATTCCACCATTACAATACCGATGCATGAAAACACTAATCCAATATTTTGCCAAATTAAAAGTCCACCCAACTCACTTTCTACACTTAGAACTACTTGACACAGAATTATAAATATGTACAATCCACAACCAACGATATCTAGACCTGCATATATCGGGGCATGTGAGTTGATGGAATCGCTGTATGAAAGAAAGCTGGCCGGAAATACTGCCATCACAAATGATAAGATCCCCTCCATGGAAAATTAAAACAGTGCGGTTTAGAACTGAAATGACTAAGTGGAATAAATCCAACATCCACCCAGGTATCTTGAGGAACATTTTCCATAATATTTTGACTGAATATGACAACTACAAAATACTATACACTGTTGAACCCATCAGGAACATTTTCCATAATATTTTGACTGCATATGACAACTGTAAAATACTATATACCGTTGGACCCATCAGTGTATAGTATTTAGCAGTTGTCATATGCAGTCAAAATATTATGGAAAATGTTCCTCAAGATACACGCGGTACACGGGGTTGGGTGTGAGGTTTACGCTCCGGATGGAACAATCCTGTGTACTTTGCATCCCGCGGCCAGTATTTTCACAGCCGAAATGGTGGCCATAAATTTAGCCCTAAAACATTGCCAACAACATATGGACAACAGAAATATCGTGATATGTTCTGACTCCTTAAGTAGCCTCCACAAACTAAAAGATTCTCGGGACAGGGATCCAATGGTGCAGGAGATCTACAGGATAATAGGTGATATAATTACCGATATCACCTTTATCTGGTGCTCTGCTCATGTTGGAATTTTTGGAAACGAGGAGGCTGACAAGGCAGCAACCAGGGCAGCTACTCTACCCTTGGAGGCACCTTTCCCTCCCGTTACACACTTCGATTTCATTACGCTGTTGAAGAAAAATATATTTGCGGAAAGGCAGACGTACTGGGAGGCCAATGTGGGCAAGCTTAGAGCAATAAAGATTTCTGTCTGACCATGGTTTTATCCAACAGCGCTGTCGAGGAAGGAACAGATAGTCCTTACAAGGTTAGGCATTGGCCATAGGCACCTCACATCATTTCACCTACTTAGAAGGGAAGCACAACCCCAATGCGATGTATGTGGGATGCTTCTAACGGTTGCATACATATTCGAAAATTGTTACAAATACAGCATCGACAGAATTCGGCATTCTCTTCCGGACCAGCTAAATTTGGCACTGGGTGAAACCAATGAAGCGATTAACAAATCATTGGCTTTTATCAAAGACATAGGGCTTTTTAATCTATTATAACGGCTGTGAACCTGAAACAGACGTACCAATCTAGTCAAATTTATCTGTGATATTTTACTCACTTATTTATTTTTTACCTCATTTTTATTTTTTTAATATTTTAATATTTACATATACAATTATGTAATTACGTCAAATCTAACTGTGATATCTATCTATCCGTCCTATTTGTTTTACAGCGTTACATTATGTCAATAGTAGGTAATTTCATATAAGCACGTCACCGGAAACAATCTGCATAATGGCAAATGACCTTGTTGTCGACGCTGGTAAAAGTGGGAGGGGTTTTAGTCGGTAGTCCTTCTGTCAGACGACTTAAAGGAGCCCGATACCTCGTCCCCTCTCACACTAAAAAAAAAACATTTAGTCCTGCTCGAGAAAGCATCGAAGAAATGGCAGTATTTTCATCCTTAGTGTTTACATACCCCTGATTCGGCATATCCACCAATAGCCCCAATTATAGAATATATACTGCAATGAAATAACAGATTGTCTGATTTTGTTATAAAAAAATTGAATAAATCAAAAACCGGCAGCTGTGGTAACTTGTAAATTATTAAAAAATATTTCAGAAATGCGGTAAACTAAGTTACAGAGTGGGATGTATTTAAACTGTTCATATTTTACATATAAAGGTACAATTTTGAACCGCGGATATGAAAAAATAGAATTTTAAGTAATTTTACGTCAAAAGGACTTACTTTGGCCAACGGAATTCATTTTACTGCTAGCGGTGTCACTGTACCACACAAAAACGATTAATGAATGCTCGGAGCGAATCGGCATGGTATGGCGCTTGGGAATCAATGACAATGGGATGGATACGTACACGTTGGACCCGTGATAACGGCTTCTTCGGATGCCTCAGGTACCAACTTACATTACCAGATCACAAAAAATCTCTAAATCAAACACCGATTTTAGGGACTTCTGGCTACGAATTCAGAGTTCACTTCGAAAAAGTTCCTCATAAGCAATGTTGAAGAAGATTGTCCAGAATCTTCTGGACGGTTGTAGGCATGCAAAACCAACTCTAACTACGGTATTAACAAGACAGGTAATCGGTTGATTTCCTGCATCAGCCTCGACTGTTCCATTAGCTGGTGCATTACCAATTCAGTAATAAATTCTGGATGGTATTTCCTATTTCTTATCTTCCAAATTATCATCTTATCACCCTAAATATCCACAAAAACGCCTACGGTGAATTTTTTTATCAAAAAATCTTTAAATCCTGCTAACTACATTATGTATGGCAGAGTCGGTTGATCTTCCCATAGACACGCATGAGTGGAATGTTTACTAGAGATGTTACTTTTATAAATTGCTCACAAAGCCTCTCCAACGTTTTTAATAAAAACGGATTGGTCTGTAGCGTAGTAATTCGCTCTCCCAGGCTTAGGTATCGAGATAACCCTGCCTTGTTTCTAGCTCTTTGGGACGTATCCTAAAGCTAGACTGGACCGGAATAGCAATACTATCTGCACTAGTAGTACCCCCTATCAGGTCCAGGGTGCTACCAGGGTGTTTTCTGTGTTTATTACTCGATCCGCCAGTTCCCAGTCTGGTGTTGACAGAGTATTTATAGTTTCTTTCCTCTATGGTATGTTAATCATGGTGAAACTATAGAAGTGGTCCTGAGCAGAAAACACGGACACTCCTGGATATCAGCAGTATAGAAGCCGTCCTCCTATTTTAAAAATCCAACGGATTGTTGATGATCCACTGAGAGTAATTTCTTAAGTCTACTAGCCTCCTGAGTGTCCTCAATGTTTATTCTATTTTCTAAGGCCAACCTTGTACAGAATCCAGGCTTTATACCTTTCCTTTGTCTATTTCTTGAGGGAATCAAGTTCCGGCCACCACCAAGGTGTGGCACTGCCGGACTCTGTCCTCCTTTCAACAGGGATATTTAAATGCCTTAAGTATTCGCACCAGCATTTCCGTCGCAAGAAGGTATAGTCTGGTGCTAGCATTAGGGCATTCTAGTTTACTACTTTGCATGCCTTTTTGAAGCTGCCTACCTAATATAGGCATCCTTGTCCGTATTTCTCGGATCTTTGAAAGGCCTGAAGGGATGATTTGCTAATCTTGACTGGAAAGTGATCCATCGGTGATATGACATTAAAACGTCCTGGCTCACTTTCCAGTTACCTGAGATGCTCATGATAGAAACTGTTTTGTCTATGACAATTTCGCTACAAACGTTAACGAAAGTAGATTCTGTTCAGCAATTGAGTATCTCTAAGTCTCTACTTATTAAAAAGTAACACAAGGACTTATTTCTAGCATCGGTAGTCCTGCTTCCCCAAATAATGTAATGTGAGTTGGAGTTGAATACCGCTATGAATGGCAGTCTTTCCTTATTGCAGTACTTGATCACTTCTTTGAAGCCCCTGGAATGGGACGGAAAGTTCAGGTCTTCAGGGAAGCAGACTGCTACCAGGATGACGTCCTTTTTTTCTGCCCAAGCGACCACTCGCCCTCACAACGATGTTATCCCCATTTAAGATATGTGGCAGCAGATTGGCTGTAACCTGCCTAGGGGTATAGATAACCGTCCTAGGCTACTGGGATAGCCTTTAAAAACATTTTCGTTTAGTCTTCTCAGACTACAGTCCCTGGTTTTTTCAATACCATATCAGGGATATAGTATCCGGTACATGATGAAGTCGTCCTCAGAGTGTTGCTGTGGCTGCCCTCGAATGGCCCAGATTACATTGTATAAAATTATACTGTATCTGGTTGGCCATAAATTCTCCACCAATCTATCTGTAAGTCACACACACTCTCGGATATGGCCTATTGCTAGGCCATGTCCCGTTCCGGCAATATACCTTTTGGTGTCGACCATGTGGAGCACCGCACAAGTGCAGCATCGATGTAATATCATCGAAGCCGCTGCCCGTCAGAGGCCAACCCACATGTGGACCGGGAGGGTGATAGACATCCTCGGGTTTTTAACGGCCCACCCCTGACTCCTCATTTAATGGCGACAAGCACCAGGGCATCAGACATCCATGCTCGAGAGCACAGTAATCCCTGCAGCTTGGCGGATCCAAGCTTTTTGTGCGGGCCCTCCATCTATAGGTCAGTGAGCATAGTCCCATCCGAGCTAGGTGAATTTGTGGCGGATTTTTCTGACTACTTGGCAACGTCTATCAGTAGTCATAGATGTTATTATGGAGTCAAAAGTTCTCCTTGGAGGTGTTGCTAGTTGCTGTGGTGGTACCACAGCCTCCTGCCTCTTGCTCCTAGCGCACTCTCTGAGAAGTGGAAAGTTGGAAACCACGGCTCTCCGAAATGTTGGCAGCCCCGGATTTACTCTCTATATTCTTTTTGCTGGGGTTCCTGAATTTCATTACGTAAGCGGACAACCTGTAATGTATTCTATCTTCTTTCTCTTTTAAGACCTTTCTGTCCTCCTCCCTTTTACGGAAGATTTTCCAATTAGACTATCTTCAGTGGTATGGTAGTAGACAAGTCAGTCCTTAATGTTAAGTTCAGGGTTTTGTACTTTTCATGACCTCTTCCTCTCATTTAGCGATGTCAAATTCCTGTCTGAGGTCCACAGGATGGCTTTCGATAGCTTTGGGATGTGGATGATGTAATTTTTTAAAAATAATAAAAAAAAGGGGCGAAACATTTGCTTTGAACAAATTACACGTCCAGAAATGGATTTTTCCGTGCTTGCATGACTTCCCGTGTTCGGCTACGCCTACGGTCAGCGCGCACGGAAAAATCCTTTTTTCTGAACTCCTAATGAAATATACTATTCTTTAATCTCGAACCGTTCTTTCATAACCGGTGACTGCATTCTGTCTCACCCTGTATATCAGATATCAAACTGGCACATTGTATTTGAATTGATAATTAGTTGCAACGAGAACAATTTTTGACAGAGCTATAATTGTGTACTATTTTCCATTTCTAGTTAAAGGAAGCAATAAACAGTTAGATTATCTCAAATTTAGAAACAACCGATTGAATCGTTTGTCGGCATTCTTCTCGGATGAATGAAATTCCCGCACATTATCCACCTTGACACTGACTGGCAACGCGTCGTCGCTTCGGAAGCTTACAACCGTGACGACCTTCGCGAATAAATTATCAAGCACCGTAGTAAAACGGCGAGCGGATTCCGTTCCATTCATTCCGTCTTCGCACAACGAAAACGGCGCGTTTCGCGTAATACTTTCTTTTCGATTGATTGAAGAGTTACAACACACCATTAGCGGGCACGCCCAGGGCCCGCGCAATTAGCGCCCGCGGCCGCCAGCCGGCAACTGTGTCGCCCCTTCGAATATTTGCAATTGGATCAATTAGATCGATCAATCGAACAGTTGATTCAATTACGATTCAGCTAACAATGCGCGCACAATATTGTTGTTTTTATTCAAAGAGTGATTGATGGAATCGCCGGCTGTGATTAATTGCCGTCATTTGAATCTTGTTGACCCAAAAATAATTAATTCTCATTTAATATTATGTATTACACATTACAAACAGTCATTTATTTTTTTCAACTAGATTCAAACACCTTTCAATTATTAATTTTTCTTATAAAACATAAACATGTGTAAATATATACAGTTAAGATTTTATTACATTGAATATTTTATTAATATTGAATATATATATATATATATATACTGTTTATAACAGTTTATAACATTAATTAAATTTCATTTATTTGGGGCTATTCCGTATGAAAAATGAAAAGTTTAACTTGTAACTTATTTTTTATTATTACAGGCTAATCATGCTAATCTATTACTACGCTAATCTAAGCGTTTATAATAAAAATATATACATAGAATATGAGGTTAATTAATAACGTACACGTTAAACTCAACATTTCCCATACGGAATAGCCACGATTACTTGAATATATTTACAATATACCTCTTACCTGGTTGTCTTGGTATTCATTCATCCATTGATCACTCTGTCCTGTCTGCCTAATTAGTCATATTTCATATAGTTTTAAGTATTGGTCGATACTTAATGGTAGAAGCCAAAGTGATAACAATATTTGCAATGTATTGATGTAAAACAATAAGACAGGCTATGTTCAAAGATATAAAATCTGTACATACATTTTTTCGATCCTATAATTGCATTTCTTTATAAATAAATCAATATTGAGAAGACCAACCTTTTAGACATGAAACAAAATTAGTTAAGAGAAGGATCTGTAAATTTGTATAAAACTAAATTTCTCATATCTATATATACCATATGATCGACAACTTTTATCCTCTAGAGTGCTTTGATTTATTTATTAAGAAAAATGATGCTGGCAATAAAAGTAACTTTTATTCTAACAAATTCTCGACACCCAATACGGATAAAAGAGGATAAGATTAAGAAAGAAAGATTCTAACAAATTGAAGAATTTGAATTGATAAACAATGACACATGTGACGTTTTATTTGTTTTTATTCACTGGGGCTAAGAAAATCAAGAACAAAAAAATCATAGAGCTATAGAGGAGGACAGTTCTCGATTACATGGTATTTGAATGAAATGAAGTTAATATAATAATTTAATTATAAACAAAACCGTTCGTGTTTCATCTTTAATTTGCTCAAAAGTGTAAAAATTTAATACTTTTTCTTGTTTTATAAAAATCGCACCGAAGAGAGAATTTTAAAAAAGCGACATTCTTTTAATCTTGAACCATATGTAGCCGCTCCAGATGAACTTGTTTCATTTCCTACAAATTGCGTAATTTTAATGGGATTCCTATCCGCAACGGGCGGCAACATCATTATTTTGCATTTCTTTGTAATGAGGCCCATGTTGGAAAAAGCACTCTCAACTCGGGAAAACGTGATTGTTATGTAATTGGTTTAATAATTGCAATTTAGGCTTTGAATCTACATCTAGATTTAGATAACATTTTAATGGATATTAGTATGATCGGAACAAAAGATTAATATATATCATATTTTAAGAATTACTACCATTCAACGTTGGAATTAAAACTAACATGATGTACTGTACAAGAATGTATTACAAATCCTATGAAGTTTCAATTTTTTACAGCATTGTCGCAGTTTTTATTGCTACTAAATAAGTAGATGCATTACAACGTTGGTAGAGTATATCTTATACTTATTAACATATACTCTACACGCCTTGGATGCATTATACCTAGTGTTGTATTGTGCGTCACGTTGCGAAACGTATGTGCGCGAAACCATGACAGCACGACGTGCGCAAGGTCGTGCGATCCCGAAATCGGCATGTTGTTGATCTCGCTTGCTGTGTACATGAAATGTCGAATCTTTATTTTATTCAGCACATTACACCATCATTGTCTAAAGTGCGCTAATGGCAGAGATAGTGTGATGTGCTGAACAGCGCATTAGAAGAAGAAAAGAAATATGCAATATTTAATGTACACGGCACGTGAGATCAACATCATGCCGAACTCGGGAGCGCACGACCTGCCGCACATCGTGCTGTGATGGGTTCACGGACGTACGTGCGTCAGAAGTTTCGCAACGCGTACAAATACAACACTAATTATATAATATGATAATAATTATTACAACTTTGAGAAAAACGAATGGATTCATGTTGATGATTATTATTGTTTTTTTATCAAACATGAAGTTATTCTCATTTAATGAAATGTTCCTTGTTTGCTTAAACAGGACAAGTTCGCCTTCCTTTAGTGGACGAAACAATGATTCTCGGTCGTCTACTTTGTGGACACAAATCGTTGACGATGCCACTTGAAATTAGGCAAAAGGTGGCGCTTGCGTCGTCTTTAATTTATTATGAAGTTATTCACTTCACTTTGTATTTGATAAAAACAACAGCCTGGAGTAAACCGAAGGATTTCGTGTTTGTGAATGACTTCATGTTTGATAACGAAAACATTAAAGCATTAAAATCAAGAGAAACATTATTTTATTTTGTATAACAATATTTTATGTGATTGCAATTTTTGCAAAGTGCTATTTACATTCTCTTTTCATCATCTTATTTCAATTATAAAATATGATGATCACTTCGTATTTAATGACAATCTTTTTTTTAATAACATACAATAAAAATCATTTCAATTTTATTTCTATGACAAACTTGAAGATATTTACGAAACTTAAAATTAATTAACGTATCTAAAGAGTTTATTTATGTGATTGCAATTAATTACATAATTACAAAACAACTACGCATTATTTATTTTATAAAGACAATTTATCAAACATGCTTAAATTAATTTTAATATTGAATTAAAATTAAACCTGCCGTTTCGTTTTTTTTTTTTTCAGAAGAAGCAATGGCTCGCTTTAATTACGACACAAACCAGACCGTTTTTAATCTTCATCTTCACTTTCGCCGATTCTCAGCCTCGTTTATGATCTGATTATTTATTGAAAGCCGGCGAGATTTTTCTTTTTATTCGCTCATTTTATAAATCATGTGAACGGATAATTGGTTACGTAGCTTCTTATTTCAGTTATATCGCTCGATCGGAAGATAACGAGTTCTTTTTGAAGTAAATGAAAACGATTAAGACGTCAATTTATGGTGATGAATCTACTGGGTGGTTAAATAAAAAAAAACATTTTTGATCAATCATCATCCACAATTTAAAGTATAATCTCTAATTTGTTTTTAGTTATATATCATATCTAACCTAGGGGTTTGCGGGTCAACTTCTTGTGAGTTTCTGTAATCAATGTATTGAAAATTGAATTACTGATATGTATTGACAATGTGCTAGTTTATTAGTAGAACTTCAACATTTTTTTTCCATGCTATAACTGCAATTTATTTTAATATAAATCAATGAATGGCCAACTTGTTTACGATTAATTAAAACGATTTGATTTCCTTTCTTCTTTTATTTATTTCTTTATGTAAATAAATATGCGAGGAAATGAATTCTTATGATATTTATTTGAATAAAAAGGGCAGAAAGATCTATGGTCGATGGCCATTATTTGAGAATATATTATGAAAATATTTATTTTTTATATTATGTTACATTATATACAATGTATTATTATTTAAAATAACACAGATATGCTCGGAAAGTAGCTGTTTCAATAGATGTTTGTCAAAAACTTAGAGTGTAAATAATTTTTGCTGCTGAAAAAAAAAAATATTTACATTGGTTGAATTTTACTGATCATTGCCAGAGAATGTTCCTTGTTTAATTTTACTGTATTATTATTATATCATCTTAATTATAGAATTTACATTAAGTATAATACAATACAATACATTTTAGATAATCTTATTACTAAATGGCTATCGACCATCGGTCTTTCAGCCAGATTATTATTATTTTCTTAAATAATGAAGATTTAAGGAAATGAAATTGCTTTATATTTAGTTACATAAAGAAATAATTAAATGCAGAAAGCAAATAAAATCGCGTTTTATTAGTGATTCATTACGTCACATAATTAAATTTGTGTTTTATTAATAAATGGAACATGACGCAAGCGTCATCATTGGTTTTATTGGTGAACACTTTATAGAACAATCCTTTAGAACACACCATAGGGTGGAAATCACTATTTAGAATTTCACGAATATGAAAACAAGAAATTTGCGAATAAACAGTATTTTTTAACGACAAGAAAAATAAATCAATGATTACTATTTTTTTCAGTAGTCATAACATTTTTAATTAAATACCTTTAAAACTATTGCTCAAACGCTCATGTCCTTTTGTGGAATTTTGTTTAAGATCCGATTTCTATAGGTTTTATCATTATTATAGTCACCAATACAATTTACTTGGTGTTGTTGCCACGCCATAACATGGAAGAAATGTATGTTGAAAAATTAGTTTTCATAATATGTAAATTGAGTTTCCTATAATAAAATATTAGACATAAAACAAAATCAATTTAAGAAAGATTTGTAAATGAAGAATAATTTTAAATTTTTCATATCTAACTTAGGGGTTTGCGGATCAACTTCTTGTGAGTTTCTGTAATCAAGGTATTGAAAATTGAATTACTGATATGTATTAACAATGGGCTAATTTATTAGAACTTCAACATTTTTTTTGATGCTATGACTGCAATTTATTTTAATATAAATCAATGAATGGCCAATTTTTGACATAGAACAAAATCAATGTATAGAAGGATCAGTAAATGAAGAATAACTTTGTTTCATAGGGTTCGATCATACTTGTGGTAGTGTTAGTAGTAAAATACCCTTAAAGAAATAACTCAAACACAGTTAGGTGAATTGAGTTTATTTATTTTATGCAGGTGACTTGGAGTGAACTTGTGTGCTGTTTTCAATCATAGATGAGACAAATTTCCTGCCCAGTACTTTGGGATCAAGGAACCAGACATTAGGAGGAAAATGCATTCAAACAAAAATATTTAGAAATAATGAGTCATACTTTACCTACCGTTAAAAAGCATTGTATCTCTGCTGCATCCCTCACAGACACTCCAAAAATAGAATGCTGCCCAGAAGAACTCAAATCCTCAATCACTAATCGAATTGTTCATTATAAATCTCTGGCCTCAGCCCAATCTTTTACTAGCTCCAATGATAATAATCCATTGGAAACTCCTACTGAAATAAATCTAAATTGACTTACTTACTCAATTTAATTGAAACATTTACTCCCGACGTAATAGTCCTTTCAGAATAAAACTACCTCTCATATTAAATTAACAGGATATAACTCATTGCTGAGCTCGAAATAGGACGGAATCGTTGACTTTGTAAAAAGACAATTAAGTCAATTGAGATGGTTTGGTCATGTGTTTTCATACGGAACATATGACCAAACCATCTCAAGTGACCCTATACTATTTTTTCGTTTTATTCGCAGTATAAAAACCAAAATAATATTCGAAATACGAGATTCAGGGAAAAATTGCAGAGGGAGACCAAAAACAACATGGATATATGGAGTCAGAGAAGGAGCTGTAAAAAAGGGCATAAAATGGAAAGGAATTAAAAACCTTACGCAAGACAGGAAAAACTGGAGAAATTTGTGCTCTACTGGACAACAAATAATATAAATACAAAATGTGTTGTATATACAGGTGTATATTATGTATATGTAAATTTTGCCTTACACCACACAATTCAATGATTAAATAAAATGTTTTTAAATTGGATAGAGGATTATTATTTTCAAGATCTTGATTGTTTAGCGTGTTAGTTGTGTGATTAATATTGAAGTTTTTGTTTAATGAAGAAGATGTATCATTATTTCTTGCAATAAGTGTACAATTATTTTATTAAAATTTACTGTGTAAGGAGACCGATCTTCTGGGGCAAACTGAGTCTGAGGGAGGGTCTTGCCCCCTGAAATAACTAGATTTCTAATGATTTATATAAGTAATGTAAATTTAGCGATAAGTGAAGTAAAAAGTGTTAAAAAACAGATAGGAAAAATGACCTTACGATACACACAAGAAGAAGTAAACCAAGGTCAGGTCTGAGAGGGAGCATAATCTCTCGTTTCTTAAGACGACCCAATCAAAACTGTTAGCTTTGAACTTCTCACATCTATGGGAAGTCCGATGTGGTTCAGGTATAAAGTTAACTCATCGCAGACCCGCACAGATTTTCAAGTTAGCCACGGACTGGGGATCCGTGCACAATTAAATGATTAAATCTAATTTAGGGATGGTTGGCGGGTTGACTTCATGTAAGTATCCGCGAATATTTTATTGAAAATTGTATTACTAATAAATGAAAGAAATTGACATATTTACATATTTTTTTCTTAACTAGGAAACTTATCATGTCCTCTTTAATCTATAACATATTTTGTGTGCTTAATTTTATTGTACTGAAGTGTAAGTCTTATGGTTGTTCAAGTTGGTTGTGGAATCTCACAAGAAATTAGCCCACGAGCTTCAGGAATACATTGTAGCACTTTTTACACTTTCTGTACTGACAGTAATCCGACACCTGAAAGGATATAAGGATTCGAGAAGAAGAAGATAAAGTACTGACAGTAATGTAAGTCTTATGGTTGTTCAACTTGGTTGTGGAATCTCACATGAAGTTTGCCCACGTTCTATCCGAATAATCCCATCTATTGCAACTAAAAACGAATTTAGAGCGATTTCGGTTGCCCTTGATTCCATCAACTCACTGTCGCAATTCCATCATATTTGGATTATTTTCAACTTACATTTTCTTTAAAGAAGTAAAACTTTCTTACGAATGAATAAGTGTACATCCTATCTTCGAATGGAACGTTTTTTTTTGTCATTGAACGATCCTAAACAACTAATTTCTCTGAAATCAACGACTTGTAACTTTACACGAGAAGCCGTTAATGATATAATTTAAATGACGAACAATTACACACCGCACGACAAATCCAAATAAGCGCGAAAAGCCGTTCGAGATCGCATTACATGATTGCGAGCTTAGATAATCGATCACTTAGCGCGCGCGCCGGCTTACCTTAATTGCCCAACTCTCTTGGCGTTCTCGGAAAACGAAATTGAAAACTGAAAATTTATTCGATTTCCTAGTTACGATTTTTTTCAATACCGATTGCGCAAGAAAAAGCCAAAAAATTTTACATAAGCTAACCCGATTTTTCGGACGCGCTAACAATAATGAATTATTGGTTTTCGGGGACTTAATTAATTGACGCGCGTTTTTTTTTGCGTCGCCTTCGTTCGGTTTAGTTTGTTTATGTAAATTGGTTCAATTAAGGTTTTTTTTTTGAGAGTTTGTATGCGGGCAATTGGGAAATTGGTTTGCTCAATAGGCGAGGCTGGGAAAAAATATATTATGCGAGATAAAGAAAGAACGCCTGATTTTAATGAAACGTAAAAATTCTGAGCGCGTGCTTCAATTTAAGGACAGTTTTAAGTAGGTTGATATGTTATAAACTATGATAAGAACAAATAATAATATAAAATAATATTATCTAATATCTACTGAACAGATTTATCTAACACCGTAGTTTTTTTAGTTATCCATAAGATAGATGAATGGTGGCTGAACATTTCATTAAATGTGAATTTTGTTTTCCTTGTTTTTATAAACAGGATAAGTTCGCTTTCCTTTAGTGGACGAAATGATTCTCAGTCGTCTACCTTGTAGACCCAAATCGTTGATGATACCACATGGAATTAGGCAAAATATGACGTCTTTAATTTATTAGAAAGAGATAGTTATAAACATATTAACAATCAATAATTCGTGTTACATTGATGTGCTGTTTAATTGATAAATATTTATTCTGTAAGGGAAATGTTAAGTTTAACGTGTACGTTATGTTTATCATCACAGTTTAAGAAGATTTTATAATAGATAGATATACATAGAATGTGAAGATAATTAATTACGTACACTTTAATTTTTCTCTACGGAATAGTTCCGATTATTGTATTGTACATTGCATTAATCTTAAAATATATAGGAATTTCAGATAATTTGCTTAATTTGAAACATTCTTTAGTTTATGCGGATATTTTTAATGTATTTTAGTTAATGTATAAAATTAAAAAAAAAACATCTGAAATAAATTATTCTTAAAATTATTCTACTTTCTTTTCAAGTAAAAGATTTAATTTGTATAATTTTGAGCATGTTTTAGTTTATACGGATTTTAACAGTTGCGACTTTTTTAACGTGCTTTAGTTAATATATAAAAATTTAAAAAAAATGTGAAATAAATTATTTTTAAAATTATTCTACTTTTTTTCTAGGTAAAAGATGGCATTTTTTGTTGTATTTCCAATTATATGATTCCTTCTTAATTTGTGTAATTTTGAGCATTTTTTAGTTTATACGGATTTTAACAGTTGCAACTTTTTTAACGCATTTTAGTTAATATAAAAAATTAAAAAAAAAACATCTCAAATAAATTATTTTTAAAATTATTCTATTTTCTTTTTAGGTAAAAGATGGCGCTTTGTGTTATATTTCCAATTATATGATTTCTTTTTAATTTGTGTAATTTTGAGCATTTTTTAGTTTATACGGATTTTAACAGTTGCAACTTTTTTAACGCACTTTAATTAATATAAAAAATTAAAAAAAACATCTCATATAAATTATTTTTAAAATTATTCTACTTTCTTTTTAGGTAAAAGATGGCGCTTTGTGTTATATTTCTAATTATATGGTTCCTTTTTAATTTGTGTAATTTTGAGCATTTTTTAGTTTATACGAGTTTTGACAGTTGCAACTTGTTTAACGCACTTTAGTTAATATAAAAAATTAAAAAAAAACATCTCAAATAAATTATTTTTAAAATTATTCTACTTTATTTTTAGGTAAAAGATGGCGCTTTGTGTTATATTTCCAATCATATGATTTCTTTTTAATTTGTGTAATTTTGAGCATTTTTTAGTTTATACGGATTTTAACAGTTGCAACTTTTTTAACGCACTTTAGTTAATGTATAAAATTAAAAAAAAAAACATCTGAAATAAATTATTTTTAAAATTATTCTATTTTCTTTTTAGTTAAAAGATGGCGCTTTGTGTTATATTTCCAATTATATGATTTCTTCTCAATTTGTGTAATTTTGAGCATTTTTTAGTTTATACGGATTTTGACAGTTTAATTTAATGTATATAAATTAAAAAAATAACTGATATAAATTATTTTTAAAATTATTCGACTTTATTTTTTGGTAAAAGATAGCGCTTTGTGTTATATTTCCAATTATATGATTTTTTAGGGTTTAAGGTAATTTCTGTAATTATTTTGTTTACGCATTTTTTAAGAGTTGCATTGTTTTTTTGAGCATCGAAATGAAGACATAAATCCTTCTATTTTTATATATTCATAACAAACATTTTCAATAATATGAAGCCTTTCTAAGGATTGAAATAATTTGTGTAATTATGGCATTTTTTTATTATGTTCTTTTAAGAGTTGCACAGTTTTTTTTATTTAGCATTTTAGACAATATATCACAATGAAGGCATGCAATCTGTCCTTTATGTTCGTAACAAACAATTTTGCTCATATTAAAAAAACGGAAAGCAAAAAGACCGATAGTCGATACCCATTTTCTGAGGCTTAAGTAGTTGTAAATTTTTGTAATGGTGTAAATATTGTGATGTAACTCTCAAAAAAAAAAAAAAACATATTTATATAAATAAAGAAACGGAATATAAGCACCGATTGAGACTTTTCTACTTTTTTTTAATTACAGATAATTTGTGTAATTTTGAGCATTTTTTGTCTATAATGATATGCATTACTAGAAAATAATACATCATTCAATTCCGTCCGCCTTGACAGGTGCTCCAAATAAATCACGCGCATTTTCTTTCTTCTGTTAATTATAATATTTCGCGCGTGTTACATAAATAATTTGCATGGCTCAATTTTTGCATTCTGCTTAATCCGTTGCATAAATTTATACAAAATTTTTTCGACGCCGAATTCGGAGCTTTAAACTCATTGCGTTATGCAAGCTCCACAATATGCACGCGAATGTGGGTCAAGGCTGTTGTACACGATCCAGTGGGCAAATTGGGAGAGTTAATTGAGTGGAAAGAAAAATTAACGCGAGGTGTTTTAATTTCTGACTGATCTTATCTTAATATCCATTTTTTAGAAGGGAATCAAATAAAAAATATTTTTAGTAAACGAGAATACGTTGTTATAAGGAATAAACATAAATTGGTTTTCAAAAAGATACAATCATAAATTGTTTTATTTAAGAAACAAATAAGAATTCGTTTTATTTAAGAAACAAACAAGAATTCGTTTTTAAAAAGAAAAATAAGAAGAATTAGTTTCTGAAATGAAATAAAGAAGAATTGGTTTTTCAAATGAAAATAAACAAAATTGATTTTTTAAAAGGATAGAAACATGAATTGCTTTTTAAAAAGAAATAAAAAAAATATTTTCAAAACAAAACAAATAAAAAATGATTTCTAAAAGATAACAAAGAAGAATTGGTTTTCAAAAAGGGAATGAAGAATTAGTTTTTAGAAGGGAATTAACAACAATTAGTTTTAAAAAAGAAACAAACAAGAATTGGTGTTCAAAATGAAATAATAACATATTTTTTTTAAAGAGAATTCTTCATTATTATTTTCTTTTAGAAACTAATTCTTCTTTATTATCTTTTCGAAAATCATATCTTGTTTGTTTCTTTAAAAAAATCTTGTATATTTCTTTTTTGAAAACCAACAAAAAAGAAATAACTTTTCTCATTGTTATGTAACTATCTCCAGAAATTTCTCTTGTTAATTTTTCAAATGTGCAAAGTAATTCTGCCATTTCTTTTACATAGACTGCGTAAAAGATCACTGCTTGAGATCATTTGGGGAGCTCTCGGTATAATCAAAAGTATTGCTCCTACAATGGGCACTAATTCCACAAACCGTTGTAGCATTTAAAGCACAAATTCCATCTTGTACGTACATCAAGAATCATTTTTTTAATTTGGCCTTGTTTCAATCCCATCTCTATTTGTCTTTTCCTTAACTCGTCACTTGCTCCTTATAATACATTTTACTATATCTCGAACCTTACTAATTAATTCACTAGATTTTTTTGCATCGTCCATGGATTTAGTTACTGTTACTACTAAGTTGATTGTATGAGCAAAGCAAGGAATAATTTTATTTTCCCCAAACAAGTGACGGTTGACTTTCATTACAGTGCTATCATTATCTGTAATGATAGCTGAAACCTTGTCAATGGAAATATTCCACTCGGCGAGCATTTCTTTAAGTTTTTTAGTTATGTACACAGAAGTGTTGCTTTGTGTCAACTCAAAAACACCTAAGGTTCCGCTAAGAAGTTTAGATTCATGCAAAAAGTGTATTGTAACACCTACAAACGATTTATTTTGCATCGTTTCTGTCCAAAAATCGTAGGTGATGCAGTAATTTTCAGCATTCTTGATGTATGTCTTAAAAATATTGCTCATAACGTCATATTTATCATCAGCTGTAAAAAGCCTTAGCCTTCTACAGTGGAAAATGGTCTATTGGTTTTCAAAAAGAAATATACTAGAATTGGTTTCCAAAAAGGAATAAACAAGATCCCGTTTTCAAAAAGGGAATAAACATAAATTGTTTCCAAAAAAGGATAAATAAGAAATGGCTTTTTAAAAAAAATAAAGAAAAATTGTAAATAGAAAGGAGTATTCATTCTCTTGGTCAAAGTTATTTAAATATATTAAATACAATTTTTTATTTAATATAAAGAAAAAATGGTTTTCTAAGAAACAAAAATTGGTTAAATTAAATAAAAGAGAAGACCTGAAGTCGATATCCCACGACAGACTAATACCTTCATGCAAATTTGTAATTGTACTATATATCTGTATATAAATTTAAAGCTATTGTCTGAATAAAGATGCATATAACAATAATAAATTATTATCTCTTTAGCTACTGTGACATTTTGACTTATGTTACATAATTACTTTAAACAAATGTTCAATAATGGACATTTGCTGTTGCATAACAATAACATATTGTATAATGTAATAATTTTTGAATCAAAAATATTTAATACAAAAAAACGAAACAAAAAATTATGTAATATAATTTTCTATGCATGTTGCGTTAAGTAAATTATAATTTGAAGTGATACAATAATAATTAATATTTAATAATTCAATAACTATTATAAGGCTATCTACGTGTTTCGGGAATAATTGGCTTTTAAAAATAAAAAACAAACAAGAATTTTAAAAAAGAATTAGTTTCTATAACGGAATAAAGAATGAATGGTTTTTCAAAAGGAAGTAAACAAGAATTGTTGTCCAAATCAAAATAAACTAGAAAAGTTTTTGTTGTAGTTTAATGAAACAAACAAGAATTGGGTTTCAAATTAAAAAAAAATCTAGAATTCGTTTTCAAACGGAATTAAATAAAAAGGGAAACAAGAAGATTTGATTTTCAAATGAAAATAAGGATACTTGAATTAGATCACTCGGTATGATAATTAAATGTTCAAATGCTATATATTTTATTATAGAAGTAATTTATGCATGTATACTATATCAACAAAAAATAAGAAACAACAACAGTGAAAGGTTACTGGATAGATTACAACATTCCACCTCCCACGAGCCCTAGAATTTAAATTTTTACGCAAAAAAAACGAACACTGATTTATTTATAGGCCAAACTTTTACGTACGCATTACTCAAACAATATTTTATTGTGATCGCGTTATTGTTGTCGCCGTTCAAAACGAATTGCGTAATTATTAATAAACCACATACAAGCGATAAATTAATCTTTGACAAATCAGATAACGCGAGAACCCATTCGCGTTGCGGCGTTCATAAATCGCTCACCAATTATGGAACGCTTTGATAAATCAAAATCGATTCGGAGTGAATATTGTAATCGTGTAAAACAAGCTTCCGCGTTTGAAGAGATTTTTTTCTGTTGTTGGCTTCATTCGAGGAGGAAAGTGGAATGGGATTTTTGTGGGCCGGGATTATGAAACGTCCAGTTTCGTGTTGAATTTCCTCATGTTGCGCCGTTGAATGGATTAATGAATGCGCACGATGATTTGTTTTAGGACGGGTGTTACATTTTTTTTTCTAATTTGTGAAATCGTTAAATGTGTCAACGAATGGGTAATTGCGTTAAATGAAACATTAATTTTTAGTAATGCGACAATCCGTGTGTTGTTATTTACATGTTTTTTCTTGAGACATTTGCGGTCATTCCGTACGTGAAATCTTGAGTTTAACATATACGTTTAATATATCACTGGTGAGTTATGTGAAGTTTGAGCTTAAAATAATTAAAACACAGTTATGTTCCTTACTTCACTTGTTTTATTTAACCACTAGATGTACACGTAGTGTTCGTAATGTACATCTAATGGTTAAATTAAACATATGAAGTAAGAAATATAACTGTGCTTTAATTATTTTAACATATACGTTATATTTTTAATGTCTCGATCTAAGTATACACATCAATTATAAAAAGATTGTGAGAATCATGAATAACGTGTACGTTAAAATTAATAGTTTATGTATGGAACAAGTCCGATTAACGTTTAACGTGTTTAAAAACACAATAATGTCCCAATAATAGAAGACTTTCAGGATCTGGCTCATAGCCCTAGAGTGAATCACTCACAGGATGGAAATCACCATTAATCGAGGTGATTTTCACCCTGTGAGTCAAAATGTCGCTTACGGAATAGCCTTATCTTGCACGAATCAAAATATTAGATTTTGTTGTGTTTGATGATATGCTATAAAATTGAATCGATGTAATATTTTTAAATTCCTTTTATTACAATTGAAAATAATGTTTTTGTTTCTTAAAATTTGTCAATAGCCAACATAAAAGAAGTTTGTTATTTGCATTTAAATCAAATAATATTATTACGTAAGATGTTTTTTTGCATTGAAATTCTAGCCTTAATAAAATTCCAAGTTCCACATTCAACTAGACAAACACGTTTTTTTTCACTTAAGTATCCCCAATGCAAACGTCTCGTTAAAATCGCCAATTTTCGCCATGTGTAATTTACTTAACAATTTATTAACGGTTGACCCTATGTTTGATATTTTTAATATAATTACCCCAAAAAGTGCTATCACTACATTCTGCAACTACTGTACGACTCCTAGCATGTTAATAATACTGTTTTTCTTATATTTGTTTATACTTATATCTATGTTAATTTTAAGTTTTTGTAATTTATGTACAATCAATAAACGTGTATGATGATTGTATTAAATAAATAAATAAATAAATAAATAAATAAATGTTGTTGAATGAAAAATTGATGCATTATACAATATGTTATTGTTATATCGATGATTACTGGGATGTCTTAATTTAATGATCGATGGGTACTACGGTACCGAAAGGTTGTATATAGCTTTGTAAATAAAGTGTTATTCGTTGAAACACCGCTGGAATTTCTTAGACCCAACACCAGCATATTAACAATATGGGATGTCATGAATGTAACCTCTTCTGATTCGTTTGATAAAAACAAAACATTATACGGTAAGGAATTCGAAGAGGAGAAATTGAGAGAGTTCCTTAAACCTTGCTTATTACCCAGGAAATTCATGTTATAATTCCGATAGATAGTGATATGGTAGAACTATGACGTAATTCGATAGCCGTTAAAGGCTATCAGTTTTTCCCGGAGAGGAGATCGCTTGAATTTATTTGAAGTTATCTTCTTCTTCTTCTTTATTGTCAATTTTATTTCTTAACTCCACTAAAGATTTTATTTTGAAAAGTCTACAGCCTATTGTGTCATCCCAACTACGTTTACATTTCCTTAGAGTATTAGCATGTAACATCTATTATAGGAGCCTTAAAGGTGGATGCATCAGTGTGCTCATGAGAATTACCCTGTAAAATAGTAATGGGATAACTAAGAAAAAAAGACTATAGGGTTAGATAGGATTGTAAAAAGAAGTACGACGGATGCTTTTTTTCGAGTTCTACAGACCTACTAAGAGCAAAATAAAAAGTGACCAAGTACTCGCAACATATTGGAGGAGCTAAGAACTGCATTCATGCGCATGCCGAATAAGAAAGCTCCGGGACCAGATTTGCCAAATGAAGGTCTGCCAAAATGAAGGATAACAGCGGAGGCATTTCTAAATATTTTCAATAAATGTGTGTAAAAAAGAAATATTCTCAATGCATTGAAAAAATGGCAAACTTGGGGCTAATTATAAAGCTTGGCAACCAAGGGAAGAACCCTTTAGTTATCATCCAATACTGGATTGTACCATAAAACTACCAGAGAACATGATAAATAAAATAATAGTGAATAGTTGAGGCTTTTATTTGGTGAAACTGTATACTTTACTTTTCTAAACTGAAACGATATTGAATGGAAATGATGAAGGAGGCGCAATATGGGTTTAGGAGGGGCAGAATAACGATGGACGCCATCATGAAAGTCAAAAAGATTGCTGAAGAGGCAAACAGTGGACCCTTGGATATTGCGTTCTGGTGGCGCTCAATATCCAGAACGCATTCTACACAGGATTCAGGATAAAGAAAGCAGTTGCAAGGAGACTCCCAAATCCTTGGAGACTCCCAACTCCTTGCATCTGCTTTCTTTATCCTGAATCTTGTGTAGAATGCGTTCTGGATATTGAGCGCTACCAGAACGCAATATATTGTTGGGAGTCTCCTTGCAACTGTTTTCTTTATCCTGAATCTTGAGTAGATATCTTGTCTGGATATTGAGCGCCACTAGAACCCAATATTTTTTTGGGAGTCTCCTTGCAACTGCTTTCTTTATCCTGAATACTGTGTAGAATGCGTTCTGAATATTATTACTTGCAGAGGATAATCGGAGGGTACTTTATAGAAAGAGAGCAGAGATATTATGTACTGTGTTATGGACGTATAATGAATCTGAAACAAAGAATTCCCCAAGGATCCGTGCTAGGTTGAACACTGTGAAATATACTGATAGACCAACATGATCAAGCACAGTGGCGTTCGCTGATGATGCAGTGCTAATTGGTTCTTATTCCTACAGAATAAAGAAAGCAGTTGCAAGTAGACTAACAAGTTACTTGCGGAGGATAATCGGAGGGTACTTTACAGAAAGAGAGCAGAAATATTATGTACTGTATTTTGGACGTATAATGAATCTAAAACAAAGAGCTCCACAAGGATCCGTGCTCGGTTGAATACTGTAGAATATGCCGACAGATTAACGGGATCAAGCACAGTGGCGTTCGCTGACGATTTAGTATTAATTGCCTCCTATAGGGGTTTTGAGACAATGAAGGATAAATTGAAGGAAGCACTGAGAATCACTTTTCAATGGATGGAAACGACAGATCTTCCTGTGACAACCAGAAAAAACGATAGCAGTATTTTAGTCCACTAGAAGATCCGGTAGATAGTACGAGGAATACGAGGATAGTACGCAAATTACAAAATTAAGAGACCAATTCTATTGAAAAGCAGCTCCAGTACCTGGGAGTGCTTGAAGAGGTTAATCCGCTATGCAGTGCTCCAGTGATAAAAGAAGGTCACAATAACTGAAAAGGCAGTAT
This sequence comes from Philonthus spinipes, assembly GCA_963082785.1. Lineage (NCBI taxonomy): Eukaryota > Metazoa > Arthropoda > Insecta > Coleoptera > Staphylinidae > Philonthus > Philonthus spinipes. The sequence continues at coordinate 13,968,033 of OY720307.1, read as the reverse complement.
TTGAACCAAATATTGGCTGACTGCGACGAGGTCGTCGTAAAATTATTATTATTATTATTATTATTATTAAAATGGTCTGTGGCTAGAGTAAAATTACTATATGCCAAAGCAGTATGGGGCTTTTGCAAAAAGTTGCAGTAAATCGGGAAATGCTTAAAAATGTGGCAAGAATCGGAGCCTTGAGTTTCGCTGAAGCATATCGTACGATATCGACAGAATTAGTCGAAATTTTGCGTTATTCGTGTCAGATGATCTCGCAGTGGATTAACTTTACAAGTTCAACGAGATTTTAGAAAGCGTCATGAAAGGGGCCAAGGCAAGAGCTTTAGTGCGATGACAAGAACAATGATAATCGAACACAGGTTATATCAAATCCCAAGCATGGATAATTAGTGACGCCTGTTTAAAAAAAAACTGGAAACGAATTATTAATAAACCTGGTAGTTGTCAATAGTGAAGATTTTGTGGAAATTACCGTAGACGTATTCAGTTATTGTAGCTAAAAGCGATGATTTAAAAGGAGTCTGAATTACTAATAAAATTAAAGGAATTCGTCTCAGGTGATCTCGCAGTGTAACAACGTCAAGAGATTTACTAGATGTTGAAAAGCGGTATTAAAGAGACCGAGGCAAGTGCTGTAGTGCAATGACAAGAACAATACAGGTTCGACCAAATCACAATGATGAATAATCAATTACATTTGTTAAACAACTGGAAACGAATTACCAACAAACTTGGTAGTTTTCAATATTGAACCCAGTTGCTCGAACTGTTGCTTATTTTTATTTAGTTTTTAATTTTTTTTCATTGAAGCATTCCATCAAACTGTAACATTACGATCGATAGAATTTATATATGATTTTAATTGAGTCTTTAAATTTTCCATTGAAGTGCTCTATCAAGCTGTTACATTGCTGATAATATAACTTTCGTATGATGCCGAATAAATTACAGAAATCGTATAAAATATTTTATTGTAACTATCGACCGCGATCTGTAATTTTTTGATAGAAAAACGATCGCTGCTGCACTTACCGTCCAAGGTCAAGCTTGGGTCTAACCATGGAAAACCAAAGTACCGAATACTCCTGAGAACTCTCAATTCCTCACAGAAATAAGTGGAGAATCCCCTATTTAGAAAAAGGAAAAAAAAAAACGATCAGTTAACTACGTTCCTTCAAAATCCTCATAGTATATTATGAGTACTAAATTCGACTATTAATAAATACGACAACGAAAGTTTCTTTTATAAATATTTTAAATCTTTAAGTATTTTTCAATCAAATCCAATGTAGTTAACCGCGCGGGTCCTTCCTCTGAGATCCTCATAGTGAATTATAAGCATTAAAGTCACGACGAGGAAAGTTGGTTTTTGAAATCTCTTAATTCTTGTGTTTTCCAATCAAAATTTAGGTAAAGGATGTAAAATCCGTAGACTTCATCCCTAGCTAAAAAAAACGAACTTGTCCTGGTTATGAGACCGGGAAACGAAATTCGTTTAATAAAATGTTCAACAACTATTGTTATTAAATACAATTCTTAAAGATAAAAGAATTCTTTATTATTTTGATATCCATGTTAGATTTTGAATTAATCAAAATAATCCGGCTACAGCTCGGCAGGTTCTTTAAACAAATGCTTCCGATTTAAAAACGAGGCATCACAAATCCCCTGAACTGAATTTCCTTGTTTGTATTAAAATATGTATTTTTTTTTGTGTAACAGACAGTTGCATAAGACCAATTTCAACTAATATTTTTTTATTACCTAACAGATAAAAAGCCCAATTACATAGTAGCTTAATAAACAATTCATAGAAAAATTAACAATAACAAAAATAAATATTATTGTAAAACAATATAAAAATAATTTAGTTATTAAATAAAAAAAAAAAGATAATAATTAAAGCATATTTGCTTAATGTAAATTTTAACAAACCGATTAATCGTAAAGGTCTTTATGTAATTACGCAACTCAATTATCGTTTTGTATGCAACGTTTTGTAATTACGAGTGAAATGCGCGTTATTATTTAATTTATGTAAAAAAGTCCGCATAACGCCGGAATCGATGTTAAGTTCAAGTTAATCAGTTTACTTTCTCGATTTCGTGGACATTGGGCACGATAATGCTTTCATGCTCTGTTAAGTACCTGACCCAGAGACGGCGAGGTGGCATTCATTACCTAATATTTAATTCCAGTGTTCTGCTGGTTAAACTGACGGGAGGTTTACATAAATTACGACAAATTGTATTTAGTTTGGATATCGCAAGAATAATCATATGAAATAATTAAAAAGCGGAGGAATTTGTGTGTGTATAACATAATGAATGCAAATAAGGATAACGAAAATAGAAAAATTACCCATCACCATTCATTAATTCATTTATGCGAATCATTAGGACAGTTCAGTTGGCTAGCATATTTTTTTTTTATTTGACTTCATTACAAATTCATGACAGGGCAAAAAGATTTGCATGCATAGCATCTATAAAAATAAATGCAAATGTTAACAACAAAAATAGTAATTATTCCATTTTTATTTCTTCTTATTTGCATTTATTTATTTAATTGTACCATTTTTAATTTTTATCTTTTTATTAGACAATAATGGTTTTGTTATTATTAATATTATAAATATAAATCGCCCAGATAAACTAACACATAATTGTATATTCATCACAAAATATGTATTCAGACAATTACAAAGTACAACATTTGAATAACATTTTTTAAAATAAGTATAAATGCAAATGACAGATAAAATAGATATTATAATAATAATTTCATATACAGGGTGGCGCAAGATTCCAATGAAGTCCAATATTTCAGTTATAAAGAAATATACAAAACAATGTTACAATATGAAGTTTGACAGTAGCTACTAATAAGCTACTGTCAAACTTCACATTTTAAAATTAGTTTAATTTATACAGGGTGTTCAATAATCACGTGACGTATCAAACATATGTTTTTTTTAAATGGAATGATATATTTTTTATGAAGATTTTTGATTCTAAGTTTAAATATAATCATTTTCTATATCAGATTTAATAGGTCAATTTCTCATATTTTAAAAAATTATAAACAAATGAATGTTGAAATCGATAGATGTTCAGAGCCTAATATTTCAATAATGAAAAATAAAATAAACATTCTGTCAACGCCATACAAATGCAAAAATTCTTAATAATAAAAGAAATAATCTTTTTTTCTCTCAAAACAAATTTTTATATACAAGGTAAAGCAATACGCAAAATTAGTTTTTTCTCTTTTTACTTAAATGGGACACTCTATATTTTTTGTGCTATTTTAATAGAAAATTGATCACTCTTCATTTTTTATATAACATATTCGACATTAAAGTTTACTTTCATTGCCTATTTTCAACTTCGGAGTAACTTTGTGTCACTTCGACATTAAAGTCACCCATATAGCCTAATTGTGTGATTGTAATTGTAAAATTTATATTTTGTGCTACATTTATTGCCTATTCACGACTTCAGAGATACTATATATATCACTCTTATTACCTAGTTTCAACTGAATCCTTGCGTTTTTTTGTGCCACAGTTATTGTCTAATTTTGACTTTAGAAACGCTTTATTCCACTTTTTAATATTAAAATCAGGCAATATTTTTACAATAAAGTTATTATTTATTACTCTTGTTACATAATTTGAATTACAAAGTCATTGTGTGTCACACTAATTGCCTAATTTCGACATTAAAGTCACTTCGTGCCACAGTTATTGCCTGATGTTGTCTTATATACATTAGATGTCACTAATTATTATCTTCTTATCAAGGTAATTACATTAAATTCATTATAATGTCACAATAAAGTCATTAATTATTACTTTTATTGCCTAATTACAACTCAAAAGTCATCCTGCAACACGTACTCTATTTTTTTTTTTTTTTTTTGGGGGGGGGGCTGTGGAAGGGGAAATCCAGTTACGGTCCGTAACTTACGGACGGAGTGTGGGACTCCTTCCAGTCAAACTTTGGCTGGAAGTCTACCCGCGTCTCAAGATTTATTTAATGCTCTGACTTAATTTCCAAGTGTAATAAACATTGAACAGTGATGTCAGGCATTGCCCGTTTATCCTTAAAACTAATATCACAGTAGGGATAGTGCCCGGGTTGTGAAAAGACCCTAACACTAGAGCCCCACAGACAATACAATTACACAAACTTAAAGCTAAAATAAAACCTAAAATAAATTAAATAAAACTTAAAACTAAACCATTAAAACAACCTCACCTCAAACAATATAAAACCTAACCTACTGTCTTATTATGATTTTAAACTCATTTGGTGCCATTCTTATTGCCTTAATTATTTGACAATAAAGTGCCTATTTTCAACTTTAGAGATACTATATATTACACTTTTATTGCCCTATTTCAACAATAAAGTTATTGTCTGTTACTTTTATTTCCTAGTTTTAATTGCAAACTCACATTCTACCATATATATTGCCTAATTTCGTCTTTAAAGTCATTTCAATTGCAAAATCATCGTGTATCACACTCTTTGCTTAATAACAAATATTGCCTTATTTTGACTTATTTACACTATATGCCATTCTTATTATATTATTTTGACATTAAAGTCACTGTCTATTACTTTTACTTTCTTTCGTTTGATTTTAAAGTCGCTTTATATCACAATTATTGCCTTATTTTGACATTAATGTGATTATTTGTTGCTTTTACTGCTTATTTTCAATTATTAAGTCCTCATTTGGCATACTTATTGTCTACCTTCGATTTTATATTTTTGTCACAGTTTCGACTTTACAGATACTTTATACCACTCTTCTTGCCTTATTTTGACATCATTATCATTGTCTATTATTTTTATTTCCTAATTTCAACTACAATCTCCTGCGACACTCATTGTCTAAGTTTAAGTTTAAAGTCACTTTGTGCCACATTTGTTGTCTTATTTTGACATCAAAGTTATTGTTTGTTACTTTTACTGCCTATTTTCAAGTGTTAAGTCTTCATCTGACTACTTATTGCCTAATTTCGACTTTAAAGTCATTTTGTACTCCTTGTGCCATAGTTATTGTCTAATTATGACTTTCGAAAAACTTTATGCCACTCTTGTTGCCTTATTTTGACATTAAATTTATTTACTACCGGTGTTGCCTAATTTCATTTTAAAAATTATCGTGTGTCACACTCATTGCCTAATTTCGACATTAAAGTCATTATATTATATCTAGCGTATGTAAGCCAACATCAGGCAATAATTGTGATACAAAATTAAGCCTGATGTTGGCTTATACAGGGTCCTGCATCACAGCTCCTTTGATAGCTCAGTTAGTAATTAAATAAGACTTTGAAATTTTGGAAACTTTACTTGGGTTTTAGGAAAATATTTTTGATTATAACACCCTATATAATCTAAAAAAGACTTACAGCATGATGATATATATTTTAAAATTGCTTAATATACATTTTATTCATTATTTAGGTGCCTTTTATGATTACCTGCACACCCCTAAAATTTTATTGAAATCGGTTCAGTAATACCAACCAAAAAAATTGAAAAAGTAGAAAAACATTATTTTGCGCCATTCGTTTAAAAAATTAATAAAAAATAAAATAGAATCTTATGAATAAAATTATACAGGGTACTCCTTAAATAAGGTCTAACTATCCTAATAGTAAAATTTTATTGATATTATTTATACAGGGTGTTCAAATTTAGTGTCAAACTTTTCAAATTTGAATGTATTTTGTTTTTCTTAATTCGAATTGGAACTCCTGTATATTTTTACATCGTTCTATGCAGAATTATAAAACAAATATTTTTCTTCCTTACAACGGGAGTTGTGATGCAGGACCCTGTATACAGTAGATGTCACCCCTATTGTCTTTTTGTCAAAGTAATTAAATTAAAGTCATTATAATGTCACAATAAAGTCATTATTTATTACTTTTATTGTCAAATTTCAACTGCAAAGTCATCCCGACCTAATTTACCTAATTTAGACTTTAAAGTCATTATATTGCTTTATTTTGGTATTAGTCACTGTTTGTTACTTTCATTACCCTTTTCAACTTCTAATACTTATTGTATAATTTCAAGTTTAGATACATTAAATGTCACTCTAATTGATTTATTTTGGAATAAAAGTATTTTTTAAGTTGTATTGTTTAATTCCAACTGCAAAGTCATCGTGTGTCACATATTTATACTTCTTAATATTAGGTTGATGCAAAAGAAATATCGGATTTTATATTATCAAACTTTATAGCTTAAAAATGTAATATTTTTTTAATAATTATTGACATTATATATATTATTTTAAAGCTTAGAATATGCTTTATATTTTTATTATAAATATTCTATGATTTTGTTATATTTTGATCATTCTAGAAATGCTAGAAAAGAAGCAATTAAGAGCGATATTTTTGTATGAGTTTAAGCGAGGTCAAAAAGCAGCTGAGGCGACTCGCAATATCAACGAAGCATTTGGCCAAAATACTGCTAATGAACGTGCTGTGCAACGATGGTTCGTCCGATTCCGTAATGGTGATGAGAGTCTTGAAGATGAAAAACACGATAGCCGACCATCAGAAGTTGATGATGACAAATTGAAGGCCGTAATTGAAGCTGTCACAAACAAAACAACAAGAAAAGTTGATGAAGAGCTCAATATTGACCAGTTGTTCGACATTTAAAGAAAATTGGGAAAGTGAAAAAGCTTGACAAATGGGTTCGGCATGAACTGAACGAAAATCAAAAAAATCGCCGTTTTGATGTGTCTTCTGCACTACTTCTTCGCAACCAAAACGACCCGCGTCTCAACCGAATCGTCATTTGCGATGAAAAGTGGGGTTTTTATGATAACCGAAGACGTTCAGCCCAATGGTTTGATCATAATGAAGCTCTCAAGCACTTCTCCAAGCCAAATATGGTGACTGTTTGGTGGTCTATGGCGGGTTTGATACATCACAGCTTTCTGAATTCGGGTGAAACTATCACAAAGAAGAAGTGTTGTCAACAAATCGACGAAATGCACCAAAAACTTCGGCAAAAACAGCCGGAATTAGTCAATAGCAAATGCCCAATTCTTCTTCATGATAACGCTCGGCCACATGTTTCAATTATGACAAAAAAACTGCATGAGTTGGGCTACGAAATTCTCGACCATCCACTATACTCGCCATACTGATTTCCACTTTTTCAAGCATCTGGACAACTTCTTGCGTGGAAAATGCTTTAAAAATCGAAGAGATGCTGAAACCGCCTTCAATTCTTTCGTTGCTTCAAGAACTCCAGATTTTTATGCTACCGGCATTATTAAACATGTTTCTTGTTGGCAAAGTTGTATTAATTTTAAGGGTTCTTATTTTGATTAATAAAGTTTATTCTATAAAAAGTTATACTCAATTAAAGTTAATGATTAAAATTCGACATTTCTTTTGCATCAACCTAATACATTAAAGGCTATCTTCAACTTTAGAGACGCTTATTATCACTCTAATTGTATCATTTTTGCAGCTAACTCCTGCCTTATAGTCAGATAACAATAAGTTATGGCTTTTGGTGTAGTTTAGATCTTATTTTTTTCATTTGTTTAAATGATTGCTAAATGCAAGTAAAATATTTGGTCCTAAAATTAAGGAAGTTACAACAATATATAATATTTTTTATTAATAAAAAGTCTGTTTACATCATTAATTGTACAAATTAAATCAATCAGTTAAATGATTAACTCTTAACACATGTCGTTTAAGAATCAATTACACACAACAAACATAATCGATCCTTAATGATATTATCGCGTATTCGCGAACGCTCGAGGTAACAATTTTACAACGGACCGAACACACCGTGTCACGCTTTAATAATAGTCTCAAAAAACACCGTGTGTCTATTTCGATTCGACGTGCGATAACGAGCAATTTATCACGATGCCAACTCCTCTGGGCACCATCTGTCACCGGCGACTTCTTTACAATCGAATTAGCGATTTTAATTATTCGATCGCAATCGTGAATTGCCCGGACAGATTGGACCCGCAAGGTCCGGCGGCTCGGACGCGGAATTTCGCAACACCCCCGAAAAGACCGGGCGGCATTTCGTACTTTTACACTTTTACGCGCTTGTATAAAAGAGGTTGCGAGTTGTCTGTATGGTATCAGTTGATCGTTTTGCTTTACTGAGTATTCAACACAATGTTCTCAAAGGTAAAGGTTTCTTTCATTGAAATTTTAATTGTTGTATTGAGTACAAATAATTTGCGTTTCGCTCAAAAAAAATGTAACGGTGTTAATGATTAACACATTGATTTTAAGTAATTATAATAAAATGTTTTTGAATTTAATATTGAAAACACTTTTTAAAGTTAAACGACAAATATATATTAAATTTTCAACATTTATATATATAACACATTTTGATATAGCTGGGAAAAGTCGATTTTTTTGTCACTGCAAAATTAACTATATAAAAAATTTCTTAATTTTATTTATGATATTAATAATGGAAAATAAGTATCACCTATTTATTAATAAACTCCAAATTATTGTTGTTTGTTAACTTTAGCTACTTAAAATTGGTTATTCAAAAATACTCGATTAGTACATTTACTCGATTTTTCCCAATACTACATTTTGATGTTAATTTGTCTGGGATTTCGACCAGAAATCTTTTTGTCATAAACTTAGATATTTTAAATAAATTTATACATCTTTAACGAAGTGGAATCATTCATTCAACTTTTCTGAAATCGCCTTTTCGAAGTAGAATAATCTACTTAACTTCGCTTAAAATGTATTAAGAATTAGTAATATCCATTAAGCTTCTCAACAATATATTACGAAGTAGAAACATCTATTCTACGAAGTACAATCATTCTCACAGTTTCGCTTAAAATATATCAAGAAGTTCATTAAACTTCTCAAAATGTATAAGTAGAATCATTCATTCAATTTTGATTATACTTCTAATCATCCACTCAACATCTTTTAAACTGAATTAACAAGTGGAAATATCTATTAAGCTTCTCAAGCAATGTATAACGAAGTAAAAATTTCCACTCTACGAAGTAGAATTATTCATTCTGAAAATGCTTTAAGAAGTAGAGTCATCCTGCCAAACTCGCTTAAAATGCATTAAAAAAAAAAGAAATATCCATTGAACATCCCAAAACTCAACTTCAATAAAAATGTATAACGAAGTAAAAATATCCACTCTACCTACTTCTCTAAAAATGTATAATCATGTAGAAACATTCAACATCTCTAAAAAATGTTTTAAGAAGTAGAAATATCCACTTTACTTTTCTAGAAATATAAACCGAAGTATAAAAATCCATTCAACTTCTCTAAAAATGTACAACGAAGTAGAAGCATCTACTTAACTTCCCTTTAAATGTATTAAGTAGTAGAAACATCCATTCAACTTCTCTAATAATGTATAACTAAGTAGAAGCATCTACTTAACTTCCCGTTCAAATTTATTAAGAAGTAGAAACATCCACTCTACTTCTCTAAAAATGCATACCAAAATATAATCATTCATTAAACTTCTCTAAAAATATATAATGAAGTAGAATCAGCCACTATTCTTCTATAAAAAATGTAACAAGAAGTAGAAACATCTACCCAACTTCTCTAAAAAAAATTTAAGATGTACAAATATCTATTCAAATTTTCTAAAAATGTATAAACATCTACTCTACTTCTCTAAACATGTATAACGAAGTAGAAGCATCCATTCAACTTCTCTAAAAATGTATAACGAAGTAGAAACATCCATTATTCTCTAAAAATGTAACAAGAAGTAGGAACATCTACCCAACTTCTCTAAAAATGTTTTACAATGTACAAACATCCATTAAAATTTTCTAAAAATGTATAAACATCTACTCTACTTCTGTAAACATGTATAACGAAGTAGAAGCGTCCATTCAACTTCTCCAAAAGTGATTAACGAAGTAGAAGCATCTACTCAACTTCCCTTAAAATGTATTAAGAAGTTGAAACATCCACTCTACTTCTCTAGAAATGCATACCAAAGTAGAATCATCCATTTAACTTTACTAAAAATATGTAATGAAGTAGAAACATTCATTTAACTTCTATAAAAATGTATAGTAAAGAAGAAGCGTCCACTTTACTTTTGAAATCATCCACTCAACTTCCCTTAAAATGTTTTAAGAAGTAGAAAAACATGTTCAGTTTTTTTTAATGTATTGGAAAGTACAAACATCCAATCTACTTTTCTGAACATGTTAAATTTATACAAAATCCAACTTCAAAAATGTTTTCATTATTAGCTTATAAAATATTTTTTGTAAAAAATGTTTTCATAATAAAATTACAAGAATAGAATAGAAAACAAATTTTTATAATGTTTATTTTTTATAGTAATGCAAATATGTCTTAATTTCAGATTGTAGCCGTTGTAGCCTTCGTGGCTTACGCCCAAGCTGTCGAATTAGGCCATGCCACTTCTTACTCCTCAGTAACCTCCCATATTGAGCCAGTCAAGAAAGTAGCCATCGCTCCAGTTGCTCACTACGCTCACGTAGCCCCAGTAGCCCACTACGCCCATGTCGCTCCAGTAGCCCACATCGCCGCTCCAGTCGCCATCAAAACCTCCCACGCCAGCTCATACTCTTCGATCAACAACCACATCGCTCACGCCGCTCCAGTCGCCCACATCGCCGCTCCAGTAGCTCACTACGCCCCAATCGCTCATGTAGCTCACGTAGCTCCAGTCGCCCACGTAGCTCACGTAGCCCCAGTAATCAAAACCATCCAAAAGGAAATCTACGCCGATGCTCACCCACACTACTCCTTCGAATACGGAGTCAAGGATGCCCACACTCATGACATCAAGAACCAGCACGAGGAACGCGATGGGGATGTCGTTAAGGGATTCTACACCCTTGTCCAACCTGATGGTGTCACCCGTACTGTTCACTACACCGCTGACCATCATAACGGTTTCAACGCTCAAGTTGAATACAAAGGACACGCTACCCATCCAGAAGTAGCTCACAAAGTAGTAGCTGCTAAAATCTTGGCTCCAGTCTACCATCATTGATTTCTACCTCAACAATCATTCGTCATTTGTAAATACGACCATCCTTTTTTAGATTTAATAAATAAATGAATAAAAAATGAATATTTAGACTTATTTTTGTGAAACAACAAAGTAACATATTATATTGAATCCAATTCTACTATATTAACACGTTAATAGTCAAGAGGCAAGTTGATACCTCAATAACAACACAGAATAATCAGAAATAATCATAAATTATCTGATTATTCTTAGTAATAACTAAATCTTGTTATTTAATGAGATTAAAAAGAGCCCAATAGAAGGAATAATTTAATACAATGAAATAAAAAAGGAATTAGCCAGTAAGACCTATGGTCGATAGCCATTTCACAATTATTTAAATTCGTGTGATATACTCAAATAAATATTGATATGTTCTTGTAAACTTAATTGTTGATAAAGATTGAATTTGAAAATAATTAATTAATTTACTCAATTGAAGTAGATTATTCAATTGAGTAAATTGACAGCATTATTATTATCAGCGATGGCTCTACTATAACGAATTCAATGGAAATCAAACAATATGTTTCACAGGCTTTAGAAAAACATTATCATATTGATATGGTATATATAGATTTTACTAAGGCTTCCATGAATCTTGAATGAATCTTGAAATATGCCTATATTTGGAATTGATGTTAGGATTAAGAGGTATACATAGGTGTTTTATAATAGGAGCTATGTGAGGATTTGTGGCGAATTTTAAAGACATTATTATTATTACTATTTTACCGAATACAGAAAACGTATTATTTTAAGAACGGGTCGTTCAAATCATTGTAGAAAATAAATGGAAATTCATAATTAATTTATGCAAATGTTTTATTTTTTAGAGCGAAAAAAGAATTATTAAATTAGCCTTTTTCATGGTTTGTTTTTTCAATATATTTATGTGATTTAATTAAACCGATTATTTTTTATCCTCCTAAATAAGTGTATGTAAATGGCGCGTAATCACGCGTTTCACAATTTGTATCGTTTTCCAAACCGAATCCGCGCGCTGCTCCGATAATTTATGTAAATCGGATTCAAATTAATTTCAGATTAAGAGTAACTTAATTTCAATAATCACATATATCTCAGCGTGAAATGATTAATGAATACAAGTTAATTGTCGGTAATTATCGTGATTGTAATGATTGTGATAATGCGTATTAAATACTATTTTCTTCTAATCAACAATTTATTTTAATGAAGTGATTTAATAATTTATTAAATGTTAAGGCTTGTACATCGTTATTTGATTATAAAATAGTATATTTCATTGGGAGTCCAGAAAAAATGGACTTGTCTTTTCCACAAGGACACAAGCACGAAAAAAATAATTCTGAACGTGTAATGAACGTTATTATTTAAAATAATTTTAAAACAACAATATAAAATAAAATATTTTTTATAATTTATTATTAAAAAAATGTAATATCTATAATTATGAAAAATATAAGTACAGTTAATATTATTGAAAATCAAATTAAATGTGAGCTGTTATTATTAATGGTAAGGTGCAATTAGTATTATTATTAAAGTTTATTCCCCTTGACAATTTATATTCCTGAGTTATTATTGCGGCTGGATTTTCCGATGAGAAGGGGAAACAATTTGTTTGATGTTTCTGTTTTACTTTGTATAGATTTTTATATATATTTTTCCGCTACACTGGAAGAACGCCATCCTCCGTATCTTTCAAAAGTAAACAAATCACCACTGCTTTCGACTAATATGGTTGCTGAAGAAGAAAGAATAAGAAGTTTTAGGTATTTCGCAACAAGTTTCTGGATACCACTGATTTCGGTATCTGCATATTGTGCAAGGCTCGAATGTACATCCTTCATATTTAATCGTGAGACTTCTTGACTTGTGATTTTTTCCATCTCGGGAAAATACAACAAGAAACGGGCCATAATTTCCCACATCTATACTCAAACGCGTTAAATAATCTCGACAGCATGCACCGAAGGTTCCAAACACTTATAATATTATTTTGACCAATAGATATCATATAATCATATGTTTAGGCCGCAAATCTGCATATTTACGGTAACGTGTGCAGGGCTAGAATGTAAATCCTTCATATGTAATCGTGAAACTTCTTAACTTGTGATTTTTCCATCTCGCAAAAATACGACAAGAAACAGGCCATAATCTTCCACATCATCAACTCAAACGTGTTAAATAATCTCGACGGCATGCGCCGAAGATTAAAACACTCTTAATAGCAACACAATTTTTATGTGAAGCCTCTGATCTTGACATAAAAATGTTGTTACTTGTTCTGCTGTAAGAACTCCGGACTTTTTTTGTGTATAACCTACACTTTGATGCTTCAAAAATGCAAAACAACTTTTTTTATCAGAGAGAATTGACTCCATAAAGTTTGTAATTTGAAATACTTCATATTCCTTGTCGTGTCTCGTTTTTTTATTTTGACGGTACCAAATTTGCAATCACTACTGCTTGAGCTAATATCTCTTCCGGATGTTCGGCTGTGTATATTTTGATCGAACTTTCACTGACTGACAAATGAAACTTCAATTTTTCAATATGATTTTGCTTTGAATTATTAAAACAGTATTTTCATTATTAAATAAGCTAAGGCTTTAAAATTATACTCCCCAACAAAGCTTTTAAGCAATGGCCGTTACATTTTATAAGATTTTCCTTAAACATAAACATTTCTACATTTCCGTGAGACTCTTTTTAAATATACATTCAAACAATGTTTCCAGATTATAAAACTGCATTTGAGTTGTTGCTTAAACTTGTTATAATTAAATATTATATATACAAATTTGTTGAACTTCACTCAATATGTATCCAATGGACTGGATGATCAAAAGCAGATATATGTAATGTATACAGATTTTCGCAAAGCCTTTGACTCCATTAGTCACAGTTTACTCTTGCAGAAGCTGGATATGTTTGGTATAGACACAACTAATAATAATCTACTTAAGACTTACTTATGCGAGAGGACGAGTTTTGTCAAGTATGGGGGTCACAAATCCAAAGAATATTGCCCCAGCAGTGATGTACCGCAAGGTTCCAACTTGGGCCCATTGTTTTTTATTATGTTCATAAATGATATAGTGTACACTGTTTCGTCATCAATATTATTATATGCTGATGATATGAAAATATTCAGGTCAATAAACGGGGCTGAAGACCAGGAAATTCTCCAAATTGATCTTGGTCACGTTGCATGACAAATTCCTTAGTACTGAACATAAATAAATGCTTCTGTATGACATACACTCGTAAAAAAAATATCAACGAATACAACAATAAATTAAATGGCACAATTTTTTCACGCACGAATATAATTAAGGATATAGGAGTACTATTTGACAGCAAGTTATCATTTGCCCCCCATATTTACAAGATCTGTGCAGCCAGTATGAGTCTGCTGGGGTTTATAAAACGTACATGTACTGATTTTAAAGATGTATCTGCTACCACCAGGCTTTATTTTGCTTTTGTAAGGAGTAAATTGGAGTATTGCAGTATAATTTAGTCACCAGTTCATCATAAACAGGTCCAAGCCTTGGAAAGAGTGCAAAGAAGGTTTGTTCGTTTAATCGAATGTAAACTTATCGGAAATCACCCACACTACAGTAACTTTGATTACGAGGCCTCATTAAATACCTTCAATATGGAATCTCTTCTACAAAATACACTTATTATTGTTCTTTTACAAACTCATTAATGGATATGTTGACGACAAAGATATTTTATCTAGTATCAAAATAAATGTACCTAGGATGTCATGGAGAAGTCCACACTTGTTTACATGTTCCAGAGTAAATACTAATTGCCCATTTTAACTCACCATTATTACTAATGATGAAATTATACAACTCAGTACACTATTCGCTCGATATATTTCATGATTCCATCACATCCTATGCGAACTCGATCTATAATCTAAGACTATGTTAAAATTGCTATAATTGGTAAACTTGTCATTTTCATTATAATTTATTACATATTTTTTTCTTATTCTATGTCACTGTTTAGTTCCCATCTGTTATTACTGTTATTTTTTTACTATATATTGAATATGTATTTTAACTATTATTCTGATATTATTATTTTATGTTCTTATATACTTTTTTTCCCTGTAATAGGGTATTCTGTATCTGTTGGGAAATAAATATTATTATTATTATTATATCAGTAAAAAATGCGCATCTACTTTTTCTAGATTCCCTTCATTTTCAGCCATTTTGAATTACATCCACTTAAAGAAAATCTAGTTTTAGTAGCTGTATTCTGAAACTATCATTGTTATAAATAGAAAAGAGTATTTATTCACTTGGTCACAGTTATTTAAATATATTAAATAAAAATGATTTGAAAATAATTAATAAACTATTTCCATATTTAGCTCCGTGACTTTTGATTTACGTTACGTAAGTACGTTAAACAAATCACATTAAAACAACTACTTCCCGGGCAAATACCCACGCCGGACATTGAATTACATAATGTACACCTGCTGTTGCATATCAATAAAATATTGCATAATGCAAAAAATGTTTAACGTACTTACGTAACGTAAGTCAAAAGTCACGGAACTAAATATGGAAATAATTTATTAATTATTTTCAAATCATTTTTATTTAATATATCATTGTTATGTTGTTTTCTATTTGAATTGAATATCTGATCACAAAGCTAAATACATTAGAAATCCTATTTAATTCAAAATTAATATGGTTTCATATGTACTCGTTCTTTAAATGATTTTAAGAAAGGTTACAAAAATGTGTTATTTTTAACACACATAATTAATTTTGATTCCTCATTGATGGTAAAAATATCCTATTTTTGCTGATATTCAAAAATAGGATTCTATTAGATTTTTCGGAAAATAAGTTCGTTTTTTTTTCCAACAGAGATCTTAATTGTATCTTTCACAACAACTGAAGTGTACTGTTATCAGTTGTAAAAATTATATGATTCACCTAAAGAAAAAAGACCAGAATTGGATAATACGAAAGGTATAATGTTCCAAAAGGATTAAGCAAAAATCATAATAAGTTTGACCACTCGGCAAAAGCTGGCTCCTTCTGATTATCATTTTTTAGACGGTAAATCATTTAATTAATTCAGGATTTCAAAAATCACCTAGATCAGTTTTTTTGCCAAAAAAACAACAATCATGATGATACTACCAGAAAGATGGTAAAGGGTATTGGATTGAATGAAATATAAATTCACTATAGGAAATTCATCATTGATTTTTAAATAAAAAGGGAAATTACTACCCGAACAACTTCTACTCCAATTTCTTGGAGGTAATTTTAGTTTGTAGGCATTAGTTCTGCTTATAGGATATTTAGTTCAGAATATGCAGGTGTTTTAATACTACATTTTTGTTAAAAATAAAAGGACTGTTATTCATTACTACACAATTTATTAATTCACAATAAATTGTGAATTCACAATAATTACAATAAAGTAATCCCCTTTGTCGAATTAACAATAAATTGTGAATTAATAAATTGTGTAGTAAGGAATAACAGTCTTTTTATTTGTGATTAATTCGACAAAAAGGATTACTAAAAGTACATCCTTATCGAAAGCAGGATTTTCTTCTAAAAGGTGGTTAGCATATGTGGAACTATTTTGTCTTAATCTAAAAGCTCGTTTGAGTTGTTTTAATGTTGTTCCTATTTTGCGGCCAGATTGCCCAATGCCCTCCTCTCAAAAATCATCGCAAACATGTGATTTCAAACATGTTTGATCGTTTTGATTGAATTTGGCATTTTTTACGATAGCTCAGTTAGTTTTGATCTTAAAAAAAACGATATGTATCAAAGTTAAATTAATATCTGATTTTTTGTTTTCATTTTTATTGATGAATTAAAATTAATGATAGGTGTTAATAATAATAGACTTTTATAACCTTTCTTCAAATCATTAAAAATTATGCATTAATTGTATTATTGTTAATATGTAAATTTTATCTTTAATTAATTCTCAAAGTGAATGATAAAATAATGGAATTACTTTTTTTATTTTTTTTTAAAATACAGGATCTCACTAGAGGGTTAAGTTTTGTTGTTTAAAAATAATATTATTAACCCTCCATTAGTCGCGCACATATTAAGTTTAGTCGTGCGGTCTACAAGTGTAGACCATTTTTACTACTAAAATAATATCTTTACTGAAAAAATGAATACAATAAATAAATTTAATTTTTTTAACAAAATCAATAAAAATGTTTTCTTTTGGCAAGGGCTATAGAACATAAGTCTTTCTACCGGGGATTAGATGTGGGATTGCTTTTTTTTTTTTCGTTTTTTTTCGATATCAAGGTGGGAAAATAGGGTAAAAGGAGGATCTGTATTCGGAAAGGGTTATCGGCGTGTTTTTGTATTTAGGGATTATGTTGGGTTTTTTTAAGATATTCGTAATTCGACTCGTTAAATGCGAGAAATCGAAGTTTACCTTTAATAGGGATAATTTGGGTAATATGGTAGACGAATACATTTGAAGCGTTATGATGAAGATTTTAGGGGTGTTGAAACTTAGCTACTTTCGAGGTTGTTGATGGTGGCGGTACGTGGGTTGATAAAAGGAATGGAACTGTAAACTAGAATGGGACGGCAAACCATTTTTTTATAAAACATCTTTATTCAGACAGCAGAATTACAATTCTTTACAAATATTTATATTTACAATACATATTGATGGGTTAGTAGTCTGTCATAGGCTATTATTTTGTATATTTTTGTACAGCTTTTTGGTTTTTATAGTCAGACAACGGGTGTGTTTTGCACTCATTACGATGTTTTTTTGACTTCGGAAGTATGATTTTGAAAGATAGTTTTGGGTCTAAAAAAAATCCTAGGTATTTACAGAATGGAGAAGAGAGTACAGGGGACCCATTATTGTATATGGAAGAGGATTAGGTGTAATACGATGGTAGGGAAAAAGAGTTGGGATTTATTAGGATTGATTTTGAGTCTCCACTTGGAAAAGCAAGTGGCGGATTGGTTTATACATTCTTGAAGAGAGTTAAGGGACAATTTTTAATTGACACTATTATAGCAAAATTCGACTTGTACTTTACACGAGTTGAAATATTATATTTATTGACATTCGCTTTTGTGTACTGATGGTATAGAATTTTCGACGTTTAAAAATGTGTTTTACATAACTTGTTACAACTGGAACCATGAATTATTTGCGCATTTTTTCAGTATCTCTTGATAATACTACCCTATCAACAGCTACCGAAAAATATTCTTGAGCAAATAACTCATGGTTCCAGTTGTAACAAATTTTATAAGGCTGGTCTACAACTGTAAATCGCGCGAATAATGGAAGGTTATATTTATGAGGGATTTTTAATATGACATTAATCTTACACTTTGCAAGGATGCTTTTGATTTTATAACTTATTTTGCCGTAAAAGCTTATTGTTTTAAAGGGATTTATTTCTATTGATTTAATATTTGATTACAAGAATTTTGGAACCTCCTTCATCTCATAATTATGAATTGATTTATCTATTCCCAGACTATGTGAATCATTTTTATCAATTCAAAAATTCCCATCTGTTAAATCAGCCGTCTTTCACAATCCGCTCGAATTAATTCCGAATTAATTGTCCGGCCCAATACATCAACAAGCCGATGAAGCAAACGTGAATTTATTGGGCCCGAAGGACGTGACGGAAAGAGTGCATTTCGGTGAAAAAGGCACATTAATGTATTCAAAAAATTTCTGTGTGGAGTAATTATTTCGCAACGCACAATATCACAAGACGTTGTTTACTTTTACGCGATCCGTTTTACATACGCCTATATAAAAAGCCCGATCGGTCCAGATGATCAGTATCAAATTCGACTTTCGGTCTACTTGGGTGGTTATACAATAAGACCGAGGAAAATCATTTTTCGAAAGAGCAAAATGTTCACAAAGGTGAGTAATTAAAATTATATTTATATATGGTTAAAAAAAAATAATAATAATAAAGAAGGTAAAGGATGAAATTATTATTAATCAAGAAATCTTCACGTATTCACCAATTAAATTAAAAAATTAAATGTTGAAAAATAAAAAAAAAAATAATTTTTACAATGTTATTATCTCAAAGCTAAAAACTTCTAGAAATAAAAAAATTAAAACAAGCAACATTATTGCTTTTTCCTAATATTTTTTCATCTAATGAATTTAATTATTTGTTAATAAAACTTGACGTACATATCAACAAATAACTCTGAATTAAATATTTATTTATACTACTCCTATTTTCAAAGTCCTCTCATTTATTAAAAATTCATATTTTTTCTATATATGAAAAAACACATTTTTCATAAAGTTTTGCTTTGCACTATTCAAAAAAGTTTAACAATGTGTTTCTGCCACTTGAAATTAGGCTAAAGGTGGCGCTTGCGTCGTCTTTAATTTATTATGATTAATGTTTTCATTATTAAATAATTCAAGACTTCGAATTTTTACTCCCCAATAGAGCTTTAAAAACTTTTAAAAATAATTCTAAATTCATTTTTTATTGAGAAATATTATTTCCACTATTTTCACAGTTCTCTCATTTAAAGAAATAAACGCTTCTAGAAATAAGAATTTAAAGAGAAGCAATTTTTTTTCTTATTATATAATTATAATGCTATTTCTATATTTCAAAAATTATAAATTAAAAAAATGTATAAAAATGTATAGTTCAAAATATTGACTAATTCTAACTAAAATGTAAAAGTTTTATATTTTGATGAGCTTTACAAATTTGCAACATGAATATTTTCTCTGTCTTATTTCAATAAATATCGCAAAAATATGATTTTCCACATTTTTTATTAAATAAAATCTGAAAATATTGATAATCCATGATTTTTTTCATGTAATCGAAATTGTGGATTTTGAAACTTTTGGTTTTACATTGACCAAAATCATAGATGAATAAAGCTTTAGATTTTGATTAGCTCTAAGTTAATTGAATATTAAACTCTCCTTTTCTCTTTTTAATAATCATCATAAGAAAATGATTTTGTTCATTTTTATTAAATAAAATGCCATTCATTATCTGAAAATATTGATAATCTTGATTTTGCTCATGTGGCAAAAAATGTGTATTGTGGATTGTCAATATATTGAGTTTCGGTTTTACAATGACCAAAATCATATATGAATGAAGTTTTAGACTTTGATAAGCTCAATAAATTTGCAACTTATTGAATATTTAATTCTGTCTCCTCTCAATTATTATCGAAAACATGTGATTTTGGCCATTATTTTGATTAAATAAAATGCCATTCATTATTTGAAAATATTTAAAATGTATGATTTTGCTCAAATAGTCAAAATTGTTATTTGTGGATTGCCAACATTTTTAGTGTTTTGGTTTTAGAAAGACCAAAATCATAAATGAATAAAGCTTTAGAATTTTATGAGCTCTACAAATTTGTAACTTGATTTTTACCTTGATTTTTTATGTGATTTTTCACATTTTTTATCGTTTTTGACTGTTTTTGGCATTTTTTTTTTTTTCGATAGCTCAGTTAGTTTTGATCATAAAATTAAACAATATGTATCAAAATTAAATTAGTATCTGCTACTTTATTTTTACCATCAATGAGGAATTAAAATTAATTATGTGTGCTAAAAATAACACACATTTGTAACCTTTCTTAAAATCATTTAAAGAACGAGTACATATGAAACTATATTAATTTTGAATTAAATAGGATTTCTAATGTGTTTAGCTTTGTGATCAGATATATATTTAAAATTAATAAAACAGAAAATAAATCATTTATGAATTTACATAGTCTATATGCTGGGGCATGTATGTATGAAACAATTGGCCTGCCTCATAGGTTCATTTTTCTTGTGTAGCAAATTTTATTTTCAAGTATTTCTCGAAATTAATGATAAAACAATGTAAACGTGTTTTAACATTTTTTACTACTTTAAAATTAGTTTTTAGTAGTGTAAAAAAGTGAATGTAAAGAAAATATTGGAAAAAAGTCAAGAACTAAATTTATAAAATGAAACTGATTGTTGTGGTATTTATTTTCAGGTATTAGCCGTTATTGCTTTCGTAGCTTACGCTCAAGCTGGTGAATTAGCTCCTGCTACTTCCTACACTTCAATAACTAAACATGCTAAAGCCGCAGTCGCACCAGTAGCTCACGTCGCTCATGTAGCTCCAGTTGCACACATCGCCCATTACGCTCCAGTAGCCCATGTTGCTCACGTCGCCCACGTAGCTCCAATTGCTCACGTCGCACATGTTGCTCATGTAGCTCCAGTAGCTCACTACGCCCCAGTAGCCCACGTCGCTCACGTAGCCCCGATCGCCCACGTAGCCGCTCCAGTCGTCTCTCACGCCAGCTCCTTCTCCTCAGTCAGCCACCAAATCTCTCACGCTGCTCCAGTAGCTCACGTCGCTCCAATCGCCCACGTAGCCCCAATCGCTCACGTCGCCCCAATTGCTCACGTAGCTCCAGTAATCAAAACCGTACAAAAGGAAATCTACGCCGATGCTCACCCACACTACTCCTTCGAATACGGAGTCAAGGATACCCATACTCAAGACATCAAGAACCAGCATGAAGAACGCGATGGGGATGTCGTGAAGGGTTACTACTCCCTCCTCCAACCTGATGGTGTCACCCGTACTGTTCACTACACTGCTGATGACAAAACCGGATTCAACGCCAATGTTGAATACAAAGGTCACGCTGTTCACCCAGAGCAGAAGAAAGTTTTGATCGCTCATTAAATTTCCTCACCCAACTCATCGTTTGCTGTTATGTTTCACATTATATGATCACCTTGTTAATTAATAAAAAATAATATAAAAAATACGTACTGTGTAATTTTTATCTTCAAGCAATAATTAATAACCCACAAATTCGTTAAATTACCTTAAACATGAAATAACACTTTTGTTGGCGCAATGATCAAATTGTATTGATCATTGCTAGTAATTTTTCCTTGTTTAATTTTATTGTAAATTACCATTAATTATCTTAAAATATTGATAATCAATGATTGTATGAATTTTTCTACGAATTTCATCATTTGGTCAAAATTTTAAAGTGTATATTGTCAATATTTTCAAAATTTTGTTTTTACAATGACCAAAATCATAGATCACCAATATTATCAGAAAATGATGTCTTCCAATTTTGGTACTTTTTTACTTTCTTAATATGCGAAGAAAAAAAATTGTGATTCTAAAGTGAATTAAATCGTGGATTACGATTTTGGTTTTAACATGGCCAAATCATGTATAACCAATATTTTAAGTATTTTGGTTTCAACATGATCAAATCGTGGATCGCCAGTATTTTGAGAGTTGTTTAAGACGAAATCATAAATTACTAAAGGACTTCATCGATATATTTTTTTTCATATGAGAAGAAAAACTTTAATCAAATGAGAACCAATTTGCCGAACATATTTGAAAAAAAAAATTATATGAAGAAGAACACGATGAGTAACGGATCTGTTCCGTGCGTTAGTAAATATTTTTCTATTCGAGAAGAAGAACCCTAAACTCAAAATAAAACCAATTTCTAGAAAATATTTGAAAAAAAAAATAAATAAATAAAAAAAAATCACGTTACACATCGTATTCTCGTGTAACGTGAACAAAATTAACTAACCTACAGAAAAGAATAATTAGTTATTTTTTATCAACGTATTAAAAAAAACATACATAAAAATATCATTTTAACTGTTTACAATTGTTGATTTTCAACTGCTGCTTCTGAATAGAAGAATAAGCTTGCAAATGATGATATGGAATGATATTGGGAATTTGCCGAACATATTTGAATAAAATTATATGAAGAATTCCATTTTCTAATCGATAAGAAGAACCCTAAACCCGAAATAAAACCAATTTCTAGAAAATATTTGAAAAAAAAAAAATAAATAAATAAATAAATAAAAATCACGTTATACATAGTATTCTCGTGTAACGTGAAAAAAATTAACTAACCTACGGAAAAGAATAAAAAGTTATTTTTTATCATCATTAAAAAAAATCATACATAAAAATATCATTTTAACTGTTTACATTTGTTGATATTCAACTGCTGCTTCTGAATAGAAGAATAAACTTGCAAATGATGATATGGGATTGGATCCCTTTAATTTTATACAGAAATTATGCTATTTGTTCTTCCTGAACCTGATTATATTTTAACATTTCTAAGCTAAGTAAACTTCTTAAATCTCCAGATAATGTTCACATGGTAATAGCAGAATCTGGGTAACTATTATTAACATCCCTATAATAAATGAATCAGTTTCTTGTATGAACTGAGTTAAAGAATTATGTATATGAAATCTGTGAATGATCAAGTTGATAATTCCAACTTTAATTATTGAATTAATCTTATTCACAGAGAACTGTTAGTTTAACCATTTGCTAAGTCCCATACTTATGTAATTTGAATTTCCTTTTAGCTAAAACCTTACTACGTGGAATCGGCCCGGTAGCGCTACCAGCGATTCGACGAACTTCAATATATCTGTATAGTACGGTGAGTGATTTATACATTTTTGTTTATTCTTACATAAGTCTCTTCGATTTTGTTAATTGTTATATCAACTATATGCAGTAATTATTAACTTGGTCATAACGTTTTGCTTAATTTTGTTTGTTTTCTTTTTTTTTCACATCACTGGATGTTAGCGTAATGTATAGTAATTGAATACTGTTGATTTATTGAACGTCAATGCTACTGTTGATTGAATGTATTGATCATCTTACTGTTGTACTACTGTAAAGATTCATTTATTTACTTTGTATTGGACATGGAAAATACCGTACTTCATTTGTGTACGTTAAGGTGAATTGATTATTTTTTTTTTTTGGAAAATTTAATTATAATTAAATATACTTTGAGTTTTGGGGTATAACCGATTTTTATTTACCGGCAACAAACTGTAATCCAGATTTCCGAATTTTATTGGGCATAATATTAAAATTCGATGGCGCTCTTGTACATCTATTTGAACTTGGCCACTTTATCGGCTGACTGCGGGGTAAATCCATATCAACCGGGACACACATGCCATGGTAAATGAATAGTCGGTCAGTGCCTTGTGGAGTGATAGTTTTTGGGTAATTGGATATAGATATAACAGAGCCTCCGCCTATCTCCTGACATTCCTCCCCTTCAGGTAGAGGAAAGCAGGACGGATAGGCTAAGTCCGACACTTACAAGAGCGGGCGAAAATGTAACATGTCATTTAAACTAATACTATTAAACCAGAACCAATTTACCGAACATATTTGAAAAGAAAATATAAATAAAAATATTATTATAAAATATTTATTTATAATTATCATCCAACTATCCATCAACGTTTGCTGTATTTCAACAGATCCGGTGGATTCGCGCTGGGCTCGGTTTTAAGTAGCTGCTGAAAGCCGCCCTTGAGTAAATTAATTTGCGACTGTAGCCTCAAGTCGACCCCGAACTGCCTTAGCGTTTTCTCGAAGATTGGGTGCAGGTGTTGCAGAGTACCGGGGTCCAAAGTCGGGAAGAAGTGGTGCATCGCGTGATCACCGAACGTCACGAGACTTAACAAACGCGATTTGTACGCTTCAGACTTGTCGATGACGGCATCGAGCTGGTGGAGCCCCCAATCTGTTTCATTCCTAAAACCAAATAGAAAATACAAATAATCGAAGGAATTTATTTTTTTTAATAATTTTGTTTCATTGTAATTTTACTTGAAAATCATATTTTCTTCTTTTTTTGTGGAATATTGTTACTCTTTTTCGAAAGATTATGTTCCCAAAATGCCAGAAGCAGGATTATTTCAGTTCTTAATTTTAAGAACTACATACATACATGATCATTTTTATTGAGATATTTACACAAAACATTACACAAAAATTTACAAGATGGCTATCGACCAGTGGTCTTTCAGTCTCGATTTATTCTTCCTTGATATTTTTTTAAAATTGCAATTCCATATTTCCAGAAGCATTTTTACCCAAAGACGTGAAACACCTCCCCTCTCCCCTTCAAAATAATTATTAAAGCCCCAGAGCCCTGACTGTCGACTAAGGCGTTAAGTTTACATGAGTTTACATGAGTTACGCCTAAGTGGATACATAGGTAGTAAGGAAATTTCAATACTCATACTTAATGAAAAACAAACATTTGCGATTTGTTTAAGTACTTTTAAGACTCGAGTTTTGAGGCTCTTCGACTTGCGAGTCTTTAGACATTCATAAATAATTTATAGCAGCTCCACATTTTTTCATATTTGCCGCTTCAGACGGGCTCCTTGGCGTATTAGGACCCTCCCGCAATGTGGGCTCTAACGCCATTATAGTTTCTCCACTGTTTTTACTTCCTTTTAACTTTTAAGTAAATAAATTTTTACCTGACAGCGTCTCCATCGTGAAAAGATTCCGGATGGTGATGGCCTGCGTTCAAACCAATGAAGCCAAACAGGAAACTTGCCACGAACATGATGGCGTTCCATTTCAAAAACACGACCAGTAACGGATCTGTTCCATAAGTTGCCATCGCTAAAGGGAGGCACAGTGGAATCAAGGATTCCAGCGAAATATTTGACATTTTCATCTTAGATAATCTAAAAATATAAATAAAGAAAATTATATAAAAATATATATTACAGAATTATTTATAACTGAGGCTTCTACATCGTTATACGTCTCTGAGCAAAATGGACAAAATAACACTGCATTAATATTAACAGAGTTTCAATGTTGATGCAAGGTTATTTGTGAACGCTTTTTATAGTGGGCGTATTACGAAAGATTACAACACTTTTTTAAATGTGCTTGTAAAATAGGATAATATGAAAAAGTGTTTCATTTACAATATTTTTAACAAAAAATAACTTAAATAATAGCGGTAAATAATTTATTTAATACACATTTCTTGTAAAGTATATGGTACTTCTAAAAATTTCGACATTAATCCTGAAATATTAAGAGAAATATTTTGATTGGAATGAATTGGTTTTTGCTTCATATATGATAAATTCAAGGAATCTTCTACCATCAAAGAGTACATTAAGAATTGAAGCAAGTTTGCATCTGCTATTATTCCAACTGCATCTGCTACCATTTCATTTGGATTCGACGAATAACTCAATCAATCAATTTATTTCATTTGGAAATGTGACAGATTGCTCGAACCAATTAAAACAAACAATAAACTATTTGTTATTTTATTCTAAGAAGTGACAACTAGCAAAGAATATACAGGGTGTTCCACGACGTGACTGCCATAGTTTGGGAGTGTGTTGCTGAGGTGATTTAAAGTCAATAATATCTAATGAATATATACCCAAAACGGTATCTAACCGAGCTACAAGTATTTGAAGTTTTAGATAATAAGCCTACTAGTGTGGATATTAGTTTCTAATTCAATAAAGCAGTTTATTTTTAAATGGTCTTTAAATTAGTAAGGATTTCCTACTACTACTACTTATTTAAAATACAAGCATTTTAAATAAGTAGTAGTAGCGCGGTTATAATAGCGTTTTGGGTGTATTTTCTTTGGACTTTTCTGACTTTAAATTACTCCAGCAACGCACCCCCAAGCTATGGCAGTCACATTCTGGGACACCATGTATAAAGAATTATAGCAATTTTCGATCTATTGATGTTAAAAACCCGTTGCTATAACATCTGCTGCTGCTGATGATGGTCTTGGTATGAATGATAGGAATGTGAATCCGAAAATAATGATATGGGATTTTAGCTACTATTTCTTTAGTAAATTTGACTGGTTGCTCGACTCTACTACAATAAAAAAAAATATTTGACTTTCATCTCCTCATAAGCTACAAGAATCAACGATTAAGTCAAGAATTGTAGCAAGATTACATCTAGATGCCGCTGCTGTAAACTCTACTGCTCCTGGAATGAATGTAAAGGATGAATCCGAGTTTTAAAATGATAATGTCATTTTCGATCCTGTCAAAACAAAAAAAAATGTCTTTCTTCTCCTCAGAAGCTATTAGGTGCGCACTAATTTCCTGCTGTTTTGCAAGAGATGACTTCAGTAGTAAGTGCTGGTCAATTATGACATAATAAAAACTTCATGAACCAAGCTTAGACATATGGCAAACAAAACGCGTTGACACATTAATGATTTTGTTGTTGCGTCATATACTTTTGGTTGTCTAAATTTGTCTGATTTTTGGGGCAAATAATCGTCATTTGCGCCAAGTGTTACTTTTCCTCTTTCATTCGAAGAAAACAGTGGCTGGAGCGCATCGATAACTACAAAAAGGTTACGAAGATGCTGCTCTAGGTGAATTTTGTCGCGTCAAAGACGGTGATTTCGATGTTGACGACCGTTCGCGTGAAGGAAGGACAAAAACCTTCGAAGACGCTGAATTGGAGGCATTGCTCGATAAGGATCCGTGCCAAATGCAAAAGGAGCTTGCTTCAGCATTAGGAGTTACCCGCCAAGTCAAGCCATTTCCAAGCGATTGCGTGTGATGGGAATGATTCAAAAACAAAGAACTTGGGTTTCTTATGATTTAAAGCCAAGAGACGTTGAGCGTCGTTTTTCGTTTGAGAACAACTGCTCCAGCGGTAAAAAAATGAAGGGTTTTCATCATTGCATCGTTACGGGTGATGAAAAATGGATCCATTGCCCGGTCATGCTTCTACGTCGTGGGCTCGACCGAATATTCACGCTGTGAAGGTTTTGCTGTGTATTTGGTGGAACTAGGGCGGTGTGATTTATTATGACCTATTGAAACCGAACGAAACCATCACCAAGGAACGGTATCGAATTCAATTGCTGAGATTGATCACAAAACAGCCACAATATGAGCAGAGGCATGGAAAAGTGATTTTACAACATGACAATGCTCGGCCTTACGTTGCCAAACCCCTTAAAACCTGCTTAGAAACGCCCCAGTGGGAAGTCCTACCCCACCCAGGTATTGCGCCGTCCGATTATTACTAGTTCAGTTCGATGGCATATGGTATGGTTAGTCATCAGTTTCGCTCATATGAAGACATCTCAAAATGGCTTATTTCGTGGATAGCCTCAAAAGACGAACACTTTTATCGTGACGGAATTCGAGCTCTATCTTAAAGATGGGAAAAAGTTGTCGCTGGAGATGGACAATATTTTGAATGATCTATTTGTAACCATGTTTTCACTATAAAGTTGCAGTTTAATCAAAAAACAGCCAGAACTTAGTAGCATACCTAATACAACTATCAAGAATTAAATCAAGAGCAAAATCGCTGTATCTCTGCTGCACCTGGAATTAATGAAAATGAGGAATCCTAGTCTAAAAATGCTGATGCAATTTCTTTAGGAAATATGCCAGGTTGCTCAATCTTCTTAAATATGTTGATATGGGGAATTGGATCATCAATATACTAAACATTTTAATATTTCTAAACAAAAATGCGACGATATGGAACTGATAATCAATATACTAAACATTTTAATAATCATAAACAAAAAAAGTAGAGGAATCCTAGCTTGAAGATGATAATATGGGATTCGATCTCTTTTATATGGAACTGATGTCTTACCAATTTATTCATATTAAATGTGATCGTCTTTATACTAAACATTTGTTTAACTTTTCTAAACAAAGGCAACTTCTTAAATCCTCACATGGGAATAAAAGAATTTGGGAAGCTATTATTTACTTATCTACCCACAAAACATGTTTAGGAGATGTTTTATTTAAATAATTAATGCTTTTGAAATTGTGAAAGATTGAAATGAAATGAAAACTGTTTGCCATGTTCTTCTCACCTCATTAGCAGAGCTATATGAAAAAGCATCAACCAAACCAATGGCGCTTTAATAACCGAAGAAATCTTCTTATTTTTTATTGGCAGGTATTCCAAAAGCGGTTCGAAAGTCGATATTTCCAAATCGTAGATGGTGTTGGTTAACAAGTGATGGCTCAAGGCGTGTGATATCCTCCATTCTCTAAACATAAAATAAAACATGATATGTTTAATTAAAATATGTTTTAAATGAACAAAAGGAATTAATGGGCGTGTTTATCAAGCATAAGAGTCGAGAGTTTATTGCAAACTATTAGGAAGTTATTTGATGATCGATATATTGAAGGTAATAACAGAAAAAATAATAATAAATGCGAGGCTTTTATTTCAATCTAAGTAGAGAAAAATTTTTGTTGAGGACAATTAAGAACGAGCATTCTTAATTGTTCTCAACAAAAAATATTCTCTACTCAGATTGAAATAATTTGTTGAGAACAATTAAGAACGAGCAATCTTAAATGTTCTCAACAAAAAATATTCTCTACTCAGATTGAAATAATTTGTTGAGAACAATTAAGAACGAGCAATCTTAAATGTTCTCAACAAAAAATATTCTCTACTCAGATTGAAATAATTTGTTGAGAACAATTAAGAACGAGCAATCTTAATTGTTCTCAACAAAAAATATTCTCTACTCAGATTGAAATAATTTGTTGAGAACAATTAAGAAAGAGCAATCTTAAATGTTCTCAACAAAAAATATTCTCCACTCAGATTGAAATAAAAGCTTCGCATTTATTAAAAGTAATATTTTTCAAATATTATTTTTCTGTCCGTTTTTTGTTTAGAACAATTAAAAACGAGCATTCTTAATTGTTCTCAACAAAAAATATTCTCTACTCAGATTGAAATAATTTGTTGAGAACAATTAAGAACGATCAATCTTAATTGTTCTCAGCAAAAAATATTCTCCACTCAGATTGAAATAAAAGCTTCGCATTTATTAAAAGTAATATTTTTCAAATATTATTTTTCCGTCCGTTTTTTGTTTAAAACAATTAAGAACGAGCATTCTTAATTGTTCTCAACAAAAAATATTCTCGACTCAGATTGAAATAATTTGTTGAGAACAATCAAGAACGAGCAATCTTAATTGTTCTTAGCAAAAAATATTCTCCACTCAGATTGAAATAAAAGCCTCGCATTTATTAAAAGTAATATTTTTCAAATATTATTTTTCCGTCCGTCGCCGGACTCGAACATTTACACCGGAGATCCCAACCGGGTCTATACGTTGTGATTAATTTAAGTTTACAACTTTGTAATTATATAAGGCACAGCTGTACTGACGAGTGATGAATCCCGAAATACATGTCTGCAGATAGCCTTATAGTGTGTAGTTTTTAATTTGTTTGTTTTGTTCTTTGCATTAAATATTCACAAATCAAAAAGATGTTGTATTATACAATATCTTATTGCTATGCAACAGTGAATGTCCAATGTGTAATTTAATGTTTGGCGGGGTGCAGGCCCGGGAAGTAGTTGTTTAATATACATTTTTTTTTCAAGTACGTAAGAAAAAAATGTCACAGTAGCTGAAGGGAAAATGATTGATTAATAATTAATTATTTTCAAATTCTTTTTATTTAATTTATTAACGGTAATCAATATTGGGAAGTTGTGATAGTGAACTTAACAGGCACTACAGGTATAATAAATAATTAAAAAGTACCTGTTAAAATCCCCAAAATTTAATTTCTAATTAGCCGATTATTATTGTCGTCGAAGATGAGTTAATGGCTGTCATTAGCCCTTATCATACTTTTTGTTTACCGAGGCGCACCGTCTAAGTACACAAAAATAAGAAATGCGCACATATTTGCGCATTAATAGACAATTGGTGCTTTGGATTATTTTCTTTGTTCCGAAGGGAAAATGTTCAGTTATAAAAATGTTGAACTCTTGGAGAATGTCTAAGCGAATCAGTCTCCATCGAACCAGAAAAGAAGTCAGAACAATAAAAGGGCTTTGAGTGTCGTTAGAGAGGAGTTCATTATAAAATTTAATAATTATTATTTCTAACTCTAAGTATGATAGCAAAATTGCGAACCGCAATGTTAGCTTGACAGATTAAACATCATCATAATTAATCAATTGATTTTTCAATATTCGAAAATTCTTGACCTTACCTGACCGTCAAAAACGACAATTGGAAATAAAACATCCTGAAATTATCCCTTTGGTGAAAATAACTGTGCGCCGAAATGACCGTAAAGCACAGACACGCCCCAGCAGAAAACAGCAGCCAGAGGGAGTTCAAATTGCTGTACAGAATCGCGAGCGTGAAAGTCAGAATGAAGAGTCCGTCGATGATGGCGTTGGTCTTCCAAATTTGCGTGTCGGGCTTTTTCGACAGTTCCTCCCTTACGTTGTTTTTCAGTGTCCTGTAAAAGCCATCCTCCTTGAATGTATACGGAGCGTGTCTTTTGGTGGTGGCTTTCTTCACGTGAAACTTCTTCAGCAGAGCTTCCGCTTTCGGGAAAATGTGGTGGGTTTCGAAAGCTTCAGTAATGTCAGTGCCCTGAAAAAAGTTGGATATTTTAAATCCTAATATCACAATAACTAATTGGAGACTAATTAAATTTGTTGCCTTAGAGAAGCAAAGGAAAATAAATTTGTAGCGAGTAGATAATCGCGATTAGTAGGCTATATATAGCTTAATATATTTTACTTATTTATCATTCCATGAAAAAAATTGACGGATGTTTAAAGGCGTTAATAGTATTGTTAAAAAGCATTTTTTACTCGTGGATGTCAGGGAATGGGATAGCAGAGCTTCTGCTTTTGAAAAAATATGATACATTTAGCAAGCCTCAGTAATATATACAGGGTGGACCATTTAATGTGTTTTCAGAAAATATCTCCGAAACAAGAAACTTAAAAAAATGACCCAAACAAAAAATGATTGTATACTTTAAAATAGATTAATCCTTTGACTACCACTATCAACATTTAATTATCCATGACAAATATAAATTGTCTTGTATCCCACAAAACCCTAACAATACTTCTAAATTTTCCCACCTTTCGTTAACAATTCATCAATTCATACGAGGGTAGCCCCAGTAGTATCTGGCCTGTCAATAGATGATGGTAGCTGTTTGAAAATAAAGACAATGGTATAAAGCACCAACCATAGAAAGCTTATGTTCGTAGTTTAGCAACGCTACGTTGTTTAGTATTTGTTTGGCAGCCATTAATAATAAACGTCCTTAGTGAATTTTTGAACATGAAAAAAAATTGGACATCATTATGTAACACAATACTTTGATTTGAAAGACCTTAGTCAAACCAATATCAAAACAGAGCTGGTTTCTACTCTAGGGGAGTCTGCTCCTTCATATACCATAGTAAAATATTGGGTAGCAAAATTTAAACGAGGCTGTACGAGCTGTCAAGACAAACATGGCAGCGGTGGACCAAATGAGTTTATTAGGCCAGATATGGTGAAAAATCCACAAGATGGTATTGCATGACCATCAGCTGAAAGTGTGCGAGCTACAGACATGATAGGTATTTCAAAAAGTGCTGTTTATCCCATACTGACAGAATGAGAAAGCTGTGCGCAAGATGGGTGTCGCGATTGCTCACAGTTGAACAAAAACAGCGTCGTGAGGATGTTTTATTTGAGTGTTTGGTGAAGTTTCACAGCAATAAGGCCAAGTTATTACGTTGATTCATAACCATCGATGAAACATGGGTCCATCATTAAACGTCGGAAACGAAGGAGCTGCCAAAACCATGGACTCAAATGGGAGGATCGGCCCTAAAGAAGGCAAAAACAGTTCCATCTGCAGGCAAGGTTTTGGCCTCTTTTTTCGGGATGCCAGTGGAATAATTTTTATTGCAGCGTTTGAATTATGAAATCGCGATTGCTCACAGTTGACTCAAATGGGAGGATCGGCCCTAAAGAAGGCAAAAACAGTTTCATCTGCAGGCAAGGTTTTGGCCTCTGTTTTTTAGGATGCCAGTCGAATAATTTTTATTGCAGCGTTTGAATGATGAAATCAGAAAAAAAAGCGGCTGCATTTGGCGATAAATAAAGTTTTGTTTCATCAAGAAAATCCACCAGTTCACACATCCGTTATGGCGATGGCGAAAATCAATTAGTTAAAGTTCGAATTGCTTCCTCATTCGGTAGATTTAGCACCCTCGGATTATTTTGTTTCCAAATTTGAAAAAATCGCTTGGTGGTAAAATATTTGGCAGCAATAAAGAGATGAGAGTCTGCGGTTGATTGCTGTTTAGAGGAACTCGACGATTCTCACTATAAATAGGGCATAGAAGCTATCAGACATCAATGGGAAAAGTGTATCGAGCTAAAAAGGAACTATAAAGAGAAATAAAGTATTTTCTTCAATTTTTTTTGTTTTGTTTGTTAGGCTGGGTCTGGTCTGGAACTACCTTCGTGTCATTATAATTACGGATATAGACAAAAACAATCATGACCTTTAGATAAATCTACAAGAACGAGACAAAAACAGGCAGAAATTTTTAAAAGTGATGATAGAAAGAATGTTGCAAATTGTAGGGTAGTTTCAATCCAGTTTATAATACCAAAACTATCATGACCTTTAGATAAATCTACAAGAACTAGACAAAACAGGCAGAAATTTTTAAAAGTGATGATAGAAAGAATGTTGCAAATTGTAGGGGAGTTTCAATCCAGTTTATAATACTAAAACTATTCGATAAAATTATTTCAGATCAAATGATGTTTTCATGTAGGAGTGTTATATCAGATGAGCAACAAACACGGTTTTTGCTATGGGAGGTCTACGGTATAAATTTACTAGTATACAATGCTTACATTATTACTTCATTTGAAAATAGTTATCAGGTTGATGCTGTGTGTACAGACTTCTCTAAAGCGTTCGACCGTGTTTCTCATTCTATATTGATAAATAAATTGGAACGTACGGACTTTGAATCATCGATAACTAAGTGGCTCTATAGTTTTCTGGATGGTAGAATACAATATGTAAAAATTAACAACTTCATCTGTAGAGATATTAACGTCACCTCGGGTATTCCTCAAGGATCTCACTGCGGCCTAATCTTGTTCCTATTATTTATTAATGATTTGAATAAATACATAAAATGTTGTAAATATCTTTTATTCGCAGACGATTTTTTTCGGAAAATAGATAATAGTTCAGATATCACGCTCCTACAAGTCGAAATAGATAACATTTACGATTGGTGTGTGGATAATGATTTGTTTCTGAATATTAGTAAATGTTCATCAATTTCTTTTGGTAGAGGTAATATTTCAAAAAATATTTACTCTATCAATTGTATCGACTTACCATCAGTCGATCACATTAAAGATCTTGGAGTGATATTTGACACCAGACTAACATTTTATAAATATATTGATACTATCTGTTGAAAATAATTACAGACACTTGGTTTTATTACTCGTTTTTCTAAGGACTTTTCTGTAAATACTCAAAAACTACTTTTTATCACATTAGTGAGATCACAACTAGAATATGCTTCTTGTATTTGGTCCCCTTATTATAATGTCAAAAATTAATCAAATCGAATGAGTCCAGAATAAGTTCCTATTGTCAATATCATTCAAAAATGGGGTTGCCGTAGTTATATGTTGGCCTCGCTTCAATTGAATTCGTTGCGAGAAAGGCGTGTGTGTTGATCTGTTTGTACTGTACAAAATAGTACATAGTTTGATAAGTTGCAGCGAGCTGTTGGGTTTGTAAAAATTTAATATTCCATCTAAAAAGACCAACGATCGATAGCCGTTTAAAGACAATATATTATATAGCATCAAAAAATCTATTGTTAATTTATTTGATATAGAATATATATATATATATATATATATATATTTATTTTTCCAAACCATTCTATATAAAATAAATTAACGATAGAATTTTTATGCTATATAATACATTGTCTTTAGAATGTATATCAAGGAAGAACAAACTAACATAGATTTTATTAAATGCTATGTTCAATTAAATAAAATAAACTGTAAAACAATATAATAATATAATATTCCCTGTATATAAAATAATCTAGTTATTTAATTTATTAAATTAAGTGAATCAACATTTCGGAATTTTTAATTTTAATTAAATACTTACTTTTGTCACTTCTATCCAAAATTTTCCACCCGGATGCCTTTCGGCGAAGCTGCTCAAATCGTAAATATCATCGTGGATCCTCCACAAACCCTCCGCGCCGTCATGCTTTTGTTTGTCTTGCAGCCACAATTCGACCGATTTATCCGCCGAATGTCGGTTTTCGGGGTATTTGAAGCCCAGAGTGGATTTCACTAAATCGCGTGGAGCCATATCGAGAACATACAGCTAATTACAAGAAACGCTTGTATTAATTACAAGGTTCCATTGAACTTAAATACAAGTAACGTTTTTTAATCAGTTGCTCCGATGTTTGTTCGTTTACGGATCAAATGAGTGGCACTAGTTGTTCAGATAAGGATGTTTGTATTGGTGCAGAATTTATCTTTAATTAAGTGATAAGGAATTCATAATATAAACGTTGAATAAGCTTTATATAATTGCTTCGCTCATATCATTTATGCAGGGTCTTGCACTCCAGATTCTTCGATAGCTCTGTTACTGGTTACGTTAGTACTTTGACATTTTGAAGACATAGGATGTACTTCAGGGAAATATTTTTATTATACAAGGTGTCCTAAAAAATAATTACGTTATGATATGTTTTTTTTTATTGTTTGATACACATTTTATTCATTATTTTGGTGGATTTTATGATTTTCTACATACGCCTAAAATGTTTAATTAAGCCTGTTCAGTAATACCATTGCAAAAAAAATCAATTTTGCGCCATTGGTTAAAAAAATAGTATGTTGTGAATAAAATTATACATGGTACTTATTAAATAAAGTCTAACATTCCCAACAGTTAAATTTTATTGATATTGATAATACAGAGTATCCAAAAATTAATATCAAACTTTTCAAATTTGAACGTATTTTATTTTTCTTATTTTAAATTAAATATTTGTATATCATTCCATGCAGAATTAAAAAATAACATTTTATTCTTAATTAAGGTTGTTCAATTCTTAACAGATTAAATGTTATTTGCAAAAAACTGACTTTCTCGACCATTTCAATGGCTCGACGAATAAAGCAAAAGTTAATCCATTGATAATGGTCACTTTGTGACCGAAATGTACATTTGGTAATCCAAATAAAAGTGTGAAGAAAGATTATTAGTGCTTTATTCGTCGAATTAATTTGATCTTCACGTAACTCAATCAATCAATTTATTTCAATGGCTATTTTGATAAATAAAAGTAGGAGATTGTCTTTCATATGTTTATTAATTTTTAATTGTTCATTTTAAAGATATCGATTATTATACGTCCTATCTAAGTTTGAAAAATTGCATACTTATAACTTCTGAAGTATAAAATATGCACGTTTTACGTTTATATTTGCATTCAAATTGTTTACTATTGTATTTAAAATTAGTTAGTAATAGATATAAATTTATTGCATTTTACATGTATGTCTTATAGTTGTAAAAATGGTATATTCCGTTAAATAAATAAATATTGTACTTTTTTAACATAAATTCAGATATATAAAACAAAAATATCATCCTCATCAAATCGTTCAATCCTCAAAGGATTATGGCCACGTATTAATTTAGCATATTTTTTTAAATCCACTTCTTGAGAGGAATGTTCCTCTTTTTCTTCTCTTTCTGTTTTCATAGGTTTGCGTGTGTTTTGGCTGCGTTTGTTATTTTTTCCATTCTTTCCTGTTTCTGCATGCTTCTTTCCAGTTTCTAATTCCCACTCCCGTGCTTATTCTTCTATATCCTTCTGCCAGCTTCTGTCTTGGTCTTCCTCTCCTTTTTTTTCCAGCAATAGAATCGAATTGTGTTATTCGTTTAATCACATCGGTGTTTATTCTTCTTATTATTTGGCCTTCCGACTTCAGTCATTGTGCCTTTATGCGTCTTATTATGTTTTCTTTTCACAGTTTGTCTTCTTTTTATTTATTTGTCTTCATTCATGTTTCTCCTGTGTATGTTATATTTGGTCCTTATATTGTTCTCAATATTTTCCTTTTTTGTATCTTTAGATCTTCCTCTTCTGTTTTGTTCATCGCTATGGTTTCCATTCCATGCGTTATTGCTGGTAATATCAAGGTCTTTTATAATTTTATTTGTGTTGGTGTTCTATTTTGTTTGCTTTTTAATTGTTTTTTTTTCTAACGTTGTTTGGCGCCCTTTTAAAATTCGTTCCTTTATTCCGTCTGCAGACTGCACACCTAAATATTTAAATGTGGAATTTCTATATTGCTGTTTGTAATTCTTTATTAATACTGTTATCA
This sequence comes from Philonthus spinipes, assembly GCA_963082785.1. Lineage (NCBI taxonomy): Eukaryota > Metazoa > Arthropoda > Insecta > Coleoptera > Staphylinidae > Philonthus > Philonthus spinipes. The sequence continues at coordinate 13,930,760 of OY720307.1, read as the reverse complement.
GCTTTTCTTCCTAGACACACGTATTTTGTTTTTTCTTTGTTGGTTTCGAGACCTTATTTAGCTGCTACTGTTGTTAATTTGTTTATCACTTTAATTAATTCACTTTCGGAGTTTGCTAGAATTGCTGTGTCATCTGCGTAGGTTATTGCTTGTATTTGTTAATTGTTGAGGCTTCTACTTTGTTATACATTGTAATTCAATTTTAATAAATAAAACACTTTTTTACTTCATTTATTGCTTGCTGGTTGTTTGAGTATGATTCTTGCTTGTATGTTGTCTGTTTTTATTTTACATGTTAGTTTCTCTCATTATGCCTTCGAGTGCCAAGTTAAATGGGGTTGGGGTGATTCTGTCGCCTTATTTTACTCTTTTGTTTGTTTCAAATGATTCGCAAGTGGTTCCTTGGAATTTTACTTTGGCCCTGATATTTTTTAGTGTCAGTGTTATCATTATTTTCAGTTTTGTTGGTATTCCTAATAGGTCCAATATTTCTATCAGCTTTGTTCTGTTTATTGTATCAAAAGCGTATTTGAAATAAACAAAGATAATATGTATTTCCTTACGTTTAGAGGTCCCTTAAGTCCATTCCATCAAATTTTGAAAAATGCTGTGTTCGTTTTCGCGATAGCGCAAAAACGGCAAAATGAATTGAACCCAAACGTTATATCCAAGCTTTTTTTAACAGCGAAATGAAAACTTCACTTTTTAATGTGAATTGAAAAGCTTTTAGTCACAATCAAAACTCATTAAGTGCGACTTTACTCCTTGCGTTTTTTTATTTTCCACAATTGTTAGGCAATCGATCACAATGTAGAATATTTCAAATAAAAGTTGTATATCTTGAATAAGTAAGTTTTTCCTTTTATTAACTTTTTGTTGTAACATCTGAAATTCTTGAGTGACACTCTAAGCGATTATTCATTTTTTTTTTAATCGGATTGAAAAATGTTTCAAATAAATATTGTTAATCTTCGAAAATGAAATACTTTTTGTTATATAACTTTTTATTTTAGGATCGTTGTTTTTATTTTATAAGCGTAAAAACATTAAATACAATTCATTAAATCTTACTTTTGTCTCTTATGAAGTTTTCACATCATTGTTCATTTTCGAGTATTCGATTTTTGTCCATCGCCCAATTGACACGAGATACTGTGCGACAGTATAATGTAATAACTAACGAAACCCCCGATTATAACTACACTCCGGATAGAAATTCAAACAGTATTACGATGTAACATCACACATTGATAAAATAATAATATGCAATAGGCCGGACATAACACTGCAAAACAATGCAAATAAGGAAACGTATTTAATAGATATTGCTAATCCAACTGACCACAACATCTCAAAAAATACACAGAAAAAATAAATACACTCCCCTCGCAATAGAACTAGAAGGAATATGGAATCAGAAGCAGATACATATAATCCTCTTCATACAACAACAGGAATCACATAAAAAATTTACGTTACACCTATAACAACTCAGATTAAATCCATCAATGCACCAACAAATTCAAAAAAGGAGTGATATTGTAAGCCTATTGCAGTTGAGATTGTGAGACAATTCTTAAGACAATAGTGTCTCTGTGCGAACTGTGAGTGAATAATAACCAGTGAAAAATAGGAGGACTGGTAATAAAAATAATAATAACATTATTATGCCCAACAAAAATCCATTTTCAGGATATATTACATAGTATATAAAAAATATAATCATTTTTTAACAGTAAAATAATAGAGAATTGATAAATAAGTTGAAAGTGTCCCGAAAGCAAGTTAAAATTAGTCAAGTTCTCCGTGACACCCTGGAAGTAGCCGGTGGAACTACAAGGAGGGAAGAGGTCGCCCTATGTTGACCATGCATTTATTAATTATTTTCAAATCACTTTTATTTAATTTATTTATTTATTTATTTTAATTTAGGTTTTATGTAATTGTGCTATTTATAGAGGTCCTGTGTCAGGGTCTTTTTACAACCCGACCATTTTCTGTACACCTTGTATATATATATATATATATATATATATATATACATCAAGGAACTAACTTCACATGAAATTTCATAAAACAATTAACTAAGCTATTTCAAACTAATTTCTCATATTTTCTCATCACCTTATCATCATCATCAAACAAACAGAGGATTGGAAAGATCTCATGTCACTTTAAAGAATATTTAAAACACTATATTAATGATTTCAATAAAAACACTTTCTTTGCTAATTTATTTGTTACCAGATGTACACTTTTTGCTGTAGTAGATTCAAATTTGAACATTGATATTTTTATTTCATCATTAAATAATATACATAAAGGCATCAACTTCACTTATGAAATAGAAAATAACAACTCCCTGTCCTTTTTGGAATTTTTAATAAGAAGGAACAATGATAAATTAGATTTTGATATTTTTAGGAAACCAACCCACACTTTTAAATACATTCATTCCGAAGCCTTTGCACCAATTAAATATAAACTATCTGCTTTTAATAGCATGATTAGAGCCTTTAGTATTGCGTTGTCACCCGAAGCAAGAGAAAAAGAACTCAAATTAATCCACGCAATAGCTTCAAACCTCAAATATAATAAAAATACAATTCAAAAACGGATTAATAGACATTCACATAAACATAACATTTTAAATAATAATAATATCTTTATTTCCTCAACAGACCTAAGTCTAATTACAAAGGAAAATACAAGTTCACGTATAATCTAAACATGAATATAATTACATATAATTACTTACATACTAATTGGTATAAATTACAATTAAAATTAAAATAAAGACGCTTGCAAATTATTAATAAAGTCATTCTGGTTTGATGAGAAAAAATCGACTGCATATTGTACTTAGTGATATTTTGTTAGCATTTTATACAAAGAAAAACGTGAATGATGAGTGGTTCTAGGCGTATCATAGTAAAAAGTTCTACAGCTTCTTGAGAACAATCGCGGCACAGTAAAATTAATTTGACTTAAAATGTTAACATTGTCGGTTTTATGATGGATAATTTTATACAATTCTTTAATTAAAATAAGCCTATGCCGATCATAGATGCGAGGCATATTAAATTCAAGTAATAGCTCATTATATCGAACATCGTATGAAGGATATGAACCATATTTACGTAAATATAAATGTCGTAGGAACCTCTTTTGTACTTTTTCAAGCATATCAATATACGATTTACATTCAGGAGACCAAACAGAAGCGCAATATTTAATTTACTTACTATTAACGAGTTGAACAAGATTTTAGCAGTGGTGTCAGAACGAAAATCTTTACAATTACGTGTAATGAAACCCAATAACCGCATGCTTTCAATGTGTGTCCTAAATTTAAGCTGGTCATCAAAATGTATACCTAAATGTTTAAAGTATTTTACTCTTTTAATAACGGAATCATTAATTTTGTGGTGAAATATTTTCTGATTTTTTTATCTATAATAGCTAATTACACGGCATTTTGATATATTAATGGATAATCCGTTTTGGTTGCACCAATAAGTTAACTGGTTCAGATTATTTTGAAGACGTATACAATCAGAAACATTACGTATTACACTAAACAGTTTAATATCATCTGCATGAAGCAGATGATCACAGTCCAATATTTTTGCAACTCGATTAATAAACATAAGGAACATTAAAGGGCCGAGATTGAAACCTTGAGGTATCCCACTAGTTGCAGTGTATCTATTAGTTTGAATGTGTATATCGATCGAAATGCAACCTCATTAATAAGAACAGAAACAAAAAAGAAACAAAATATGTCCGAGTAGGTAATTGAAAATAATTTCAAAAAATTATACAACAAATTCAATCTAACATCAGCTTACTATGTAAATACAAAATTAAGTAACTTACAGGGGAACACTTTTAATAAAATAGACAATTTCGAAAAATCATCTATTCCATCAATTGTCTTAACAAGATACAAATAACATGTTGCACACATTAAATATCAGAATCCAGATAAATCTGAGGTCGCTAAACAAGTAGATGAAACAGTTTAGACTAAATAACTTAAGATTATTGAAACAATCCTCACAATGTTAATTAAATATGCTTGAGGCAATTGAGATGAAAAAACATAAAAATAAACTGTTAATTTTTGATTTAAATCCACTTAAAAATGTATTATTAGATTTACTGTACATTTACAATATCTTATTTTGGACTTTCATAATAATCTTGCAACCCCTTTAAACCGCCTTTAAACTTACCTGCTCACCCAAATCAATACTTACAGCTAAATAGGTTTCCCAACTAATAATTATACCTGCCTGCACCGACACCCACTAATCCACCCCCTTTTTCTGTACATATATAAGTGTTAAATTTAATTTTGCTAATTAGCTTCAACCATTTGAAATCCGAAATGTACATCTGGTAACAAATAAAGTAGTGAATAAAGGATTCTAAGTGTTTTTATTCAAGTTATTATCATCTTCACGTAACTCTGTCAACTCAAACTATATTAATGATAAACAACACAATTGGGATAAATGCATACCCATTGCAATGTTCTCATACAACTGTCATATTTAAAAATCAACTCAATATTCCCCATATGGATTAATATTTGGCTGTAAACCTTTTCTTTCTAGTTGAGAAATAGGTCAACCTTTTATAAATTATTCATATGATGATTATAATAGTAATTTGAAACAAAAACTGAACATCTCTCACAGTTTTGCAAGAGAAAACCTAATTAACCTTTTCGTCACATTTAACGGCTGACACTCGTCATGTGCATGTTTTGGCATATTTAAAATTGCTTGACTTGTCTTGGCTTATCATTTAATTAATTTAAAGCATGCTTTATGTCCAGTCGCAATTACATATATAACTAAAATAACTGCATTCTTATATACATAATACAATAAATTAAAAAAAATTTCAGATGTAAAGAAATCTGTCAATAAATTGGTACCTAAAGGGTTAAATCTAAAAATTACTCAAAACAATATTATGATAAAACAGTTCATAATCATAAAGTAAGTGATATGATTATGGCAATGATTTATGATAAAATAAATCATTGCCATAATCCTAAATGAAATAAAAAATTATCAGCTAAATTCATTGGCATCTTTGAAATAGTAGAGATTGTTTTATAAACGTAAACCAAACAATGCTTTTATTAAATTCAATATTACTTTACATAACTTAATCAGCTGCACGAATTTACTCACAATCACTTCCAGATCAATTAAAGGGATTGCATTTCTTGTTCCTTTTGTTCTTGAAAGTCCGCAAATTGAGAATTTTCGGTGTCCGTGTGTGCATTAACATAATATGAAATTCTGCAGCGATTCTTTCGCAACGGCATCACGAAACTTGTCTTACTTTTACGCGCCGTGAGATATGTATAAAAAGCGCCAGCGCCGGACATTCAGTATCAATTGATCATTCACTCCAATAAAACAAACCACCACAGCGAGACAGCGATAATAAACATGTTCTCAAAGGTAATTTTTATTTATAACAAAAAATATTAATAATTATTTAATTGAGTTAAAAGAAAATAAACATTTCAACCATCTTTATAACTATTTAATATATATTTAATGGGTGGTTAATTAATTTAATTTGATGATAAGAGTTTTGCAAAGATGGAAAATCTAACGCTCACCATACACTGTAAGCACTGTAAACTTTTCTTTACATGTTTACTTTCAATTCCCAATAAATATGGGGTATTAAAATTATTATTTATAAATTAATTAAATATTTGTTAGTTGAAGAAAAACCCCTACACCCATATGGGTAGAAAGGGTCATTGAATTTATATAATATATTTGAAGAAATACTACTACTAAATCTTTATTATCTGAGAAAAATGATACATTGTATATAATCTAACATGATTGAAGTTTATATTATATTATATTATATTATATTATATTATATTATATTATATTATATTATATTATATTATATTATATTATATTATATTATATTATATTATATTATATTATATTATATTATATTATATTATATTATATTATATTATATTATATTATATTATATTATATTATATTATATTATTTTACAATTAATAACAATCTGTAATTAAAAAATACAATAATACATTGAATCGATTTAACAAATAATTAAACTAATATTTCCTTGACTAAGTATAACCATTGCGTTTTCTAATCAGAATCCATATAAACTGTAACAATAATGGTGTGTACAGTGAATAAAATAAATATATATTTTCATAATACATTCCCAAACAAGAACTATCTTTCTGCCCGAAGAAATATATTGTAAAGAGAAGAATTTCTAAATTATTCAATTGTATTAATTAATTTTTTACAAATTTATTTTCATTATATTTACGAAAATATGTTTCTTAAATTGATTAATTATCAATCAATTAATTACAGTTGCTAAATATTGTATCCATTTGAAAATTCATTATTTTACTTAATATTTCAATAATATGTAATTGAAATATTACAAAATCTATAATATATTATTGAAAATATTTTATATTATTGAAATATTTTGTGGTTCAGAATCACTCCGATTTCATTGTTGGTTGCCTTCTATTTCGGAAACTCGCTTTTATAATTTTCTTTTTCTGACTGGCTGGGAGATTCCAAATAACTCTACCAACCATCGTTTTTGGTCGCAATCTGTTTTTGAATCCAGCTTAGATTATTTTTTTCTGAAAGATTCCGAATAACTCTACCAAATGTGGTTCAGAATCGCCTCAACTTAATTTTTGGTCATATTCTCATTCATAATCTCGCTTTTGTTATTTTTTTTATTGATTTATTGTAAAGGAAGAAGTTTTGATGAAGATTTTTTTACATATTTTATTTGACTATAATGACATTAATTTTATAATTATTAATGAACATTTTAACTCTATAACATCAACTAACATAATAAGTTACAAAGAAATTATCCATTGAAACAACTATTTTCTGGGCACATAATCCGTTGGATACAGGATTACACAATTCGACTGTTTTTATTTATATTAAAAAAAAACTTTATTTGCATTCAAAATGTAAAATAATCTCTCAACAAAAAATAACAAATTTTCCTTAAATTGTATTATATAATATATAATCATCTTAATTTATTTATTATTATTTATTACTATATTTATTTACATTAGGTATAATACAATACATTTTATATAGTATTCTTTGTAAATGCCCATCGACCATCGGTCATTCAGCTATTCTAATATTATATCTTACTATTTTTTTATTGATATTGATTTTTTTTAGATTTTGTTGTCGAGTGATAATCGAACAACTTTTTATGTGTATTTTAATGATATTTTTTTAATAATTAAGTATCAATCATTAAACATTAAAAAAATAAATATACATTAAAACTACAACTTATCTTTGTAAATTTGTTCTAAAGTACTTACGTAACGTAAATCAAAAAGGCACTGTAGTTAAAGGGAAAATAATTGATTGAATTAATTATTTTCAAATTCTTTTTATTTAATTTATTTTAAATAACTGAATCAATACGCTTTATTATTATGATATTTTTTTGTTATATTTTATATAAATAATTATTTTCTTTATACTTTACAATCAACGAATAAATTCGTAGTTTTGCTCAAGTTACACTTCACATTAACTGAAAATCCTACATTAATATTTTTAATCTTGTATCATTGTCAAAAATTAAAAAAAAAAAAATAGAAATAGATATACTTGAAGCAATAGTCTCAAATTCATTTGTTATTTTTAAGATCGTAGGTGTTATTGTCTAGAAAACAAATTTCTTATAATGTATTTTTTTTAGTAATGCAAATATGTCTTAATTATAGATTGTAGCCGTTGTAGCCTTCGTGGCTTACGCCCAAGCTGTCGAATTAGGCCATGCCACTTCTTACTCCTCAGTCACCTCCCATATTGAGCCAGTCAAGAAAGTAGCCATCGCTCCAGTTGCTCACTACGCTCACGTAGCCCCAGTAGCCCACTACGCCCATGTCGCTCCAGTAGCCCAAATCGCCGCTCCAGTCGCCATCAAAACCTCCCACGCCAGCTCATACTCTTCAATCAACAACCACATCGCTCACGCCGCTCCAGTCGCCCACATCGCCGCTCCAGTAGCTCACTACGCCCCAATCGCTCATGTAGCTCACGTAGCTCCAGTTGCCCACGTAGCTCACGTAGCCCCAGTAATCAAAACCATCCAAAAGGAAATCTACGCCGATGCTCACCCACACTACGCCTTCGAATACGGAGTCAAGGATGCCCACACTCATGATATCAAGAACCAGCACGAGGAACGCGATGGGGATGTCGTAAAGGGATTCTACACTCTTGTCCAACCTGATGGTGTCACCCGTACCGTCCACTACACCGCTGATCACCATAACGGATTCAACGCCCAAGTTGAATACAAAGGACACGCTACCCACCCAGAAGTAGTCCACAAAGTAGTAGCTGCCAAAGTTTTAGCTCCAGTTTACCATCATTAAATTTAAAGCAATTCATCGAAAATCATTGTATATATGACCATCATTATTTAACAAATAATAAAATCTATTAAATAATTATGTTGAATTCTTATTAATTTATTCCTTTGAGAATTGTTATTTTGATTAATATTGGTTAAAAGTTAATTGTACGATTAAGACAATTTTCAATGAATTAGTTGCTAAGGTACAATATGTGATAAGGTCACGAACAGTTTAAATACATCACTACAAACAAGTGGTGTTTATATTGATGTGTTTATACTGAATAAAATTATTTCTTAAATCACGAATGAATCGAATTTATTTGAAATGGATAAATTATATATATATATATATATATATAACATCTTTATTTTTGCAGACAATTTTATATACAATAAATTAACAATATAATTCCTATACTATGTTATACGTTGTCCTTAAAAAACGGCTATCGACCATCGGTCTTTCTGCATGTGGATAAATTATTTAGTCTGGTAAATAAAACTCAACCACATTAAAAAATGCGAAATATATTTTTATATAAAGTCTTTAATAATAATTATATTAAAACAATGGGCGGAAAAGGCAATCCATGGAAGATACCCTAAACTAATTCAAACTGACGAAATTGACAAACCCACATCATTTAAATTGTTCAAACCTAGGGGTTTGTAATGGCTATACAAGACAGGTTATGTTCTATTGTCTTCCCAACACTTCCACATTTTCGACATTTATCCTCTACTTTCAACTTCCGACAGAATTATGATTAAAACTAAAAATTAGGAGAAATTCTGTCGGAAGTTGAAAGTAGAGGATAAATGTCGAAAATGTGGAAGTGTTGGGAAGACAATAGAACATAACATGGCCGAATGCCCCACACTCGCCTACTTAGGAAGGCACAATCAGTTTTCTAAATGAATACACCAACAGATAGCAAAAATAAATAATCTTCTCGATAGTGAGCCATCATCCTACTACAAATACATCCCATAGCTAGTACTGGAGTCTGCAAATAAAGTACTATACTGGAACCGACCTATTGCGGCCGATCGTTCAGTAGACTACAATAGACCAAACCTAATACTTATAGATAAGTTAAAATAAACTGCCACGCTTATAGACATTGCAGTGCCCCTCTCCAAAAGTCGGAGAGGGAAAAAATCGTAAATACGAAAGTCTGGCCTATAAAACATTAAATTCATAGAAACTCAAGAGCGTAAAAAAATATCCCTTGGTGATATCAGCTGAAGAAATAGTAAACAAAAACCTAAAAGGCAACATGAAGGATCTCAGTCTACCTAACAGGACAATTAATGTTGGGCAACGTGCTGTCTTGCTGCAAACATGCCATATTGTTCGAAAGTTTGTAAACTGAATAGAATAACACCGCATGACAAATGGCTGAAAAAATAATGGAAAATAATAATAATAACAATAAAGTTTATTAGCATATCGTTGGTCGATAGCCAATTTACTGAATTACATTGATAATGTTATGTTTTAATTGTTATGTAATTATGCAAATTTATATGTTCTGTAAATAAATTTTATTTATATTCTAAAGTTTATTTTCGATTATAAATATATATATAATAAGGTTAACAATATGAAAATTCAAATGAAAAACGTCGCATCCTGCTAAATAATGTAACTTATAATTAAATTAATCGGATAAGAACATAAATCAATCCATTGAGCAGACAAAATCTTCAATTGTATATAAACATCTTTTGACCAAACAAAAAAAGTTGAGCTTTTTTTATGTTATTTATGGCCAACAGTATGTGTGCTACAAACAGTTGTAAGCCTATTTCAAAAGCAGGATATTTTTATCATAGAATTTTTGAGACGTTCGCAATCACTTTCAACATGACATATAAATTATAATATAAATTATAATTTATCAAATTAATTTTCATCTCTATTAAAATGTATACACATTGAAATAGTTCGACCCCCGATATTATTAAAATTTACAATTGAAATTTCAATAACGTTGTTTTGTTGTGATTATGTAGTAACCCTTAATTATTTAACAGGCCCGTTATTTATGTCAACATGCATTATCGGTACTTACCGTGCTTTCACCTGTAAATTAAAAGGGTGACTTGTGGACAAGAAATAAAAGACATTAAGTGAGTTTTACGGCAAGCAGCACTAATTTAATTTTAATAAGGCATTTTCAGATATTAATAAATGATTACATTCATTGAATTTCATAAATATGTGTGCGCCTTATTTTGTCATATTTTAATTTGCTTGTCATGTGCATTTTGACAGAAAACTCAAAAAAAAATGTGTGGGACTACGCGCTTCTGCCCCGCATTTGCTTCGAGAGGACGGAAAAACCCACTAAAACTGAACCGCCTCGGGGCATGACTATTTGGAAATTTTATGTGATTATATGAAATTACTTTATTCTCAGATTGTGTTTACATCGCAGATCCGCCCAGACACTCCCTATCAGTATTTTTATGTGTATGATAGGTCGGCTGGAACAACATCTTTGATGTGATTTTGATTTATGTGATTATCGCAGATCTGCTCAGACACTCCCCATCAGTATTTTTATGTGTATGATAGGTCGGCTGAAACAACATCTTTGATATGATTTTATTCTTGTCATTTGTGGTTCTGTCGCAGATCGGCCCTTGCCCTCCATATCAGTATTTTTATGTGTATGATAGGTCGGCAAGAACGAAATCTTTGACGTGTTATACATTTTTAGTTAATTGTGTTTACATCGCAGATCCGCCCAGACCTTCCTATCACTATTTTTTTATGTGTATGATAAGTCGGCTGGAACAACATCTTTGATGTGATTTTGATTTATGACTTTACTTTTTTTCAGAATCGTTATTTCATAGGGTTATTTATAATATGTGTAGTTCTAGGAATAGCACATTATAATCGTTCGAGGTGTGCTTCATCTTAGAATATTTTGTGGATAGTAGTGAATTTTGTTGTCCTTCAACAATGTTCAATTCATTTTTGTAAATTGTTTTGCTTTTAATTGTTTTATATGTGGTTTTAAGAGTAGGCACATTATAATCGTTCGAGTTGTGCTTTATCTTAAAACGTTTTCGGGTTTTTGTGTTGTTTCAAGAATATGCACATTATAATCGTTCGAGTTTGTGGTTATTCGTTCGAGTTGTGCTTTATCTTAAAACGTTTGCGGGTTATTGTGATTCTTGTTGTTTTTTAACAACGTGTAATTCATTTTATGAATTGTGTTTTACTTTTAATTTGTTTTATGTGTTGTTTCAAGAATATGCACATTATAATCGTTCGAGTTTGTGGTTATTCGTTCGAGTTGTGCTTTATCTTGAAACGTTTGCGGGTTATTGTGATTTTTGTTGTTTTTCAACAACGTGTAATTCATTTTTTTATGAAATTGATCTGAGAATAAGTATTGTTCGTTCGAGTTTGTGTTATTTACATTTTCTGTTTGAGAATTAGTATTATTCGTTCGAGTTTGTGTTCTTTTTGTATTTAATTCGTTGATCAAATTTTGACTTACATTTCGTAAGTAATTAATTCATAATATAGTTATATATATATCTTTCGAGAGAGTGAAAAGTTTAAGATTTAAAATCTCAATTCAGATATTAACTAGATATAGGGGTGAAATTTTATAACAGTACATACGTACTTACCATCAAATAGATAATGATATTATAACGATTTATTTGTTGTATAGAGCTAGAGAATGAACGAGAAAGCTTTCTTAGCTTGGATTAAAGTTTCTGACACAATTAATCGAAAGAAAGAGTGATTGTCTTTAACGACTAGTCAAATTATCATATTCGTTACTGTCTTGGATAACATCTATTCAAGTGAAGAGAATGTAATTGTTCTTCAGTGAGAGGAATTTGGTCACTAAAGTGTTTAAATTTGAGAGGAGAAAGATAACAAGTTTAAAAGCTGTATTGAATGTTGGTAGCATTTAAACGGTTTTGATTATGGTAGATTTTGTATAACTAATTAACAAATAAAATATCAACTTTACAAAAACAGAACTGAATTAATTATCCCTTGTTGATTTAAATCGTAGTCCCTTTATATATTTTTACTTTATGCTTTATGCACATGACTTTTGAATTTATTCTTAAATTTTGGTGATTAACTTTATATTAACTATACATTATTTCAATTTTTCAGGCCCCAAAATGAAACATTAATTATTGTGAAAAATCATTGCTTTAAATAATCACCTTATATCAATTAAAACTTTAGATTCCTTTGAATAAAATTTGAACTTACTTGATTTCAGACTTGAGCGATACCTCTGCAGTTGTTTGACCCATTTTCACAAATTTATTATTGAATTAATTCATAGCACACGTGCCCGCAACCAATTCTCTACTTTTAATTCTCTTATTATTTCCGGCTCTTTTTTAATCTACGCACGACCGCGAGTACTTTGCGCGTCCCTTCTACCCGTAATTAGTATTTAATTAATCTTCAAAAACCCGATTACTTAATTTCACGTCCGTCCCCGTTCACGAATCCCGTCGAACTCCCCGATTTTCTCTCACCATTTCTCGTTCACACAATTTTGACTTATTTGCAACTTTTCGCCCTGACCATATATGGTCATGAACGCTATTCCATTTTTGCAAGCTCACACTCGTTCTCACGCATTCAATTCTCGCTTATTTTCCAATTCTGCATAAATTTGGGTTCAAACACGTGCGGGACTTCCCCGTCTGAAATCTCAACATTTATCTTTTACAATAGTAAGTTCTTTATGCATTATGTCAAGTTTACGAAAATTGAGGCCAAACACGTGCGGGATTTCCCCGTCAGAATATTAACATATTAAATTGTATAAAAATAAACAGTTTTAACTTAATTGTTGATTTCGCCTAAATTTGGGGTCAAGCGCGTGCGGTACTTACCCGTCAGAATCTGAATCAATTAAATTGTATAAAATATAAACAAACAAAATTGCCGCAGCAACGATACAATGTATGGATAATTTCCCTTATTTAATTATTACTTTTTAATAAATTTTATCGAAAAATAAATTCTGCATACACCCCAGTTGAAACTATTACAACATGAATGAGATGAATAGAAATGCTTGCGATTATAATCTCTAATTTAATCAATCATTTTCGCATATAAAATTATTAATTGATTTTGTAAATATTATTGTCACATTAACCAACATATTAAAAGCTCAGATTACAAGATAACACTTGAATAATCTTACCCTATAACAAACAGCTTCCAGGATTTTAATCATAGTTCTTCCTAAATATATTTTTTTTAAATATGTTCTATTAAATTTGATAATTGAAGAATTTAGTGCGTGTAAACTAAATTCTTCAATTGTTAAATTTAATAGGACATATTAAAAAAAAACAGACTACGATTAAAGTCCTCACTGCTTCGTTATTTTTAATGAGGTTTATACAATAAAGGCAATAATATCTGTTAAATATTGTTTTTAATAAAATGTTCAACCACAATTCATTTAACGTACGAATAATTAGTGATGGCCATTTCGGACCTCGTCAGAACAGTGTTCCGTGTGTAATGCCTTAATATAGGTGGTTGAACGGATCTTGTATTGTGATTAAATAACCTGATATTAATCACAATAATTGAGAAAATAGTACAAGATAATAAGCAATGATTTTAATAAAATATTAAGTAATGGAATTAATAACATAGTATCATATCAAAGGTATCTCATTTATTAATGAAATTGTTTGTTTTCATTTTACAGGAACAACAAAAAAATGCTTTATGTGTTTTTTTTTAATTAATCCTAAATTTTGTTGCTTTTAAACGGAAATTTTTTTTTTAAAGATAAATATATATATATATATATATATATATATATATATAAATGTTTACTATAGTTAAAGCTTCAGCTGTATATACAATAATGTTTCATGAAGTTCATCGTAAAGTCTCAATTGTTTGGCATTTAATTTCAAAAGTATACTCTACGCATTAGTATACTTTGTTTTAACGAAATATGAATTTAATTTTTTCACAAAATGGGCGATGGCCCTGAAAATTACACACTGGCCAGCGTAACGAAACAATAGCAATAAAAAAAATAAGATCAGAATGTGATTAATTTAAAAATTATGATGGATTTAAAAATGTGCCTTAGTATATCAATAATATTTAGTTCTGCTAGTTTATTGCTTTATTGTAAAGGGTACTGCAGAAATAAATCCCACATTATTAAAAATCACTGTCAAATTTCTAAATCATGTAAAGAGGTGCAAAACCTAGAGAACTGATTCCAACAGGATGGAGTAACAGCTCACAAATCTAGATTTATTTGCAGATGTTCGAGTGACTTGCTTAATTTCCGAAAATCGCCTGATTTAAATACGATTAACTTTTTTGTGTAGGGTAATTTCAAAGTCCAATTTTTCAAACTTAGTCCTCAGTCTCTGGAGCAGTTAAAAAGGGTTATTCAAGAATATGTCGAATTTTTTGCGGATGTTCGAGTGACTTGCTTAATTCCCCGAAAATCGCCTGATTTAAATACGATTAACTTTTTTTGTGTGGAGTAATTTCAAAGTCCAGTTTTTCAAACATAGTCCTCAATCTCTGTAGCAATTCAAGAAAGGTCATTCAAGATGCAATTGAATGAATTTCGCCTGAGATGTCAGTGAAAATAAAATAAATTTTCCTAAACAACTACAAATATCCATCGCCTATTTAGGCCACTATTTAAAGGATATGATAATTTTAAAATCATATACTTTTTAATGATGACCCTAACGAAACTAAAAATGTATCTACATTTAAGAAATTAAATGTTACTGATTATACTTCGTAACGTTTTTCTTTCAATATCCTTTTAAAACGTGGGAGTTATTTCTGTCGAGGCCTGCAATGCTCACTTATTAATTGTTCTCTAATAATAAACTTGAATCAATATGCCGTTTTTTTAATAATTTTCATCCTAATAGAGAATATTTTTAATTAATTATTAATTCACTTCCTGGACATATTTAAACTTTTTTCTTCTTTTTGTATATGTAACTCCGAGCAAATCATTTTTTTTGTAAGTATATCACTTTTAGCTCGTCACTCCATGGGTAATATATAATAGCTTTTTTGTTGGAACCGTTCAATAAATTCGATATGGATATTATTTAACAGGCTGGCAACCAAACCAATCGCGATTACATATTAGATAATGGATTCACAAAAAATATGATCGGTGACAGTAAACTATTCAGGATAAAGAAAAGTAAAAGATCCAAGTGATTTTTTGCGCCTCTTTACCGTTATTAGTTTCAATAGTCATTATTTTTAAATAAAATATTTAAATATTATCGAAAGATCTCCACAGATTAACAGATGATTCATACTATACGATATAGATTACGAGATATGTAGCTAGAAAAAATTGTGATGTGTCCATCATGGTAAAAATGGTCAAATGAGTTTTTGAATGAACATTTAATAATAAATGAAAAGTTATTAAATGAAAATTTGCATTTTTTTAAAAAAAAGTTTAAGCCAAATATTAAGAAGTTATTTCTTACCTTACAAAGGCATGATAAATTTTCCATACACTGCATATAATTTTTTCGCATTTTTGTTTTTTAAAGTTTAAGCCAAATATTTAGAAGTTATTTTGTTATTTCTTACCTTACAAAGGCATGATAAAATTTCCATACACTGCATATATTTTTTTCCATTTTCTTTCGTTCGTGCAACATATTCAGTGTTATTTCAATAAAATTATTTTGACGTTTTATTTGTAATTAAAATAATTATTTCAATAATGAAAGGCTCCACATCCAGCACAAAGAAGGTTATAAAAATAATTTTATATTTCTAAGGAAATTCTTCTGTAATTATTCCGCTTTTAAAATGAAAACTGAATGTCCTATAATAAAAGTATTATAACAAAAATTTAAAAAATACTAACTATTGGGCAGAAAGACCTTTGGTCGATAGAAATTTAACAATTATTTAATTTTTGTGTGATATATATATATAATGAATGTTTTTTATGTTATTGTAAACTACTAACTATTGTATATCACTCAACAATTGTTTTTTTTTTATTTAACCTAATATATTTAGAAATAACAGTATATATATTAGAGAAGGGCAAAGTCGATCTTTTCGATCTTTTTGTCATTGCAAAATTAATTTTATGAGAATTTTCTTAATGTTATTTATAAAATTAATATTGGGAAGTTTTACCTATTGATTATTAAACTCAATTTTATTGTTATTTATTAACTTTAAAATTGGTATTCAGAAATACTCGATTACTAAATTCACTCGATTTTGCCCAACACTAATATATATATTAAAATATTAGGATTGTTCAATAGTTTTGTTACAATTAATTGGGACTTTTAATAATAAAGGACATTGGTTATTCCTTTTTCCTAATTTTATCTTTTTTGCATTACAAAGAAAATCACACACTTGCGCGAGATAATTGGCGAGTTGAGTTGAGAGCTGACAGGAAGGGGTTCAGTGTGGATACTTTTAAGTGTTATCATTCTTTACTAGTCGGTATTCTCTATTAATAAGTTAGAAACTCTACTAGTCGTAGGGTTTCTATTACTAAAAATCACCCAAAATATAAATAAAAATCGCTAGAAAAATTCGAACGATCTATTTACTATTCGATGGACCCCAATCGACACACGGTGCAACCAAAATCCGCCCATTGAAGTTTAGCATGATTAACTAATCAGATAATTTAATAGGAAATGGTGCAAGTGGACATTAAGACACTAGACGAGTGCGATTAGTTACCGGAAATAAAACAACGCACAAAGATAAAGAAAACACTAACTTTTGTATACCACTTAACAATTATTCTTATCTTTATTTTAACAATGAAAATGAATCATGAAGTGAACGCCTAATAGATTCATGACAATATTTACAAATGTTAAGTAATGGATTTCATAATATATAAGTAATGAAATTTATATCATATCAACGTTTTCTCGTTTCTCGAAGTTGAAATAGTTTTTCTTCATTTTCCAGAACAGCAACAAAACATTTGTACGTTTTTTTAGTAAAAAAATCTTAAAAATTCTTCATATACTTTTTACGGGGAAAAATAAAAATATGTAAAGCAAAAAACAATGATCACTAAATATAAATACGAGTTTCGCGAATCTTTCAAATAATGAAAAGAAAATATATATTCTCTATTCGAATTTTATTCTCCCAATAAGATCCAATTATAATTAATTATAATATGTAGGGATTAAACCGTTGATATGCAATCAAAGTTATTTTTTTTATGAAAATATACTTTTCAGTCAACAACTAAACTCGTGTTTTTTTTACTGTAATTACACTTCATATTTACTGAAAACCCTACAATTATTAAATAATTTATATTCCTTTCTCTACTTATATATTCAATATTCTCATTTTGCTTATTTGCTTAGACAGAGTTACGGCTGCGAAAGAAGGTGGTGGTAAAATTATTTTCGGGGGTTCCGATCTTGCCCACTACAAAGGTGAGAAAGGTAAGATTGTCTGTCCACAGGGAGATAGGTAATCTCCCTTTGGACAGACAATCTTATTGGCAATTCAAAATGGATTCCGTTAAAGTTGGTGACAAGACATTCTGCAAAAATGGTTGCGAAGCAATCGCTGACAACATCAACAAAGCTCTCGAGGGTACACTCATTGTCGGTGTGGAATACATGATTAACTGCACCCTAATCCCCAAACTGCCAAAAATTGATTTTATCTTGAACGGAAAACCGTTTACGCTCGAATGAAAAGATTACATTTTAAGGATTTCCCAAATGGGTAAAACAGTCTACCTGTCTGGCTTCATGGGTATCGATATTCCCCCACCGAATGTAACTAAAATTATCTAAAATGAAATTATATCGACTACTTTCAAACGAAACATGAAAAAATGCAAATAAATTTAAGCTGTTTCAGCAAAACCCACGCTGTTATTGCTGAAATCGAATTTTGTGTAGAATGTTCCAATGAAAACATCACTCAAAATCTACAATTGTTTGGAATTTTCATTGAAAAATTCTACACAAAATTTGATTTCGGCAAAAACATAGTGTGTTTTGCTCAAGCAGCTTAAATTCATTTGCATTTTTTCATGTTTCGTTTGAAAGTAGTCGATATAATTTAATTTTAGTTCCTAGTCAAGAGTAACTTTATTTTTGTGGACAAATTGTTGACCTCGAATTACTTAGACATTTAGAGATCAATCGATTCTCTAAATGTCTAAGTAATGATGATTTTTTTATCTTCATTAATGTGATCTAAATAGTTTTAATTTGAATAAATATAATAAATCAACATCTGAAAACAGAACTTACTATGTTTTTACTACTTGTTTTTATATTGATTACATACAAGGTCATGTTTTTCTTTATTTGATTAAACATGCTTTGATATGCACATGAAGGAAATAGCAAAGCTGACAGCGGAGAGACTTAGAGCCATGGGCACATGATCAAGACTAAACCTAACAGAGGGACACATGTAAATCCTGAGCTGGGACCCTTGGCCAAACAGCTCCTTCGTTTATCTTTAATAATAAATTTACAATAAACAAGAACAGATCATCAACAGCACAATCTACACTGATGGATATAAAACATATACTGGATGTGGGGCTGGGGTGTTTCTAGCGCGCTAGATATAACTTGTTCGGTACCCCTGGATAAACATGCCACGGTTACGAAGACAGAGATATGCGCGATCATGGAAATAGCAAACATTATTCTTGAAAAAAAAAAAAAAACATATCCCGGCAAGATATTGCTATTGGACAGTAAAACGACACTAGAGGCACTAAGCAAACCTAAAGTAACCTCGCCTCTGCTGCAAAGATGTATGAAGAGGCTAAACGAGGCTGCGGTGAGGAACTAGATAACCTTGGCTTGGACTAAAGGCCACAGTGAAGACAATGTTGGTAACAATGTTGCTGATAGTTTAGCAAGGAATGTAGCACGACTATCAGAAGGGCATCAAGATAATAGACGCCCAGATCTCTAACAAAATTAGTAAAGACATTCAAGAAGGAGGAAGAGAGATGGAAGAAATTAATAACATGCGATTAAACGAAAACTTATCTCCCCCAAAACCCGACCATACGGAGGCCAAGATATCCCTTAGACACTTGAGACAGCACACAATTTTAACAGGATCCACTACCGGCCATTACGGTTTTTGGAAGCACCTCTTAAGAATATACATTGAATGAATGTAGAGGATATGACAAGACAACAGATGTGACAAGAAACAGAAAGGTATATACTTCACGAATACCCGGCGCTGTCCAGGATGAGAAGTTCGATGAACAGAGAGAAGCTATCAAATAGTGAAAGATACAGGTGGAGATTGACCCATGACAAAATTCTGGAAATTTCCGGGCTGACAGTACTATGTAGTTCATCCCATCCTGCCATCTCACCCCTGTATACTTAATTTCTCCTCCATTAATTTATCATAAAATTCAAAACTCATCTTTATTGATATAAAAATTTTGCATTGCACAGTACTGACATGCAACGACATCCATTAAGCAATCAGATGTCCGATGGTGTATTCGCCTGAGAAGTAGTTCTTTCAATTAATACTAATTTTTGGAGATGATTTAATAATAATAATAATAATAATGACTTATAAATATAAAAGAGAGTTTTATTTAATATAATAATGACTTATCTACGGCTTTCACCTATTTAGAGAAGTATTACATTCTCTACATGAAATATAATAATTTATTAAAATATTTTAAAATAGGAAAAAAATACTTAAAGAGACTAAAATACAGAACTGTTAAGTCAACATTTACTAGAAAAAAGTAATTTTAGCACTGTGATCTACAATAATAATACAATATAAATTGTGAAAATAAGATCAAATAATTGGGTAGCATAGGTTTTTTGTTTGGGTTAATCATAAATTCATGACAGGGCAGAAAGACCTCAAGTCGGTAACCCAGACAGGCCATTTACTTACATGTATTGTAATTATTTGTGTCATATTGTTTTGTACTATCTATTGTCTGAGTAAAGATATATGTATAAGATAAACCAGACTAACATCTATACGTGTTGTATATAAATATAATTGTACTTTGTAATCGTTAAAATGAAGATGTTCTTATAAGAAAAATATTCGAGAAACTACAGAACTGCTAAATTTCTAAATATTTATTGTGAAAAACAAATATTTTCAACATTAAAAATTTTGAAACTTAATAAAAAAAAAAACACTTCGAGAGATTAAATAACCTGTTTGGCTTCAAGGGTATCGATGTTCCCCCACCGAATGGACCATTGTAGATTTTGGATGATGTTTTCATTGAAAAAGTCTACACAAAAATCGATTTCGGCAATAACAGAGTGGGTCTTGCGGAAGCAGCTTAAATTCATTTGCATTTTTTCATGTATCGTTTGAAAGTAATCGATATAATACAATCGGACATCTCATTGCTCATAAAAATGCTAAATTTCTAAATATTTATTGTGAAAAACAAATATTTTCAATAATAAAAATTGTGAAACTTAATAAAAAATAAGGGAAGTCCGAAGTGGTTCAGGTAAAAAGAGACAAAAGTGGAAATAATCAACCTGATTGGGACAACAAACAAAATGAGAATATCTTTCGGGATAGGAGTAAAAATAAAAAGTGTTAGACACAGCTGTTCTGTGCAAAATAAAAAATACTTCGAGAGATTAAATAAAAATGATGAAAATAATTAACAAATTATTTCCACATGATATTTTGACTTACGTTATGTAAGTACTTCAAATAAATGTAATTCAATGTCCGGAGGGGTATTTGCCCTGGAAGTAGTTGTTTTAATATGCATTTGTTTAATTTAAAGTCAAAATGTCACAGAGCTAAATGTGGAAATAATTTATTAATTCTTTTCAAATAATTTTTATTTAATTTATTAAATAACTGTGTCCAAGTGAATAAATACTCTTTTCTATTTACCTTGAGAGAAACTCAAACACAGAACTCTTACAAAATATTCATTGTAAAAAAATTAACCAGTGATTGCTCCAACAACTTTTATGCCACTTAAAACTTCTGTTTTAGTTTCTCGAAGTAAATTTTCTTTTAATAGAAAATGTACTTTATTATTATAAATCAAATATGATATTTGTCACGTTGACACGAAAACGTTTCTTTCTTTTTGTTTCAACAATTTTTAAATGGAGCACGACCAATTGATCATTTTATGCCGTTTTCAAAAAAGAAAAAGAAATGATATTTCTGCATAAAAATTTCTGCACTCGATATTACGCAACATTTCACGGTGGGCACTTCGACAGCGTATTTGAATATAAAAGGAGCACCCGAATTATCGGCGCCAGTGTCGGTCGATCAATCGGAACAATAGTGAAACGTACAATAATAATGTATAATAAAATGAAGGTGAGAGTTAAAATTAATTTATTTTAAAAGTAGGATCCTTTCTTTATAAAAAAACGTTTTTAAGTGTTTAATTGAAGTTTATTTCGGTGCAAGCAGTTTAATTGTTGGTGTTGGAATAGAACGTGGTATAATTCATAATTATAAGGACTAGACTTTCACTTTTATTAGCTTAATTTAAATCCTTAGTTTCTTCAACGAAACTCATTAAAATTAAATAATGTATTCTTAATAAATTAAAAAATCTAAAACTGAATTTGTTTCAAAGCTGATATAATTAAATTAAAAGGAAATATTTTTGAAAATAATTGATAATAATAATTAATTGTTCTAAAGCTTGATTATAAATATATAAATATGTAAATTATTGTATAATGTAATCAATTATAATGGAGAATTCCGTAAAATAAAGTTAAAGTTAGTTGAACAAATATTGCATTCTATTTATAAATCCTCGCATTATTCATTTATTTAAATAATTGAACACATGTGAACCTCCTCGCCCTACGGGAAAACCCTGAAAATAAGGGGGGGGGGGTGTCTTATGTATTTAGTATATATTAATATTAATAAAAACTAATTGCAGAAAGACCTCTGGTCAATGGTCAAGACAGACTAACTCCTACATGTATTGTATTTATTTATGTTAAATTGTTTTATATTAATCTATCTAGTCTGAATAATTCAACTGCCTTTATGAAGCTCAACATTTGGAACAATTAATTATTGCTATTAATTATTTTTATTGCATTTAATTATATTAGCTTTGTAACAAATTAAGATGTGAGTATATAACGACTAATAAATAAACAGTGTGTTTTATTTATTATTTATTTATATAACTAGATTCAATAGTTACTCAACATAACACCCAAATATACAGTTATTTTTTATTATATTTATTTTTATAAAATGTTTCATAATAAAGGGAAGATGGCGCCAGCGCCATCTTTTGGCTAATTTCATGTGGCATCATCAACGATTCGAGTCTACAAGGTAGACACCCGAGAATCGTTGTTTCGTCCACTAAAGACGAACTTGTCCTGTTTTTGAGAACAGGAAACGAAATTAATTAATTAAATGATAATAATTTATTAAATATAAATTGTTTGATTCCCACTAATTTTACTTGCAGGTATTATTTTTATTAGCCGCCTTGGCTTCAGTTAGTTCCGTCCAGTTGGGTCTTGGATCATATGCCACCAATGGAATTTTATATACCAAAGTAGCCACAGTGGCTCCTGCAAAGTCTGCTACTCCAGAAATTCCAGCCCATGCAGCTCCAGCTAAGCCGCAGGAAAAGAAAGAAACGATTCCAAACCCCACTTCATATGCTTCAATAACCCAGCATATTACTCATGAAGCTCCAGTTGCACATGTTGCTACTCCAATTGTTGAAGTTGCCCCAGCTGTACATGCAGCTCCAATAGTTAAAGTTATCCCAGCTGTACATGCAGCTCCGGTAGTTGAAGTTGATCCAATTGCTCATGTAGCACCAGTTGCTCAAGTTTTATATAAAGCTCCAATTGTACAAGTGCCTCCAATCACTCGTGTTCTTCCAGTTGTACATGCTGCTCCAGTTGTACACTCCACTCATGCTGCTCCTATCAAACAAGTTAATGCAGCTCCAGATGTAGCTAAAGAAAAATACCCAAAACCCTCTTCGTATTCATCAGTCACCAATCACTTTATTCATGAAACTCTAGCTACCGTTCCAGCACCTGCTGTTGATGCTGCCCCAGTTGTACACGCCTCTCATGCTGCTCCTATCAAACAAGTTAATGCAGCTCAAGATGCAGCTAAAGAAACTTACTCAAAACCCTCTTCGTATTCATCAGCCACCAACCACTTTGCTCATGAAGCCCTAGCTACCGCTCCAATTACCCACACCGCTCCAGCTCCTGTTGTTGATGCCGCTCCAGTTTACAACAAAGCCCCAATTGTTGAATCTGAGGCAAAAATTGCTCATCACGAAGAATACGCCGACGCCCATCCACACTATATCTTCGATTATGGAGTCAAGGACACACATACCCATGATATCAAGAACCAGCATGAGGAACGTGATGGAGATTTCGTGAAGGGATTTTATACTTTCAAACAACCCGATGGAGTTATTCGCATCGTCCATTACAACGCTGATCACAAAAATGGATTCAACGCCCATGTTGAATACAAGGGACACGCTGTGCATCCCGTTGTGGAACACAAAGAAGACAAGCATTAATTTAAGTTGTTAAGTTAAGTTAAAAAAATGGCCATTTTGTTGATTATTGTTTAATATAATTTATGCGTTTATTTCTTTAACTTTTTATTCTCTACCATATTTAAATATTTCTATCACTCTTTCTAATGTGTTAATCGCAATCACTTTGAATGGACTTGGATAAACTGAATGATAGCAAATGACTCCGGTTACTGGCAGTAGCTACAGTTTTTTTTTTTAATATTGTTCAAATTATTTTTAAACAGAAATTGCTGAATTTCTGCACTGCACTGACCTTATAAATAATTTAACGAAATCCCACTGTTTATTGTTGAAATGTAAGAGGAAAAAAAAATGTATTTCAAACAAATTTAACCATTCAACTATAATAATTATCATTATAGATTCAGGACAATTAACAAGTGCAACATTTTTACACTGTCTGTGCCTTATGGGTAATACGACAAATTTGCACTCAGTTCAAGTTCATTTTCCCCTTTTACGGTTAGGTGTTTTTAAGGTTACTCTGTCTTGATACATATTTCTATTTATTTTTATCCTTAATCATATTTTCTGCCTCATTTATATTAAGTCTACTTTCTTGCAATGCCTTCGTGATATTGTTTTCCCAGTTTTCCAATGACCTTCCTCTGTTTGTAGTGGTGCTTGCTTGCCAGATATTTTTTACAGGAAATGCTGTCCATTCTCTGTATATGTCCCCATCATCCTAGCTGTTCTCTTCGATATATTTATGTATACCCTTTAAATTCAGTTTTTCTCTTAGATATACATTTGTTACTCTGTCTCTTCTTGTTATGCCTTTAACTTTTTTTAGGAATTCCATATCTGCAGCCTGTACTTTATTTTTATTTATTTTTTTATTAAGCGTATATGTTTCGCATTCATATGTCAATATAGGAACATATATGGTTATATTAATATTTTCTGTTACGCTCTTCCTTCTAATGATTTTTATGTTTACCTAATTAAACCTTGTAACATTTATTTGAAACTTTTGTTCGCATCTTCAATAATTATTGAGATATTTGACTTTTTTAGAAAAACACGATTTTCAGTTTTTTTTAAATAATTTCTAAACTGCTCAGAATTTAATTTAAGGTATAATATAGTTTTGCTGTTTTATTATCCAGATCTTATTTATCATTTTGTTGTATTATATATATAAACATATACATATGCAAGGTGTCATAAATGGAGTAGGATTGCATAGGTATCTTTCTTATTCTCAAAGTTAGAGATCTCGTTAAATGGGCAATCTTGTGCAGTTTTGTATGCTGGTTCAGATTATGTTGAGAAATTTTCAAAATTCTGAGCAGTTTAGAAATTATTTTACAAAAAACTGAAAATCGTGTTTTATCTAAAAAAACAAATATCTCATTAATTATTAAAGAAGCGAAAAAAAGTTTCAAATAAATGTTACAAGGTTTAACAAGGTTTAATTCATGCCTACTTGTTTTAAACATACAACACTTAATATTTTCATTATTTTTTATTTTGACATAGGTTGTTATACATCGTTGAAATGAGAAAAAAGTCTATTTAGGCGTGTAAAAATCAAATATGGCGGCCATTTGAAATAAGAAAGTTTGTATTAATATCGCGAAAACCGCCATCTTCAATTTTATTTTGACTTAATTTTTATATTTACCTAATTAAACCATGTAACATTTATTTGAAACTGTTTTTCGCATCTATAATAATTATTGAGTTATTTGATTTTTTAAGAAAACACGATTTTCAGTTTTTTTAATAATTTCTAAATTGCTAAAAATTTTGAAAATTTCTCAACATAATCTGAATCAGCATACAAAACTGCACAGCATTGTCCATTTAACCAGATCTCTAACTTTAAGAATAAGAAAGATACCCAAGCAATCCTACTCTATTTAGGACACCCTCTATATATATTGGATTATGAATATTAAAAAAATCGGCTTAGATTGAATTTTTTTAAATCTTTGACTATGCAAACATATACCCCCATCTCAAATATGGCATAATATTTTAGAGAGGATCAGTCGATTCAAATAAAATATTCGCAATCCAAAAAAAAGCACTACGAATACTTTTCAACTTTAAGTACAAAAACAGTTGCAGAGGGTTTTTTAAAAAGAATTATATGCTGACCGTGTACGGCATTTATGTATTTGAAACATTATTTTTTTTTGAAACACAATAATTACCTTAATAACATCTATTCCAATACTTTATATCCAAAAAGGAATGGCCAAATATATAATTTGCCTCAGCACCGTCTGAAAAAATATGAACAAAGTTCTACTTATACTGGATTAAAATTATATAATATTTTACCCATGCAGATAAAAAAAAAACATAGAGAGTTATAATAAGCGCGAAAAGGCATTACATTAATATTTAGTCAACATGGAACCTTACTGTTTAAGTGACTACTTTAAGAGTTGATTCGTTTTATTACTATTATTTTGTTTTATCTGACGTATTTACATCATACATTTGTATATATTCTGTATATGATTTGTTTTTGTAAATAAATTGCTATTATTATTATTATACCTAAATATTTAATTTCGATTACTTGCTCGAGTTGCTCTTGCCCTATAGTAATATCTATTATTTCCTCGTTATGTGTTGCTACCATAACTTTTTTCTTTTTGGTGTTGACTTTCATATACATCAAAGACTGCAAAAAATATAAATATATGTTAAATTTTTTAGTCCTTTTTTACTCCCGTCCATCATGGTAATATCGTCAACAATAACCTAAAAACATTTTTTCTTATGTTAATATTAAAAAATCAAGTACACGAATACCTGGCAATATGACCTTTAATGATGTTAATATTAATAATCCTACTGATATTATCAATAGTTTTGCTGAGTATTTTAGCAGTGTATATAAAAGGCGTTCTTGTTCCAATTTTAAAAATATTAATGTAAGTAATAATATCCCTGTTTGTGTAATTAATAATATAAGTCAGTCTGACATTCTTCGTGCTGTTAACAAGTTGAAAGACAATAATACTGCTGGGGTGGATGGAATTCCAGCTTTCTTACTAAAGGATTGTATTATCTGCTTTCTTGAACCTATATGTGATATTTTTAATCTAATTGTAAATTCTAAAATGATACCCGAAGTATGGAAGTTAGGTAAAGTGACGCCAGTTTTTAAGAGTGGATACAAGTCTAACATTTTAAACTTTCGTCCAATAACAATCATAAATAATTTTCCGAAATTGTTTGAAATGATATTGTGTCGAATCATGTATAATCGAAATTGTACCGAACTTGTTGAATTTTACAGATTTTATCTCTAGTCAATTGGATGAGCGGAAACAGGTTGATACAGTTTAAAATGATTTCCAGAAAGCATTTGATACAATTGATCATTGCGTAATTCTTCACAAATTATCAAATTAATGAGATTTGTAACAAAAAAATATAAAATTGTTGCGTTTCTTCTATCGCACATGTAAAGACTTCAATGACATTAATGTCTTCAAAAAATATATAATTCATACGTTCGTTAAAATCTTGAATTTTCCCCTGTTTATTTGGTCACCGTATAACGAGACTACTATAAATAGGATTGAAGCAGTTCAAAAAAGTTTTTGAAAATGTTATTCTTTAAAAAATTTGGAGAATATCTAACTGCATCCACTTCATATGACGACCTCTTGACAACATTTAATCTAGAAAGATTAAGTCATAGGCGTAGGCGACGACCCAAATATCCTAGCTAAGCTGATGTTTCAGGTTCCAAGATTGACATTTCGCAGCAATATTTCGTTTTATCATTTTAATTCTCCCATTATCAGAATGATAAGAACTGTTAACGATTTAAATGATAGAGTGGACGTTTTTTTCGGATAATAGGCAATCGATTTTAGCAATAATATCGGATTTATCAATTTAATTATATTATATTAATAATTTATATCATATATTGTCAAATGTTTTTAGGTTTCATTTTTCTATTATATTAATTCCAGTCAATTATCTTTTTGTTATTTTTAAGTTAAGTGAAAACATTGATTTATTTGTTTTTTTAGTATAGCATTGTATAATACTAATTTCTCTGTAATTGGATATGTATATATATATATATATCTGTTGGGAAAATAAAGGATAATAATAATAATAACAAATGTAGTATTCTAAATTAAGTGATTGTGCATATGGTCGGCATTATTTAATTATTTCATCCATTCGTTAAATGAAGAGAGTGGGCCTCACGACATGTACTTATCTCAGACCATCTCCGGATTTAAATACATACAATGTACTATTTGTTGTTGCACCACAGTTTAGTTTTTTATTGTATAAACTTTGTGTTGCTTTTATAAGGTGGATTGGTACAATATTTAAATGACATGGAATGGCCCAAACTCTGTTTCTTTTAACCGCATCAAAAGCCTTTTCTAAGTCAAAAAAATGAAGATGCCTATCGAGTGCGAGGCACTTACCACCCAAAGGGAAGAAAATCTAGTCAAAGCTAACAAGCCCACTTCCTGAAAGGAAAATGATTGACAAAAGAGACAGAACTTTTCGATTAACAACAGTTATGGAAGAAGTAAAATAAGCCACATGTC
The DNA here is from genome assembly GCA_963082785.1 of Philonthus spinipes. Taxonomy (NCBI): domain Eukaryota; kingdom Metazoa; phylum Arthropoda; class Insecta; order Coleoptera; family Staphylinidae; genus Philonthus; species Philonthus spinipes. Next base: position 13,902,094 of record OY720307.1, on the reverse strand, counting down.
TGCGGTACTAAGACAACAATAACCCACAGTTCCATTGCTTATACAACCAAAGAAATAAAAAACAAAAAAAGTCAATAAATGTCATTTAAGCTTTCATGTTTTTATTTTCCCTTGTTTTTTGAATAATTTTTTTAACGTAAAAATACGATCTTGGTCTTTTCTAAACCCGCTTTGTACCTCTTCCAACGTATGTCAGATTTCATTTGTTGTGTTACATATTTTTTTTTAAACGGTGCTCAATAGGGTTATTCCTTTATAGTTTTTGCAGTAGCATCTATCACAACTCTTATATATCGGCAAAATAATTCCTGTGCTCTAATCTGTTGGTATTTAATTTGTTTTCCAAGTTCTGTTTATAATCTCGCATAGAGATATTAGACCATGTGCTCCCATTTATTTCACCATTTCTCTAGTAATTTTATCATAGTTTTTTTTACATTTTTGAGTTTACCCGACCCCCTAAGGGACAATAAGGGATAGCAGAAGAAGAAGAGTTTACCTACATACATTAGCGTATATAGGGGGAGGGTAAGGATGTTATAACCCCCCTCTCCGAAATTTTAATGACTGATTTAAAAAAAGAAAATAACATTTAGCAACACAGTAATAACATTAAACGTTATTTTCATGTACGAAAATATGTGCTCAGTAGGTTGTTTATTTGTTTTTGCTTGCTAATACAAGGTGTCCCACGACGTGGCTAGGGAATGTGTAGCTGGGGTGATTTCAAGTCAAAAATATCTAATGAACATACACCTAAAACGGTATTGTAACCGATCTCTCTTAGTGTGCATAGTATTCTTCAAAATATTCACTCCATCTATTTACTATTTCTACGTCGTTGTTTGCATTAAATGCTTTGTTTTTGCTCTTGGGTATCAACCAAATAGGATTGTTCGTTTTATTCTAAACTATAAAACAAATAATCCTATTTGATTGATATGTAAGAGAAAGAAAAAATGTATTCTACCCAATAGACTTTGATTAAAACACTTGGTTTGTTTCACTGATTTTTTTTATTTTTACTACGATTAGTTTCGACCTTAGGTCATTCTCAGGGAGATATGTGACCTAAGGTCGAAAGTATTCGCAGTAAAAATAAAAAATCAGTGAAACAAACCAAGTGTTTTAATCAAAGTCTATTAATTAAAGATGTTTTACCACGGGTTAAGTGAGAAATTATTTCAAAGTATTCTATCCATATTTTTAACTTAAACTTTTCAGAATCTTCGAATTATAAAGCATCTACTTTAAGAACAATACAACGGCAGTTTAAAAAAGTGAACTTACTTGTAACTATCGTCAGATCATTGAATTCAATTTTGTACGCTGTGCTGCAGAAAGAAGAAGCTCAGTGTATTATACAACACCCGGGCCAAATTATCTATTTACCATAAATACGCGCGAGCGTCTTAATAAAATGAAATGCGTGTCTGTCCCTGTTAATGACAATTTGAGGTTGCCGGTGTGGAGTAATTTTTTAGCGGCTCGATGATGAAACGCGACGCAAATTCGCGTTTGGCGGGCGGCACTTTCATTTCACTATATAAAGCGAACGCCCCGGACTTTTCAGGTGTAGTCCACTTGACCACAACAATTAATAAACATGTTCTCTAAAGTAAGTTGATTGCTGAATTGATTAGAGTAATTTCTTGTTGCACTAATTAAATTGAATAATTTCAAATGGTGTAGTATGTTCTCCAAGAGCCTAATTAAAATTTAATATTAATAAAAAAATTGCTTTATTACAAACACAAAGACGGCTTTTTAATGGATGATTCAATATAAATTAGTCGCAAACACATTTTTTTAAAATTGTTTCTTTTAGGTTCTTGCTGTAGTAGCTTTCGTAGCTTGCGCTCAAGCTATCGAATTAGGGCACGCCAGCTCTTACTCAACCATCAATCACCACATCGCCCCAGCTGCTCATGCCATCCACGTAGCTCCAGTAGCTCACATCGCCCCAGTAGCCATCAAGACCTCCCACGCCAGCTCATACTCCTCAGTCAACAACCACATTGCCCACGCCGCCCCAATTGCGCACATCGCCGCCCCAGTAGCCCATTACGCCCCTGTTGCCCACGTAGCTCATGTAGCTCCAGTACTCAAAGCCGTCCACCACGAAGAATACGCCGATGCTCACCCACACTACTCCTTCGAATACGGAGTTCAAGACAGCCATACCCATGACATCAAGAACCAACACGAAGAACGCGATGGGGATGTCGTAAAGGGATTCTACACCCTTGTCCAACCTGATGGTGTCACCCGTACTGTCCACTACACCGCTGACCACCACAACGGATTCAACGCTCAAGTTGAGTACAAAGGACACGCTGCTCACCCACAAGTAGCCCACAAAGCCATCCTCGCCCCAGTCTACCATCACTAAGTCAACTATTATTTTTTTAAGTTAAATAAATTATTTTCTAAATCAAACTACTTTTATTATATATTCTGACAAACTTACAAATCAACCTTATAACATAAGCAACAAATGTACTAAAAAGAAGTAGTTATGGTGAAATGAATTACTATACAACTTTCTTAGTGCTACCCACAAGTTTCGACAGAACGGCAAGTAATTTAATATTGGTAAACCAAAACAAAGTGATTTAACTAACTTCAAAAACAATTTTGTAGTTAAACCACTGATACTACTAATAGAAAAAGAATCTTGGATTTTGGAGGCGTTCACTTCGTGGTACATTTTCAATTTTGATATAATGAAAACACTTAACTTTTTTATACCACTTTTATTTTACTTTAGTGACTAGTTTCAATTACACGGTAATCATTATCAAACTAAGTACTTAAAACGCGAGTTACATCGGTATATATATTACATCTAAAACGCTTCGAAGAGGGGGGTGTACATCAGGTCAACCTGGTCGTTAAGAACGGAAATTCCCGGATTAATTTTTGCTTTGTGGATTTCAGCGGCTTCCAGTAAATCCATTTTTCTACCCTTTTCGGTGAAATGGATCACCGAAAGTACATCCTTGCCAAAATTGTGGTTTGTTTCTAATAAATGATTTGCAAATGTTGAATTATCATGTTTTAAATTGTATGATCTGTAATGTTCTTTTAACCTGGTTTCAAAATTACGACCTGATTGTCCGATGTACACTCCTTCACAATCTGGGCATGTTAATTTGTAAATTCCTGACTTGTACATCTTATTTATTGGAGTTTTTGCATTGAATATTAAATTACAGAGTTTAGTATTTGATCTAAAAACAATGTCAATGTCTCGTTTTTTAAAAATATTTTTAATTTTAGAGCTAAGTGTGCCAAAGAATGTTAATATTTTGTATGATTTGTTATCTGTGGTTGGGCTGACCGCGTATATGTAATTTTGAATTTGTTTTGTTTGGAATTTATTAATTAATTTGTTTATGAGGTTTTCCGAATAACCATTATTAGTAGCAATTTGTTTAATTGTATTAATTTCTCTGTTCCGTGATTCAGGGCTAAGTGGGATTTTGAATGCACGGGTTATCATTGAGTAAAAACTGGCTATTTTGTGTTTATATGGATGGCGTGAGGTATTCGGGATAATTGTATCTGTGAAAGTGGGTTTGCGGTAAATATCAAATGTGAGTTTGTTATTCGTTTTAGTTAATGTTAAATCTAAAAAGTTAATCTTGTTATTACATTCTGTTTCTACGGTGAATTTAATGGATGGATGAAGTGAGTTAAGAAAAGTTAGAAATTGGTTAATTTGTCTGTCAGTACCTTCGAAGCATGCGAGAATATCGTCTACGTATCTATGCCACCATTTAATGTGTTTTTTGCCTTGGGGTGAGTTTAATATCTTGTTAGTGAGGTTATTCATAAAAATGTCGGCTAACAGCGGGCTCAGGGGTGAACCCATTGCTAGGCCTTCACTCTGTATGTAGAATTTACTATTAAATGAAAAATAATTATGTTTTAAAATTAAATCTATTAAGTCAATAAAATCTGATTTTACTAGTGGGTTTACATTGTTCTGATCTAAATGTTCGATTATTAGTTGGAGGCATTCTTCAGGTGGTATTTTCGCAAACATATTTGATACGTCGAAGGACACTAACTTACAACTGTTAGGAATGGTTAGATCTTTAAGATTATTGGCTAACTCTACGGGATTTTTAATGGAATGGGGATCGGCGAAGTTTGTGATAGTTTTAAAAATAGAATTAAGTTCAACAGATATTTTTCGAGCTGGAGAGTTTATGTATGAAACTACAGGACGGATGGGATTATCAGGTTTATGAATTTTAATAAAGCCATACAGCCTGGGGGTTCTAGGGTTCATAGGAAATAGGTATCTTGTTTTATTGTCTGGAAATAAAGTATTGTTATTTACTATGGATTTTAATTTGCTTAATAATTGATTAGTCGGATCTTTCTTAATTTCTGTGACATTGGAAGTGCTTATGAAATTTTCCATTTTTTGAATATATTCCTCGTTTTTTAAGATGACTATTGAATTGCCTTTATCTGCTTTAGTTACTATTAAATTATTGTGTTTTACTTTCTTGTTTATTGCTTTGATTGTTTTTGTGTCTGAGTCTGAAATTAATTCTGTTTGCTTTATTAGTTTAGCTATTTTTGATTTGTCAATTGCCGATATGTTTGTGTTTTTTGATGCAATTTCTGACTCTACTACAAGTGTTTCTTTAAAAGAGGAGACATTGACATGTGGTGAATATTTTGGTCCTAACATTAATATTGAATTTTCTTTGTCTGTGAATTTTATATCAGTTTTGTTGATAAGTCTATTGTAAAACACTGTGGTACCTTCTGGCGCACTACCGACGTTGTTTTGTTGCTGTTGTTGTTGTTGTCGTTGTTGTGTTATGAGTTTTTCGAGTTTCTTCGTTTGGGTTTGACTTTTCGTATAGTTTATCTTGCTGACTCTGCTACGGACATAATCGTCGAATAGGTCGAATTCTACTGGATGGAGAGCGTTGGCTAACTCTACATGTAGCACTTTGATATATGTGTTGAGTATATCTCTTCGTTTAAACCAGAATTTAGCTTCTTGTGTCAGCCACGTCCTTTCTGCTGCCTTCTTGGTGTTTTTTGCCGCTATTGTTTTCGATTTTATTGGTATTTGTACAAACACAGGAATAACTTTTAATTGAAGACACTGTTGGTTAAACCGAGCATTGAGGGTTGCGAGTTGTTTTTTGATTCGTAGTTTTAAGTACATTTTCGCCTTTATGGCCACACTGGCTTGAATTAAATCTTGGATTTTGGAGGCGTTCACTTCGTGGTACATTTTCAATTTTGATATAATGAAAACACTTAACTTTTTTATACCACTTTTATTTTACTTTAGTGACTAGTTTCAATTACACGGTAATCATTATCAAACTAAGTACTTAAAACGCGAGTTACATCGGTATATATATTACATCTAAAACGCTTCGAAGAGGGGGGTGTACATCAGGTCAACCTGGTCGTTAAGAACGGAAATTCCCGGATTAATTTTTGCTTTGTGGATTTCAGCGGCTTCCAGTAAATCCATTTTTCTACCCTTTTCGGTGAAATGGATCACCGAAAGTACATCCTTGCCAAAATTGTGGTTTGTTTCTAATAAATGATTTGCAAATGTTGAATTATCATGTTTTAAATTGTATGATCTGTAATGTTCTTTTAACCTGGTTTCAAAATTACGACCTGATTGTCCGATGTACACTCCTTCACAATCTGGGCATGTTAATTTGTAAATTCCTGACTTGTACATCTTATTTATTGGAGTTTTTGCATTGAATATTAAATTACAGAGTTTAGTATTTGATCTAAAAACAATGTCAATGTCTCGTTTTTTAAAAATATTTTTAATTTTAGAGCTAAGTGTGCCAAAGAATGTTAATATTTTGTATGATTTGTTATCTGTGGTTGGGCTGACCGCGTATATGTAATTTTGAATTTGTTTTGTTTGGAATTTATTAATTAATTTGTTTATGAGGTTTTCCGAATAACCATTATTAGTAGCAATTTGTTTAATTGTATTAATTTCTCTGTTCCGTGATTCAGGGCTAAGTGGGATTTTGAATGCACGGGTTATCATTGAGTAAAAACTGGCTATTTTGTGTTTATATGGATGGCGTGAGGTATTCGGGATAATTGTATCTGTGAAAGTGGGTTTGCGGTAAATATCAAATGTGAGTTTGTTATTCGTTTTAGTTAATGTTAAATCTAAAAAGTTAATCTTGTTATTACATTCTGTTTCTACGGTGAATTTAATGGATGGATGAAGTGAGTTAAGAAAAGTTAGAAATTGGTTAATTTGTCTGTCAGTACCTTCGAAGCATGCGAGAATATCGTCTACGTATCTATGCCACCATTTAATGTGTTTTTTGCCTTGGGGTGAGTTTAATATCTTGTTAGTGAGGTTATTCATAAAAATGTCGGCTAACAGCGGGCTCAGGGGTGAACCCATTGCTAGGCCTTCACTCTGTATGTAGAATTTACTATTAAATGAAAAATAATTATGTTTTAAAATTAAATCTATTAAGTCAATAAAATCTGATTTTACTAGTGGGTTTACATTGTTCTGATCTAAATGTTCGATTATTAGTTGGAGGCATTCTTCAGGTGGTATTTTCGCAAACATATTTGATACGTCGAAGGACACTAACTTACAACTGTTAGGAATGGTTAGATCTTTAAGATTATTGGCTAACTCTACGGGATTTTTAATGGAATGGGGATCGGCGAAGTTTGTGATAGTTTTAAAAATAGAATTAAGTTCAACAGATATTTTTCGAGCTGGAGAGTTTATGTATGAAACTACAGGACGGATGGGATTATCAGGTTTATGAATTTTAATAAAGCCATACAGCCTGGGGGTTCTAGGGTTCATAGGAAATAGGTATCTTGTTTTATTGTCTGGAAATAAAGTATTGTTATTTACTATGGATTTTAATTTGCTTAATAATTGATTAGTCGGATCTTTCTTAATTTCTGTGACATTGGAAGTGCTTATGAAATTTTCCATTTTTTGAATATATTCCTCGTTTTTTAAGATGACTATTGAATTGCCTTTATCTGCTTTAGTTACTATTAAATTATTGTGTTTTACTTTCTTGTTTATTGCTTTGATTGTTTTTGTGTCTGAGTCTGAAATTAATTCTGTTTGCTTTATTAGTTTAGCTATTTTTGATTTGTCAATTGCCGATATGTTTGTGTTTTTTGATGCAATTTCTGACTCTACTACAAGTGTTTCTTTAAAAGAGGAGACATTGACATGTGGTGAATATTTTGGTCCTAACATTAATATTGAATTTTCTTTGTCTGTGAATTTTATATCAGTTTTGTTGATAAGTCTATTGTAAAACACTGTGGTACCTTCTGGCGCACTACCGACGTTGTTTTGTTGCTGTTGTTGTTGTTGTCGTTGTTGTGTTATGAGTTTTTCGAGTTTCTTCGTTTGGGTTTGACTTTTCGTATAGTTTATCTTGCTGACTCTGCTACGGACATAATCGTCGAATAGGTCGAATTCTACTGGATGGAGAGCGTTGGCTAACTCTACATGTAGCACTTTGATATATGTGTTGAGTATATCTCTTCGTTTAAACCAGAATTTAGCTTCTTGTGTCAGCCACGTCCTTTCTGCTGCCTTCTTGGTGTTTTTTGCCGCTATTGTTTTCGATTTTATTGGTATTTGTACAAACACAGGAATAACTTTTAATTGAAGACACTGTTGGTTAAACCGAGCATTGAGGGTTGCGAGTTGTTTTTTGATTCGTAGTTTTAAGTACATTTTCGCCTTTATGGCCACACTGGCTTGAATTAAATCTTGGATTTTGGAGGCGTTCACTTCGTGGTACATTTTCAATTTTGATATAATGAAAACACTTAACTTTTTTATACCACTTTTATTTTACTTTAGTGACTAGTTTCAATTACACGGTAATCATTATCAAACTAAGTACTTAAAACGCGAGTTACATCGGTATATATATTACATCTAAAACGCTTCGAAGAGGGGGGTGTACATCAGGTCAACCTGGTCGTTAAGAACGGAAATTCCCGGATTAATTTTTGCTTTGTGGATTTCAGCGGCTTCCAGTAAATCCATTTTTCTACCCTTTTCGGTGAAATGGATCACCGAAAGTACATCCTTGCCAAAATTGTGGTTTGTTTCTAATAAATGATTTGCAAATGTTGAATTATCATGTTTTAAATTGTATGATCTGTAATGTTCTTTTAACCTGGTTTCAAAATTACGACCTGATTGTCCGATGTACACTCCTTCACAATCTGGGCATGTTAATTTGTAAATTCCTGACTTGTACATCTTATTTATTGGAGTTTTTGCATTGAATATTAAATTACAGAGTTTAGTATTTGATCTAAAAACAATGTCAATGTCTCGTTTTTTAAAAATATTTTTAATTTTAGAGCTAAGTGTGCCAAAGAATGTTAATATTTTGTATGATTTGTTATCTGTGGTTGGGCTGACCGCGTATATGTAATTTTGAATTTGTTTTGTTTGGAATTTATTAATTAATTTGTTTATGAGGTTTTCCGAATAACCATTATTAGTAGCAATTTGTTTAATTGTATTAATTTCTCTGTTCCGTGATTCAGGGCTAAGTGGGATTTTGAATGCACGGGTTATCATTGAGTAAAAACTGGCTATTTTGTGTTTATATGGATGGCGTGAGGTATTCGGGATAATTGTATCTGTGAAAGTGGGTTTGCGGTAAATATCAAATGTGAGTTCTTAACGACCAGGTTGACCTGATGTACACCCCCCTCTTCGAAGCGTTTTAGATGTAATATATATACCGATGTAACTCGCGTTTTAAGTACTTAGTTTGATAATGATTACCGTGTAATTGAAACTAGTCACTAAAGTAAAATAAAAGTGGTATAAAAAAGTTAAGTGTTTTCATTATATCAAAATTGAAAATGTACCACGAAGTGAACGCCTCCAAAATCCAAGATTTAATTCAAGCCAGTGTGGCCATAAAGGCGAAAATGTACTTAAAACTACGAATCAAAAAACAACTCGCAACCCTCAATGCTCGGTTTAACCAACAGTGTCTTCAATTAAAAGTTATTCCTGTGTTTGTACAAATACCAATAAAATCGAAAACAATAGCGGCAAAAAACACCAAGAAGGCAGCAGAAAGGACGTGGCTGACACAAGAAGCTAAATTCTGGTTTAAACGAAGAGATATACTCAACACATATATCAAAGTGCTACATGTAGAGTTAGCCAACGCTCTCCATCCAGTAGAATTCGACCTATTCGACGATTATGTCCGTAGCAGAGTCAGCAAGATAAACTATACGAAAAGTCAAACCCAAACGAAGAAACTCGAAAAACTCATAACACAACAACGACAACAACAACAACAGCAACAAAACAACGTCGGTAGTGCGCCAGAAGGTACCACAGTGTTTTACAATAGACTTATCAACAAAACTGATATAAAATTCACAGACAAAGAAAATTCAATATTAATGTTAGGACCAAAATATTCACCACATGTCAATGTCTCCTCTTTTAAAGAAACACTTGTAGTAGAGTCAGAAATTGCATCAAAAAACACAAACATATCGGCAATTGACAAATCAAAAATAGCTAAACTAATAAAGCAAACAGAATTAATTTCAGACTCAGACACAAAAACAATCAAAGCAATAAACAAGAAAGTAAAACACAATAATTTAATAGTAACTAAAGCAGATAAAGGCAATTCAATAGTCATCTTAAAAAACGAGGAATATATTCAAAAAATGGAAAATTTCATAAGCACTTCCAATGTCACAGAAATTAAGAAAGATCCGACTAATCAATTATTAAGCAAATTAAAATCCATAGTAAATAACAATACTTTATTTCCAGACAATAAAACAAGATACCTATTTCCTATGAACCCTAGAACCCCCAGGCTGTATGGCTTTATTAAAATTCATAAACCTGATAATCCCATCCGTCCTGTAGTTTCATACATAAACTCTCCAGCTCGAAAAATATCTGTTGAACTTAATTCTATTTTTAAAACTATCACAAACTTCGCCGATCCCCATTCCATTAAAAATCCCGTAGAGTTAGCCAATAATCTTAAAGATCTAACCATTCCTAACAGTTGTAAGTTAGTGTCCTTCGACGTATCAAATATGTTTGCGAAAATACCACCTGAAGAATGCCTCCAACTAATAATCGAACATTTAGATCAGAACAATGTAAACCCACTAGTAAAATCAGATTTTATTGACTTAATAGATTTAATTTTAAAACATAATTATTTTTCATTTAATAGTAAATTCTACATACAGAGTGAAGGCCTAGCAATGGGTTCACCCCTGAGCCCGCTGTTAGCCGACATTTTTATGAATAACCTCACTAACAAGATATTAAACTCACCCCAAGGCAAAAAACACATTAAATGGTGGCATAGATACGTAGACGATATTCTCGCATGCTTCGAAGGTACTGACAGACAAATTAACCAATTTCTAACTTTTCTTAACTCACTTCATCCATCCATTAAATTCACCGTAGAAACAGAATGTAATAACAAGATTAACTTTTTAGATTTAACATTAACTAAAACGAATAACAAACTCACATTTGATATTTACCGCAAACCCACTTTCACAGATACAATTATCCCGAATACCTCACGCCATCCATATAAACACAAAATAGCCAGTTTTTACTCAATGATAACCCGTGCATTCAAAATCCCACTTAGCCCTGAATCACGGAACAGAGAAATTAATACAATTAAACAAATTGCTACTAATAATGGTTATTCGGAAAACCTCATAAACAAATTAATTAATAAATTCCAAACAAAACAAATTCAAAATTACATATACGCGGTCAGCCCAACCACAGATAACAAATCATACAAAATATTAACATTCTTTGGCACACTTAGCTCTAAAATTAAAAATATTTTTAAAAAACGAGACATTGACATTGTTTTTAGATCAAATACTAAACTCTGTAATTTAATATTCAATGCAAAAACTCCAATAAATAAGATGTACAAGTCAGGAATTTACAAATTAACATGCCCAGATTGTGAAGGAGTGTACATCGGACAATCAGGTCGTAATTTTGAAACCAGGTTAAAAGAACATTACAGATCATACAATTTAAAACATGATAATTCAACATTTGCAAATCATTTATTAGAAACAAACCACAATTTTGGCAAGGATGTACTTTCGGTGATCCATTTCACCGAAAAGGGTAGAAAAATGGATTTACTGGAAGCCGCTGAAATCCACAAAGCAAAAATTAATCCGGGAATTTCCGTTCTTAACGACCAGGTTGACCTGATGTACACCCCCCTCTTCGAAGCGTTTTAGATGTAATATATATACCGATGTAACTCGCGTTTTAAGTACTTAGTTTGATAATGATTACCGTGTAATTGAAACTAGTCACTAAAGTAAAATAAAAGTGGTATAAAAAAGTTAAGTGTTTTCATTATATCATAATAGAAAAAGCGTATTCATTGACTTGGTACAGTTATTTAAGTAAATTAAATAAAAAGAATTTTAAAATAATTATTATTTATTAATTTACAACGATGAAAGTCTGCTGCGAATAATTGTTTAAAATTTAGCCGCAGACAGCCGTGTATTTCAATAATTAAGGGGTCGTTATACAGCGCCTCTCTAAAAGTGAAACTTTGTACTAAACGTTCTTCTTCTTTGTGTAACGAACTTCTAGAACATCCAGTACTCATAAAAAGAGGTAAAAATATATAAACCTTCTGGGAGTACTTAGACTACTGTACAAGTTTGTTACACTGTTTTAGAGACATCCTATATAGCAACAATTTTGTTTTAGGATAATCTGGTGTCCAAGTAGTAACTCGAGTTGCCCAATTTTGATTTTAAATTAGAATACATCCAAAGTTATCTTTCAAAAATTATTCCGAGGAGGAAATTAAACATATAAAACATAATTTTTTATATAAAAACTGAATTTAAACAAAGGTTACCAGCACAAAAGAAGGCAGATATCTTTACCAAAAAGAACGACAGCTGACTACAAAAATCGTTCGTGTTGCCGAAAGAGGTATAGCGCACGGGTCGACGACCAAAACCTTATGAAAAATCTAGTGAGACGAGCAAAAGAAGAAAAACAGAATAACTTCGAAAAACTGCAAATATCTGGAAAGAGAGATGCTTCCAGAATCCTCAAAAAAATAACTACCTCTCCAAAGCGAGCTGGAAAATACAGAATAGCATATACCAAAGCTCAGAATCTTGAGGAGACACAAATGACACCATTACGGGCCCTCTGAATGTTTGTTGAAGCCGATCTTACCAGAGATAATCAGGAGCAGCAAAAAGGGGTTTTACCCATGCTACAGCATTTCACAAAAAGCAAAACAAGACTGTTACCCAAGCAAAACCTCATACAAAGTAAGCGAAACGTATGCCGAAATAAATTTACAGGATATATGAAATCATGACAAACATATAGATATCTGAAAGAAGTTATAAATACTGTGGATTTAGTTGAACAGAAAACGTTCTAGCTAATTTGTAAGTAGGGCTGTGATGAATCTCGGCAAGAACGCTTTAAACAGAAGATTCAGGGTGATGCAGACAAATTTTTCAATTAATTTGTGAAAAAAAAAAAAAATAGAGAAAAGGTACTTTGGCAGAATCTGACCCCATCGTCGCCACGTTATTGTCGCCCCATCAGAATACAATTTGTTAAAGAGACTGTAACTATAACTAACGAAGAAATTATTTATATAGATAATGCAACAAAGTCGTTGCAAAATACGGAAGTTATACCGGGAGAAAAAAAGTTTCTCTGCACATGCTTGTCATGTTGCTGGCAATAGTAGACGCCAAAGTATGTAATGCTGCAACTCAAACCACCTCTAGTATGAAATATTACATTTGCGGGCTAACCTCAAAAGATTTCAACGATTTGAATAGAAAAAAGTGATGTCAAGACAGAGGCGTTAGGGTTTGGGTTATCTATATTGTATGCCAGAATTCGTTTATTTGAAAGCATTTTGCATCTGGCTTACTAACTGCCTGTAAAGAAATGGCAGCTTAGATCAGAGGAGGATAAGACTATTGTCAATCAAAAAAGACCGAAATACAGAACAATTTTAAACATCAGACTGGATTAATTGTGGATTTTCCGAAAGCGGTATTTAGCAACACCAATGAGGACAATCCTAGCAGAAGATTTTTTTGCCGACCCGAAACTAGCCGCAGATATTATGGGTATTGATTTTAATCTTATATTTTGATTCAAAGTTATTTTGGAAGTGCTATCAAGTGGACACAAAAATAATTCTGAAAAATTTACGAGAACGGACATAAAACCGCAGAATTATACGTGCAATTATATGCGTGGCATGCGGTGACCCCTACAATGCACAATATTTTTATTCACGGAGCAGATGTGATAAAAAGTTCATTATTGTCTATTGGGCAGCTAACCGAAGAAGCTGCGGAAGCGCAGAATAAACATTTTAGATTATATCAACAGAACTTCGGAAGAAAATTTTGAAGGGAGGCGTACAACCTTGATGTTATTAATAGGGTGCTTTTAAGTTCGGATCCACGTTTAAGCAGCGTCAAGAAAAAATACTAAACCATTCAGGGGGCCTATTCTCAACATCAGTGCAATGAGTCACTGATGCAAAATGTCACTCGAATTTATGTCACCAAAAAACGGTGCAATCGCGTGGACCCTATTCTCAGCGCGCGGTGAGTCGAGCAATCTCACTCATGTATTTTGCCAGTGAAATGATCCGGCAGCGTTGTAATTTCGTTTATTGGCGCCAGAAATTCAAATAATCCTAATCTTCTATTCCTATAAAATCAATTAACATGTAAGATTATATACTTTTAAAAATTATTACATCTGTAATGACAAAACTAAATGCAAATATAACATTTTAAATCGATTTCGTAAATCTTATTATAAATTAAATATCTGTTTAACTGTTTTAGGTATGAGCTCTGCTGAGCAAAGTCCAAATGAACCATATTCTGAAGAATCTTCAGACGGAGAGTACGTCAGCTCTGATGAAGAACCATGGTTCTCATCATCTTCATATTTTTTTATATAACATAGGTGTAGTCTAACATTATTAATTGCACTTTTGATATAATATATATTTTAAAAAATTAGAAAAGTTAAATCGGATTGTTTAGTAATTTTGCCTAATGTATTTTGACGATTTTCCTCCTACCACGCTTAAAGAAACAACTTTAAAAAGGTTTGCAAAACAGTGTTCTTTAACTATATTTTTGATCTGTTCTAGTGCTGGTCCGCACATTATAGTGTTATTTATTTCTACCGTAAACAACTTGTATTGTATATTGTAACAATATAAAAACGCATTTATTATAAAAAAATCCAGGGGAATAGTTATGGCCGCCTAGATCATCCAAATACCTGTATGTGCCGCGCCCGGTAAGCATGTGTTCCCTTTTGATTCAAGAATGTAATGAAATTGTAAATACCGTAACATTTTAAACTGTTACGATTGAATATATCATTTCGTGAAAAAAAAAATAGTGCAGTCGAGTTCTTTATTTAATTACGAGTGGTCAAAATCCATTATCCAAACAAAACCGAAACTGAGTGATTAAATAAAAAGTGTGGAGAAATAATGACACCCAGGTCGAGTATTGACCCGATGCAGAGCAACAGGTGAGAGGGTAAGTGAAACACAGTATTAAGCAAGGTCACGATTGCGAGTTAGGCGAACCCTAGAATATTTTATTTCGCAACCGCTCGACAAGTCACCTACACGGACAATTCGAAAACAGTTAAAAAAAGTGAACTTGTAACTACATCATTGAATTCTATTTTGTATGCTGTGCTGCATAAAAGAAGAAGCTCAGTGTATTATACAAAAACCAGGTCAAATTATCAATTTACCATAAATATGCGCGAGCGTCTTAATAAAAAGAAATGCGATTTTGTCCCTGTTAATGACAATTTGAGGTTGCTGGTGTGGACTAATTTTTTAGCGGCTCGATGTTGAAACGCGACTCAAATTCGCGTTTGGCGGGCGGCACTTTCATTTCACTATATAAAGCGAACGCCCCGAACTTTTCAGGTGTAGTCCACTTGACCACAACAATTAATAAACATGTTCTCTAAAGTAAGTTGATTGCTGAATCGATTTAAATAATTTATTGTTGCACTAATTAAATTGAAAATTGAATTAAATTGAATAATTTAAAATGATGTAGTATGCTTTCCCAAGCGCCTTACGAAAAATAGAATATTATTAAAAAAAATATAGCTTTACTACAAAGACGCAAACTTGTTTCTAATGAATAATCCAAAATAAAGTAGTCGCAAACACATGTTTTTATAATTTGTTTCTTTTAGGTTCTTGCTGTAGTAGCTTTCGTAGCTTGTGCTCAAGCTATTGAATTTGGGCACGCCAGCTCTTACTCAACCATCAACAACCACATCGCCCCAGCTGCTCACGCCATCCACGTAGCTCCAGTAGCTCACATTGCCCCAGTAGCCATCAAGACCGCCCATGCCAGCTCCTACTCCTCAGTCAACAACCACATTGCCCAAGCCGCCCCAATTGCCCACATCGCCGCCCCAGTAGCCCATTACGCCCCAGTTGCCCACGTAGCTCATGTAGCTCCAGTACTCAAAGCCGTCCACCACGAAGAATACGCTGATGCTCACCCACACTACTCCTTCGAATACGGAGTCCAAGACAGCCACACCCATGACATCAAGAACCAACACGAAGAACGCGATGGGGATGTCGTAAAGGGATTCTACACCCTCGTCCAACCTGATGGTGTCACCCGTACTGTCCACTACACCGCTGACCACCACAACGGATTCAACGCTCAAGTTGAGTACAAAGGACACGCTGCTCACCCACAAGTAGCCCACAAAGCCATTATCGCCCCAGTCTACCATCACTAAGTCAACTTTTATTTTTTATGTTAAATAAATTATTTTATAAATCAAACTACTTTTATTATATATTCTGATATACTTACAAATCAACCTTGTAACACAAGCAATAATAATACTAAAAATAAGTATTTATGGTGGTAGGAAATACTATACAACTTTCTTAGTGCTACCGACAAGTTTCGATAAAATGCCAGGATTTAAGCCTTTTTATAAACGACAACATATGGAACAATTTGGGAAGCATGTCAAATAATTTGACCTATATTTCGACTACAAATCCTGAATTTGATATGTGACCACTTCTATGTCTATACCCCTGCATAGAATATCCAGAGATGCATAGAGAATCATGGAGATCGTAGTGCAAGGACGTACAGCAAATCCGCCTCACCTGACAAATAAATAAGCTTTCATAACATTTTTTTAAGAAATCGACAAAAACAATACTTTTTCCAATTTGTTTAGTCTTTTGGTTTAGATTAGTTGCAAATGTAATAAAATTAATAACCAAATCGTTCACTATATTAAAATATAGTACAGAAAACTAGTTGAATAATTTGAATCTAAACAAATTAAATTAGTTTGGAAAGGTAAAATGGAGCATCTAAATTGTCTTTTGTAATAAAACAAACAAAAAATATCACAAACGATCAAAAGAAATATTAATATTGTTAAAGCGTTGCCTACCTGCCCCAAAACGGACACGCTCTTTAAGTATAAGAAGAAGTGACCAAGGCGACAAGGAGTTGCGGAATACAGATTTTTAAATGCAAGTTAAATTAAAGTTAAAGTACAATTTATTAAATAAAAATGATTTGAAAATAATTAATAAATTATTTTCACATTTAGTGCTGTGACTTTTAACTTACGTTACGTAAATACGTTAAACAAATGCACATTAAAACAACTACTTCCCGGGCAAATACCCACGCCGGACATTGAATTACATAATGTACACCTGCTGTTGCATATCAATAAAATATTGCGTAATGCAACAAATTTTGCGAAAACAACAAAAGGAACGTTACTTAATTTAAGGCCATCTGCAGACACGTGTTTCGGGATCTATCCCTCGTCAGTACAGCAAAATTAAATCAATTATATTTAAAGTACAATTGTTGAAATGGCCGCAGTTCTTTTAATTCACTAATCTCGCTGTTCATCCACAATCCAACAGAATTAACATAGACGTTATTCCGGTGATATTGAAATAGTTCGACTTACTTCCACAATCCATTACTCAACAGAATTAACAAAGACGTTATTCTGGTGATATTGAAATAGTTCAACTTACTTTTACTACGTTATGTTGTTTTTATTCATACCTTTAATTAGGTAAGAGTAATTTTAATGAACATTGAATAGAAATCGCATTTATGTTTTAATTAATTTATTTATTCAATTATTCATTCATGATTACATCAGTTTACAATATAATACAAATTAATACTAAACACTTGCTTTAGAGGAAATAAAATAAAATAAAATAAAATAAAATAAAATAAAATAAAATAAAATAAAATAAAATAAAATAAAATAAAATAAAATAAAATAAAATAAAATAAAATAAAATAAAATAAAATAAAATAAAATAAAATAAAATAAAATAAAATAAAATAAAATAAAATAAAATAAAATAAAATAAAATAAAATAAAATAAAATAAAATAAAATAAAATAAAATAAAATAAAATAAAATAAAATAAAATAAAATAAAATAAAATAAAATAAAATAAAATAAAATAAAATAAAATAAAATAAAATAAAATAAAATAAAATAAAATAAAATAAAATAAAATAAAATAAAATAAAATAAAATAAAATAAAATAAAATAAAATAAAATAAAATAAAATAAAATAAAATAAAATAAAATAAAATAAAATAAAATAAAATAAAATAAAATAAAATAAAATAAAATAAAATAAAATAAAATACATAAGCGAAACAATGATATTATTTGATTCGCAAATATAATAACATGATGGCAAAAATGTGAAATCACAAAACTTCTTGTATTTTCCTTATTATTTCCTAATTCAATAATCACGGAGAAATAGATGTCATAATTCAAGATGATGTCATTGAAAAAAGAGTATAAAAGCAAAGAATGATGGCTGGTAAATCAGTTGATGATGATCCTATACAAATGGATCGAAAAAATATGAAGTAGAAGTATATAATAAAATATTAGGTACAGTTATAAATTATGTAAAATCCAGATATAAAAATAATAGTGATTTATATCACGATATAGCGTTACTACTATCAACAATTTTAATAACGTAAAGGAATGTCTCCCATCCAAAAACTTCACGAAGTTGTGTATTTTTCTTGAATATTTGCAGGAGGAACTAGAAAGCTTTGATAAAAATTGGGATTATCTAAAAGTGTCTGCAACAAATAAAGATGTGTTCAAACAGAACTCAGACCCTCCGATAGATAATGCAGAGAGTGATATAGATGAAGACAGTGCCAACAAAGACGACAATAAAATTTACGGAAAATGCCAAAATTGCTTTCGATGTGTAATATTGCATGTTCAAAAAAAAACTTAGGAGTGCCATGATTTATTATTAAGAAAAGTAAGTTCGCATACCTGTTAACAATTGATTTACGAAACGTCAGATCTGTTTAAAAGTCACAAAGGTTTGCAGCAGCCAGCAAAAAACGTTTATAGATAAAAGTTGGACGCAGCTTCGAGAGTTTCAGGAAGAATTTACCATCGAATCCGAGATAAATTTGAAGAAATTAATAATAATCCAGTGTTGTTGCGGAACATACTGGAAAGTGTACAACACAGATTTCAGGCTTGCGTTCGTGAAGTAGGAAGGCACATACAACATTTATTGCAATTTGGAAGGGGAACATTAAACGTAATTATTAATAAATTGACTTCCATTATCAATGTTTTGTGTTTGAAAAGTAACAGAACCACAGAGCTATTACTGACGTAAGTATACGTCAATTACTAATATGTGTACCAACTTAAAATTTTAAAAATAAAAAAATCATTTTTTTAATTGAACATACGATATAATAGTGCAGGTGTTTGTAAAAAATTCAAAATTAAGAAAAAATAGCAAAGTGATAAGGCTGAAACTTTAATCAGTTGTTTTTCATGTATAAACAAAGAAGTATTCAATAAAAAAATATCGAAATATAATCACTCGTTCTTGGTGATTATATTTCTATTAGATTTAGTACATATAGTGTTTCTTTTAACTTAAGACTGCTAAAAATCTGAAGAATAAAGCATTATATCTATATTATCTTCTTGATTAAAGGTAAATTGTTATTAAAAAGCAAATTAACCGAAAATAAAGCTATCTCAATTAATTTCGATCGATGTATGGACCGGTAATAAAATATTTCCCGAGCCGCTACTATGCTGCCCATCCGCCCCTGATCTTCTCTCTTTGAATCATCTTTTTTTCTTTCTATGTTTCATTGCATTTTAAACTAAACTACCAAATTAGTTCATGTTACAAATTCATTCAAGATTATTACTCGCTTTCGTTCCCAACCTTTTTTTTAGATATTGCAGTTTAATTAAGAACTCACTCGCGTGCGAGTTATATTTGTTTTAATTTCGTTTTATTGAATTGCGTTGTCAATCGCAGTTTAATTTAACGAAAAATGGATTGTTTAATTTCTGCCCCTAAATTATTATTCTATATAGTATTTAAAGAAAACAAAATTTTAATTTCTTTATGTACTATATTGAAAATGTACCACCAAGTTAACGCCGACAAAATTAAAGTATTATTATATAATTTGTTCTTTTTATTTGAATATTGTAATAATTATTTCAATTATTACAATATCTGAACTACTTCAACCTAATAAATAATATGACAATTTTAAACTCAGTTCAACGTGTATAGGTTGACTACGTCCTTTTTCTGTTGGATATCAACAAAATAGGATTGTTCGTTTTATTCGAAACTATAAAATGAAAAATAATATTTGATTGATGTGTAAGAGAAAATAACGTATTTAATCCTTAATTTCAAATTCAACTTATCATAAAGCATCACCACAAATTTAGGACAATACAAAAGCAGTTAAAATAGTAAACTTGTAATTATACCTAGATCACTGAATTCAATAATAGGAAAAGGATTTATTCACTTGGTCACAGTTATTTAAATAAATTAAATACAAGAATTTGAAAATAAAGTCTGTCCAGATATGACCTCTGCGTTACATCGAGAATCTCAGAGGTGACAGTGCATTTTTAATTAATTATTTTTTAAATTTTTAATTAAATTAATTAACAACTTTGCAATTACGTAAGGCACAGCTGTACTGACGAGGCATCAAATCCCGAAACACGTGTCTGCAGATAGCCTTATATTACGTAACTTTTATTTTATTGTTTAATTTTTTTGTTTTTTGCAATAAATATTTTCGATTCAAAAATTGTTGCATTATACAATTGTTATTGTTATGCAACAGCAAATGTCTATTATTAGACATTTGTTAAAGTACTTATGTAACATAAGTCATAATGTCACAGTAGCAAAAGGCAAAATAATTTATTAATTAATTACTTTCACTGAATTCAATTTTGTATGCTGTGCTCCATAAAAGAAGAAGCTCTAAAATCGGACTAATTTATCTATTTACCATAAACACGCGCGAGCACGTTAATAAAAAGAAATGCGATTGTGTCCCTGTTAATGACAATTTGAGGTTGCCGGTGTGGAGTAATTTTTTAACGGCTCGATGTTGAAATGCGCCGCAAATTCGCATTTGGCGGGCGGCACTTTCATTTCACTATATAAAGCGAACGCACCGAACTTTTCAGGTGTAGTCCACTTGGCCACAACAATTAATAAACATGTTCTCTAAAGTAAGTTGATTGCTGAATTTATTAGAGTAATTTGTTGTTGCAAAGATTAAATTGAGAATTGAATTCAATTGATCAAATTCAAATGGTGTAGTATGCTTTTTTAATCGCCTAATGAAAAAAATATAGTTTTATTACAAACAACCAAATCGATTTTTTATGATTTATGCAAACTAATTTAGTTGCAAACACATTTTTTCTTTTTTTTTTTTCTTTTAGGTTCTTGCTGTAGTAGCTTTCGTAGCTTGCGCTCAAGCTATCGAATTAGGGCACGCCAGCTCCTACTCAACCATCAACAACCACATCGCCCCAGCTACTCACGCCATCCACGTAGCTCCAGTAGCTCACATCGCTCCAGTAGCCATTAAGGCCTCCCATGCCAGCTCCTACTCCTCAGTCAACAACCACATTGCCCATGCCGCCCCAATTGCCCACATCGCCGCCCCAGTAGCCCATTACGCCCCTGTTGCCCACGTAGCTCATGTAGCTCCAGTACTCAAAGCCGTCCACCACGAAGAATACGCCGATGCTCACCCACACTACTCTTTCGAATACGGAGTCCAAGACAGCCATACTCATGACATCAAAAACCAACACGAAGAACGCGATGGAGATGTCGTAAAGGGATTCTACACCCTTGTCCAACCTGATGGTGTTACCCGTACTGTCCACTACACCGCCGATCACCACAACGGATTCAACGCTCAAGTTGAGTACAAAGGACACGCTGCTCACCCACAAGTAGCCCACAAAGCCATCATCGCCCCAGTCTACCATCACTAAGTCAACTTTTAATTTTTTAAGTTAAATAAATTATTTTATAAATCAAACTACTTTTATTATATATTCTGACATACTTACAAATCAACCTTATAACATAAGCAACACAAATACGTGGGAACACGTCATTGAAATTGATTAGCGGGAACACTCCTTCATTTTCCTGTACACGCGGGAATACTACCCTGTGGTAATAAGTCAGAGCGACCTTACACGTCAGTGTAAATAAAAAGCGGGGACACTCCTTTCTTACATTATCTAGCAGGAGCACTACCCCACTGTAGTTGTTTGGAAGGAGCCTATACGTCATAACCGATTGACTAGCGGGAGCACTTCTTTACTTTCTTAGATGGCACGTTCCTACACGTCAATGTGGGGTCCACTACCCTGTAGTACTAAGTCAGGGCGACCTTACACGTCAATATAAATAATTAAATAAATTTATTACCCAACAGGAAACAGTAGCCCAATTACAGGATAATATAAAGTAATTTTACATTATAATAATAGCAAGACAAACAAGAATAGAAATATAAATAAATACGAGTATAAATATCGATACGAATACAATAAAATATACAAATAAAGATTACAAATTTTAAAAAGAATTAGTAGCGTAATAATATTAATGAAAGCGTATCACCGAATATATCATAATCATAAAACCGGTCGTTAAAAATTCGATACATTGTGCTAATAGGAGAACGTAAACCAGACATATTTCGATTGAAGTGAACATAGAATGTTGGTTTATATCGCTCTTTGAATACTGAAGCATGAAAGTTGATCTGGCTTAATACATATTTCACTGCAGTCGACATGGTTGTGTAAAATCTTAAACAAAAATGAAATACTAGCTGTATGACGTCTTTGTTCAAAGGACTCAATGTTGGCAATTTTAAGAAGCATAGTGTGATCAAATCCTTGAGGAGGGTAATGCCCAAGTAGTTTAAAATGCAGAAATTTTGCAAATTTTCTTTGACACTTTCAATTAGTAAAATTTGTTGTTGAGTGTAAGGAAACCAAATCAAAGAACAATACTCCAGTTTAGATCAGACGTAAGCGTTAAATATAGATTTCAAAGCTATAGGATTTCGCAATTCCGCAGAATTACGGTGAATAAAACCTAAAGCCTTAAAATAGCTGGCCGCCAGTGTTTGTATATGGTAATTAAAAGTAAATTTATCATCGAACCACACAACCAGATCTTTAAAGGTACGCACTTTTTCTAGAATATTGTCATCGATCGAGTAATTAAATGTAATGTATTGACTTTTTCTGGTAATAGACATACATTTACATTTGTCCGAATTTAAAAGTAATTTATTAGATACACACGAGTCTGAAACAATATTAAGCTGATTTTGCAAGTGTATACAATCTTCAGGCATACTAATAAACGAATAGATTTTTAAGTCATCAGCATAGAGTAGATGTTTGCACTTAATTACACTCGAAAAGTCGTTAATGAAAAGATTGAAGAGAAGAGGCCCTAGGACAGATCCTTGTGGAACCCCCGAACTAGGAAATAAAGAGTCCGATTTAAAGCTATTAAAAGAAACGTAGGTTTCACGATGCGAGAGATACGAGGAAATAAGTAATTTCGAATTGGAGGAAAACCCGAAGAGTTCCAGTTTATCAATTAAGAGACTATGGTCCACTCGATCAAAAGCTTTTGACATGTCTGTGTAAATCACATCAATTTGTCCCGATGAATCTAAAAACCTAGCAATGTCATGTGTAATAATAGCAAGATTTGTTGTTGTAGAACGCCTAGGAACAAAACCATGTTGTTGTTGAGAAATATAAGATGATGCTTGATTATAAATATGATCAAGTAGCAGGAATAGCAGGAACACTTCTTCCTTTTCTTACATGGCAACACCCTACGCTACATATAAATGCACTGTACCATTACCATTTTAATTTTATTAATTACTTTTAACTTATCTTTTTTAAAATGATCTTTAAGTGTGTGAAAAATATAAACGCTGTCATCCCTCATCCTTCCGGGTGACGACGAGTGTTTGTTCTTTGAATAATCGTTTTCTTACCTTATATACTCCCCTTTCTTTATATGTCTCATCGTACTTTAAACTAACATTACCATATTTGGTGATGTTATAAATTCGTAAAAGATTATTACTCGCTTTCGTTCCCATCATGGTACGTGTTCGCGTTATATTTGTGTTTCTTTCGTTTTATTGAATTGCGTTGATATTCGCAGTTTAATTAAACGAAGTATAAATTGATAAATTGCTTCATTTCTGTCTCCAACTTATTATTATATATTCTTGCTTTTCTTTCAATTTCTTTTATTTGAATATTGCAATAATTATTTTAATTATTATAGTATCCAAACTACTACAACCTTATGAGTAATATGACAAATTTTAACTCAGTTCAACCAAATATGATTGTTTTATTCTAAACCATAAAACGAAAAATCATATTTAGTTGATAATTAAAAGGGAAAAAAAAACGTATTTAACCCGTACTTACATATTCAACTTTTCAAATTTTTGAATCATAAAACATCTCCACAAATTCACGACAATGCAAAAGCAGTTAAAATAGTGAACTTGTAACCATTTATTGATCATTGAATTCAATTTTGTATGTTATGTATTATTATACAACAATCGGGCCATTTTATCTATTTACCATAAACACGCGGGAGAAATTTGATTCCGTCCCTGTTAATCACAATTTGAGGTTGCCGGTGTGGAGTAATTTTTTAACGGCTCGATGTTGAAATGTGTCGCAAAATCGCATTTGGCGGGCGGTACTTTCATTTCACTATATAAAGCGAACGCGCTGAACTTTTCAGGTGTAGTTCTCTTGACCACAACAATTAATAAACATGTTCTCTAAAGTAAGTTGATTGCTGAATTGATTGCAGTAATTTGTTGTTGTAAAAATTAAATACTGAATTGATTTTAATTGAATAATTTCAAATGGTTTATTATGCTTTTCCAAGCCCCTAATGACAAATGTAGTATTAATAAAAAATATAGCTTTATTAAAAGAAGTAGACTCCTTTTTTAATGAATTATTCAAAATATATTAGTCGCACACACTTTACTTTATATATTTTTTAGGTTCTTGCTGTAGTAGCTTTCGTAGCTTGCGCTCAAGCTATCGAATTAGGGCACGCCAGCTCCTACTCAAC
Source organism: Philonthus spinipes (assembly GCA_963082785.1). Lineage (NCBI taxonomy): Eukaryota > Metazoa > Arthropoda > Insecta > Coleoptera > Staphylinidae > Philonthus > Philonthus spinipes. The sequence goes on along the minus strand of OY720307.1, from coordinate 13,877,374 downwards.
CATCAACAACCACATCGCCCCAGCTACTCACGCCATCCACGTAGCTCCAGTAGCTCACATCGCTCCAGTAGCCATTAAGGCCTCCCATGCCAGCTCCTACTCCTCAGTCAACAACCACATTGCCCATGCCGCCCCAATTGCCCACATCGCCGCCCCAGTAGCCCATTACGCCCCAGTTGCTCACGTAGCTCATGTAGCTCCAGTACTCAAAGCCGTCCACCACGAAGAATACGCCGATGCTCACCCACACTACTCCTTCGAATACGGAGTCCAAGACAGCCATACCCATGACATCAAGAACCAACACGAAGAACGTGATGGGGATGTCGTAAAGGGATTCTACACCCTCGTCCAACCTGATGGTGTTACCCGTACTGTCCATTACACCGCTGACCACCACAACGGATTCAACGCTCAAGTTGAGTACAAAGGACACGCTGCTCACCCACAAGTAGCCCACAAAGCCATCCTCGCCCCAGTCTACCATCACTAAGTCAACTTTTATTTTTAAGTTAAATAAATTATTTTATAAATCAAATTACTTGTATTATATATTCTGACATACTTACAAATGAACCTTATAATATAAGCAACAAAAATACTAAAAGTAAGTAGCTATGGTAATAGAAATTACTACACCAACTTCTTAGTGCTACTGACAAATTTCAATAGAATGCCAAGTAATCTAATAAACCAAAACCAAGTGATTTAACTAACTTCAAAGCCAGTTTTGCTGTTACTAACAACAAATAGTATTCATTCACTTGATCACAATTATTTAAATAAATAAAACAAAAAGAATATGAAAATAATTAATTATTAATTAGTTACTTATCCTTTAGATGCTGCGATTCTGTTTTATGGATATTTGTTTTAAAGTACTTACGTAACGTAAGTCAAAAAGACGCTGCAGCTAAAGGAAAACTAATTGACTAATAATTAATTATTTAATTTAATTCAATGATGTTACTACAACATTTTACATTTTGGGTGATTTTCATTGGTGTTGTATGCTTGTACTCTATGTGAGTCTTCACAACACTCACATCAAGAAAACCCGCGACTCGCCATTGATTTAATCCTTCTTATATAAACGACAACGCCTAGAGCGTTTATTACTGGGTAATAAATTGTGCGCTGGACCTGATAATGTACCTGCCCTTATTTTAAAAGATTGTCGATCTACACTATCTACTCCTATCAAACATATCTTCAATTTATGTCTGAAGAATGGTACGTTTCCTGATATTTGGAAGAGAACACGAATAATTCCAATTCATAAATCCGGAGACAAGAAGTTAATTGTAAATTATCGTCCTATAGCTATTATATCTAATCTATCGAAGTGCTTTGAGTTTGTACTTAATAAATACATATCTCCTTTTGTTAATTTAAAACTTACTGAAAAACAGCATGGATTTAGGCCTAAACGTTAAACTTGTAAACTTGGCTTAAGCCGAAACTAGTTGAAGTTAAAATAAACGCAAGTAAAACAAAACCAAGTGAATTTAATTTACAAATTTAATTCAATTCGTTATTAGATTTATTACAAAAGACAATTCAGCTGCTTCACTAATTATTTAAGTTTTATATTATTCAAGCAACTGACTGTACTATATTTTAAAATAATGAACGATTCGGTCATTATTTTTTTTTATCTTTACAATCGAAATCAAAAAACTAAAGAAATTTGAAAAAATCATGTTTTTTGTGAATGATCCGTTTCTTATAAAAAAATTGATATGAGATCTTATTTTCTTGTCACGTATGTGTTTCTGCTGCACGTCCTTATACTAGGATGTCATGCATATATTACTCCCACTGCACAGGAGTGTAGACACAGGAGTAGACTCATATTAAGTTCAGTAGTTTGAGTCAAGTGGTATAGAAGTACAAATATAGATAAAATTATTTCAAGAAGAACAAGCTTCTTTGACTTACGTACATTAGCACAAATATCCATTAAAAATTTAAAAGTCGCTAAAGCTAAAGATAATTAAAAATAAAATAATTGATTAATAATTAATTGTTTTAAATTCTATTTATTTAAATAACCATGAACAAGTGAATGAATACCCTTTTGTTTTAGTAAAATCACTGGTTTAACAGCAAAACTGGTTTTTAAGTTAGTTAAATCACTTGGTTTTGGTTTACCAATATTATATTACTTGACGTTCTATAGAAACTTGTCGGTAGCACTAAAATATTTGTGTAATCATTCAAATCACAATAGCCACTGTTTTTTGTTATTACTTTTTTTTTGTTACTCGTGTTATAAAGTTGATTTTTGAGTATGGTAGATTATATAATAACAGTAGTTTGTTTATAAAATAATTTATTTAACTTAAAAAAATAGAAGTTGACTTAGTGATGGTAGACTGGAGCGAGGATGGCTTTGTGAGCTACTTGTGGATGAGCAGCGTGTCCTTTGTACTCAACTTGGGCGTTGAATCCGTTGTGGTGATCAGCGGTGTAATGGACAGTACGGGTGACGCCATCAGGTTGGACGAGGGTGTAATATCCCTTTACGACATCCCCATCGCGTTCTTCGTGTTGGTTCTTGATGTCATGGGTATGGCTGTCTTGGACTCCGTATTCGAAGGAGTAGTGTGGGTGAGCATCAGCGTATTCTTCGTGGTGGACGGCTTTGAGTACTGGAGCTACATGAGCTACGTGAGCAACTGGGGCGTAATGGGCTACTGGGGCGGCGATGTGGGCAATTGGGGCGGCGTGGGCAATGTGGTTGTTGACTGAGGAGTATGAGCTGGCGTGGGAGGTCTTGATGGCTACTGGGGCGATGTGAGCTACTGGAGCTACGTGGATAGCGTGAGCAGCTGGGGCGATGTGGTGGTTGATGGTTGAGTAAGAGCTGGCGTGGCCCAATTCGATAGCTTGAGCACAAGCTACGAAAGCTACTACAGCAAGAACCTAAAAGAAATAAATTATTTTAAAAAATGTGTGCGACTAATTTATTTTGAATAATTCATTAAAAAAGAGTTTACTTGTTTTAATAAACCTATATTTTTTATTAATACAACAGTTGTCATTGGGGGCTTGGAAAATCATAAATAACTATTTGAAATTATTCAATTTAAATCAATTCACTATTTAATTATTGCAACAACAAATTACTCCAATCAATTCAGCAATCAACTTACTTTAGAGAACATGTTTATTAATTGTTGTGGCCAAGTGGACTACACCTGAAAAGTTCGGAGCATTCGCTTTATATAGTGAAATGAAAGTACCGCCCACCAAATGCGAATTTGCGGCACATTTCAACATCGAGCTGTTAAAAAATTACTTCACACCGGCAACCTCAAATTGTCATTAACAAGGACGGAATCGCATTTCTTTTTATTAACGCGCTCGCGCATGTTTATAGTAAATAGTTAAATTGGTCCAATTGTATAATACACTGATCTTCTTCTTTTATGGAGCGCAGCATACAAAATTGAATTCAATGATCTAGTGATCGGTACAAGTTCGCTACTTTAAACTTCTTTTGTACTGTCCTGAATTTATGGATATGTTTTATGATTCAAAAATTTGAAAAATTGAATTTATCAACCAAATATGATTGTTCGTTTTATAGTTTAAAATGAAACGAACAATCATATTTGGTTGAACCTAGTTAAAATTTGTCTTATTACTTACAAAGTTGTAGTAGCTGATAAATTGCTGAATTTCTGTCTCTAAATTATAATTATCTATTACCATGTTAAATATTTGCAATAATTATTACAATTTGAAAATAAAAAAATAAAAGAAAAAATATATAATATGTTGTGGATAACTTAATATTTTCTTCCAATTTGTTGTGGGTAATTTAATATTTTCTTTGACAGTCGTTAAATTAAACATTTAATTTAAAAAATGATTTTCTGTTTTATTTTCGACTGTTCGATACGAGAGTACAAATCGGTATGAATTATATTATAATACAAAACTTAACATCTAAGCAAAATAAATATGTGATAAGGGTGGTGATTACGTGCGTGATGACTAATTGCTTCTTTTTTGTTTTTGCAACGGAAGTTGTTGTTTACTATTTAAACTATTTATTAGAAACTCTATTTCTAATATTTACTATTAAATTAAATGACAAACATGATTAGAAGGAATAATGTAAAATTATTTTGGTGACCTAAATTGGTTAAAAGAACTATTGATATAAGCAAATGATAGTTGTTGAGTAATTAGTATAAATGAAATAATATTGATATTTATTGTTGAATTATTATTAGGATATAACAAATAATAAATTAGAGACAGAAATTACCCAATTTAAACTCTGAATGTCAACGCAATCCAATAAAACGTAAGAAAAGCAAATATAACTCACACGCGAGCGCGTCCTAAATAAAACTGCAAAATCTAAAAAAATCTAATGAGAATGAATGCGAGTAATAATCTTGAACGAATATGTAATATGGGCAAATATGATAATATTATAGTGTTTTCTGCTTGCACAGAACACTGTTTGCACGGTTTTCAAACTCTGGGTGCAATTCAGCACTTACTGCGAGAGATAAAATGCGCGAAACATGAATGGGCAGCCGATTTTAAAACTTAAACCGCATAGAAAATTAATAAATAATGATTACCCGTCTACAATTATGCCGGATAACACGAGATAAATATATTTCATTATAGATACGACAAAGAGATTACTAAAAAAATGGTGATATGTCCGTCATGGTATTTTCCAAGATGAATTCGGTAAAATACGTTTTTGAATGAACATTTAAGAGTAAATAATAAAAAAAATGATGCTGTGTCCATTATGCTACTTTCCCCGGCGAATTCGGTGAAATAAGTTTTTGATTTAAAATTAAATAGGAAAGGAAAAATTAAAATTGAAAAATGTCTTTTTTATTTTTTTAAAGCTGAAAGCGTTTACGAATAATGTATTAAATATGACGGTTCTTTGACGTTTTATTTGACATAAAAATAATTATTTAAATAATAAAGGTCTCCACAGCCAACATAAAGTAGATTATAAAAATAATTGTTTATTTCTAAGGGAATTTATCAAGTTGATGACATTCTTCCGCTTATAAAATAAAAACTAAAGATCCTATAAAAATAGTTTTATAACAAAAACTATTTCTTTTTTCAAGATCTAATACTTTTCTTTGAAACATTTTTATACGAATAAAAAAATGAAAAATTGCTTAGAGTAAAGGTGCACTTAATGAGTTTTGATTCTAACCAAAAGCTTTTCAGATCATTCCACTCTTATAATAAGCTTAGATATATAGTTTGGGTTTGTTTAATCCATTCAGCCGTTTATGCATTATTGTCTTGTTACATTATTTTCAAATTCTTTTTATTTAATTTATTTAAATAATTGTGACTAAGTGAACGAATACTATTTTCTATTGGTAACTGAAAAACTGGTTTTGAAGTTAGTTGAATCACTTGGTTTTGATTTGTTAGATTACTTGACGTTCTATCGAAACTTGTCGATAGCACTAAGAAATTTGTGTAGTAATTCTTATTACCATGGCTACTTCCTTTTAGTACTTTTGTTGCTTATATTACAAGGTTGATTTGTAGGTATGTCAGAATATATAATAAAGGTAGTTTGATTTATAAAATAATTTATTTAACTAAAAAAATAATGTTGACTTAGTGATGGTAGACTGGGGCGAGGATGGCTTTATGGGCTACTTGTGGGTGAGCAGCGTGTCCTTTGTAATCAACTTGAGCGTTGAATCCGTTGTGGTGATCAGCGGTGTAGTGGACGGTACGGGTGACACCATCAGGTTGGACCAGGGTGTAGAATCCCTTTACGACATCTCCATCGCGTTCTTCGTGTTGGTTCTTGATATCATGGGTATGGCTGTCTTGGACTCCGTATTCGAAGGAGTAGTGTGGGTGAGCATCGGCGTATTCTTCGTGGTGGACGGCTTTGAGTACTGGAGCTACATGAGCTACGTGGGCAACAGGGGCGTAATGGGCTACTGGGGCGGCGATGTGGGCAATTGGGGCGGCGTGGGCAATGTGGTTATTGACTGAGGAGTATGAGCTGGCGTGGGAGGCCTTAATGGCTACTGGGGCGATGTGAGCTACTGGAGCTACGTGGATGGCGTGAGCAGCTGGGGCGATGTGGTGGTTGATGGTTGAGTAAGAGCTGGCGTGGCCCAATTCGATAGCTTGAGCACAAGCTACGAAAGCTACTACAGCAAGAACCTAAAAGAAACAAATTATAAAAAATGTTTGCTACTAATTTATTTTGGATAATTTATTAAAAACGAGTTTGCGTCTTTGTAATAAAGCTATATATTTTTTATCAATATTATTATATTTTCATAGGCGCTTGGAAAAGCATACTACACTATTTTAAATTATTCAATTTAATGCAATTTTCAATTTAATTAGTGCAACAACAAATTACTCCAATCAATTCAGCAATCAACTTACTTTAGAGAACATGTTTATTGATTGTTGTTATGACCAAGTGGACTACACCTGAAAAGTCCGGGGCGTGTGCTTTATATAGTGAAATGAAAGTGCCGCCCGCCAAATGCGAATTTGCGGAGCATTTCAACATCGAGCCGTTAAAAAATTACTCCACACCGGCAACCTCAAATTGTCATTAACAGGGACGGAATCGCATTTCTTTTTATTAACACGCTCGCGCGTGTTTATGGTAAATAGATAAATTGGCCTGGTTGTTGTATAATACACTGAGCGCAAATTAATTATTTAGACGTATTGCAGATACTAAATCTTTAATCGTCGGTGTAAAACACCGCAGGTGAAATAAAATTAGATTTAAACCGTTTTAAATTGCTATGATTTTTTTATTTAGTTTATATTGCAGTTAATTAATTATGTTTTCTTAGTGTTATTTCCCACATATATTTATTTTGTTAAAACAAAGAATATTTCAAATTTTAGTAAATGAGGCTTCTACATTATACACTACTTTGAATTAAAAAAACTGATTTACAGAGATTTTCAATTTAATCTCCCTATTAATCAAATGAGATTATCTTTATCCCAAATTTATTTAATGTTGTCAAATGTATTAATATTAATATGTAATAAAAATTTATGTAAATATAAAAAATAAAATGGAAAAATATAAATAATACCGTATTATCCCCATCCGCCACATGCAAATACCTAAGTATAATATTTGTCCCCAAACTAACTTTGAAACACCGCTCCATTTCAGTTAAAACCAAAGTCCAGAATAGGGCGCGGCATTTTTAGATTACTAACCTACAGCAAAAGAGGTGTCACTATTAAGACAGCCACACACATATACAAAATGATCTGTCGTCCTCTTCTAGACTACTGTTCAATCTTCTTCCATAACCAAAAATCTCCAATGCTTAACAATATAGCGGTAGCGGTAGCTGAACGATCAGCTCTTCGTATCCTTACAAAAATCCGCCACCGAAACAATCCCCTACATAACCCTTCCAATACCACCCTGTACGAAAAAACATGCGTAATCTCAATATTCCAGAGATTCTCACAACTGACCCAAAAATTTGCCATGAACCCAACATCCTAAAAATTATTAAACCTACTTTGTAGCAAACGAAACCCAAACATTCCTCCTATATTTCAATATCCAAAATCCACAATATATTCATACATTTCATCACTCATCAACGACTGACATAACATAAAGACGACTAAAAGACCAATGGTCGATAGCCATTTAGTTTGTATTAAATTAATTGTATTATAACTAAATTGTATCAAAGCCTCAATAAAGATGATATATATATACAGGATCCTGCATCACAGCTCCCGTCTTTGACAGCTCAGTTAATAATTAAGTTAGAATTTTGAAATTTTGGAAACATTGGGTCCTAGGACGTAATTCAGGAAAATAAATTTGATTATACAGGGTGTCTCAAAAAAGAGTTACGGCATGATGATATATTTTTTTTAAATTGCTTAATATGCATTTTATTCATTATTTAGAAGCCTTTTATTATTACCTAAATGCCCCCAAAATTTTATTGAAATCGGTTTAGTAATACCAACCAAAAAAATTAAAAAGTAGAAAAAAAATATTTTGCGCAATTGGGTTAAAAAAATTAATAAAAAATAAATTAGGATCTTATGAATAAAATTATAAAGAGTACTTATTGAATAAGGTCCAACAATTCCAATAGTCAAATTTTATTTATATAAATTATGCAGGGTGTTCTTAATTTAATGTCAAACTTTTCAAATTTGAATGTATTTTATTTTTCTTATTTTAAATTGGAACCCCTGTATATTTTTATATCATTCCATGCAGAATTAAAAAAACAAACAATTTTCTTAACAACCGTACCTAAATTACTAACAGATTAAAAGTTATTGGCAAATATCTGTTGTTTTTTTTTTTTTTTCGACCATTTCAATAGGCATTTTGATGAATAAAAATCAAAGATTGCTTTAAAAAAACATTCTATTGACAGGCTTGTCATCTAACTGCAATTATTATGACGACAGTTCTAAATGTTTCACATATCTTTGTCTAAATCACACATTATGAAAGCATTAAACATTGCATAAAACATAGTTTTAGTTATAACATTAAAATGATAGAACAAAAATATTTCTAAAAATAAATTACATACTAGAACTTATGTTTGACATGTTTTCAATTTTTTTGGAGGCATAAATGAAGACGAACATGAAATTACCTTGCCAGTCTTTGTAATGGGTCAGATGTAATATTTTGAAATACGTCTTTGATTATTCATTATAGTTTCTTGTATAGTTGGAGGTGAAAACGAGTTCTTTCCGTATTTTAGAAATACTAGAATCATTCTTATGAGATCATTTCGATTGAATTCGTTGTCAAAAAAATATTGCTTATGAAAAGCTAAAGCAAACAATTACTTATAGCTTTAAATATTACTAAAGCTAACGTATTCTCACATCACTTTGATAGTTGAAGTTTACAATGCCAAAAAAATGTTTTTCAAAGCAACCTTCGATTTTTATTCATCAAAATGGCTATTTTCTCAAATAGTCGAGAAAAACAGTTTTTTGCACATAACTTTTACTCTATTGGGAATTGAGGTAAAGTCGATAGGAAAAAAAATTATGTTTTCTAATTCTACATAGAACGATATAAAAATAACAAGGGTTCTAATTTGAAATAAAAAAAATAATATACATTCAAGTTTCGAAAGTTTGACACTAAATTTTGGACACCCTGTATAATTCAAATCAATAAAATTTTACTGTTAGGATCGTTAGACCTTATTTAATAAGTACCCCGTATAATTTTATTCATAAGATTCTATTTTGTTTTTTTATTAATTTTTAAAACCAATCTACTTTTTAATTTTTTGGTTGGTATTACTGAACCGATTTCAATAAAATTTTAGGGGTATGTAGACAATTATAAAAGGCACGTAAATAATGAATAAAATATATATCTACCAATTAACAAAATATATATCATTATGTCGTAAGTCTTTTTTGGGACACTCTGTATATTTAAAAATATTTTCCTGAATTTCCTACAGGATCCTGCATCACAGATCCCGTCTTCGATAGCTCAGATAATAATTATGTTCGGACTTTGAAATTTTGGAAACTTTACTTGGGTCTTAGTGCGTCCTACTTGGGTCTTAGGACGCACTAAGACCCAAGTAAAGTTTCCAAAATTTCAAAGTCCTAACATAATTAGTATCTGAGCTATCGAAGACGGGATCTGTGATGCAGGACCTTGTATATAAATTGGAAATATAAATAGTGAAATATAATATAAAATACAGATTTTTTCTGTAATAATTATGATTTATTTTAATTAATACACTTTGTTGTTCGTTTCACTTTTTTTAAATATTTGTGTTCCGACTAGTTTCGTTTAGTGGTCAAGATTTATATCTAAAAGAAGGCCTAGAAATAAATAGAGCTATTAAACAAGGAAAAACAATTCTTAATAACATCGAAGAAATTTAGAGCTCACCCATCGCGACTGCTATTATGACCTGACATTGTTATTGTCAATCTTCTTAATTTTATATCGACATGTTTGTACTTAGTTCCTTGAAAATGAGCACTGGTTGAAACTATTGATTAGTTATACACAAATATAAAAAAAAATATTGAAACGAACAACCAAGTGTATTTATTAAAGTACTTCATAATTATTACATAAAAAATGTTTCACCACGGGATAGGTGAGAATTTCATTAAAAATACAGATTTTTTTTATAATGTGATATTAATTTTAGTGACTGTAGTTTCAAAGATTTTAATGATAAGTTAAAATTCTTGAAACTACAGTGACGTAAAATATTGACTTACTACATTGTAAATGATAATAAAATCAAGTCGTTTTATTTATATATATATATAAATCTTTATTGGCAGATTATTTTTAACAAAGTAATAATAATAAATAAATGCAATAAATAACTAACATAAAAATAAATTCTTCTGCCAATTGGCTATCGACCGTTGGTCTTTCCGCCTCTTTTATTTATATTTTATCCTATATTTTGAAATAATTTTTCACTTATCCCCATCGTGAAACATTTTTTTATGTAATAATTAGGATGTATTTAAATTAAGATTCTTGGTTATTCCTTTCACTATTATTATTATTAAGTAATAATGAAAAGAATAACCAAGTGTCTTAATTAAAATATATCCTAATTATTATATTGCATCCTTGTATATTTTTAAATTATATGACTAATGGATAAATAATAAAGTAATTCATCGCATTTTAAATATATTTGAATGTTTTAAAATATATTTCTTATATAATACACATATTATAAGTTTTGTAAGTAGTTACAAAAATTTCATGTATGTTAATGGCAAATAATAATATCTTTAGATTCAGATTTTCAACTGTAGCTTTACAAATATACGTCAATATCGCTGAGGAAATATACAAAGTATTCTATAAATGGATGAAGGACTATTGGTCGATAGCCAATTTGTGAATTATACATTTATTATATAAATTCATAGATAAAGATATTTGTATATACAGGGTGTTTCAAAAGTAACTGATAAAATCTACCATTGGGCTGGGTGAGGGGCTGAAAAATATATGTCAGGATAGCATTTTAAAAATAAAAATCAACGTGTCACAGAATTTTTCTAAAATTTGTTTAGTTACGATGTTATATAATTTATCCGTTACTTTTGAAACATCCTGTATATTCAATAAATTAATATAATGGGCAAAAGGACCTATGGGCGATTGCCCTTATTTGAGAATATATATTATTTTATTATTTTTCTCAGACAATAAAGATTTAGTAGTAATATAAAGTAAAATATTTTTTATTAATATTTTAAACGGTAAAACTATTCGTTTTTATTTCACATAAAAGTAATCCATAAACAAATTAAAAAAAAAAAATAAGCGAACGCTACAATTGAAAAACTGATCCTAATATTTATATTGTTGATGTAGCTGCTGTTGTGCTATTGTATTAAAACAAAAATTGTCATGCAAATACAATTTAATTTATTTAAATAACTGTGACCAAGTGAATGAATCCTTTTTTTCTATTATTAATCGTGTGTTATTAAATTAATTATAATAATTCCCACTGTTGATCTACATTAATCGTGTTTTTTTTTTTTTTATTTAAGGAAACCATTAAAAAAATACCCGAAACATAAACCGACTCAATCCTAGAACTGGAGCACATTCCTTCATATTAAGTAACGCTTGCGACAAGTCTCTAAACGAGCAGTGATATAATTCGCCTATTAATCATGAATACCTGGCTTGGCGCAAATGCGCAAAAAGAAAGAAAAAAGGAGGACATTAATGAATGTACCGGCCCTGTGCGATTCCGAATGTGTGCGTTGTTTTGTCTTTCAGCCCCCGCCGATTTGTATTGAAATTTCGGCGCGTTTCGACACATCCGCACCTATTCCGCAGCTGTACTTTCGTTACTGTATAAAAAGACGCGGTTTACGTTATTTAGGCACAGTTTCGTGTTGAATTACAAAGAAGAAACATGTTCTCCAAAGTGAGTAACTTGTTGAAATAGTAAATTTATTAAATTTGTTTTGAAACAAGCGGTTTTAATTTTGTGATTAATAAAAAAATGTTTCTTTTAGGTTCTTGCTGTAGTAGCTTTCGTAGCTTGCGCCCAAGCTATCGAATTAGGGCACGCCAGCTCCTACTCAACCATCAACCACCATATCGCCCCAGCTGCTCATGCCATCCACGTAGCTCCAGTAGCTCACATCGCCCCAGTAGCCATCAAGACCTCCCACGCCAGCTCATACTCCTCAGTCAACAACCACATTGCCCACGCCGCCCCAATTGCCCACATCGCCGCCCCAGTAGCCCATTACGCCCCAGTTGCTCACGTAGCTCATGTAGCTCCAGTACTTAAAGCCGTGCACCACGAAGAATACGCTGATGCTCACCCACACTACTCTTTCGAATACGGAGTCCAAGACAGCCATACCCATGACATCAAGAACCAACACGAAGAACGCGATGGGGATGTCGTAAAGGGATTCTACACCCTTGTCCAACCTGATGGTGTCACCCGTACTGTTCACTACACCGCTGATCACCACAACGGATTCAACGCTCAAGTTGAGTACAAAGGACACGCTGCTCACCCACAAGTAGCCCAAAAAGCCATCCTCGCTCCAGTCTACCATCATTAATTTCAATCATTCATTAAATTATTGTAAATATGCCATTCCTTTAAATAAATTTATTTTACATTAAATTCATGTTTTATTTGGTGAGCACTATTAATACAATAACAAAACATTTAACAACTACAAATATTGAATGATTAATTGAGACATTTTTCATTCTTCTATTTCTTATAGAACTTTCTCATTTATCACTTCAAAATATTTAAAATTTATGAAACATTTTTAAAATTTTCAAGAATAATAATACCCATTACAATTTTGCATTATAAGAAATAATGCAATTTAAATTTATATCAAGTTTTATCAATAATAGAAAAAAAAATGATTTATAAAACGTTTTCATTATACAATATATTATTTTTATGCAACAGCAAATATCCATTATTAAATATTTATTTTAAAGTACTTATTGTTTATTGTTTATTAACGGTAAGTCCATTTAAATACATATTGCTTTATACTAACTATACATTACATTATGTATCATAAGTCAAAATATTACAGTACCTAAAGAGGGAATAACTTATTAATTATTTTCAAAATCTTTTTATTTAATTTAATTATTCGTAAATTATAGACCGATTTTAAAAATCAATAAAGCATTGTTTTTCATAGAGTTTTAAATTCTGAACACATTTAAATTCTTTCAGTTTCTCTCTAAAATGAACTGGGAAGCAGGAATTTGCATTAAATTGTTTTTACATTTAAAATTCCTATGTATACCTAATCGCGTCAACACCCGATTAATATATTGTATATTTATTGTATGTCTACATATTCTTTCTATTGTGTAAATTTATGGAAAAAATTATTTAATTTTGATTTACTTGAAATTTTAATGTAAAATCATTCTGAGTCGACTTAAAGAAGTTGTAGGAATTAAAGTGAAGGAAATTAGACTTGAAATTAGCTTAAATCCTTAAAAAAGAAATTTGAGTTTAAAAAAATCCTTGCTTTAAGCGTGGAATTACAAGAGTTTAGATTTGGTTTTGTAAATTCGAAACGGGGAATTTAACTTGTTAATTGCAGTTGCGATTTTTGTTTTAATTCCAAAGCTTAAAATGTGAAAATAAAATGTATTAGAGTGTTAACCAAGATCAGACAAAACCCTTTACATAATCCTTCAAATCCACTCCTATATGAGCTCACCAATATTACTCCCATCAAAGAAAGACTGTCCTTCTATCTCAAATATTTGCCTCAAATCCCATAATCATAGAGCTAATAAACTCCCTATGTATTCCTCGCAACAAAACCCAAACGTAAATTCCCCAGTTTAACGCTTTTGACATAGACTGTTAACGAGCATTATATTTTATCCGTATATTTTGACAAAAACGAAAATACAAAATCCAGGAGGAAAGACTGGTCGATAGCCAATTGGCAAACTATTACAGCATGTATTGTAATATTTTATATATAGGTGTTGTATTACGTTTGTTGATAAAGATTATGTATATATATATATACAGGGTGGCGCAAGATTCCGATGAAGTCCAATATCTCAGTTATTTAGAAACTTACAAAAATATATTACTGACATAATTTGTAGCTACTGTAAAACTTCACATTTTAAAATTGGTTTCATATATACAGGGTGTCCAATAGTCACGTGACGTACCAAACATATGATTTTTTTAAATGGAATATTTTTTATGTCGATTTTAGATTCTACGCTTAAAATTAATCATTTTTGACATAAGGTTTATTAGGTCAGTTTTTAATATTTTAAAAGTTATAAACAATTTAAGGTTGAAATCAATCGAAGATTGGGGCCTTATTTTTCAAAAATGAAAAACGATGTAAACTTTCTGTTAAAGCAATTTAATTGAAAAAATGCTTAATAATATTGGGAATAATCGTTTGTTACCATAAAGCAAATGTTGTATACAGGATGAAACAATACGCAAAATGATTTTTTTCTTTTTTCGCTTAAATGGAACACCCTATATTTTTTACACTATTTCGATAGAAAATTGATTGTTATATCTGTTACCATTTTTTAACAATTTCAATTCAAAGTACAAAATTGTAAGTTTCGCTCATAATCTATAATTTAAGTAGGCTATAATTAAAACAAATGCAATTCATAATCGTTTTCTGGTATTTAATAACATACTTACTCCCTAACCTAAAAGGATATTCAAATGACAATCGATATTTAAAGGCGCATGCAAAATATAAAGAAAATAGTTGCTCAACGATTATTTAGCGAGTTATAATGGTTATTGGGAAATATTTTTTAAGAAAAAAATTGTAAAATGTTTGAATGCTATTGAATTAAAAAAAAATGTGAATGTGTGAAATAAATACATAAAAATGTTAACAAAATATAATGATATAAATATTTTATTATTTCACTTAGTATCTATTTTCGGTTTTTCAGTCAACATGAATTGTTTAAATAAATCAATTTAAGAAGCAGATAGGAATATTTTAAATATTTTTAGAATAATAACCAAAAAATATAGTTGTTGTTAGTTTTTAACAATTAAATTAATCATTTATTGAAGAAGTATGTTTAACTGCACCAGTGTTACAAAATATAACGTAAAATGTACTTTACTTACTAATTATAATATTAAGCGTTGAAAGTTACTAAATAAATTAGTTGTTCTGGCGCGGCCTACTTTGGTTAAAAATTCTATACCAAATTATTTAATCAAATGCAATTTTGGAGAATAAATTGATGATAATAGGAATCGTAAAATCTGTTTAAAAATAAATTATTAATATTAACATACTTTAATAGAAAAAATAACTTCCAACCCATTCCTGGTGAATCGAAAACCAACTCACCTCCACCACTCACTAATTACCACTTGTTCATAAACGAAAATAAATCGCGTTTTTAATTATTAATAATTTCTAACGTTAAAAATTAAACCGGAATAGTGAACACTGCGCGTTTTCGGACGACTGAATCGAAATGCAAGAGCGCAATTATCGCAAATCAAGAAGAAAAAAACGATCGACGACTCACTCCGAGAACGCATTCCTGAGATAAGAAGATTCGTTGTACCTGGATCCTGGCGCACAGCCAATAACTTACCTATTTAAATTGTTGTATTTTCAATATTATCGCGTATTAAAATAATTACAGCTTAATATTTATTTCCTTTTTTTAATTAATTCTTATTTATCCCGTGGTAAAAAAAATATGTATGAATTATGATGTATTTTAATTAATACACTTGATTTACGTTTCACTAAATTATTTTATATTTGTGTTCGCGTAACTTTCACAACTAAATAAATTAGTTGTTCTGGCACGGCCTACTTTGATTAAAAATTCTATACCAAATTTGTATTTGAGATTAAATATCTCAAAAACGGTAGACGGTAGCTATTTAATATGTTATATAAAAAATGAAGAGTGATTAATTTTCTATTAAAATAGTATAAAAAATATAGGGTGTCCCATTTAAGTAAAAAGAGAAAAAAATCATTTTGCGTATTGCTTCACCTTGTATATAAAAATTTGTTTTAAGAGGAAAAAAAGTATTTCTTTTATTATTAAGTATTTTTGCATTTGTATGGCGTTGACAGAATGTTTATTTCATTTTTCATTATTGAAATATTAGGCTCTAAACATCTATCGATTTCAACATTCATTTGTTTATAACTTTTAAACTATGAAAAATTAACCTATTAAATCTTATATAAAAAATGATTATTTTTAAACGTATAATCGAAAACCTTCATAAAAAATATATCATTCCATTTAAAAAAAACATATGTTTGATACGTTACGTGATTATTGGACACATTGTATATATGAAACTAATTTTAAAATGTGAATTTTGACAGTAGCTACTAATAATGTAAGTAATATTTTTTTTTGTATATTTCTTTATAACTGAGATATTGGACTTCATCGTAATCTTGCGCCACCCTGTATATATAATTTATTAATACATATTCTGCCTTTGGTTTAAGCTTAAAACCAACTGAATCGATAAGTTGAGAGATGCTTTATGAAAGCTCAAAGTGGATTGTGAAATTAATTCTCCTGTAATTTTAAGAAATTATTTAAAATACTAGTATTGTTCATTATAGGGTTAAGTTTCTGACTTAAGAGCATAATTTAAGCTTCTGATTAGCAATACTAGTATGTTCAAGCAATTTCTTTGAGATGAGTATACTACACTCATCTCAAAGAAATTGGAAAATAACGAAAATAATGTTTTTGGATAAATATGCATAAAATTTGCATATTTTTAGGTAATTCTCAAAAATAACATTATAAAAATAATAAACAAATCAAGACAAAACAAAAAATTAAATTAATTTTAGAACGGGAATAAAACGGAAAAATTAAATAAAAATTATTTGAAAATAATTGATTATTACAATTAATATTTTCAATATTTTAACACTGATAGTAATGATAAATATGAATAGGTTATCAAAAATCTACTAATAAAATAAATAAAATCAAAGATTAAATTGAATAACTTAAAATTCTCGACTAGTTTAGCGTTATGAACAGATTTAAAAATTCTTGAAAATGGACTGATAACTAGAAACTAGTTGAGATTTAAATATTATTCAATTTAATTTGTGTTTTTATTTATTTTATGGGTAAATTTTTGAAAATTTATTCATATTTATTATTGGAATTAATGATTAAATAATTAATTACTTTAATTAATAATAAATTATTTTCAAAATCTTTTTATTTAATTTATTTTATTATAAGATCAATTATTTCTCTTAATAAAACGCATAACTTTATAAAGATATATTTTTCCCCAATTTATTCCCAATCTCAAATTAATTTCAACTTCTGTTTTATCTTTTGATTGTTGTTCTATCTAACAAATAAATAGTTGTAAGAAATAAAATGCCAAAAAAGTTGTAAATAGTTATAAGAAATATAGTTAAAAAAAAACAAGGTTTTTGTCATTTCGTTTCATACCCAAATCACATAAAAATCTTTTATGTTCATAAACAATAACGAAGTTTAGTTTAATTCCCTATAAATATGAACTCACTCAATTAAAAAAACTGTTTTATAAAATGTTTCCTAAAATGGTGGAGACGTTTTGCGCCAACATTTGCTTTAACCCACGTAGTCGAATTCCAAGTAGACGGGATTAAATTCAGCCCCGTTGAGATAATGTTTATGTAATATTGATGCAACATTTTTATGTCCATTTTGCTCAGTGGAATGAGACGTTTAATTTGTCATTATTAAGTAATGTCGATGCTATCATTGTTTTTTATTTATTGATATCAACAGAATTTTAAATAAAAAATGCTACAGCCTAGTGGAGTAAACTTTTTGAGACAAATAATAATAATAATCTTTATTTCTAATATAAGGAAACAAGACATAGAATTTATTAATTAATTTAATAATAACTTTTGTTTTAACTTATATCTCATTAATTTAAATATTCATATTTTATGTATTTTCTACAATTCTTTTACATTATTTCTCTGCAATGGTTTAGCCCACCATTGCAGATCTTTTGCAAAATTTCCCTTAATCCTTTGCGACAATAAACCTTTACGTTTCGTGAGATTATTCGGTAATTTTTTTTTGGAAGCAACAAAACTGAGCAGCAGTGAAAAATAATAGATTAAAAAAATAATAATATAAAATAATTATAGACATTACATAAAATATGGATAGTTAAATTAAAATAAGTTCAAACAAAGGTTATTATTATTATTTCAGATGATCTTAATATTGTATGGAATGGTCCAGTTGTAAATCAGGTGCGGCACTTAGCCAAGACTGAACTATGCCATTGGATTTGTAATACTATTTACTGTACATTAATAATCTCTCGTTATAATTCTATGTCTTGTTTCCTTATATTAGAAATAAAGATTATTATTATTATTTGTCTCAAAAAGTTTACTCCACTAGGCTGTAGCATTTTTTATTTAAAATTCTGTTGGTATCAATAAATAAAAACAATGATAGCATCGACATTACTTAATAATGACAAATTAAACGTCTCATTCCACTGAGCAAAATGGACATAAAAATGTTGTATCAATATTACATAAACATTCAATATTAGTGCAACGTTATTTGTGAACATTTGTATTCAGCTTAAAATAAATCAAAATATTTTTATTTTAGGGGTAGAATAAGTAAAGTTGTGTATTATATAATGAAATAATTTACATTCATACTTTTTAAAAAGGAATAGAAATTATTTTATTTCAAAAGGTATGCATCCATTTTAAAAAATATCATTACTTCTCATTAAAGTGTGTGCTGGTGGGATTAACGCGTAGTGTTAGTAAAACAACATTAAACGTTAATATAGCAGTAATGCATCGTTTTTATGTTGATTTATTTAATTCAGTGAGTACCGTATAAAAGAATACATTCAAATTCACAATCAATATTATGGTGAATGCGCCGGGTTCGGAGAAATAATTTCTTCTTTTATTAAAAAAAAAATAAAAGTTAAAAAAATAGTGCATTGTGAAAGAAGGCGAGCTCTCATAATTCACGAATTAATTACTGAAAACAATTAAAACAATTCAGCATAGATAAATTTATTGTACATTACATTAAATTCCAAACAGGACTGACAGACTTTTGATCGTTAGCCCGGCAGACTAATACTTACATGTATTGTTATAAATATTATTGTAATCGTACCATCTAGTTGTTTGAATATAATGTTTGTATATATAGTGAAACACCATTCAGTTATAAGCAGTTTCTATGTTTAAGAGTAACACAAAACATAGCTAAATATTGATTGAGTTGCACTTGGTCATTTTTTATATTTAACAAATTATGATGCAATTTCTGAACTGTATTTTAATATCTAAACTCTATTATTATTTTCTAGTCGAAGTATAATTAACATTAAATAACTCGGGACGTTTTTATACATTTATTTCAAATCATATTTTTATTGTTATTATTAATCTAGTTAAATTCATACGTTTAAATTCATGTCCACTTCTTGTTTTTATTCCTTTATACTTTAAAATACTCTTAGACTTACAATAACATTCGTTGTTTTTCGTGACTTTTATCATCAGATGTACGTAAATGAGAAAAAATTACAAAACTATGTTCCCTTTGAAGGATTTGAATAAATTAATTTTATTTAATATATTTAAATAACTGTGACCAAATGAGAGAATAATACTGTTTTCTATTTATATTAATAGCCAGCGAGGCATTTATTCAAATCCGAACCGAGAGAAGTTTTTTGTGAATTTGCGATAACAACAATGCAAGAACACACGTCCTCCTCTGCTCGTCATTACTATCACAGCGCGCGGCAGGTGAGGGTCGCTCGTTTTAATTAATTTGATTCAATTATTTTCGTTTAATTTTATTCGGTTTTGATTTAAATTGAATTAATTTGGTTTAATTTAATTTAAATTGATTTAGTTTAATTTGATTTAATATAATTGATTTAATTTTGCTGATTGTATTTGAATTAGTTTAATTAATTTATTTTAACATCTTTAAATTATGTAAGACATAGCTGTACTGACGAGGGATAGATCCCGAAACACGTGTCTGCAGATGGCCTTGTATTAAGTAACGTTCCTTTTGTTGTTTTTACATTAAATTTTTCTCGGATCAAAATTTGTTGCATTATACAATATTTTATTGATGTGCAACAGCAGGTGTACATTATGTAATTCAATGTCCGGCGTGGGTATTTGCCCGGGAAGTAGTTGTTTTAATGTGCATGTGTTTAACGTACTTACGTAACGCAAGTCAAAAGTCACAGAGCTAAATGTGAAAATAATTTATTAATTATTTTCAAATCATTTTTATTTAATATATATTATGTTTATCATAAGTTACTTTTGTATGTTATATATTTTTTACAAAATTCCGTTGATAAATAAATAAATTGTTTCGATACTTCGTATCATCATTAAGCAGCTGATGTAATCGTTAAATGTGTGTTTAACTTGTTTTTCAACTTGAAGTCTTAGTCTTACGATCAATTCATTTTTCCTTTAGTCGTGACTGAAAATGAAATTGATCAATAAATAGTGGATTCTGATTGTGAGAATTTGTTAAAGTATCTAATTATAAGACTATACAATGTTTAATAATTTTTGGAAGAAAATTTGATAATGAAATAATTTATTTATGAAACAACAACAAATCAACAATTCATATTTAATGGATCAACACGGCTTTTTTGACGATTTCCGGATGGGCGGCCTTTCCTTTGTATTCAACTTGAGCGTTGAATCCATTCTTATCATCAGAAGTGTAGTGAACAGTACGGGTGACACCATCAGGTTGTTCAAGGGAGTAGCTTCCCTTCACCGCATCCCCATCGCGTTCTTCATGCTGGTTCTTGATATCATGAGTGTGCGTATCCTTGACTCCGTATTCGAAAGAGTAGTGTGGGTGAGCATCGGCGTAGATTTCCTTTTGGATTGTTTTTACAACTGGAGCTACGTGGGCAATTGGAGCTATGTGGGCTACGTGAGCAACTGGGGCTACGTGGGAAATGTGAGCGACATGGGCAATTGGAGCTACGTGAGAAATGTGAGCAACGTGAGCGACTGGAGCGACATGGGCGATGTGAGCAATTGGGGCAGCGACGACGGCGTGAGCGGCTGGAGCAACATGTTGGCTGACTGATGAGTAAGAAGTGGCGTGTCCTAATTCCACAGCTTGAGCGTAGGCCACGATGGCGAAAATTACTACAATCTAATAAGATAATTTAGTACTTCTTTATTTCATAAATAAAACTCTTATATTATGAATCAACTCTAATTGTAAATTAAACACTTTTATATACTTTGTTTAACCACTGTATATTGTACTAAATTATGGTTTCGAATATATAGTAATCAATATCAAACTAAAAGTCTATCTAATAGATAGTCGAAACTGTAGTCACATTATTTAGTACAATATACTGTGGTTAATCAACATATAAAAGTCACCATATTTTTATAATCTTAAATAAAATAAAACAAAGATGATTCACATATTTCCAGTAAATTAAATTACAATAGGCAGAAAGACCGATGGTCGTTAGCCATTTTCTGAGGCTTAACTAGAGGTTTATGATTGTAATGTAAATATTGTAATGTAATTTAACGTATTTCTCAGAAATAAAGATTTTCTATATATATTAATTAAAATGAAATTAAACAAGGAAAATTTCTGGCAATGATCAATAATATCCGATCCGTAATGATGAGGGATGAATCCCGAAACACGTGATTACTATAACCTTGTAATTATTATTTATTAATTCCTTTTATTACATCTTTCCGACTCAAATCGTTGCAGTGCGCAGTAGTACATGCAACAGGCAAATATCTATTGTGATATCCAATTTCCAGTGGGGTATATGCTCAAGAAGTAGTTGTTTCAATAGATATTTGTTAAAAACTTACAGAGTAAGTTGCAAAAGGATTGATCAGATTGTATTGATCATTGTCAGAAATATTCCTTGTTTAATTTCATTGCACCATATAGTCTTTCAATTGTAATCTCGCTACAATTATTTTACCATACTGTGGTGAATATTTCTTGCCTTGAAAAAGCCACAGAGTGGTGAAACAATTGTAGCGAGATTACAATCTTGTTCTTCTTGCTGAGCAAAATGGACGCATAATTGATTCATCAATGTTATATTAACGTTTATATGTTTTTAATATTGATGCAACCTTATTTGTGAACATTTTGTTCAGTAGGTTGTGGACGTTCACTGCGTCGTAAATTTTCAATTTAATAAATAGCAAAAAAGGCCGATTCACAAACACCGTGAAACAGATCGGGAATGGCCCGAAAATTGAAACGGATCGTGTACAGAAAAGCCATAATGTCCCTTCCTGGGCGATTATGAATGGATACACGTAAATCCTATGATTCATCCATTTCGTTCTCGTTCCCTAGCGATTGTTAATCGGCTCAAACACGAAACTTTTTTATACAACTTTTTTTGAAATTTCTACAAGTTAAATTAATACAATTAATAAAAAAACGGAGATTATTCGCACTTTTATAATTATTTAATTTTAATCAATTAAGTATACTCAATCAACTTACTTTAGAGAACATGCTGATTCGATTTTGAGTGTCGAAGAACTATGCTTGAAGATAATTCCAGACCGGTATATATACACCAATGAAAGGGAGATTGTTTTTGGTATTGATTGGAATTTCGAAATTAATTTGAATATTATAATCACGGGCTTATTAAGAGAACTCTTAAAAAATGGTAATTTCGTTTATGCCGAAATAAATAAATGCATAATGTGTTATTTAATTAATTCATTCATTAACAGAAACATTATTAAAACTATCTCAAACATATACAACATTAAACGCGTTGAATTCGAGAAATTATATTTAAAGTTTAATAAGATATATAAGGAATAACCCTAAACATTAAACGTTAAATTCGAGAAATTATATTTAAAGTTTAATAAGATATATAAGGAATAACCCTAAATCCTAAACACACATTCAGCAATAACTCTCTAAACCTCAAAGCTAGCAGGGCTCGATATTTTAGGTCACTAACTTATAAAAACCAAGGAATTTCAACCGAAACAGCAGTCCACATTTATAAAATATGTCGACTCCTGCTTGAATACGCAGCTATCCTAGGACAGGAAGTCAGCGAATAGTCAGCCCTTAGTATGCTTACAAGAATTGGACACCCTAATAACTATCTTACCCGACACCCAATCCGGGTAAAAGAGGATAAGATTAAGAAAGAAAGAATAACTATCTTCATAACCCTTCGAATACATCCCTCTACGAAATGTGCAAAATTATCCCCATTAAACAGAGACTTAAATTTCACCATAAATCCCCACATAGCTCCTATTATTAATCACCTCTGCATCCCGAATATTAATTCTAAACATACCCATCCCTCATTAACAATTCATCAATTCATTTCACTAAATTTTGAGCAATCATGACGATTAATTAAAAGGATAAGAACTGGACAAGGGCAGGCAGAAAGACCGACGATCGATATACATTTTCTGGGGTTTAACAATTTGTAAATGATTGCATTTATAGGTATTATAAAATTATATAATATAATACTCAGAAATAAAGATTTTCAATAAGATATATATTTTGTTTTTAATCTGAAATATGTAAAAAATAAATATTCTATTTAACTATAAATAAATAGGTCTGTCTGCTTCTTTCTGAGTATCTTTAAATAAAAATTATGTTAACAAAAAATCATAAACTGTTTAATTTAAAATTAGTATAGATGTAACCACTTGATTAAGTGGAAAATTAAGCGCTTCGGTAATTAACGATATTAATAGAAATATTTCTTAACATTATTTTTATATTAATTCGTTCAAACATTTGCATTTAGACGAAAAGAATTTTGTTTGCGTAAGTATTGTGATTTACAGATCTGTTTTTTTATCAATTTTAGTTGTACCTAATCTTTTTTCTGTAATTGTTTGTTTCTTTCTTATTTTCTTAAATGATCATCAAACGATTTATAGAATAATGTTATTTGTATAAAAAAGGACGTTATTCTAAATAATTCTAAATCTTTAGAAAGGCATATAATATGGTTCACAAATGTGTAAGTTATTAACATGTATTTATCAAATTTTAATTAAAAATGGACTTTGTTAAATGAATTTATAGATAAATGCTCGGAAAGTAATTTTTCAATAGATGTTTATCAAAAACGTACAGTGTATGTAATTTTTGCCGTTGGAAAAAGGGTTTGGACGAATTTTATTGATCATTACCAGAAATTTGCCTTGCTTAATTTCATTCTAATTTAAATAAGTGCAAATGTGTGAATCAGCTTTGTTTCATTTTAATTAAAATATGAATTGTTGTCTTTTAAAGTTAAAGGAAAATATTTAGGAGAATGCTACAAGTATTTTATTATTTTTTAGCTTATAAAGACTTTACAAATGTTCCCAATTACACATAGTTTTTAGAAAATTTTTGTAGTCGTTCATAAAAGATTTATTTACTTACTGAAATATGACGGCATATTGTGATTTTATTTGATATAATCATATTTGTTTATTTGCATGTGAATTTATCAGGCAGGCGAAACTCTTCCGCTTATAACATGTAAACTAAAGGGCAAAAAGTTATATAAAAACAATTATTTAGTTTTTTAATATCTTAATATCTTTGAAACATTCATCCGATGCACTTAATGAGTTTTGATTCTAACCAAAAGCTTTTCAGATTTCACAACTATTATAAAAAGCTTAGATACAATGTTTGGATTCAATCCGTTTAGCCGTTTTTGTGATATCGAAGAAACACAACACGCACACAGACATTTTTCAAAAATCGATGGAATGGACCTCAAAATGTGTATATCTGATGAAATTGGCGATTAGAATTTTTTTTACGATCACAATACTTTCTCTTGGGCAGGGCTCCAGGGAAAGTAAAAAAAGTTTACTTATAAAGCCTGTTTCCACTATCTTCTATTTGAAAAGTTACATTAAAAATGTAACAGGATTTTTAATATACGTTTTTAAAAAAATATTTCAATAATTTACTGGTTTAATGTTTGCTATTTTTTAGATTAGCACAAATTATTCACTTGTATTGTAACTTTCAACTAGTTAATTATGCTATATTAATTCAAATACAACAATAATATAACAATTCAATTAATATTCATCAATTAAATAACAAATACTTGCGTTTTTATAGAATTCTTCATGATCTGCTTTCATATGCTTACATTTAGAAAAAAATCCAAATTTATTAGACAAATTGTGCTTGTAATAATTAATTACCAACGTCTCAAAAAATAGTAACTTCCATATTGCACATATCAATTTCAGGTCATTATTATCTAAGATTACTTATGTTCAACTAGGAGAGGAGGAGTAGGAATATATTATAAATGCAATGTATGTCAAATTTAATGTACACTGAAGCTCAAAAGTAATGGAATACCCAGAAAGATAAATGTTTTAAATGTTTTTATATGACAAAAAAATACCGACAAAACTGCTGGATTAAACCACATATAAGGGGTGTTACATTACTTTTGAGCTCTAGTATAATTAATGGTAAATTTAAATGAATTGCCATTCAACAAATTATATGAATGCATTTTAATTGTGATTAAATTATTCCTGTCAATAACGCATTATAATTTCAATGAGCGTAATGCTCATATTTAGTATCAATAATAACCCTTATTTTCCATTGTTGAATAAATTTGTTTTAAAAAAGTCCCCTTCAAATCTAATTATGAATGTACATCCTTATGACTGTGAATTATCTCTTCATGTAACTCATACAACTACATTCAACAACTGTGCTCTTTATTAAATTACAAATTTTTGTTTATCTAATCGATTTGAATATAATCCGAACAAAATCATTTGCATTTTCCTTCTTCTGGCACCGGCCCGACATTCAAATTAATTTCGAAATTTGGAATCAACGCAAAAGCGGCGTACTTTCGGTCATATATAAGACGGCTCACGCTGATTAATTATTATAGTCTTTTTCAAGAACAGACAGTGCCAGCAACTGTATTACAAACATGTTCTCTAAAGTGAGTATTAAATTGATTATTAATTATAATATTAACCGAAAATATTACGTTAATTTATATTTTATAACGAACTTCTAATTGTTATTGTTAGTATTTAGTCCATACATTATGTATACAGTGTTGATGCAGATATCTATCATCAGTTGCTTGAGGATACCACTGAGTGGTGAAACAATTATAGCAGTGTTTTTTTATAATAATAAATGTTATGAAACTAAACATTTATAAAGATAATATATTAATTAATAATAGATTTTATTCAATGAATTTGTCGATAATTTCAATGAAATTATAGAAAAAAAGGATTTATTCACATAGCCGCGGTTATTTAAATAAATTAAATATAAATGATTTGTATATTGTGTATTGTTCAACAAGTGATAAAGTTGGCTATTATTCAAGAAGATAAATATTAATTTATCTGAGCTAATAATGACTTTGACACGAGTTGAATACTATACTTTTTCTACTAGTATTAAATAATTACGCATTATTTAATTGCATTATTTTTTTTAATAAATGAAACACTTCTTTTACTTCGCTTGTATAACTGGGATTGTTTTATTGTTGACTATAGTTTCGACAACCTTAACTTGTCATTATCGTAAAAAACTGTTTCATTTATTAAAATTGAATTACAATGTATAAGAAAATAGAAGCCTCAACAATTATCAAATTAAAATTATATTATCAAAAAATATTAACAAAATTATGAGACAAAATATTCATTAATTGTTCTTATTTAAATCAAACCGTTTCATGAAATCTCGGAATTTCACTCGCAGTAAATTAAGGGTGATATTCTTCCCAGTTGTTTGAACGTCCATAATGGTCTCATTCTCAAAACCGTACTTAACTAAAACTGGTTTGTCTATATTTGACATTTTAAATTAAATTGATTTTAATAAATCATTTGATAATATAGAAATAAATAGAAATGCGTAATGGAAAATTCGTCATATTGGTGGACACTGTGGAGTAATTAAAAAAAGCTGATTCCATCTTTTTTGTACTAGAATATTTAGCAATATACTAAAAAATATGTTTTCTCTTGTTTTATCATAAAGTTCGCCTGATTCTTAAGTGACTTGTAATAGTCCTAGTTGGAATGTACCTAGTTTTTCTAGAACTTTCATAGCTAATTTGACATTCGGAGCTATTCTACAAGGGAAATGTTTAGTTTAACGTGTACGTTAATTTTATCATCACATTCTAAGCTGCTTTTGTAATAGATATACATATATATTGGATGCTGATTCGACCTGCTCCCCTATTTATTTTAGAGTAAAAGCATAAGAGTTCAGAGTTGTTCAGAATTTAAAATACTGTTTGATAAATTTTTATTTTCAAAATAGGACTAATAGTATAAGAAAATATAGATATAAATTAGTAATAGTTTAAAAATAATTACAATAGCCATGATTTTAAAACAAAATTTTGCGTCATCAACAACTGTCAGTTTTGACTATTCGTAAAATCTCACTCACTATTTAAGTGTTTACTTATGTAATTCATAATAATATCATACACAATTGTTGAAAAAAAATTTCTAAAGTAGTTTTATTCCGGTAGTAGTGTAAATGAAGTTCGAAACTTGTTTGCTGGTTTATATCCCGATCGGTCGATACGCGCTATTTCAACGATTCAGAACGTGATTTCAAACCACGTTTTTAAATCCTGCCAGCTCTGTTTAAAGCATACTTCAAATATAGCCGAGGAAAAAGAAATTTTGCGATATAATGTAAACGAAATAAACGTTATTACTGCGACCGTTGCAAATCCCCGCATTAGTATTCGGCAAATTGGCGACGATTTAAATTTGTACAATATAATAATAATAATAATAATAACGGTATATCACTATTTCGTAAATACAAAAGATAATTGTATAACAAACAAAAAAATAAAATATAGTATTAACATATAGTATTACAATACAATAAAACAATAAAATGTAACTATAGAAAACAAATTACTACATATCATATTTCACTTGTGTGTTAAATAAATGTTTATTCAGTGATCGTTTGAATGTTGTAATTGATCCGCCAAATAAGTCAAACCAAGGATAATTGCGGTGGTCATTTGCAAGTGACATTAGTCGGGAAATAGAAATGTTTAAGAATACATTTGCTCAGTGTAAGTCAATATGGAATAATCTATGAGTTCTTAAACAAGAAGAAGAATTAAAGAAGAACAAGTTTAAATCGTACGTTTTCGAACCACCAGGAGATTTTTGAGCTAGAATGGTTTTCTGTGATAGTGTTTCACAGAAATGGTTTTCTGTGATAGTGTTTCACAGAAAACCATTCTGGCTCAAAAATGGAAATGGCCAATATGGATTGATACTTCATTAACATTTGTTTTTCTGATGAATCGACCTTCGCCATAAATGGAGAGACAAATGAAGAAAATTATCACTATTGGGATACGGATAACCCGAATTTGGGATCGATGACCATTCCCAATATCCGTAGTCAGTCAACGTATGGTTAGGAATATACAGATCTAATATTCATTGGTGGGTACTTAAACAGGGGAAAATACCTTCAGCTGCTTCAATCGGAGATTGCCTCCGTTATAGATGCTATCGCAGGAGAAAATGTGGTATGGTTTCAACAGGACGGACCTCCTGCACATTTTACAAGAGACGTCGCTGAGTATTTAAATATTTGCTATCCAAATATTGTATTAGACGAAGCGGCCTGGTGAATGGCCAGCTATGGAGCCGCTTAAAATCAAGAATATACGGAGCTAGACATGCTAACATCGAGGTTCTGAAAAACAAAATTACAAAAGAATGCAACAAAATAATGAACCAGCAACTTGCAAATGTCGCAGATTTTTTTATGATAGACTTGGTCAATGTTTATTCGCTAATGGAGGTCTCTTTGAGCATTTAATTTGATTTTATTTAAAACAATTTATAGTTGCTGATGGCAAAAAAAAATATTATAAAATCATGGCTATTGTTATTTTTTTTTTTTGTAAATTTATAGCTTTGCTTCTTTGTATTATTAGCCTTATTTCGAAAATAAATAGAGACCTATCATATAGCATTTTAAATTTTGAACAACTTTGATGTCACATGCTTTTGCTCTAAAATAATTAGGGGAACAGGAAACTGCAAAAGTGTGATTTTACATGTAAATTGCTATTATCGAGCGGTATATAGAATGTTAAGTTAAATAAGGTAAACGTTAAACTTAACATTTCCCGTTCGGAATAGCTCCGATTGTAGGTTATCCATGGTTTTTTTGGTTATGATATTTTAAATAGTTTTGTATCTTAAAGAGCTATAACTACTTTTTAAGGGGTTTTAAAAAGCTGTGAATTTAGAATAACATAGTTTTGGTTATTAACATGAAATAAAATAGGCGGAAAGAGCAAAAGAGACAATTGTGTTTTATGTATAATAACAAAATCATATAATGTAAATAATTCTCTTGTGTGGAATAAAGTTATATATCTTTATTTTATTGTTATTATTTTGAAAAAAGGTTACGAAATAATATTTACATCATTTATCTTTTCAGATTTTCGTTTTTGTAGCTCTCGCTGCCTACGCTTACGCCGTAGAAGAATCCCACGCCACTTCCTACTCTTCCATCAACTACCATCCAATTGCCGCCACTCACGCCGTCGTAGCTCCAATCGCTCACGTCGCTCCAATTGCTCACGTTGCTCCAATCGCCCATGTAGCTCCAATCGCTCATGTAGCTCACGTGGCTCCAATTGTAAAAACAATCCAAAAGGAGATCTACGCCGATGCTCACCCACACTACTCCTTCGAATACGGAGTCAAGGACACCCACACCCATGACATCAAGAACCAGCACGAAGAACGCGATGGGGATGTCGTAAAAGGATTCTACTCCCTTGAACAACCTGATGGCGTCACCCGTACTGTTCACTACACTTCTGACCACAAAAACGGATTCAACGCTCAAGTTGAGTACAAAGGACACGCTGCTCATCCACAAGTAGAAAAGAAAATCCTCGTTGCTCATTAAGTTTTTGGTGACGATTTTGACCGTTATGTTGTTGTATAATTTTTAAATAAATTGTTTATATATATTTAATTTTTATTTTATCCTTTTACAAACCCCCAACAAAATAATATTCATCACCTGAAATATATGCAATGGTAATTATTATACACATTTACAATTACAAGTTGGAAACACTCCGAAGATGGCTTCTCCATTACACACACACACACACACACTTTCTCATAATCTGGCCTTGTCTTTATCGTGCACATTATGTATATTAGTTAATCAGTTATTAAAAATAAAATATTGTACAAAATATTAGTGCATGCTTCATTGTCCGTATCTAAGAACCCCACTATATACATACATATAAACACAACAGTAATATTCTTCATTTGAAGATTATGTTATGCTACATGGAAAAAAACAGTTCTAGTGAAATACAATGAATATTCCTCACCCTGGTGCTTTTAAACCTTTTCTGTATGTTTGATATTTTCTCACTTATCCTATGGTGAGACGTGTTTGAATTGTAAATAGAAGATAATATCTAAATGAAACACTTGGTATATCAACTGTTATTTTTTTAAGTTAAATAAATTATTTTATAAATCAAACTACTTGTATTATATATTCTGACATACTTACAAATCAACCTTATAATATAAGCAACAAAAATTATTTAATTTTTTTTATTCTTCCAACTAATTTCGGCTCATTGCCATTTTAAGGAATGCTGTTCAGAGGTAAGGGCGGCAACCTTATAGAAGTCAACAAACAGTAACTAATTATGGATTAGCTTACACAGAAAAATAGGTACTAACAAACACTTAACTATTCACGTAATTGAGGCAGAATAAGCA
The DNA here is from genome assembly GCA_963082785.1 of Philonthus spinipes. Taxonomy (NCBI): domain Eukaryota; kingdom Metazoa; phylum Arthropoda; class Insecta; order Coleoptera; family Staphylinidae; genus Philonthus; species Philonthus spinipes. The sequence goes on along the minus strand of OY720307.1, from coordinate 13,846,369 downwards.
TATATATAAATGGACAGTATTAGGGATTATGTAATAAGAGCGGTGGATATGAGGGAATTCCAGTTTTCCTCAACGTTATTAATCGTGCATAATTTTGTTTGACGTCATTTTTGATCTCTAATCCTTCCCGTAAGTTTAACCGTTCAACCGTCACAGGTAATAATAGTGGTCGGTTAAACTTACGGGAAGGATTAGAGATCTTCAATCCATCATTTATGATTTCATATCATCACATATAAACTGACATACCAGACAAAGGACTGCCAGCTGATAGACCACTGGTTGATAGCCATCTTTTATATATAAATATGTAATGTTTTTACCTGTAAATTTCACAATAAATATAATTATGTATGTACAATAAATATTCAAGATTCTAAAACAGTGTTTAATTTAAAATAATCATAGGTTATAAAAAATTAAGTGTCTCAGCAATCAATGATGTTTGTATTATGTAGATGCAACTAAATTAATTAGTTTAACAATGTGAAGTATTATGTAATGAAATTTATGCACAATTCAATTTTTACTTCACTAATTTTGAATTGATATCGTTAACAATTTGAATCTATAAGATAGACAAAAAAATGCTGTTAAAATTTACTGGAACTCAAAAGTAATGCAACACCCCTTATATGTGGTTTAATCCAACAACAAATACGGATGATTCAAATAGATAAATATAATTAAATTTCATGACATTTACTTACTTTTGTTTTAAATTATTCCACAAAGTTTTCAATTGTGTACAATTCCTAGTGCATTCAACATTTGGTTGTGCATTATATTATATTGTTAACAATTCCCAAGTCTTCTGCTTTTTTTGCACGGTTGTTTATTCGTTTCTTTATTTTCTAGTATAAGAAACTCCTTTACTAGCGTCGCCAATAATATATTTTCGTGTTCACTATAATTTTTATTGTACTTTTCCATTTTATATAAACGAAATCAATTCTAAACGCACAAAGTAGGTTAACCATAGAAAACACTAGCTACTTACAGAAGCCACCGGGACTGCCAACATAAATTTAGTAATATATAATAAATTTAGTAATATATTGCTAGGATATAGAAACATGGTTTCGCCAAAACAATTTACTACTAAACCAATCATTAACATTGTGTTGTTTTAATCTACGGATGCCACAACAACCCCGCAGCACATCACTATATATAAATTCTATTCTGTCATTAATAGTGTCACATGCCTGGGAATAATACTAGACAACACTTTAAAATACAACCATTATGTAAAATTTGTCTGCAATAAATTAAGTTGAGCTTGCCTCCTGGTATTAATGAATAACACAAATGATCACATTGGAAAGTTATTTTACTCTTTATACAAAATTCTGGCGTAAAGGTTTTAGATTGACCTGTAAGATCTCCTGATTTGTCGCCAATAGAACATGTATGGGATAGCATTTGAAAAACACTTCAGCAATTATCACAGCCACCAAGGACTTTGGACAAATTGCGCATTTGTGTTCAACAGGCCTGCCATAAGAAGACATCAACCGCTTGATTCGTCTATGTCTCGCCAAGTTAGAGAGTGTTACAACAACCGCGGCGGGCCACACATTATTGAATTTTTATCACTATTTTCTGTTTAACCTGCACCAAATTGTTATCGTTTCTTCTGACATGGAAACTGAACATAAATTTAATACAAAAACATTTACAACATTTTTCTTTCTAGGTATTGCATTACTTTTGAATTCCAGTGTAAAAACGGAGATGATTCACACATTTGCAGTTATGTAAATTAATTTTAATTAAATAAGGAAATATACTAAAACTGATAACAAAAATCGATCATTCCCATTTGTATTAACTATTTAGTTGTACTGACATGCAACCAATCCAATATCCGGTGGAAGATTACCCCGCTTCAGCATATTTTATTGACATAATTTTCAAATGTCAAAAATAAAGAGAGAAATAAATTATTTTACATAAATTGAACACCTGATATATGGAGCTATTCCCTACGAGAAATGTTAAAATTAACGTATACGTTATTTGTCATCACAGTCTAAGTGAGTTTTATAATTAATGTGTATACTTAGATTGTGAGTTTATTTATAACGTTTATGTTAAATTTAATATTTTCTTGTACGGAAATACCCCCAATGTCTAAAATCTTGTTTTTGTTTTTAGTTAATGTAAAGTTTAGATATTATTAAAGCATAAAAACAATTAACTCCTCCATTAAGTTGATAATTTTCACATTAAAAGTAAATTACAGTCAAATGTATATTATTGTTATTGCTAAAGATTGTTGAAAATTATATGATAATAAATTTAGTACGCGGCTCCTTACACCTAACGGTAGAAAGGAAAAAGATTAAAAAAAAAATAGTACGCCATCATTAAAAACAGTTTCATGAATCACTCCTATAGACAATATTAAAGAAAAAATAAATACAACTATTGCACAAAATCGCACAGTATTATACATTAAAATGAATATTGTCAATATTGAGCGATTAAATGATAATAAATACCTGCCAGACATTGAATCACATAATGAACACATGCTTTCTGGCGGGGTATTTGCCCGAGAGGTAGCTGTTTTAATGTACATTTATTTCAAAGTATTTACGCAACGTAAGTCAAAATATCACAGAGCTAAAAGAGGAAATAATTTATTATTTTCAAATTCTTTTTAATTAATTTATTTAAATAATTGTGACCAAGTTAATGAATACTATTTTCTATTGATAGAAATTTTATTTTTTCAAAAATCTGTAATCATTCTCTCTTTTTTGTGGAGAAAACTCCACTTAACAAAAGTACGATGCACTAAAATGTGTTAAACATTTCGTTGGGCAGCGGTTCTCAAACTGTTTTGAATAGTGGCGTATTGATATTATTATCATATAATCTCATTTTCAAGAATCTTCAGTAATTCCTCTCTTCTTTGTTTTAATATTTATAAGTACAGAAAATTACATTTGAGAAAAATACGATGCAATAAAAGTGTTAAAAATTTCGTTAAGCAGTGGTTCTCAAACTCCACTTATTATTATCATATCATCTCATTTTTAAGAAACTTGTTATTATGTATTATATGTTTTAATATTTATGAGAGCAGAAATTTCCATTTGACAAAAATACGATGCAGTAAAATGTGTGAAACATTTCGCCTGGCAGTGGTTCTCAAACTGTTTTAAATGGCGGCGCACTGAAATTATTATAATTTAATTTTAAAGATACTTCCTCTCTTATATATATTAATATTTATAAGTGCAGAAAATTATATTTGACAAAAATTCGATGCAATAAAATGTGTTAAAAATTTCGTTGAGCAGTGGTTCTCAAACTCCACTTATTATTACCATATCATCTCATTTTCAAAAATCTTTAGTCATTATCTCTTCTATATTTTAATATTTATGAGTGCAGAAATTTCAATTTGACAAAAATACGATGCAGTAAAATGTGTTAAACATTTCGTCGAGCAATGGTTCTCAAACTGTTTTGAATGGTGGCGCACTGAAATTATTATCGTATAATCTCATTTTCAAGAATCTTTATTCATTCCTCTCTTCTTTGTTTTAATATTTATAAGCACAGAAAATTACATTTGACAAAAATACGATGCAATAAAATGTGTTAAAAATTGCTGCGATTTTACGTCTAATAGACGATGCGAATAACGCCAGATCGTGCAGTGATTTTCACAAAATGTGTGTGTTTATTTTATATCAACTTTGATTTTTCAACTTATCGGCAAACCTCTGAACTGCTAGGAGCTGTTCCAAATAAAAATGACGATGTCAAACTAAATTTGCTCTCATTGACAATTTTATAGGATTAAGGAGCATAGAAATAATAATATTATGAATGTGTTAAATATCTATATTAAGAGGAAGACTTTCCACGTATACTCAGATATATTTAATATAGGTTAAATGTACTTTTATGAATCAAATTAATTTTTGAAAAATTATTTTTTTCACTTTTTTGTTTTTAAAAAATAATAATTATCTGATGTCGTTTATCAGTATATAAGCTAAATGCCTGTATTTAATGTTTATTTTTTATGACTGTATAAAATTGTTAATCCGTTAAAATGGAAACGTATTGGGGATCGCAGCCTTAAGCAGTGGTTCTCAAACTCCACTTATTATTATCATATCATCTCATTTTCAAGAATCTTTAGTCATTATATCTTCTTTGTTTTAATATTTATGAGAGCAGAAATTTCCATTTGACAAAAATACGATACAGTAAAATGTGTTAACCATTTCGTCAGTGGTTCTCAAACTGTTTTTAATGGTAGCGTACTGAAATTATTATCATATAATCTTTTTTTACAAGATACTTTAGTCATTTCCTCACTTATATTTATAAATGCAGAAAATTATATTTGACAAAAATACGATGCAATATAATGTGTTAAAAATTTTGTTAAGCAGTGGTTCTCAAATTATTTTGAATGTTGTCGTACTGAAATTATCATTTCATCTCATTTTCAAAAAACTTTAATTATTCTCTCTTTTTCGTGCAGAAAATTCCACTTGACAAAAATACGATGTGATAAAATGTGTTAAACATTTCGTGGCACCACTTTTGAGAACCACTGGTCTAGAGAACGTATCCTGAAGTTGATTTTTTAATAGCGGGAATCAATTTATTTTAATAAATTGAAAATGAATATTGTTTGTGTAAGGTACACAATTTATTTAACATTCCTTAATTAAAAACTAAATAAATCAACAAAGACTACAATCAGTTACACAATTCCTTTCCCTTCGCGACTTCCAAAGACATGTGCGGAACGCGTAATGGCCTTGGCCCTGCTTACGTAACGAAATTTCAAATTTTTCGGTCTCCGAATTTCCTCCTCTTCGCGGCCCGGTTATCGCACGAAAGAACGCACGTGTGTACGTTCTTTCCATATTTCTCCTCGTTTATTTTTTTTTTTAAATTTGGTCCATTTAATTCTGGTTTCCTTTCTACCGAGTTACTGCAACGCCTCAACTTGACCCATTTCTACGGGTTAAGCAAGCCGCGAGTTCTCACTTTCGTTTCCATTGTCGCGTTCATTATGATTATTATTTCGCCGGTGTTACCGCATAAGTGAATTTTGCCCGACCTTGCCGGACGGCCTTACTTTCTTTCGGCGATCGAAATTGCATCAGCAGAAAAAAAAGGGAATATAATCGAGATGCTCTGATTCTAATTAATTTTGATATTTTTAATCAATCAAAATTGATTGTTTGTTATGTGTAACGGTTGATTGAAATATTGAATAAGTTGAACTACCTTACGGGAAAAGCTGAAATTTATTAAAACTCCAGTTATATAAAATAAAATAGTATTTGCAGTATTGATACCACTTTCATGAACTACAACAGACAGCCAGGGCCCTAATTCCTGAAAATGATCGCACGTATCAGTCATACGCGAGTCAAATTCACATGTAAATTCCTATTTAAATGACAGATTTCGTACGTCAAAAACTTACGATCAATTTCAAGAATACGGCCACAGCTCTGTGTAATTTTTTAAACGCTGAAAATAGCTCTTTCTCTATCCAACAAAGCTCTTTCCATTGCATTCAACTGCGTTTCCGCAGTCCAGGTGGCGCTGTATAAAATAAAATATTTTACAGGAATCTATTCTTCTTTTATAATTAATCTCTTAAGATAGATGCTTTCATTAGTGCGAGGATAGACGTAGACTGCAACAGACATCCAGCTCTGTGTAATTTTTTGAACGCTAAAAGTAACTCTTTCTCTCTCCATCAAAACTATTTCCATTTCACTCAAATACGTTTCCGCAGTCCTGGTGCACCTGTGAAAAGTAAAATAATTTACAGGAATCTATTCTTCTTTTATAATTAATCTTGTAAGAGAGATGCTTTCATTAGTGCGAAGATTTATTTTATACTTACATACAGATAATTGTAAACATTTCCTATGAAAATAATTCACTTTTAACAGAATTATTAGCTATATCATATACAGCTAACAATTCTAATAAATTCTGTTAAAAGTGAATTATTTTCATAGGAAATGTTTACAATTATCTGTTCTTTGCGATTGCTATAAAATAAATCCACAAACCATCTATGTATAATTATAGAATTAAATATAACAAATACATTGAAATATATATCATCAAGAATAAATTTTAAATTAAATGAGTACATTCTCACATTATAGTATTACTTAAAAAATAACATTACATTTTACCCATATTAAATTATTTTTTTACTTGATAGCTATAAAGATACCGACAACTGCTGCCCACAAATGGAGATTTTTACGTATTAATCTTGTCATGTCCACCAACTATACTAAACACTTAAATTATTTTACAAAATAACTTTCATAGAATATAAAACACATTCACCAAAAGAACTTGATATAAAAGCAGTTGTATAATATTTGCGACAATGTTTAAAACTAGCGTTACCTGAGCTACCCAGGTGGCGCTAGTTGATGAAGATTTAGTACGATAAAGATTTATAATCGATATGATCAATAAATCAGAGGGAGAATAAATATGTCAGAGAGACAGATTTTAAGGGATAGATTTCCTATGGAGCTAGTCCAGCTTAATTAATCTATATTATGAATTAAAGCGATTCATTTTTTGATGCTGACATCTATTGCACAGAATATACATTAAAAATTACCATTTTAATAGTGCTGACATCTGTTGGAAAATATAAATGTACCTTCAATTTATATTCTGCACAACAGATGTCAGCACTACAAAAAGGTGTTTTTTTTTAATGGTTGGTTCATATTCTGTGCAATAAATATCAGCATCTAAAAATAAGTTGTTGTAATTCATTATATGACTTTATCAATATTTTCTATTTTATTTTATACATTAAAATTTAATATACAACTATATAATACAATTACAAATATGCATGAAGATGTTAGACTTTTTTGGACTATCGACCTGAGGTACTTTATTTTATTTAATTGCAGTTTTTTATAAATGTAGCTTGTCGTTTTATTTTCGTTAAAATCAGCATTATGAATACTTAGTGAAAGTAATTCTTTTTTTATAATTCAATATAGAAATACTTTCTTTTTTTTTAATTACTATTTTTTCTTAGAAAATTTCAACAGGTATCCCCCAAATTAAACCGAATCACTTCTTTTTAAACTCGTTCATGGTGAAGGAAGATCACGAAGTGCCGGCGGTTACATAATTTCTGCTGCAAGGACGACTTGTTAATAAATTACAACAATTCATTTCCCAAAACAAATCGTTAACTTTGAAACACACTAGACTAGTCGGTTTCCAGTACGTCAAACAGGTACACATTATTCTTAGGAAATTTTAGTAGTATATTGGATTCCGGAAAGTTGATTTTTATTTACATATTATAATGACTTCATTAAGTGGAGGAAACTAATAATTTTCACCTCTCTTTTCTCAATAAATTCAATTTAAATTATAATAACCTGATGAAGCTACTGTGTGGAGAATCAACTGATGTTGTGTAATAATTTTAAAAACAACGCATACGTCATTATGTCTTACAAATGAGTTTAGCGTTTGTAAATGAACATTTATTATGCAAAAGCAAATGCTCATTGTCTGGCGGGGTAATTAATTCATTATTAAATTAAGTAATTACATTATTTTCAAATACTTTTAGTTTGATTTAATTTAAATAACTGTGACCAAGTAAATAAATACACTTTTTTTATTTTAATTCAGGAAATTAATTAAAATGAAAACATTTTGTTAAATAAGTAAAACAAAAAAAAGTGTTTTAATTTTAATTAAATTTTCTGAATTAAATAACAAATGTTTCAGCACGGGTTAAGTGAGAAATTAATCAAACATACTCTTTTTATTATTATTGCAAATATATATTTAAATAAATGTTTTTAAAAATAAATAATCAAGACATTTCTATAAAATTTGCCTAATTTTGAAGTGATTTAAACACATAATAATAATGATAATTTATTTTCCAACAGAAATACATATTTAGTATAAATATTTACTAAATTACAGCAGAAAATTCATAGATATAATCATATTATATAGTTGGTATATGTACAATATTTAACAAAGTGATATTAAATAATTGCAGAGGACATTTTATTAATAAATTATTTACGATTACACCAAAAGATATCAGCAGCGGTTTGAGTTTCATTCGGCAAATGTTGTTATAATTTCTCATCAATGTATTTAAAAGGAGAGTTATAATATACATTTGTTTGACTTCGATTACATAAAAATTGTACGCTATTTCTACTACAAATCCTAGCTGTAAAAAATATCTGAGCGAGTACATTGGGAGCAATAAAATTATTGTGAATTAAATAATAATAACAATTAAATAATGACATATATATATATATATATATAAGTACAATCGTACTTTTAGATTAGATTGTATTTCAGACCTAACAATTTATGAATTACATTAATTATGTTGTGATTCCTGTAAAAATTTGAACGGACCTCTTATAAAACAATCTTAAACTTTATGGAATTATTAAATTGAATTTAAGTAACAATCAAGTGAATAAACTCTACTGCATTATTAACAATCTATCGAGTGATATATTTTGATGTATACGACACAAGAGGCAGAAAAAAAATATTTTTCTTGAACACACGAATATACAGCGGCACAAAATACATTTTTCTATAAAGCTGCACAAGAGTATTATAGTATTTCGTTAAATCTAAAAGCAGAAGAAAATATAAATAAATATAAAATAAAATTAACGGAGTACTTAAAGGATTTTCAATAGTAGTCATACCATGGAGGTTGTGCATTGAGTATGAATAGGGTTAATACAATATTTAAATATTTCTATACCTATAAGTATAAATTTAGATATTAAACTATAGATTTATTATACATATATTATTCTTCTTTGTTGTATAGCATATATTGTTAAATAAAGATTATTATTATGTAACATTTACTTGGGTATAATTTCTGATTAATAAGTCATTAATCATAAAATTATAAGGAATTAAATTTTACATCAAAATCGCGGTGAATAGTTTGCGTAAACAATGTATTTATATTTACTTTATTCGATGGCTTTTATCGGCTCGCCTAAGTATATTTTTCATTCCGCAAATGTTGTTTATTGAGCAGTGCAATTTCAGGTTTTTATATGAAGCTTTTTTAAGATAATTAATTTCTGATTTTTATGATATAAAATATTTGCACTATATTTATTAAGAAATAATGTTGTTGCAATAAATTTATAATAACAAAATAAAATTAATAATAAAATTTTCATATTATAAATCGTTTTTTAAATCGATGTTAAATATAATTTAAATGTAAATAATAATGTTATAATATCTATTAATTAAAGAAATTTTAATATACAACATTGAGATATAATTTAAATTGAATTAATTAAATATAAGTGGAAAAGAGACATCTGTGATGAGATTTGAACATATATCCCCCGATTTATAGCCGAGTGCGTTAGTTAATAACATTCTCTTCTAGAAACATCACAGAGACATGTGATGTCAAATTTAAATTATATCTCAATATTGTACATTGAAATATTTTAAATTCATAGATATAAATATAATTTAAAAAGGAATATTAATATTAATTTAATAATTAATTTTATAATAATTTTATTAAACTAATTAAATTTGAATATGAAATTAATTAATTAAATCAATTAGTATTTCAAATTCTTTCTCAATTAATCAATTCCAATTACCACAGGACCTTAAAAAAACGAATAACATGTCCATTACCTTAGTATTAAGCTATATTGTAAACGGTTCGCCGAATATTGAATAAATAAATAGAGAAGGTACAAAAACAATATTCATTTCAATATAATAATATCTGAATCTTCTTTATGTTGGTTGTTGGTCGTGGAGACTTCAATTATTTAAATAAAAATACTTGTCCTTTCTTCTACTTATTTTTTATTTTACTAGATATATTTCGGAAACTATGTTTCCATCTTCAGTAGTTGAAGTTTTATAAATATAAAAAATATGTTGTTATGGTATACAACGCAATATTGATAAAATTAAAATATATTATTCTTCTTTGTTGTATAGCATATATTGTTAAATAAAGATTATTACTATTATGTAACATAAACTTGGGTATAATTTTTGATTAATAAGTCATTTAGAAAATTCTGGTATTTATTCAATAAAATGTAGCAATTGTACAAAATTATATACAGGTCAAACTACTAGAAGTGTTTTAACTAGATTTAAAGAACATAATTACCATATTTAAATCTTTAATTCTGAAAAATCTGCTGTAGCTTTTCATTCAATAAATACGGGACATAAATTTTCGATTGAAAATGTTAAACTTCTTAAATTTTCACGTGAATCAAAATTAAACATGTTGGAGTCTATTGAAATGAAAAAACACATAGGTAATCTTTTAAATTTCGATACTAGTTCATTAAATAATCCCCTTTTACATCTTATTAATTCATAAATTTTAGCACATTATATATAATTATATTTAGATTAGTTTATAGTTAACATGATTTTTTAAATATTTTAATTTTATCAATATTGCGTTGTATACCATAACAACATATTTATATTTATAAAACTTCAACTACTGAAGATGGAAACATAGTTTTCGAAATATATCTAGTAAAATAAAAAATAAGTAGGAGAAAGGAAAGGATTTTTATTTAAATAATTAAATATTTAAATAATAATATCTGAAAATAGATATTAATAAACCCTTAAAGTTGTTGAAAACTAAACATGCGGTCTTCGCCTAGGATTTATAAATGATTGCGTTCGAGGATTCTAAACAAGACCACGATAAATATGATGAACTTGACACGCTAATGAATCGAAATGATACGAATTTGCATTATTGTTATTTTTCACATCGATTAACACGTGAGATAATATTCAAATCATTTACGAAATGGAGCCCAATTCAGATTTTTGTTTCACTTTCGATGGTATATAAAGTAGCCGTCTGATACGATTCGGTACAGTTTCAGCCACACAAAGAAACAGCAAACATGTTCTCTAAAGTAAGTTAAAAAAATAAAACATTGATTTATAAAATTGATATTTTTAAATTCAATAATAAACTTTTTATTTATTTTTAGTAATATGAGAAACAAATTACAACAAGATATACTTGTATTTTAAATTTAATTTGCACAATAATTTTTATTATTAACCAACTTATTTACTTATTTTTTTACGAAATCTCAATTTTACAAAAACTAATAAATAAAATCCAAGATCTAATTGGTGTATTGAAACGGAAAAAGGTCCAATAAAATCTTATTAATATTGAAATAATAATGCTCAACTTTATTATTAATATTAAGATAATAATTTTCAACTTTACTATTGAATACAAGAAAAAATACAATTTAACAAAGCTTAAATTATTTTATCATTTTTTTTTCTTATACTTAACGGGAAAATGTTATTATATTAAATAAAATATTCTTTTTCCATGCAAAGGAATTTAACAATACTCAATTTGTATTTTTTTTTTCTTATACCTAACTGCACTAAACATTTTAAAATAGTATCTTGTTTTTATATACATATATACAATCAACTTTATTTAGAAGAATATGTATAACAGAACAATTACATATATTTTACAATTAAGCTATATTTACATCTTTTCTCCTAAACTAGCTAACAACCTGTGGTCTTTCCGCCTTTTATTTTTATATTAATCAATATTTCCTCAATTCAATCAAATTTTTAACAAGACATGATGATATAAAACTTAACCTTCTTGAATTCGTCCAAATTTTCAAACGAAAGAATAATCCTTTCGTTAATCTGTTAAACGAGCAATCAGATTTGGTGTACATGCCGCTTTTCGATATTCTGTAATATTTTAATCTACTTACCTGTTCACCCTAAAGTAATTCCCAACCTCACTCTAATTTTTATCTATATAAATGTAACTTCTCTACAATTTATGTAACTTGATAATAACTGTCAAACGCCGAAACTTAAATCATGGATTTATATATTTATTCATGGATTCATGCAATAAATAATTATGTTAAAAAAACATAGTAAGTGTTTATTCAATGATTATAATTTAACAAGATAGTGAAATGTTTACCTAATAGGTTACAGCTTGCAGCTATTGTAGCCTTTATGGGTTTACGCTCAATTTTTTAACATTAAAATGTTTATTAAATAAAAGACTTTTAAACATTGTTTGCATAACTTGTTATTTTATTTTAGAGACTATAGTTTGTAGCCTTTTTAGGTCTATGCTCAATTTTTTTAACATCTTAAAATGTCTACTATAGTCACTAAAATAACAAGTTTTACAAAGTTAAAAAGTATTTTATTTAATAAGCATTTTAATGTTATATTAAAAAATTTAGCGTAAACCCACAAAGGCTACAAACCATAGTTGCTAAAATAAAATAACAAGTTGTACAAACAAAGTTAAAAAGGAAATATAAGTGAACTCGATGCACTGAGTGAAAAATGTGTCATCACATGTCTCTGTGGTGTTATTGGTAACACACTCGACTAGAAATCGGGAGACATGGGTTCAAATCCCATCTTTTCCACTTATATTTATTTAATTTAAATTATGTCAGCGTTGTACACTGGAATTTCTTCAAGCCCATAAATATAAATTAATTTAAAGGAATATCAATTTAAATAATTTAATAAAAAACTGTTTTATTTAATATAGCCAAAATGTATAACGAAGTGAAAGCCTAAACAATTAAATTAAAATGTCCATCTATTACTTACAGATTGTAGCCATTGTAGCCTTCGTGGCTTACGCTCAAGCCGTAGAATTAGGACACGCCACATCCTACTCTTCAGTCAGCCAGCACTTAGCTCCAGTGGCTCACGCCGTGCACGTCGCCCCAGTCGCTCACATCGCCCACGTAGCCCCAGTAGCTCACATTGCTCACGTAGCCCCAGTAGCCCATGTCGCTCACGTCGCCCACGTGGCTCCAATTGCTCACGTAGCCCATGTAGCCCCAGTAATCAAAACCGTCCAAAAGGAAATCTACGCCGATGCTCACCCACACTACTCCTTCGAATACGGAGTCAAGGACACCCACACCCATGACATCAAGAACCAACACGAAGAACGCGATGGGGATGTCGTGAAAGGATTCTACTCCCTTGAACAACCCGATGGTGTCACCCGTACTGTCCATTACACCTCTGACCACAAAAACGGATTCAACGCTCAAGTTGAGTACAAAGGACACGCCGTTCATCCAGAAATCAAGAAGCAAGTCCTCCTGGCCCCAGCTTACCATCATTAAGTCATGATTTTATGTTAATATCGTTGTGTTTTTTGCTTTAAATAAATTATTTATATAAAATAATAATATTCGTTTTAAATTCCATAAGTTACGAATAGATTTAACGCTAGCATTTTATCAAACTGGAATTCAAAGTTTATTATTCAGGGATTTAAAAAAAAAGTGAAAAAGTGAAAAAAATGCCATTTATAAATATTTCTTTCAATTAATTGATAGGCTTTATGGTCTCACATCGCTGGAACATCCCAATCGAGAATCATTAATCCCATGATAATTATATAAGTGCTTAATATACATCCTTTTTTACCTTTTCATGAAACTTTATTTTCAAATGAATTTTCAAGCAATTAATATATTATAGAGCACACAATTCAAAGAATGATTATAAGGTGCACCGATCTCTTAAAAGTATCATTTTTAGCCATTTTTTCAGATAATCGATGAAATAGTGACGTATAATCATTGTACCAAGCCGTGCTTACGATAATCGGTTTGTTTAGTTTAACGTAACGTATTAATAACTTCACATTCTATAAATATATATACATGGTGGGCCATGAATAACGGCCATTAAAAGTTTTCAGGGTTTCTGACTGCGGAAAAAAATTAAAAAAATCTGCATTGCAATATTTACATATATATATATATATATATAAATATTTTATGAAATAAAAATATATATAGGGTGTTCCATTTAAAATAACAAAGTTGGTAGCCATTTGCGGTACAACTGGAAATGAAAGAAAGTCAAAATATTTGCCATGAGGTGGTCGCATTGACTTTCTTTCACTTCCGGTTGTACCGCAAATGGCTACCAACTTTGTTATTTTAAATGGAACACCCTATATATTTTTTTTATTTCATAAAATATTTATATACATATAGATATATATATGTAAATATTTATTAACAATTAAGTTAAAATAACGTAACAAACATTCATTATGTCTCACAAAAATTAATTGATTGTTAAATGGCTATTGACCATAGGTCTTTCTGCCAGAGTTTTAAATGAGCTGTTTTTGTCTTAATATGTGTAAATACCAAAACTATTCCACATTCAATTCTAATTTTAGTGGAACGCAGTGATTCCAAATTTCACAAAGATTTGAGTTTTCCTTACAAATATTCGAAAAACCTTATTTTCATTTATTATGACAAGAATAAAAATACGGATCATAATTGCTAATGTCGTCCTATAAGTACTTATGAAGGGGTGATTCAATTGTTATGACTGCGACTGTTATGAAATGATACAATGAATTTATAAATTAAGGAAGACGCAAATTTTCGATAGGAAATAATGTTCTTATTTCGGAGAATACAGAGAGGCTGTAACAGGTCAAAGTGGATAGGATTAGTGGCGAATTTTGTAGCAAGAGATCGTAACTTAGTTGAATAGGAGTGATTTAGGTGAGGTGATATAAGCGGCTGTTTGAAGGGTTGTGTAGAGGGTTGACAGATTTTGTTTAGCGAAAGTGCCTCAAACATTTCACTCCCAGAAATTAAAGAAAAGTCGGACAATAAATGGGAAACAAGCAAAAACAACAAAAGAAGGCGGAATAATCGAATTCACGGAATGAAAATGTAAGTGAAATCAAAAGTGGCACTACATACTCCCATTTTCTCCACCCTAAACTTAGTGAAGATAGTTTAACTAAGTATCTGAAGGACAATAACTTTAACGATGCTAAATGCGAAAAAATGGAAGAATACTCCTCTTTCAAAATATCTGTCCCCTCGGAAAAAGCGAATGATATACTAAATCCTGAACTCTGGCCAAAAAATACTTACATTGATGATTTTTTATTCAATCTCAAGAAAAGACGGACTCAACATCACCCGCTAAGTCAAAGAAATTTACAACCTCAAGTATAATAATCATCCATTAAAATCAGTCCATTGGAAATTGCAACGATATTCTAAGTGAAGAATTAAACAAAATAAACTGTGACATCATCTGTATAACCGAACACTGGAAAAACAAAGATCAACTGGAATCAACACGAATTGAAAATTTCACCTTATCATCAGCTTATTGCAGGAAAAATAATCAGCACGGAGGTGTTGGAATACGAGGGTAGATTGAAAAGTTTCCGGAATGGGCAAGAGATGGCGCGCGTATCGTGAAATTGTTTTGATGGTTGTCAAGGCTATCCTATTTTAGGAAAGCTGTCAAATTTTCAGACACGTGCGTCGTTCCGTTTATGTTTACTAGGATATCTTGTGAAGCAATTCAGGCACTATTGCAAAAATGGATAAAAACGAATTTCGTGCAGTCATCAAACATTTCTGGATGGACGGGAAAACGGCGACGGAGATACGAGATATTTTGCAGAAAGTTCATGGCACATCCACACCTTCATTTTCGACTATTAGTTTCTGGGTGAGCGAGTTCAAACGTGGCCGTACGAGCACCAAGGATGAACCACGCAGTAGACGTCCAAAAACGGCCACAAATGAAGAAATGGTCGATAAAGTCCATGATCTCGTGTTAGCCGATCGACGAGTGAAGTTGCGCGAAATAGTAGAGACCACGGGCATCTCATATGAACGTGTGCAAAATATCATGCACGAACATTTGGGCATGAGGAAGCTCTCGGCGCGATGGGTGCCGCGTTTGCTGACTATGGACAACAAGCGAAATCGTGTGACTACTTCGAAAGAGTGTTTGGCCTTGTTAAATCGTAATCCAACGGATTTTTTTCGCCGATTCGTGACCGTGGACGAAACATGGATCCACCACTATACACCAGAAACCAAGCAGCAGTCGAAACAGTGGATTTCTCCAGGCGAATCTGCTCCGAAGAAGGCAGACTGTCCCATCTGCTGGAAAGGTCATGGCTACCGTTTTTTGGGATTCGCAAGGTGTGATACACATCGACTTTTTGCAGAAGGGAAGAACTATCACGGGACAATACTACAGCGATTTATTGGATCAATTCAACGGCATTTTGAAGGAGAAACGGCCTCATTTGCAGCGAAAAAAAGTGCTCTTCCACCACGATAACGCGCCGGCCCATTCATCCCGAATCGCCAATGCTAAATTGGTTGAATTGGGCTACGAGGTGGTGCCGCATCCCCCGTACTCTCCAAACCTGGCCCCGTGCGACTTCTTTTTGTTCACAAACATGAAGACTTGGCTCGGAGGCAAGCGCTTTACGTCAAATGAGGAGGTCATCGCCGCCACTAAAGCTTATTTTGCAGAGTTCCCGAAATCATATTTTTCTGAAGGCTTAAAAAAGTTGGAGCACCGCTGGGAAAAGTTTATCGCCCTGCAAGGATATTATGTTGAAAAACAAAAACCTGTTCAATTACTGCGTTTTCTTGCCCATTCCGGAAACTTTTCAATCTACCCTCGTATACACCAAACATGGATGTAACTAACATGAGCAAACCATACATTTTTGAATGCACTGCTATTAATGTTGTAAATAATGTAAATAACTTTATCGTTGTAGTATTGTATAGGCCACCCAACTCTTACATTGACGATTTTTTTATACTACTTGATCAGCTTTTAACATTAATAAATAATGAAAATAAACTTACATTTATTGCCGGTGAATTAAATAATAACTTTCTAGTTGACTCACCCCAAAAGCATAATATTCTACAATTATTTAGTAGTTATATATTTTGTAAAATATTTAATGAACCAACAAGAATCACGCCTGTTTCGCAAACATGCATTGATAATATGTTTGTCAATCAGATAGACATCTGTGTGGGTGGTATAACAAACATGCACTTTATTTAGGACTAAAACTAGAAATCACTTTAAACATAGAAACTTCATGTAATAAAATTCGGAAAAGAGTATTCAATGAAAACAATTTAAATAAATTCAGAGTAACAATGCAAAATGAAAATTGGAGTAGTATTTATAACGTAGATGACACAAATGTTAATGTACAATGGAACACATTTAGTAGAATCCTTAACGTTGCCATAGATAAGTGCTTTCCAGAAAAATTAATTCCAATAAAATCAAAAAATATAAAAATGACTCCTACTGATGAACTATTAAAATGCAAATATGAACTTAACGTACTTTATATAATATCGCGACATGACACGAAAGACCTAAACTCTTATAAGGCTACCAAAAAACTCTACAATAGACTATTAATACAACAACGTTCTCAATACTACAAATCAAAGATTGAGAACGCCAGTAATCCAACCAAATGTGCTTGGAACGTAATAAATGAAGTCAAAGGAAAACAGCTAAAATCAAACAAGCCAATCAATATCCCAGGTGCTGCAAAACATGTAGCGACAGAATTTAATCTATACTTTCAAAGAATTATCTCTCAACTAATTAACAATCAAAATCAAATAACTTACTCTGATAATATTCAACAAAGTAGTAATACAATATTCATTGAACCCTTCACAGAATGCGAATGCTAAAATATAATAAACAAATTAAAAAACACTTTAGCATGTGGTAGCGACAATATACCAAGTATTGTATTAAAACACAGCGTTATCGAAATAATAAAACCATTAGCACACATAATTAATAATTCTTTAGTGCATGGAATCTTTCCGGACAGACTGAAAGGCGCGCTAATAAAACCCATATTCATCTATTACTTACAGATTGTAGCCATTGTAGCCTTCGTGGCTTACGCTCAAGCCGTAGAATTAGGACACTCCACATCCTACTCTTCAGTCAGCCAGCACTTAGCTCCAGTGGCTCACGCCGTGCACGTCGCCCCAGTCGCTCACATATTTAAGAAAAGGCAACACATCGGAAGTTGGCAATTATAGACCAAATAACCTCTTACAGTGTTCTTAATAATTTTTGAAAATGCCATGATTAACCGACTTAATGATTTCTTTAATAAATTTAAAATTATAAATACAACCCAATACAGATATCGTAAGGGCAAATCCACATCCACAGCCATAAATAATTTTATAGATATCGTAATAAATAACTTGGAAAGTAAGGACTTAACACTCGGAATTTTTATAGACCTGTCAAAGGCGTATGATTGCATTGATTGCTGACAAAATTGGAAAAAAAACGGAATCCGTGGAAACGCCCTGAAGTGGTTCGAATCCTATTTGAGTGACCGAACCCAGCGGATCGTTGTAAACACTAAGAATGGGATCGGGCAATCTGAAACATCTTTAATAACCACCCGATTACCCCAGGGAAGTTTGACGGTCCCACACTTTTTTTATTGTTCATTAATGACATCATAAATACAATCGCCAACAATAAACACACCATTGTCAATTATGCAGATGACACCAATATTTTAATATGTGCCGATAACATAGACAATCAACAACGGAAGCTGATTTGGTATTTACTTCAGTACAAAATTGGTTTTAAAAAAACAAATTAATCATTAATGGTGAGAAAACAAATATTCTTCTATTCAACAAAAATGCATCCAACCCGGCGAATGTAATTAAATCTATTGAACTAAATGGAACATCTGTAAATATTAATCATAGTGTAAAATTCCCTGGAGTACATGTAGATAGTAAAATTAACTGGAAAGATCACATAAAAACAGTCGAAAGTAAATTAAATTCTGTAATATATAGTCTAAGAGAGCTGACAAAATACTTAAGTCAGTCTGTTGTGAAAACCGCATATATGGCAAAAATTGACAGCATTATGCGATGTGGATTAATTTTCTGGGGAAATAAATCGTACGCACAAAAAATATTCATTCTGCAGAAAAAAGCGATTAGAATTATATTTAGTTTGAACTACAAACAATCATGTCGCGGGGTATTCAGAAAAAATAAAATAATGACAATGACTGGAATCTACATCATTGAAACAATTCTATTTTATCACATACACCTAAAAGGAAATGATAATAAATCTAAAATATACAACACCAGAACAAACGACTATATATACCCCCAACATAGTCCTAAAACCACAGAAGAGTACATTACTCTGCGATTAAACTGTTCAATGCACTTCCAAACGTAATAAAAATTCATAAAAATAACTTAAAAACACTTAAAACAAAATTAATTGAATTCTTAATTGAATGTGAACCATACTCAATAGAAGGATTCATAACAACATATAGATGAAAGTAGATGTAAGTTGTATTGTACATATGTTATTTTTTAGAAACTAAATAGATAGTTTTAAGCCCTAATTAAAACTAAATATAAGTTATATTAAAAATAGTTTGTAAATTTTGACGAAATTTCATTTTGTACATGTATATGACACCTTGAATATTATTACTATTATTATTATTAGCACACTTAGAGCCGATCTTTCTGCTATTTCTAAATTAGATAGAGTTATATTGTGAGGATTATGAAAAAGGACTGATGAGTAGTCAAGCAAAGGACGACAGATCATTTTATAAATACGTACAGCAGTTTGCGTGCTAATACCTTTGTTTTAAAATGTCAGGCTTTTGAAAAATGCCGTATTTTCTTGACTTTAGTTTTTAGTATCGTGGAATGAGCTTTAAATGGAAATTTTGGATCAAAATAGATATTTACAAAGATCTGAGGAATAGATAGTGTGGTTATTGATGGAGACAGAAAAGGGTTATTGATCATTGCCAGAAATGTTCCTTATTTAATTTCATTGTAATTTAAATAACTGCAAATGTGTGAATCATCTTTGTTGCATTTTATTTAATTTAAGAGTGAATTAGATGAACGATGGAAGGGAATAAGGAGTTGTGATTTTTTAGGATTTATAGAAATGCGCCATTTGGCGAATCACGTTTGCATTGTATCAATTAGTCCCTGTAGAGTGCTGAGGGCTTTAGAAATGTTGAAAGCATGAGCAATTAGGGCAGTATCGTCGGCGGAAAGGAGAGGATACACGGATTTATTTACTTAATTAAAGTTAGGATTGTAAATGCCACGGACTAGGAAGGTATACAGTAGCGGAGATAATGGATAACCTTGTGGTAAACCTTGTTCATGAGTGAAGGAAGGATATGGAATCATGAAATTTTGTTTGTAAAGATCTTTTAAGTAGGAAAGTGTCTAGGAGGTTAATGATGTGTAGAGGAATATTATAGGAGTATCATTTGAACAGCAAGCCAAACCGAATCAAACGCTTGTTTAATGTCTAGAAAAATTATTGCGTTTTTTTTTAACCTTCCAGACGATATTTTTATATTTGTATTTAAAATTTGTAATAAATAATAAAGACATTATTAGTACATAATGTATCTAACTCTGACCCCTACACCACTATTATGGTAGATGTATTATGGTATTTTAGATTATATATATATATCTAACTCTGGATTATTTTTACGTTTCACAGATTTTTGTAGAAAACACTGCTACAATTATCACAATACACAGTATCATTATCATGCAGCTGACATAATTATCATCCAATCCAGTATTTTACTTGTAAAATTAATTATAATGGAATTTCATTAAGTAACAACTTAAACCATAGATTTTTTTCATACATATATTTAACTTTTATTAAAATAATACAAAAATACAATTTCTTTTGATAAAATTAAACTCTCTCACACATTTTGTTTTACAAAACCTCCCTCAATGATGATAAGCTGGAATAATAGCCTTCTCGATCACCTGGGGATGTTCAGCGTGTCCGGAATACTCAACTTGAGCGTTGAAACCGTTATGAGGATCAGCAGTGTAGTGAACAGTACGCTTAGTACCATCAGGTTGAATCAGAGAATAATGCCCTTTCACGACATCCCCGTCGCGTTCCTCGTGCTGGTCCTTGATGTCATGCGTGTGTCCATCATGCACTCCGTAGTTGAAGGTGTACTGTGGGTGAGCATCTGGGTACTCTTCGTGATGGACGGTTTTGAGTACCGGAGCAACGTGGGTGTAATGGGCTACTGGTTCGTAATGAGCGTGAAATTCCGGTTCCAAATGGGTGGCGTATGCGGCGTAAGCCGGAGCGTGTCCTAATTCGATAGCTTGGGAATAAGCTACGAAAGCTACAATTGCTACAATCTGTAAGAAGAATAAGACTTTTTAAACCATATTTATCGAAGCTGATCAAAGTAGATCACGTAAATGATCCAGATCATATATGCAAAGAAAAAAAAACAGATTTATAATTTTTAAATTATTAATGGTTGATGTCAAAATAGAAAGACTGGAATAACAGTCTTTCTATTTTGTGATCAATCGCTTCACGTAAACTCGAAAATATACAATGATTGATGTTCTCGTTTCAATTTCGTTACAGTTTTTAATAAAGTCGTTTACATATTAATCTCAGTCAAGGACATATCATTTAGGGAAGTATTCGTGTTTTTTTTTTTTTTTTTTTTGATTATAAAAAAAGAAATTATTTTTATTAACTAACTAACTATCTTTATTCAAATGTGTATATGTATGTACAATAATATACAAAAATTAGAATTATATTCTGTAGATGATGAATCGTCTATCGACCCGAGGTCTTTCAGCCTTATTTTTATTATTTTATTTGATTTATTAAAAATAAATAAAAAAATAAAATACATGAAAATAAAAGAAGATATTTATTGATGAGTGATTTGGGTGCTCTAAATGTACATTTAGTGTAAAAAAAATAGAGAAGAAAGAAAATATTATTATATTATAAATTAAAAGATTTTGGAAATAATTAATAAATTAATTATTCTCTTTTAATTGCTCTGCAATTAATTGACTTACGAAATAAGTACAGTGAAAACAAATATCTATAGGCACAACTACTTCCCAATTGTTAAATAGATCTTTATTTTTCATTATACTTACTATGCAAGTCAGTTAATTGTAGGTCAATAGAAAGAGAATAATTATTTATTTCCAAATTCTTTTTCTAATTTAATTAAAACTGCATTGTTAAATCATCTGCCTGATGATGCCACTGTGTTAGTAAAACAATTGTAGCAGTGTCTCTACAATAAATTTTGCGAAACTTAAAAATATAGTAAAAAATAGTGTAATGGAAAACATTAGTCATGTTTATAATTACATAATTACAACCGAAAACAACTTTGACGTTTCAGTTTGTAAAATTGTAAAACATGAAAAGTAAATTTAATTAAACCAAATGAAAATAATTTGTAAATAATTAACTTACTCAATTGAATAATTAATTAATTTTTGTTTAGCTACTTCAACTTTTTGACTAATGTTACGTATGTATTTTAAAAATAAAACTAAAATAATAAATAATAATAATAATAAAATAACTATTTCTCGAGCAAATGCCCGCCAAATATTGAACTATACAATAACAGAATTTTTTTACAAAATTTTCTGTTTATTATGCAACAGCATTTGCTAATAATTAATTAATGCTAATATTCTGATTTTGCTAGTTTGATAATATTGCGTTAATGTCGTCTATAGTCACTAATATAAATATTCAGTAAAAAAGTAAAAGGTTTTTATTTTTGTGAATTAATTAATTATTCAATTGAGTAAATAATTTTCATATCCTTTTTATTTCATTTAATTTAAATGACTGTGACCAAGTGAATAATACTCTTTTTCTATTATTGCCAATTTTCATTCATGAGATTTTAGAAATAACGTTTTTTTTTTTCTTATTGTCCAATTGATCATATCGATTTCGCGATTTGGCATTTTGTTTCTTTTTGTTAACATCACGGCAGAAAAAAACATTTCTAAAATGTTAAATACTTGATTCAAGTTTCAGCCATAGCTTCACTAATCCAGATTAAAATTCTAAAGCCATTTTTTGTCAGATAAAGGATCAGTACAGAGAGAGCGCGTTTAATCAGTAATGTTTTTCATAGTCCATAAACTTCTAAGAAAGCTGACAAAGTCAAAACCTTCTCAAGGCATAAATAAAAAAATCAAAAGTAATAATCTCTGTAAGTCGTCTCCGTTTAACTGTTTCCGAAAAAATATATATGTTTTATGTATAATAAGAAAATCTATGCCTTCTTACAAAATATTGCATTCCTCGCAAACCCTAACATTCCCCTTAAACATAACAACCCTTCGGTCACTATTCACTATTTCATTAACTAATGCATACATAACAGTTCAACTAGCTAGCATAGTTTCAATTTGCAATTCACCATAAATTCAGACAGGGCAGAAAGACCTATGGTCGATAGACCATGACAGACTACTAAGACAATTGTACATATTGTTATAATAATTTTTGTAAATTTTTGTTATCATATTGTCTGAATAAATATGTTTGTATCTATATACAGAGAGGTTTTTTTATCAGTATACATTAGGGGAAGTGTATACCTTCAAAAAACGCGAGTCAAACGCACTGAACAGATTAAATGTGTATGTTTAGTTGACTATTTGGCATATGTGTGTTCAATTGCGTGTTGTAGGCAACTAAACACACATACATTAATGCAATTAACTCGCGTATTTTGCAGGTATACATAGGGGAAATGTATACTGATAAAAAAAGCTCTCTGTATAAGAAAATAAAATTCATATAATATATATAGGTTAAGTAAGATAAAATGTTTTATTTTCTTTATAAATAAATATATATTCTTAAAATGCGCGAACTTTGGCAGAAAGGCTGTTGGCCGATAGCCGATTGTCGGTAAATAAAATAATAATATTTATTGTTAATTTCTTTCACATTTATATGTATATTGTACTGACAATAAAGATTCTTTATATATTATATATATATTCTATGTTATCATATAGCAAGATGCCAAATAAATAAGGATTATTATTATTATTATTATTATTATTATTATTATTATTATTATTATTATTATTATTATTATTATTATTATTATTATTATTATTATTATTATTATTATTATTATTCTGTTATTTGGATGGAATAAAGAAGTCCAAAATATAAAATATCCATTATATCGTATGAAATAAAAATGAATAGATTATTAAAAATCAGCCAATAAAACAGATTAGATTGAATAACTTTAAATTCTTGAGCCCATTTTTAAAAGAATTTTAAATTCTCTTAAAAATGGGCTGACAACCCGAAACTAGTCGAGATTTTAAAGTTATTCAATCTATGCTGTGTTTTATTGGTTGATTTTTAATAATCTATTCATATTTATTTCATACAATATGAACTACCAATGTCTAAATATTAAAACCATTAATTATATCCATTATATCATTTAAGGAATCATTTTTCTCTTACGAAACCGTCAAAATATAAAACTTACAAAAACAGAAAGATTTAACATCGATAGCTCTTTAAAAAGAAGAAAATTATATAGTAAATTATAACAGCGACTAAGTGAATAAATGGCAGAGAGGCTTCTGGTCGTTAACTGATTGCTGTTTTATTTGATTTCAAAATCTATAAATTTAGAAGGTTATATATTATTGTACAAATATTGTATCAAAACAGTAATAAAGATGTTTAACTCATTAACGACCATAGCATTTTTTGGAAATAATATAAAATCTGTCTAGAGATGGGCAAAGTCGATCATTTTTGTTACTGCAAAATTAAGTATATATTTTTTTAATGCAACATATCCTATTATTCGAATATATAAATGAATATAAATAATTGTCTTTAGGGCAGAAAGATCTTTGGTCGGTAGTCCAGACAGACTGACACATAAATGTATTCTATATAATTGTTGTTGTAATTGTACTTTCTAATTATCTGAATAGAGATATTTATTTTAGTGAGATTATTGATTACATAAATTAGGAATTAATTTTGTATTTGGTCGCAAATTCCAATTGAAATTTGATAATTTAAAAGTTCAATGGTAGGATTATTGTTTTGATGTGTAAATTATTGAGTTACATAAATTGAAACAGGGCAGAAAGACCTCTGGTCGATAAATTTTCCATTTAAAAGATGGCGCTTGCGTCGTATTTAATTTATTATAATATATAATTGTCTTTGAGAATAGTTATTGTAGTACTAAAACTTACTTTCGACAGCATGTTTTTCTTTTCTTTATTTCTCAATGATGTTCCCTGATGAACTGAGCGTTGTTCACTGACTCCGAAGAGGCGAAGAGCACGGTTTATATAAGAGGATACGCCGAAAATATTCCGCAGATTTCGACACACTGCAACATATTATTGCTTCATTTAATACGGCTTCGGATATATATATAAAGCAATCGCAAGACGCACAATACAATTTTACGTCAGCATTAAAAAGGAAACATATAAATACAGAAATTACACTGGACTTAATTCCTGATTCTGTAAGGCGTTAAGTTCGTAGCATATTTTCAATATCAAGATAAAAAAAAACTTAATGATTTCATTCCAAACTCAAACCCTCTTAAGCTTAGTTTGAGAATAGTTACCGTATAATTAAAAGTAATCACAATAAAATAAATTTGCTATGATACATATGAAACATTATTGTTTTATTATTACAAAAAAAACATAACTCGTTTATATACATATTTGTACATATGTATATAAACGAGTTATATTTTTTTTTCTATATTGAAAAACTTCACGTAACTCTATCTCCTTAATAATTAAATATATATACATTTATTATAATTTGAATTATTTTTCAACCTGAGAAAGTTGTTAGACAGAATACACATAGTTGCCATTTTTTTAAATAGGAATAAATTAATTTAAAAATTATACAACTTTCTGACAACAACAAAATTCACGTATAAATTATGCTGACAAAGAAAAACGTGTAAGATAATTACTATAAAATACTATAAAATAATACATGCCTAGCCCTGCTCTTAGTACTTACTTTTAGGAGTTTGCAATCTGTTAAAAAGGTGAACTGGGAGTCAATTGTAATTCCTAGATATTTATAATGATCTTATTATGAAGTTGCGATGTTGATGGAAAGGGATGGGGTGTTATATTTTGTTGATATTGATTGAAATACGCCTTTTTGCAAACCATGTTGTTGCATCGTCAATTAATCCCTAAAGAGGGCTCAGTGGTTTTGGGATAGTGGGAGCATGGGCTATGAGGGCGATATAGTAGACATAAAGAGGATAAGCTGAAGGATTTATATACAGGAGTTTCTCGACGTCAGCATTTGGGACGAGGATAATTTCTTCCTCCTTCCTTCGAGATTGTGAGCGGACTGAAGTGATGATTTACAAACCGGTATTGTATTTTCAATGAGATTATCACATTTTAAAGAGCTGATTTATTTTTAGAATTCGTTCGTTCAAATTAGATTGAGTGTTGATTTAGTTTTAGAATTCGTTCGTTCAAATTGGACTGAGTGTTTGCAATTCCTATGTATTTTAGATAAATTTTGATAAAATAAATATTTTTTTCCCACTCGACTTACTTTTCTTACTGAAACTTATTTAGTTAAGAGTGAGATTATTGATTACATAAATTAAGAATTAATTTTGTATTTGGTCGCAAATTCCAATTGAAATTTGATAATTCAAAAGTTCAATGGTAGGATTCTTGTTTTTATGTGTAAATTATTGAGTTATATAAATTAAAACAGGGCAGAAAGACCTCTGTTCGAAAAATTTTCTTAAGTTAAAAGTTCAAGATTATTAGACTAATGCCGCGAATTACAACTTACAGCTAACTATCAGAACCTAGGAATCTATCAGCCAAATAAAAAATGACGAATTATCATCGAATACTACTTTAAATTCATCCAAACTTAGCGATATGAAAATCAATTGAATAATTTAAAATATTTGTTTAATAATTAAAAAAAAAAACCTTAAATTTATAATCATTGATTCAATCGTAATACACGTTACGATTTATGTGGCAGATAATTTGTAGCCCACGGCTATGTGGAGATTCTACTTCGTTATACATGTTAATTTCACAATAAAACATTACTTTGTTTGTATAACACTTGTTTATTTTATCCGTGTTATTGTGATAAAGTTTAGTCATTGGTTTTGATTTTTTAAATGAAATATCAGTATAACTGGTTAAACTGAATCTCGCCTTATAATTTAATGATCAAATAAGTTGTATAACAAAAGGGAGAGCGTGGATCCTTGGAGTATACCTTGTTGGTGCATGAAAACAATTGAGAAGGAATTTTGTATTCTGACCTTGAGGGAGCGATTTGTCAGGAATCAATCAAGAATGTTAATTAAATTGTTTTCACAATGAACTGTTTGGGATTGATAAATAAAAATTTTGATGCGTATTATTTTTATTTTGTATTTTGTCGTAATTTGTGATTGGTAATTTGCCTTTTTTTATACATATATTTTGTAATCTTTTTAGAGCGTCACACTTTTCTTATAAAATTTTTAATATGTAATTATAATTGTAATTTGGAAATGGAGATTCCGTTAATAAAGTAAATTGAAATTTAAATTGGGAGGGATACCTATAGTGAAACATTTAAACAAAACATATCTAAATAAAGGATTGTGGATTTTTTGGCATCGATGTGAGCAGTCTATCAGTTTGAGGTGAGAATTTCTAAAGGGAGGATAGTGGATCAGTGCTCAATCAAACCAAATTGGTATGGAGGAATACGGTGATCAATACGGGAAATCATTTCTTTTTTTTTTCGAGATGATGAATTCATAGAGTTTTTCGAGTATTGAAAGCAGTAAAAGAGCGATAACCTGTAACTTGCGCCGAGTCAGTTACTATTTTGTGTGTGGCTTGGTTTGAGGATGGTAAAGGAAGATAAATACTTCTATGATAGAATGTTATTATATATATATATATACATACAGGGTGAGTTTTTTTCGATGTTCTCTATGGGGATCTCGGAAACTATAAGAGATAGAAAAACGGTTAAATGGGGAAAGAAGTGTAGTTTTATAAGACGAATAAAATGACACTTTCAAAATATTTGAAAAAGTCATGGGTAACTAGATATTTTGAAAAAAGTAAAATGTGTCAATTTTTTGAAATCAATATATCTCTATTATTATCATAGATAGAAAAAAACTGTAAAGTTGTAGAAAATTTTACACAGATTAATAAAAAAAAACAAAAAAAATTTTTCGCCCATATTTTGGGAGATATGACACAAACTTACCTCTTTTTAAATGGAAACAATAGTTGGCTATGACTTTATTAAAAGGGCTATTTTTTCCCTTTAATCCGATATAACATATGCCATAGTTATTTTTAAAATAAAATAAGTTACAGTCGTTTTTAATTTTACCATAAACCAAAAAAAAAAGACAAAAGTAAAACAATTGCGGTTGTTTATAGCAACGAAATCAATATTTCATTTATTATCTTTCTTTAGATTTGTCAAAAGCAACATAAAGTAAAATAATTCCGAAATTATCAAAATAATAATAGAAGAAAATTTTAAATATTACATAAGATGCTCAAAAAGTCCACCATTATTATTATGGCATAAAGTACATCTTTTTAAAATCGAATTTGTGGCTTTTTTGACTTTTCTTCTGTCAATAGAATAAAATGTTTCAAGTACAGCTAGTCTAAGATCCTCCACGGATTGATGTGATTGTTGATACACTTTGTTCTTCACATAACCCCACAGAAAAAAGTCTAAAACGAATAGGTCGCGTTTCATCTGTCCAAATTATTTTTGTAGGGAACGTATTATCCTCTTGGCACATGTTTTTGTACCACATACAGAAGACCATTCTCTTATTGGTATCACCGTCATGTACATTTTGTGAAATTGATACCTTATATGGGTGATATTTATGTTTTTTTTCAAAACTCGTACTACAGTCCGTTGAGATATGTTTGCTTCTGTTGCAATTTGTCTGGTCGATGTGGATGGATCTATCATCGCCAATGCTAATACGTTTATTTCCGAAACATCATCAATTTCGTTTTTTTTTTTTCAAGTTTCGGCTTTGTAAAGGATCCGTACTCACCCAAATTGTGGTAAATTCTTCTGAATGTTGGTAAAGATGGCTGCCGACGATCGATATATTGATTATAATATTGTTCTGCAGCATCCGCAGCGTTTTTATTACACTGAATGTAACAAACAAGCATATCACGCTTTTCTTCGTTGGAAAAATTCATTACCACTTTAAAAAACTTACAACACCAAAAAATTACAAAACAAACTTATCGAAACAAACCAAATATGGAAATGAACTAATGTGTGTTTAGAATAAACAACTGCAATTGTTTTACTTTTGTCTTTTTCATGGCTAACTATTTTTTGGTATATGGCAAAATTAAAAACGACTGTAACTTATTTTATTTGAAAAATAACTATGGCATATGTTATATCGGATTAAAGGGAAAAAATAGCCCTTTTAATAAAGTGATAGCCAACTATTGTTTCTATTTAAAAAAGGTAAGTTTGTGTCATATCTCCCAAAATATGGACGAAAAATTTTTTTGTTTTTTTTTATTATTAATCTGTGTAAAATTTTGTACAACTTTGTCCTTTACAGTTTTTTTCTATCTATGATAATAATAGAGATATATTGATTTCAAAAAATTGACACATTCTACTTTTTTCAAAATATCTAGTTACCCTTGACTTTTTCAAATATTTTGAAAGTGTCATTTTATTCGTCTTATAAAACTACACTTCTTTCCCCATTTAACCGTTTTTCTATCTCTTATAGTTTTCGAGATCCCCATAGAGAACATCGAAAAAAAAACTCACCCTGTATATCATCTTTATTCGTGTCAATTTACAAAACTAAATATTATTTACTATAGGAGAATTCAGTTTTTTTTAAGATGATGGATTCATAGAGTTTTTCGAGTACTGGAAGCAGTAAAAGAGCGATAACCTATAACTTGCGCTGAGTCAGTTACGGTTTTGTGTGTGGCTTGGTTTGAGGGTGGTAAAGAAGGAAAGGAAGATAAATACTTGTATGATAGAATGTTATTATATATATATATTTACATATACTTACAAAACTAAATATTATTTACAATACATATGTTTTCATTTTACGAAATGGCTATTGTCCAGAGATCTTTCCGCTTGTCTTGTACTTGTCGTTATCTACTTACTCGTCGTGATCGCTAAAGTTCCTGTCGAACTTTTTGTTAAATACTTGTTTGATTTCATGTTATGTTACAAATAGACAGCAGTACGTTGAATATGTGAATCACCGGTCCGAATATTTCCATCCTTCCAGCGGGGTGCCACAAGGTTCCAACCTAGGGCCCTTGTTATTTCTTCTTTTTGTAAACGATATTGTGGATAAATACATTCTCGTATACTCATCTATGCTGATGATGTAAAAATTCTCCATAATATAAACACTGTAGATGATTGTTTAGTGCTTCAGAATGATCCAAATAAAATAATATCTTAGAGTCTTATTTGATGAGATGAAGTGAAAAATCGTAACTGCAGAGAATTTATATTTTGGAGTGATATTTAGGAGAATGTTATTATTAATTGTAAAAAGGTGAAACTCCGTAAATAGATATTTTAAATTAAAAAAAATAACAGGAAAGAGTATTCATTCAGTTGATGTCAGTTATTTAAATTAAATCATATAAAAAGAATTTGAAAATAATTAATTTACTTATTTGAATAATTATTAATTCTTTTATCTTTGATTGCGTTATTAAATTAATTTAATTTAACTACTTCAAAAGTTCAGAGCTGTACTGACAAGGATTAAATCCCGAAAAACGTAGCTGCAGATGGTCTTATATTACGTAATGTTTTTTTTTATAAATAGAAAAGAGTATTATTCATTCACTTGGTCACAGCTATTTAAATATATTAAATAAAAATGATTTGAAAATAATTAATAAATCATTTTCACATTTAGCTGTGCGACCCTTGACCTACGTTACGTAAGTACGTTAAACAAATGCACATTAAAACAACCACCTCCCGGGCAAATACCCAAGCCGGACATTGAATTACATAATGTACTCCTGCTGTTGCACATCAATAAAATATTGCATAATGCAACAAATTTTGTTTATTTAATAATGTTTTTTTATTCTTTACATTAAATATTTTGTATTAGTATTAGTTTATTAACGGAATCTCCTTTTTTACAAGATTATAACTTATGAAGTAAGTACAATGAAAAACAAATATCATTTGAAACAACTACTTCCCGGGAAAATACCCACGCGGGCAATAGGTGTTTCTATTGTTCTGATATCGTAAGTCAACTAATTGTAGAACAATAGAAAAAGGATAATTGATTAATTAATTATTTTCTTTTAATTTAATTAATGTGAAACATTTCAACCATCTTCATAATTATACAACAGCCGAAAAAAACAATTTAATTAAATCAAATAAAAATAATTTGCAAATAGTTAATTTATTCAATTGAATAATTACTTAATTATTTTCTCTTTAGCTACTACAACTTTTTTACTTGCGTTATGTAAGCACTTTAAAATGAAATACCCGTTGGAACAACTGCTTCTCAGCTTTTGGGAGTTTATAACTATTTCCGAAAAAAAAAATCTTTCAAATCCTATGTTTAAAACCCTAATACCGATCTAAAACTCAGCAAGACAGAATTAGTAACGCATGAATACGAATACGATATATATAGCCAATTTTAGGACAAGATAATCATGTTTTATGTATAAAACAAAATCATAGAATATAAACAAATCTGTTACTTGTATGAAATATAGATATATATTATTATATTGAAAAAGTGGTGAAAAATGTTATTAATAATTATAAAAAGGCGAAACTCCGTAAATATATATTTTAAATTAAAAAAATAACAGAAAAAAGTATTTATTCAGTTGATGACAGTTATTTAAATTAAATCACATAAAAAGAATTTGAAAATAACTTACTTATTTGAATAATTAATTAATTCTTTTCTCTTTGATTACGTTATTACATTAATTTAATTTAACTACTTCAAAAGTTCATAAGTCAGAGCTGTACTGACGAGACAAAAATCCCGAAAAACGTGGCTGCAGATAGTCTTATATTACATAATGTTTTTTGTTCTTTGCATTAAATATTTAGTATTAGTATTAGTTTATTAACCCCTACACCACCATTATGGTAGATGGGGATTTTAGATTATATATATATATATATATATATATATATATATATATATATATATATTAGTTTATTAACGGAATCTCCCTTTTTACCCTTTTTACAAGATTATAACAAACGGTATTACAAATTAAAGATACACGTATGCAACAAGAAAAAAAAAAGAAATAATCATTCAGTAGAAAAGTATAAACTCATATCATTAAATATTTTTGAATCAAAAAAAAAATGCATTAAACAATCATTTGTTATAAAACAGCAAATGTCCATTGTGTATTTCTATGTCCGGCGGGGTATTTACCCGAAATGTAGTTGTTTCGATGGATGTTTGTTTTAAAGTACTTACGTAACGTAAGTAAAAAAAGTCGAAGTAGCTAAAGAGAAAATAATTAATTATCCAATTGAGTAAATTAATTATTTTCAAATTCTTTTTATTTGATTTAATTATTATTATTTGATTTGTGGGGCTGTGGTGACACTTCGACCTGAAGATCTTTTGTGCCTCCCCTTACGCAAAATAATTTAATTTGTTACCTCACAGGATATACCTATCCTTCTGAAGTACCCTACAAGGTTTTTTTTATCACGAAATATTTTAGTTCATCAAGTGTAGGGAAGTAGTTTCCCAAGAACCTTTGTCTTACACGAGTTAAAGACTCGCATTCTGTTAGGAGATGGATAACGATCTCCCTTTCCACTAAACAGAATCTACACGTTTCATCAGCGACTAATCCCATGTTTTTCAGGTAGCTTAACTGGGATATGTCCTGTTAGAATTCCTGTTAGTAGTTTGAAGTCTTTCCTGTCGAATAATTTTGATTTAATTAGAAAGAAAATGTTTAAATTGTGGGAAGGATGTTTCTTGTTTTATTTCCAGATTTTAAATATTTTTTTACGGGAAAGCCATTTACATATTTTTTTTTAATCTTTTTTCCTTTCTACCGTTAGATGTAAGGCCATTTACATAATACCAAAAATAATTCTTAAGGCAATAAAAAATGATAATAATAATAAATTACATTTAAAAAAAAAACACTAAAACAGAACTATATTTCAAATGTACTAAACGATTTATTTTCTTTTTCAGTGCAGCCTTTCGATAATGCTCTATAAAGAATAAAAGTGAAAATAAAAATCCTGAAAAAAAGTAAGTATCTTTTTACATTATTTTAATTTTATGTGAATTAGTATGCAGTAATGATCGAAACAAAAAACTGAACTACCAAATCGACAATAAAATAAAATACGAAGTTATTTCGAATTAACAACAAAAAAAATTCGTTTTAATTTTTAATACGAAAATTATATTTACTACTGGTTATAATAAAGTCTGCATAATAAAATATTTATCGAAATAAAAATAATAACTACTTTATATATAAAAATAAAAATCACGTATGTAAATTAATGCCTTGATTTATTCGTGCCTGTCTTGTGATTTTGTAATATGTTGCCCATTAATATAAACATTACGTAATTACATTTTACGCATAAAAATGTTCATTTTTTCGCTTTTGGGAGTTGATACGGCTTCAAAAGTATTTTGAATTGCGAAATATTCGGTGCACATTGAAAAAAATAAATGCGTATCGGAATTGCGCAAGCGTTAATCGAATTATTTTAACAAGAATTCACATAAAATCAAGTTTGATGTGTAGGTGTGAGTGATGCTATTCACACGATATAGAGGATAAAAACAAAAATAAATTAACGACGATTTCTTTCGTGATTCTTGAAATATTTGTTGTTTAGAAATTAATTTGTTAATTGTTGAGACTTCTACTTTGTTATACATTGTAGTTGTTCCACATTGCGTAGAAATGTTTGAATAAAAGCGAGTATAAATTGTATGCCATTATTTTTTGATATTTTATTTTTATTTTTTATTTTGATATTTTATTGATGGAATTCATTTCATAATTAATTATTTTTTGATATTTTATTTTTATTTTTTATTTTGATATTTTATTGATGGAATTCATTTCATAATTATTTTTTGATATTTTATTTTTATTTTTTATTTTGATATTTTATTGATGGAATTCATTTCATAATTAATTATTTTTTGATATTTTATTTTTATTTTGATATTTTATTGATGGAATTCATTTCATAATTATTTTTTGATATTTTATTTTTATTTTTTATTTTGATATTTTATTGATGGAATTCATTTCATAATTAATTATTTTTTGATATTTTATTTTTATTTTTTATTTTGATATTTTATTGATGGAATTCATTTCATAATAGAACATTGACATATTATTATGTTATACAATTTTAGTTTTAAATTAAATATTTACCGGATTCATTCGTTTGTTCAGCAGACACGTTTTGTCTAGTATTTCTCATCAACACGGTGTTACTTCAAACTATACGAATATTTAAATCATACACATTACAGTAGTAACAATTTCATATCTGATATATCCCAGATATATAATTGGTACAATTGTATTGTGTAGGATTATATTAAACTATATTTATTATTTATTTATTTATTTAGTCTTATATAACATCGTTATATGTTCCTCTCTACTTCTCAGTGTGAGGCGTATATTTATTATTACTTAATAAAACAACCTCCTCATTTACGGCAACCCCATTATGCGTTTAGTACATGTTAAAAAATTTCAACCCCCTCAATCTGATACCCCCTTTATGCGTTCAGTATATATTAATAATGTCAGTTTATTAAAACTATCGTCATCCCACAATTTGAACATGTTAGAAGCAATCGAAATGAAAAAAAAGTTGAATTTTCATCAAAATCCCCTAAAAACCCCTCTATTAAACTTAATTCCTCACAAATATAGCGCTAATGAAAATTTGACATAACCATTAAGCGATTATTTTTAAGAATGCTATAACTTTGTAACATGGAGAAAATGTTTAGTTACATAGTAGAATTAACCAATTTTCAAGAATATGCCTGCTTTCTATACCGCGTTCTTTCCGGGCGAAATTTATCGACGACAATAAATCAAATAATTGGCGCAATGTTTTTCGTGCCCATTTCGTTTTCCATCTCCGCGAGTTTTAATTTATTCAAACGTGTCGCGCAAACTGGAGCAATCGCATTGCGCAAAATGGCGATCGGAAACGAATTGAACGCAATACTTTTACCCAAATTCGCATTGCAGGAAATCACTGGCTGCAAGCGAAATTAATATTATTATCAAATTAAATCTTACATCTATAGGAAATGATTAAAAAAAAAAACGAAACATTTAATTATTAGGTTGACAAGTAAAACATCAAAAAACGTACCAATAAATTGGTACATTAAATTGAATAACTTTAAATTCTCAACTCGAGAATTGTTATGTGAATATTTGTAAAATGAAACAATAGTTTTTAAAGTTTCACAAAATTTATTTTAGAAATATTGTTTCGCTAACACAGTGGCATCTTCAGGCTGATGATTAATCTCTCCGATGATGATCAGTGCTGTTTTATTTACAAATAGTGACATAACAATTCTCGAGTCGAAAATTTAGAGTTATTGAATTTAATCTACCAATCCATTGGTATGTTTTTTTTGATATTAGTTGTCAACCCAATAATTAAATGTTTCATTTTTTTATCATCAGACAGATTAATCATCAACCTTATAATGCCACTGTGTTGGTGAAACAATTATAGCAGTCCCACACAGCACAGCAATGATGCAGAAAGATTGTAAAGAAGTTGCTCCGAAATAATTGCAATTATGTTTCAAAATATATCAGACATATTGCAGCAATAACTAAATATCCACCTTTGCAATATTGCACCGCAATGTTTCAGAAATATAGAATCGAATTTTCCTGATTTAGATATCAATCAGGAAAATTCGATTCTATATTTATGATTCTATATTTTATAATGCCTCACACCTACCCTGTCTTACCATAAAGGTTCCACAATGTTGTACTGTAATGTTGCATAAATATATACCATAAAGATTTCTGCAATATTGCAGCGCAATATTACTATATATTTACTATAAAGCTCACCTCACACTGAGAAGTAGAGAGGAACATATAACGATGTTATATAAGACTAAATAAAATAAATAAAATACTATAAAGGTTTTCTGCAATGTTTCAAAAATGGAGCAACGGTGAAAATGTCATATCTCTACAATAAATTTTGTGAAACTTATAAAACCGTTGTTTTATTTACAAACAGTGTATCATGGACTTTCATCGAGTAAAAGCCTCAACCACCTATGTGGCCCAGCGGGTAAATTATACCGTATGATCGAAAACTTTTCTCCCCTAGAGTGCTTTGATTTATGTCTTTATTTTACATTTTGTTGACAACAGTGCATGAAAACAAATTAAACGTCACATGTCTTATTATTTATCACATCAAAGACTGGATTCTAGTTTAGTCGATAGCGACTCAAAATGAAGATGGAGCTATTCCAAACAACTGTTAATAGAGAGATAACTCCGATTCATCGTTGCAATATCGTTTCATTTAGAATTCCATAGGAAATTCTTCAATTTGTTAGAATAACATAACATGTAGCATGTGGTTACTTTCCAACACCTTTTTTTAAATAAAAACAGTATAGAAGAGAGAGGTTCTCGATCATATTATACTGTAAAAATAGGTTGTAAAAAATCACAATACTTTCCTTTGCAAATTGTTTGCAAAACAAACACAAAAGATTACATACAACATAATTAGAAAAATGTATAAATTTATTCAAACATTAAATAGAACGTATCAGAGTAATTGTACTTTAGCTTAAGTTATAATTAACATGTTTCCTCAAGTGTCATAAAAGCAGATGAAATAATCGATATATGCCAGATTCATTAAACATTGAATTTCCAAATCATCAAAATGCTAATCAACAGAAAACTGCTCCGATATGTAGCAAACAAAATAGTTGATGACACCAAACACGGAAATATGTTAAAATTATATATCACAATCATTTGTATAAGGGATTCTATCCCCAAACTATTCACTAATCATTGAAAATATTAAGTCTAATTGTAAAAGAAAAAAGAAATTGATGAGCAGAGCCCTTATTCCTGAAATTGATCACATGTAATCAGAGGCGTATATTGGTATCCATACAGTTAAAAATGATAATTAAAGTATACAACTTTTATTTCTACGCATTTCCCGGCAAGTTGAATCTCTCGTAATGTAACTAAGTACGTGAAATTTTAATTACTGATTAAAAAAATAAATAAATAAAGTTTTAGAAATGCTCTAACAACATTAAACATTATTTTCATATTGATGAATAATTTTTATAATGTCTGCTCAGTGGGTTGTTTGTTTTTTAAATTATATTTCAGTTGTATTACATTCTAAAAAGTAAAAGTCATAACCCCCTCGAAATTTTGTTCAATCTACACAATCAAATTCGATTGTTAAATCTCTATCCAAATAACAGATTTCATACGATCGAAACCTGCGACTAATTTCAGGAATAAGTCCTCAGATTTTTTTGTGGGAGGTGTGCATAAACACACAGGCATGCATAAGCCATATTAGGTCCCTAATGCTTATAAGTCCCCGGGATATGATGATATTTTGTGTAAAATTTCAAGATGTTAGAGCTTAGGTTATTAAAGATTATTTCCTCATTTTAAGTGTTTACCTTAATATTATTTTAATAGTATGTACAATTGCAGTATGGTAATTATTTCATACAATGTTGTAAAATTATAGTATAATACGATCTTTGTTGAAGTAACGAAAAGACAAAATATATATTGAACCAATAGCAATAATTAAAATAAATTCTAACTATTAAATCGAAATTTAAAGAATTCTGTTAAATAATAATTATCATGAGGCAAAGACGAACGGAACCATTCTAGGAAATTCAAATAATGCAATTACATAATAGTAATATGTACAAATTGTATATGTTATTTGAATAAAGAATATTTCTAAAAATAATGACAATAATAAATATTTATAATTGACTTTTTTGTCAATGTTTTCTTACTGAAAAAAATCCATTGTAATGAAATTTAATTTGAAAGATTCGTTTCTTAATTCAATAATACTAGATGTACATTTCGAGTACCATGTACTGATTATCAATAGCGAGTTCGCAATGTTGCGAATATAGCAAATTGATAATAAGTACATGGTGAAATTACAATATTGTGAATATAGCGAATTCACTATTGATAATAAGTATATGATACTCGAAATGTGCATCTAGTATTTAAAAATTAAAAGTGATGTAAGAAACTAATCTTTGAATTATCTCACGTAACACTTCAAATAACTCATCAATAAAACCCATTTAGCTAGGCCAATTATAAATTAATCAAAGAAAATTCTTGATATTGCTTTTTCACTCTCACTTATCTTAGAACAATATTATAAATTGATCCATATTATAAATTAATACATTTATGTATTAATGTGGACATTCAACGCTGTTGCGTTTTCAGAGATGATCAAAATACAAATCAACAGAAAAAATATACTGATTGTTCTAAATTAAGTCCGTACCATTACCAACTTTGTTATTAGTCGACTTAGAGAGTCGGTTAAATTAGCAAAGTGATAGTTCATTTTCTGGGGATTACAGTGGTGTAATCAAAAAAACAAAAGAACATCGCGTTTTATAGGTATTTACCAAACAAACAAAAATTAAATGGAATACCCTACATATGTTATAATAATTTGATAGAGAATAGAATTTTCTGGGGATTACAATGGTGTAATCAAAAAAACAAAATAATATTCCCTTTTAAAGATTTTAACAAAACAAACATTTATTTTTAAATTAGCAAAGTAGTAGTATATTTTCCAGGAATTACAGTGGTGAAATCAGAAAAACAAAAGAACATCGTGTTTTAAAGATATTAAAGATATACACAAAACAAACATGTTTTTTTAAATGGAACAGCCAACATATGTTATCATAATTTGATAGAGAATACAATTTCTGGGGATTACAATGGCGTAATCAGAAAAACAAAATAACATTCCGTTTTAAAGATTTTAACAATACAAACAGTTTTTAAAATGAAACACACAGTTTATATGGAAAAACTCAATATTTTTCATAATAAATCAATTAACAAGGTTTATATCGATTAAGTAGATGGTGAATTAACTGACAGATTGATGAAACAAATTATGTTTTCATTATTTGTTGCTGTTTTGTTATTTACACTAACTGGATTTTACTGAAGATACAATATTAATATGCGAATATTTTTTATTTCTGATGGTGTATTATAACATTTTTTCTTAGAAATCATCTTCTTGACAGAGATTATTTTTAATTATAATAAAATCTATATTTACAACGTAATATTATTTTGTTTTTATATTACTCCATTGTAATCTCTAGAAAATTACTACTAATTTGCTAATTTAACTGACACTTTAGCACTACTAATAACAAAGATAGCAATGATTAGCACTTAATTTAGAAAAAAATGTATGTTTCCTACTTTCATAGTCTTGTCACAAAACTGACATCATTTGAAAGGTGTCAGTTTTATCACAAGGATATAGG
Organism: Philonthus spinipes; assembly: GCA_963082785.1. Classification (NCBI taxonomy): domain Eukaryota; kingdom Metazoa; phylum Arthropoda; class Insecta; order Coleoptera; family Staphylinidae; genus Philonthus; species Philonthus spinipes. The sequence continues at coordinate 13,806,750 of OY720307.1, read as the reverse complement.
ATTTTAAATAAATATTGCAAAAAGATGCGTAAGAAATAATAATTGTTGGAAGTATTTAATTAAATTCTTCCAATAATTTACACATCTTTTTACAGTATAGTGTAGTTTTGGGTAACCAACCTAACATTGATTCTTGGATCGTGGAGGCGTTCACTTCGTGGTATATTTTCAAGTTTGATGCAAATAATACACTTAATTTTTTTATATCACTTATAAAAATGGTATAAACAAGTTAAGTGTTTTCTTTACATCAAAACTTAACTTTGATTCAGTGATTTCTAATTAAAAGGACAGCCATTCATTGAATCTGTAAATCTATAATCATTAAAATTGACAGAAAACTGCTGTTCTTTTATATTCATTCAATCAAATCACTGATTGATTTGATTTGCATATGGAATTCGATTTATACTATGCTAAACTATACATTTTGCTATGTTGCTGAAAGAAAATGTTCCTTGGTCACATAATATTAAATATAGAAAAACACTTGTGAAAAATTTTCTTCACAAATATTTATTACTACAATACATATTTCGACTATGATATAGTCATATTCAATAGTTTACAAGTAATTTGTATTGTAATAATAAATATTTGTGAAGAAAACATTTTACAAATATTTTTCTACATTTAATCAACTTAACTTTTTATATTACATATATATTATGTAACATTTATGAGATTATTGAATAAATCATAGTATATCCATGATCTATTTGAAAATTTGCTTCGTTGTTTTTTTTTTTAATCATCAATGGTATATTGTTAATCTATTCAATTACAATGTAGCACACAGTAAGGATTTTATTCTTTGGACATAGCCCTGTTGTATTAAATTAAAAAAAAAACAGATGCCAATGAATTACAAGTATAAATTAATCAAGCAATCCAAGAAATATACTTAATTTTTTTAACAATAAAATTGAGAAAAGTGTGCATTGAGATAGCTTTTCTACAAGTTGTTATATGGCTATGGAGGATGAAATTAAGATATTAACTTTTCAATCAAAGTTTTCCAAATTTGATTATGTTGCAATACTATACAAGTTAAATAATCACTGGTATTTATACCCTCTTGCAATTGTACATATAATTTCAATAATCAATACTGATTAACAATTGCCCAACTATTTTTAAATAAGATTAATATTGAAATTTTACACAAAGTAATTGCCAAACTATTTTGAAACAAGATTAATACAGAAATGTTATACAAAGTAAGTAATTGGGCTTATTGTGGGTATGTGGAAATAAATTACAGTTTTTGCTCCTTTTGATCTAAAATATATAAAACAACTTGGCCTTGCTCCCGTGGCTCGACGATGGTGCCATTTTCCAGAATATACGCGTTTTCCCCTGAAATAATGAACAGAAATATACAAGCTTTTTCAAATAATTTCCATTTTTATAATTAATACCGAGGGTGATGTTTTGTTCCATTTGCGTCAACTCGGGCATTGAAAGGCAAACTTCCTGATTGGCGATATTTATATTCTGATCGATATTAAAATTCTGCTCAAAATCCATTTCTAAACTGTTGAAATCGAGAACCGTGTCGGTGTCCACTAAACTTTTATTCTTTTCGGCTTCGCTGAAATTGGGGTCGTAATTGTTGACGATGTAATCTAAATTGCTATCGATATCCTGCATCGTGTTTTCTTTTAAATCTAACAAATCGACTATATCCTCGCAATTAGTATCATTTCCTGCATGACTGTCTTCTTCGTTGTCATTATTATTATTCTCATTTCGACTATTATCTTCGCTGTTTTGGCAGTTTTCGTTTTCTTCGGAAGTATTAAGGTTGTTATTGTCAATATTTTCGCAAGTCATTGATTTTAAACTCGTGAAATCGATACCGGATTGTGAGTGCTTTTTTTTCACGTGCCTCGTTAGCGAGCTACGCAATTTCATTACGACTTTGCAAACCGGGCATTTGTAGTACTTTTCGTAATGGCTCAACATGTGCTCTTTGAGTTTGTCGGCGTCGTCGAATTCCTGTTTGCACCTCAAGCAAACACGGCGGTGATTCCGGTCGAAGTGCTTCGTCAGATTGCTCTTCTGCCGGAATTTCATGGAGCACATAGAACAGCTGTGGTTGAATTTATTCTCGTGAATCTCCATGTGAGACTTTAGGGTTTTCTTCGAAGTAAATTCATTTGAGCATTTTGGACATTTGTGCGGTTTCTGCAACACAAAATATTTAAAAATAATCATTTAACCCCTACACGACCAATATAGTAGATGAGGATTTTGGATTACATATACAGAGAGGTTTTTTCATCAGTATACATTTCCCCTATGTATACCTGCAAAAAACGCGAGTCAAACGCATTGAACTGATTAATGTGTGTATGTTTAGTTGACTATTTGGCATATGTGTGTTCAGTTGGGTGTTATAGGCAATTAAACACACATACATTAATGCATTTTACTCACGTATTTTGCAGGTATACATAGGGGAAATGTATACTGATAAAAAAAGCTCTTTGTATATAGTCATTTAAATACATCATTGATGGAGTTCAGATAAAAAAAACAAAAAGTAATATAATGAAATAAAAATAAACTCACTGAATTACTATGCAAATTCATGTGATCTCTATAATTATCAAACCTAGCGAACTTCTTGCAGCAGATCTCACACTCGTGTCTCTTCTCGTGAGACTTCAAGTGCTGCATCAAGACCTTGTTATTTGAAAACTGCTTCGAGCAAATTTCGCACATCGTGGCCGGTTGAGTTGGTTCCTTGGCATTGTGCACTTTTTTATGCCGATTCAAGCTCCTCATATTATTGTAAGTCTTATCGCAAACTGTGCATGTGTATACCGTGACGCATTTGTGCTCGTCCAGAGTTTTCTGAGAGGTAAAGACACGCCTGCATTCAGCAGTGCACCTGAATTGTAAATTATGCGTAGTTAAAATATGCCTTGATAAGTATTTTCGGTTTGAAAAAACAGAATCACACTGCGGGCATTGAATCGACACTTGGCTTTGGCAGCTGTGTGAACTGAAGTTCTCTTTTCTTGCAAACACCTGAAAAAAAAGTCATTAAATGGGTGATTTGTTTTTTTGCTAATTTGTACCATTGGCAATTTATTCTATGCAACTCATTCTATAGTTAAAATTGTATGTAGTATTTATTATGTGTAAAATTGCAGCCCTTAAGTCATGAATTTATGTATTTATTTATGGATACATACAATAAATAATAAAAAAAAACATTGTGTTTATTCAGTGATTAAATTGGAAAGTAATAACGAATATGAGAATCAGTTAAATTAGAAGAAAATCAAATAACAAAAACGCATACCTTTGAACATTCAACACAAGTAAACTTCCCTGTATGCCGAACAATGTGCTTAATCAAAAACCTGAGCTTATTAAAACTTTTCAGGCAAATATCACAAATGAACTTGTCGTTTGTCTCTTCAATGTTCAACTCAAAATTCTCATTTAGTAAACTCTCCACCCCCAAATTTAGATTCTCGTTGTCCAGCATCGCATTCGACTGCTCCATATCGAAACCGGGCAACATCATATGCTCTAGAAGAGCATTTGTGTTCTCAAAATTATCCGAAGCGACCTCATTTAAAAGAGGCCCTCCCAAAACATCCGCTTTGCAAACAGCTTCGGTTTTTGTCTCCCCAGTTTTCTTCGAGTCCAGCTCAATTTTATCACCCAAAGTCGTTTCTTTGTAGTGGTTCATGCGGACATGCTTCTTTAAATTCTGAAATTAATACGTTTCCATAATTAAATTTAAATTATGATTAAACTTTAGAATTGAATACAAATTAAAAACTTTTCAGGCTGATATCACAAATGAACTTGTTTGTCACTTCAATGTTCAACTCAAAATTCTCATTGAGCAAACTCTCGACCCCCAAAATTTAGATTCTCGATTTTCATTGTCCAGCAACACATTGGACTGCTCCATATCGAAAAAATATATATATTAGAATTAATTAACACCTGTCTAGTTTGAAAAGCCTCCTTGCAAATTTCACAAACTTTCTTCAGCTGCAAATTGTAATGCTCCATGATGTGATTGGCGAAATCTATAACCTTATTGTCTTGTTTCCCACAAAATTTACAAATCCAAATTTTCCTATCTGGAATTTTTTGTTGATCCTTCACTAATTCGTTAACATCTAAAAAGTATCATTAAAACTTTAAAGATCACCAAACACAACATTCAAAATAATTTCAACTATATTAAATAAAGAATTTATTTATTACTGCTTATAATAATCTTTACTGCCCAAACGGAAAAACCAAATACAGGACAATAGAAATAATGATGGATGTAATACAAAAATAATACAGTGCATACAATTATAAATGTAATTATTGTTACAGGAAAATTAATTAAAATTGTCATATACCATCTGACGAGAAATGTTCTCCTCTGGAGTGCTTTGATCTGTTTTTCTTTATTTTAAATTTTGTTGGCACCATTGAATAAAAACAAATAAAATATCACATGTGTCATTATTTATCAAATCAAATTCTTTAATTTGTTGGGATAAGATATAGCATGTGGTTACTTTTATTGTTAACATGATTTTTTTTATAAAAAAATTCAAAGCACTCTAGAGGAAAAAAGTTCTCAATCATATGGTACTTAATTTTGCAGTAACAATAATAATAATAAATAACTAATAACAATTTCTTATTTATTAATAAACATAAATTTATTTTGATTTATCAACAATTAGAAATACTCAATTATTAATATTACTGGATTTTGTCAAGCAATATATATATATATATATATATATATATATATATATATATATATATATATACAGAGAGCCTTTTTATCAGTATACATTTCCCCTATGTATACCTGCAAAATACGTGAGTCAAATGCATTAGTGTATGTGTGTTTAGTTGCCTATAACACGCAACTGAACACACATATGCCAAATAGTCAACTAAACATACACACATTAATCAGTTCAATGCGTTTGACTCGCGCTTTTTGCAGATATACACTTCCCCTAATGTATACTGATAAAAAAACCTCTCTGTATATGTATATATATATATATATATATATATATTAAAATCTATTTATTGTATATTTTGTTAACTTACCAAGATTTTTATTCTCAAACTCGTTCTCTTTATTTTCCGGCCTCAACACCTCCTTACACATTTTCCTCGCGTAATACTCTCCATACCAAACCCTCAAATGCTCCCCCTGCCTGATCTCCCTGATCGAAATGAAGAAAACGCTATTCTCGTCCTCATAACAAATCAAATTCTGCTCCTCGTAATTACAAGCCGGCTGCACGAAGTACATCCAATTACACTCGAACTCATTCGAAGTATCCAAGTAATATTCCTTAAAAAAACTGTCCCCTTGAAACAACCTCAAAGGAAACACAACAGTCGGTTCGAGTGTAAAGATTTTCTTCGCCTCGAAAGGCCCGAACCGCGTCCCTTTCGGCACTGCTTCCCGAGCAATTACTGTAAAGGTTTCGTCAGTCATTTTCTCGATTTGCAAATTGCTCGGAATGGACAGTCTGGCTTTCGAAGGCATCGGTGTGTCCTTTACATGCTGATTGAATTTAATCAGGGTGCATTCAGTGCATTTGTGCGAGTTTCCACATATACCACAGGTTAATTTCAATTCATCTGAAATGATATTGATTTTAGTTTTTGTTAAAGGGAACTTACTGATTTCAACCTTCTGGTTCATTTTTCTCCATCTCCATACTGTTTAACTTAATTTTTAATTGCGTTTTATTGAATTTTTAAGATTTGCAAAATAAGAGGTTATGTTTACGATAACAACAATCTTCAATCAGCAATAATGACAACACTAAATAACCAAAATAATAGAAAATGATTATTTAAAATATATATTTTCTTTAATTAAAAAGAGCACATTAAAAATTAATACATTTATTTTCTCATTTTTTTAATGCAATCAATGTTCAATTTTTACTATTATTTTAGAAAAAGATTTCAAATATAACCCATAGATGTAGTATATAATATACTAGATCTATGATAACCTCTGAATATGATATGCAACACAATATGCAAAACCATTTTAAAACATAGAATTTAATATACATCTATGTTTCCAAAATCAAATCTACGTATAATACTTATAATTATCGCCGAATTATCTGAAAATAATAATAATAATAATACATTGGGTATAATCTAACATAAAATTTCATAATATATTCTGAAATAATGGCTATCAACCATAGATCTGTCTGTCCATAATTTTAATATTATTATTGTTTCATTTTAAATTACGTTTAGGTCGTACGAAATCATTTAAGTAAGCATGTCTTTTTAACACGTGACTGGAAGCGAAAAGAAATTTAGTAAATTCATATTCAATAATTTTTGAGAAATTGAATTTTAAAAATCTACAATATAACATATTTGTTAGATAATTAAAAACAGCACAAATAAATTATGTAATTAATAATTTGTATTAGCCTGACTATAAAAACATAAAAGGACACAGGTTTAATTTCTTGTGTAAGAAAGAAATTAAATCTGAGCCCTTTTATTTCTTTTACAATCAAGTTGTTAATCATATTTATAGTTATTTTTAAATTTTAAAATTCTATTCCTCAAAAATTATTGTAGATATTTTTTTCAAATTTCATTTCCCTTCCAGTCAAATTAAGACAAAATTCACATTTATATTATTTTTATTTGAGTTGTTTTTGACATTAATAGAATAGAGGCGGGATTCTAGTTTAGTCAATCGCGTCGATTACGACTCAAAACGAAGATGAAGCGATAGAAAGAGAACTCCGTTTCGAATTCCGATTCATTTAGAATCCCCGTAGAGATAGAGATCCCATAGAGAATTCGTATGTATTTATTTGGTTGCATATGTTATTAAGAAAATTTATACAATTTAACCTATATTGCTTTATTAAAATTTGTTGTTTTTTTTTTAAAGTTCCTTTTGGTGTCTGAATAGTTTCAAATATATATATAAAATAAAAATTACACGTTGTTTAAATTACGATTTTTTTGAAGTAAATTCGTTGAATTATAAACAAGTTTATGTTTCAATGTTGGTCAGAATGACATGATTATTTTTTTAATTGTCAAGAAACGTCAAATTCTAGAAACATAACCTTAAAGTTCTGTTGTCTTTTTGAAAATTGTTCACTGGCAATAAAACAGTTTTTTTGGCATTAAAAAGAAATGTCAACGAAAAAAGACAAAGACGCCCCAATGGCCCCCCAAGACAGGCTTAAGATTTTATCCAATTGCAGTAATGTTATCGAGGTTGACCCACACATTCCACCCAAACGGTAATCATATAATTTCTTAAACCAATTTTCCAATTGAATCCAAATAATTTATATGTACTTTAACTTAAATATATCAATATTTAAATTAAAGCACGTGAAAGTTTGCATGCAATTGGATTAAATTAAAATGCTGACAGGGTTGATAATTTAATAGCTACTACCGATCGGGTATTGAGATGGTGAGAATGGCAAACGTTTATTACGAGGAGGGGAATTTGGAAAGCGCCTTCGTTCTCTACATGAAATACATGACCTTATTCTTGGAGAAAATCCGGAAGCATCCAGAATTCAATCAAGTCCCGATGGCCTTAAAGCAAGAGAACCAAATAAAACTGCGGGAGATCTTACCTCGGGCCGAGAAGATTAAGGGCGAGTTACTGCAGCAGTATGCCAAAGAATATAATATATACAAGGTGAGGGGTATTTCGGAATATTCGGCACCCGGGTAAATAAGTGATTTTTTCAGGTTATTAAAGAGAAAGAGGAGGAAGAGTTGAGGAGGGCAATGGAAAAGGCGAAAATTAGGGAATCGATTAAACCAATACCGGCGGAAGTCAATTGGAAGAAAACTGCAAACGTCATCCCGCCGGTTAGTATTGATCATATCAATTATCCAGATCCGAATATTGAAGAAGATCCCCCACAAGAAGTTAAGACACCGAGTACTTCTTTTAAAGATAGGTATGTTGAATATTTGTTTAATAATGTACACATTTAATGGTTGTATTAAAATGTTATGATATATTTCTTGATTTAAGTATTTAAAATGTATTTTTAAATATTCATAAAAGTTTTTTTAAGAAAAAACATTTAATATTATAATACTTGTAATATTTAAACTTTGGTAATAACATTGTAATAATAAATATGAAGAGATTGTTAAAAATCTACCAATAAAATAAATAAAATCACAGATTAAATTGAATAACTTTAAATTCTCTACTATAGTCTACTCATTTTTAAGAGGCAGTGGAGATAAACAAACGTGGTGGTGCGTATTCCTGGCCGGCTTGGTTTGAATTTTGGGCCTGTTTGGAAAGTGTTTTAAAATGTCTACTATTGAGTCAGGCGACAAAGTGCCAGCAAATGTGTCGATAAGTCCCCCAAGAAAACCTGAAAAAAGGAACATTCAAGTGTTAAAATGAAAAATACTATTTTAAAATATATTTGTAGGTGTGAGGATACAAGGCGCGTCCAACCTTGAGCATTCTCGCCGTTTCAAGAAAATTCAATTTTTGAATTATTCAAATTTAATCTGTGGTTTTATTTATTTTATTGGTAGATTTTTAACAATCTACTCATACTTATTCGATTTAACGGTTTTCAAAAAATCAGGAAAATACTCAAGAAATATGTTATAAATACAACTATTTTGAGTACGAAAACAAAATAATTATTAAATCCGAGTAATTGGATAATGATTTTTCTAAAGGTATGTTTGTTATGTTACCTAGTGCAGTATTTTTTACACTTTCTATACTGACAGTAATGTAATTCTAACGAGTGATGTCACAAACTTGCACTAATCTCAAGGTAATGCAGAATAATTGAACAAACCTTAAGAAATGTAATTGTAAATAAAATGGTTGCTGCTTTAATTTCCTTAATATTTTCAGCACAATTGTACAACCTGTTGTGGATAGAAGCAGTAAACCATCAATTACATCTATATCATCCACTGGTTTGAGGACGGTAGTCGTTCCGGGAAATCTAATGCCGAGATTCCTGATGCTCGCTAAACACAATACAATGAGCAACGTCGAGACTTGCGGCGTGCTTGCAGGTACTTTAGTACGTGAAACTTATTCGAACATATAGTTTGTGTATTATCTTTATAACCTCGAAAATTTCAGGTTTATAATCAATTAATCATCACGCATATGATCGTGCCGAAACAGAAAGGAACTGCCGATTCTTGCACTACGATGAACGAGGAGGAAATTTTCGATTATCAGGATCAGCATAATTTAATAACAATCGGATGGATTCATGTAATGATTTACGCTCTGTGAATTTTAGACGGTTATGATTTTTTATTTTTAGACACACCCAACGCAAACGGCTTTTTTATCAAGCGTCGATCTACACACGCACTGTCCTTATCAATTGCTGATGCCGGAAGCTATTGCAATTGTTTGTGCTCCAAAATATAATGAGTAAGTAGTACACTTAAGTGATCGAAAAGAAATTTGTTTGTTGCATGAATAAACTGGTGCAATACTTTCTACACTGAAAGCAATGCGATTCTTATGGATGACATCATAAACTTTTAATAATCCTGTTCCCATAAACAGGACAATTTCGCCTACTTTTAGTGGACATCTATGTTGTACATCCAAATTATTGACAACGTTGCTTGAAATTAGGCAAAAAATTGTGCTTGCTATATTTTTACAATTATATGCTTCACTTCATAAACTTGCACGCAGTTCAACTTAGTGCAGAAGAAACAAGCATGCCTATAATTAAGTATTATTAATAAGAGTAAATTTATCTTAACTAACAATGACCAAGTAAATAAAAATCTTTTATATTATTACTTATAGTATCTTTAGGAATAGTAGAGACCTTATAGAATAAAAACAATTGAGGGTAGAAGATGACCAATTAATTTTTGTTTTCAATAAATTATTAAAATCAAGTTGTAATACATGGCTCGACCTCTGCAAACTCAACAGATATTTACACTACATTCCACAGCTCTCTCTTTCAAATACACGGACTATAGTTAAATATTTATTATTATATATTTTAAATATTTTTGTGTATGATAAACCAATGGTTGTAATTTTTACTTTATCTTTCATAAGACGCCAGGTTGGTTTTTGAAATATTGTATTTTCCAGTACGGGGATTTTTATATTAACACCAAGTCATGGTTTGAACTTCATAGCCAACTGTAGGAATACAGGTTTCCATCCGCACCCAACAGATCCTCCTTTATTTATGGTAAATATATATATGTATATAATCGTTTTCCTTCTCTGCCATTTAGCATAAGACTTTATTTATGGTAATTACATAATTATAATACGCCTTACACCTGAGAGGATAGAAAGGCATCAAGATTGAAGAAAGAAAGAACATAATTATAATAATTAATTACTTTTCTCAAGTAAGACATTTAAAACTATTCTCTATTTTTATTGAAGGCTGCAAATCATGTGAAAATTGAAACAAACGCACCGCTGGAAGTTCTGGATCTTCGCATTTAAATGAAACACACTTGAGAATGTTGATTAATTATACGCAATGCTACTTTTGTACGTGATCGTAGCTTTTCTACAGAGACTGCAGTACCTTTAAAAAAAAAAAGATTCCACTTCCTTGGTTGTTCGATTATTTACGCGAAATGCTTGTATTTAAAAAAGTATATTAATGTATATGCAGGGCACACTTTAAACCAACTAATTATTTATTAACTTGAATTTAGTAAAGAGAACAAGCAAATATTAATAAAGGGCTTTGTTATAAAATGTGATTGTTTATGTTTATAAAAAAATATTTATTTAACTGTGTATTAAATGTTTTTATTGATTGAAATAAATGAAAATAGAGATATGAAGAGTTTGCTTATAATTTTTACTTACGTAGAGTATATTACAAAAATATTGCCTGTAAAGAGTTAAAGTTTAATGCACACTATAAATAGTTGTGAAATGTATAATCTGATATTTAAATTTAACTAAAACTATCAAATTTAAATATCATATTTGGAAATAATTTGATTAATGTATCCAGAAAATAATAATAATACAAAAAACTAAAACTTTTAAATTTAAATATCATATTATATATTTCACAACTATTTATAGTGTGCATTAAACTTTAACTCTTTGCAGGCAATATTTTTGTTTTACGTTGTTTTGTTTTTTTCTGGATACATTAATCAAATTATTTCTGAACAGAAAAAGAAGTAAATACGATTTATTAGCATTCTTCATTTCTAATAAAAACAGTTTTAATAATTGTCTTCATTAGATATAAAATATTGGGGTTCCGACACTATAAAGGAAATCCATGGAATACGATTATCGTAAATAACTTAGGATTTTTTCACAATCGTCTGGAAACAAGAACCCACACGAATCGAATCGTGCACAGAAAATCCTTAAGGCTCCTTCCCGGGCGATTGTGAATTAATACACGTAAATTCTATTATTCATCTTTCCCGTTTTCGTTCCTGGGCGATTGTGTTCTATGATCTGCCCTTATTCAGAATTTATCTCTATGATTTAACTCCTTGTAAAACTGGCAACAATGTTTAACCGGAATTACCAATAGTATAGAGTTAAAATTACTGTCATCTTCTCTCTGCATAGAAGAGTATATTTTTTAAATTGTGTTTCCCTATAACTAATTAATGATAAATTAAAATAAAACTTACAAATCAATTCAGCCGAGGGATTGACGTAGAATATAGTTATTCTAACTAGCCGAGGTGTTTTTTTTAAACAATGTTGTGTATATTAACTATCTTATTTTTCGAGAAACGACGATCAGCAGCACCACGGTGGTCGTTTCCCTAATTTTATAACAAACGAATCCCTTATAAGTTGACTCTCCCTATTAAAAATTATAAATATATTTATATAAATCTTATGGATTCAATATTTTAAATAAAATTCTATTTATAATAATAGAAAAAAGGTTTTATTCACTTGGTCACAGTTATTTAAATAAATTAAATAAAAAGAATTTGAAAATAATTAATAAATTATTTTCCCTTGTTGCATTATCACAGAGATAGAGTAGAGAGCCAAGTATTTAGCGGGAAACGCGCGCAACGCCATCCAGGGCTCAAGTGGACAACTATTCTGGTTCATATACATACTATAATTTAACTAATGGCGGGACTTATGAATATTTTTCTATTTATAATTATTATTTTTTGTTCACTATTTTACTTCAAATTATTGTTATAAAAGTATTTTTTTATTTTTTATAAATGTGCAATTTTACAGAAACAAATATCAGTAGATCATGCAAATAAGAAATTGCCATTAATAAAATTATCTAAAAAAAATACATAAAAATAACACAAAAACAACAATATTTTTAAGTAAAACATATTAAACTCATAAAAGTATTATTTAACCTGTTATTACATTTGAGTATTAATTAAAACATATTAATAACTGTTATAATTTCAATTAATTGATATCTCTCAGCTGGATAATTTTATGTACTCCTTTCCTTAAAGAATCTGGAAAAATATATATATAAATATTACTTCAAAAAAGTCTATGTCAAATGCACTTTTTTTCTGATAGAAAATATTGTAAAAAACATAAACTATATAGTAAAAAAATAATAAATATAGACCGGAAACATATGTTAAAAATGTGGGAAATAAATCATATTTATTAATAATTATTGCTCAATTAGTTCATAATTTTAAGTTAAGTATATTCTTTCAAATATATACAATTTAAAGAAATTAATAAGCAAACATGTTTTAAACTACAAATAATAACTTACTATTTGTAGTTTTATAAGAAAAACTGAAGAAACTTCTGACGAATACAAAAAAAACTGTCAATAACAATTCATATGATTTACATCAATCAAATTGAAATATGACAAATTGATCCTTATTTAGAATATGTCTAATGTTTAATTAAAAGTATACATGTTTAAGCAATATACCTTATAAAACGACAAAAGTCACGAATAATAAATAAACCATTGTAAAAACCCAAAAATAAAGTATTTTGAGACTTCAGCGCCTCCAGTGCTCAAGTGGACAACTATTGCCGTGTTTCCATATTTCAAATATTATCCGACCCTGTGCATTATACAATATGTTATTGTTATGCAAGCATAATTATTAGACATTTGTTAAAGTTCTTATGTAACATAAGTCACAATGTGACAGTAACTAAAGGGAAAATAATCAATTAATTAATTATTTTCAAATTCTTTTTATTTAATTCTATTTTTTTCCTTTTTCTATAATTATATTGTATTAGAATAATTATAAAATATTTTGTGTAAAGTACAGTTAAAAATATTACATGAATTCAATTCATTTTTGTAGCTATAATTGCATTCAACTTTTACACTATATTCAATTGATTTAATGAGTTATGAGAAGATCGATCGATAAACAAAGCCCTAATAACCTTTCATCACACTTTTAAGGGTATATTTATCAATTTACATATTATTAGTTTGCCAAAGAGTTATTTTTTGAACTGAATTAAAAATAATCGATGTTTGACGTTTTTACTTGGTGAAATTCCATAATACATTGTATATAAAATAATATTTTTTTATGTTTCATCATTGTTTTACTTTTACTTATATTAGCATTTACATTCTTATTTGTATTATTATTATTATTATTATTATCAGCCCAACACCCGTAAGGGTACAAGGGTTTTTGATAATATATATATATATATATATAATATATATATAATAAATTTTGTATAACTTAAAAAACTGTTGTTTTATTTACAAATTAAAAATGTTATGAATCTTATAACATTACCTTCGAATTTTATTATTTATGTACTAAATAATAGGAATTTCTTTAAAGCAACTGATAATTTTAAATAAAAAGTATCGAATATAAATCAATATAATTATGGCATTAATTATGTTAAATACAATTCATAACCATTGAAAGAATGCACAAGTTAATTATATTAATTAAAAAAAGTACTAAGAGGAATTTATTCTTAACCTGACTCAGCATTAAATATAAAAAGCTTGTATTTCATGTTATATAATAAAATAACCTGAAAACCAAACCGTGCCAAATGCACACCTTTGTTGTTGCACACAAAAAACAATGTCAAAAGTACAATTAATATCAAAATTTTTCAAAAATTCTAAAACCTTTGATGCTGTTGTACAAAAAGTAAGTTAAACTTATGCTTTAAAATATAGTACTCAAATAAACCACATAAACGTTGATTCCTTGTTCTTTTTGTTGTTGTTAGTTTAATACGTGGGAATATTGTATACAGATTGTTTTAGGTTAATTTCTTAACTGCAGACAATGGAACATGCGTAGCGTCTCTGGTTATTGATAAGGAGCACACAAACCCGCTCGGTGCTTTACATGGAGGATTTTCCGCTACGCTTGTCGATGTTATTTCTAGCGCTGCTTTGTTAACGCATGAACACGGAGAAAAGCCCAGTGTTTCAGTCAATATTAACATGGTGTAAGTTTAGATTAAAAAATAATACAAAGGTGTTATTTATTCCTGCTGAGGTTAACTATATTTTCTAATTAGTGAACCAGCAAAACATAATAAAGTCAAGTTATAGCCAATTGCCCCAGAACGGAAACAAATCGTATACAAAAAGGCTGATTCTCAATTGCCCGAGAATGGAAATAGATCGTATACAGAAAGTCCATAAGGCTCCATCCTGTGTGAATTATTACACATAAATCCTATGATTCATCTTCGTTCCCAGTTGATTGTGAGTCGGTTCTTACAAACACGGAACATTTATTGTTATAAAAATGTTTTAGCAATTAAATGTTGTTTTGTGTCAAGAATCCTGTGATTAGTTTAGTAATTCTATAGTATGTATCGTATATAGTTATCTTTTTTCTTATGCATTTAAGAGTACGAAGCTATGTATGTTCATGTGCAATTCATTAAGGCATATTCTACAATAAACAGAAAATGTTAATTCCTACAGAATTAATTTAACGATTTTGTTTTATACTGTTTATATAAATAATGTTTATATAAGTAATAAGAAATAATAAGCATATTCTACAATAAACAGAAAATGTTAATTCCTACAGAATTAACTTAACGATTTTGTTTTATACTGTTTATATAAATTATGTTTATATAAGTAATAAGAGTGGTAATTGTTGAAAAGCTAAGTGAATTTAAAAACTTTCTAACATTTATTGTGATTAATATAAGAATTTTTTTTATAAATAGCAAAAGTGCTAAATAAATTCCCTTTATTATCCTTATTTATATAATCGTAACTCGCGTAGACTGGAAAATTCTGTCTGTTTTTATAGACATCTACAGGTTACGTTTTGTAACGTACGATGGTGTTATTTGTCGTTACGGTTCTTTTTGTACTTTGTATTTCCTGAGTTTGTTGTCGAAGACGCGATTTACTCAACTTTAGTCCAATCGAAGAGGTTTAAAGTTAAAAGACTTGTATTTAATTTAAATCATACGAAAATACAATCGGTCAGCAATTTAGAATTTTAAGATTCAGTGTTGAACTTAGGATTGTTGACTGTCTTGCTCAACTGCCGAAATAGAAGTGTCCTCCTCAACGCCAGAACAACATAATTTCTTAAGTGATAAGATACATTAATAGCTTGTATGCATAACATTGAATAACAATTATAATCTTCACATTTAATGAAATCGTTGACGATGCCACTTGAAATTAGGCAAAAGGTGGCGCTTGCGTCGTCTTTAATTTAATTATAATCTTGTTTAATTAATAACAATAGATGATTTGGAATGGAATGTGCAAAATATTTAATTTACTAATCACTGCCATTTCCAATGTTATCTATACAAAGCGATAACTACACAAAAATAACCATTATATACAACATAAAAGCATTAAATCTAAATACAATTAAGATGTACATTACAGTTTTTTTAATTTTCTAACTGCCAGATTATAGTACTTTTTGAGTGTAAGGGGCACGATGCATTCTGGTCGCAATTTGACAACGATAAGTATTTAAAAAATAATCTAAATTTTGTTTGGAAACTGGTTGCCGGCTGCTAGTTATTAATGCAATTGTTCCCTTACACAGTGACTTCTTCAGGCAAATTTACTTCATTGAAGTATAATATGAACTTTCACTACGTGGTGAAATAATTATAGAAATTACAATACAAATTTGGAATATTTTCTATAAGAAAAAAAAAAGAACACTTCTAAACTTTGCTTTGTATAACACATTTTTACTTTTTTCACTTCATGTTTGATAATGTAAGCTGAATGTGCCAAAATTGTAGTCACAAGTAAAAATAAAGTGTTATACAAAACAAAGTTTAGAAGTGTTTTTTTTTTATTATCAAAAATTTATTACAACTAAGAAGCACAGTGATTTCTTGAGGCGAATTAAGTTAATTACAGTTTAATATTAACATTAAGTGTGTAGCAAAATAATTGTAGCGATTACAATAAAGATTTGGAAGTTTTTATTTCATAAAAGAAGTATATTTTATTTTATAATAAAATTTTACATCACCTGAACGTCTTGGCCGGACTCAGTCAGTATACCTTCTTGGGCAGCAATTTGAACCTGTGAAGGAGTTTACCCGCAAAAATGTGTTACGAACATGATAATGGCAAAAGCTAACTCATTGAGGAGAAGGACTACGAATAACCTGGAGGTACAAAATAAACACTTACTGCTTTCTTGTTGGTGTTGTCATCCAGGTTCTCTTTCTCAGGGTGGGGACTCGTTTATTGGATTTAAGGTATTTTTCTTTAATAACTGAATTCTGTGGTTCAATCACTCTGGACAGCTGACACGACTGATGATGAACGAATGAATGACGACTTCTGAATTTGAACGACGCCTGGGATTAGACTGACAAATACTTGTGTTTCATTGCTCTGAACGGCTGAAGATCGACTGTACGAATGCCAGTGTGTGTTCGACTGACTTTTCTGAATGAATGTTACGGTTGGATTGCTCACAGCCAAAAGAACAATTAGCCATTGTCAAGAAAAGATCCCAAAATTTCTAAAGAGCCGGCCCAAACGTGCCGAATTGAGCCTATAAACTTTAATCCGTGACTGAGCCGAGCATCCGGACTTGCCCCTTTTACCGCACCAAGTTTTCAATACCTGATTCTCTGTCCTGTTTTCTCACAATAAAATAACATTGCTTGCCTTATCTTGAAAAAAATCCCTCTTTAATTATCCTTCACCAGATTTTCCTATCCCAACACATTCCCTCTGAGAGAAAATAATCAGTCTTGTCCAGAACAACTCATTGACAACATCGGTCTTTTGGTTGTACCGCTTTTCTAACTCATATTTGTAATTTAATTTTCTAGTCAATATTTAAACTTATTTTTTTATTTGCCTTCGATTTTCCATCTTCAGCTTAGGTGACTTGTCCCTTCAAACCTGCTATAAATAATCGACGGCATAAGAAGGCTGGTGTAGCCTTTTGTTAACTGAGCATCCTTCTGCTGATGCTCGTTGTTCTGGTCGTGAGAACAATCAGTTCGTCATGAATTTTAAGTTGTTAATTTTTATAGCTGAGAGGGTTGTCTTTGGAACTGCCTGATATGATGAGGATTCGTCATGGACCTAAAATTATAAGCTCCAAACGAATTTTAATCATTTTAAAAAGTTTAAAAAGATTGAAGCAATAGGGTGAGACTGGTGTTCCGAGTATTGAAATAAAAAAAATATTGCCCGTTGTTAGGATGCAGCTGAAATTATTGCTGACATCCAAATTTCCAACAGTTACGGTAAAGCACCAGTAGAAATACTCACCCCATTTTATTGTTAATTTTTGCTACTGTCAACCTTAGATATAAACAATATAACAAAATAATAACTTAACTTTTATAAACAAAAACATGTGTTTAAAGATTCAAATACGCAAAAAATACACCTTTTTTTTTAAATATTATATGTAATTTGTTTGGACCGCATTCTTTCATTCAAGAATATAAAATTATTTTATTCAATTTAAAGTTTTTATTATGTTTCATTGGAAGATTTTTTTATATTTATTATAACATTTGTTGTTATTTTTAGGTATTTAGGTAGTGCGAATGAAGGTGAAGAAATAGTAATATCAACAAATACTTTACGAGTAGGTAAAAGAATAGCATATTTAGAAGCAGAAATACGGAAAAAGGAGGATAACAGTCTGCTTGTCCGAGGAGAGCACACGAAATATTTCCTTATTTAATGAAAATTTATGAATTTGTCACTGTAGTCCTCTATTGTTTATTTTATTTTTTATATGTTATTTTGAAACACAGTTTTTATTATAAAAATTACTGCTAAATTTAAAATAAAGAAAATACCTTATATATAAAGTTTAGAAAATGATTTCATGTATTGGCTTTAATAACGACTGGCTGGCTTAACTCACAATTTACTTATAAATGGATATAAAAATATTCTATAGTAACACCAAATTTTGTTGTATTCGAAATTATTAAAATATTCTTAAGTTATTATTAAGTGAATATAGTTTGTTGATCATGGAAAATAATTATTAAAATCTATCATTATGACCTTCTGAATTCTACATTTGTAGCAATTATTGTGTGTAATACAAGCTGTACATTTTAGATTGATTCAAGATTATTCTCATGTTATCTTATAAATTGTGCTTTTAATAGGTTGGTTATGTAAAAAGAAATGTGATAATAACATAATGATTCAATTAACTATTTTCTTTAATACTTGTGTACTTACAAAATTCTTTACGATCTGCTTCATTCGTCTTGGCTTTTTTTATTATTCTTGTGCTCAAATTTTCTGAAAATTAAAAAATATGTATCTACAACAATCTTAGACCACGAATTGTTGTAGATATATATATTTTTTATAAATCATACGACACTTTAATAATAGATTGCCAAAATAGTACAAATTCAGTCAGAAAAAACAATGTAGATCGAGTCATAGATTATGGATCGAGTGACATATATATACAATCTCAACCGTCGTTGATAAAAACCCCCTGTTGTTAAAACAGGCCTACAACTTTGAGAAGCAAAGACTAAATTTGGCCATATTCAAATTAAACATACTTAGGGCCGATACACACTCACCTGGGAACAAGAACGGAACGGAAACGAGAAAAACAATCACAGGATTTACGTGTATCGATTCACAATTGTTCGTTTTCATTTTTGTTCCCGGGCAATTATTAATCGGCTCTTAATACAATTTTTTTTATAATAATCAATATTTTACGTAATATAATATCAGCCATTGGTGCTAATTTAAAAAATCTGTAATTTTAGAAAGATAATTCTAAACGATTTCTTTTCTTTTTTAGATTTTTTAAAATTTATGAATTCATAGATATAATTTTTATGTAAAAACGTAAATGGCAACGTAATTTTTCAGGGGCACAAACTGCGAGTCAATTAAAATGACTGTTGCTATGTTCAGTCTTTTGAAAGGACAAAAGTGTTGCCAACCTATTTTTGTTGTCAACTTCTATATCACTCGTGCCCGTTTGCACCGATTTTACTTTAAGGCCTCCTTAGTTAAGGATTCCTTAAAAGTTAAGGAAAAAATAGTAGAGATTGGATTGCACCGCTCATATAAAATCTCCGCTTAGTTAAGGTCTCCTTAGTTGGGGGAAAATCTAGTGGAAAGTCGGTGCCTAACTTCATGTCGTCTATTATTCTCGCTTCCTAACCTTGAAATCATAGAAAATTATTATTAATTTTAGAAAATCACAACTATTTCGGATAATTATTACCGTTATAAACATTATAGAAATCAAAAGAAACTTTAAATAATATATTTATTTAAGAATGTATACATTTCACCATTTTTTTATAACATTATCGCTCGCTTTCTCTACTTTATTCGTTATCTATAAATTTATAGGTTAGAATCAGCTGTACGTCAACGCTAAGGAAGCCTTAGTGAAGTTAAGCCGCCAACATCGGCGGGTTAAATTTAAGGAGACCTTAGACATCGTGCGCGCGCGGTGCAAACCAAATGACATATGTTAAGGATTACTTAGCACTAAGGAGTACTTAAACAAGGCGGTGCAAACGGGCATCAAAGAGTTAGTATTTTCAATAAAGAATATACTTTTTATCATAGAGTTAGATTAACGTATAATCTATGTCTATGGTTTTGATAATGAGTATTCCTGCTTTATCAATAGTATTATTATCATAGAGGTTTATTTTTATTTAATTTTAGTGTTGGGCAAAATCGAATAATATTAGTAATCGAGTATTACTAAATGTGTCATTTTAAGTATTTAAAACGAAAAAGTAACTTCAAATTTATGTTTATTAATAAATGGGAAGTTATTTTTGATTTTTTATAATACGTAACATTCTTAAAATTAAAATATACTTAATTTAGCAATAATAAAAGATCGACTTTGCCCATCACTATTTAATTTATAAATTAA
This sequence comes from Philonthus spinipes, assembly GCA_963082785.1. Lineage (NCBI taxonomy): Eukaryota > Metazoa > Arthropoda > Insecta > Coleoptera > Staphylinidae > Philonthus > Philonthus spinipes. The sequence goes on along the minus strand of OY720307.1, from coordinate 13,786,338 downwards.
AAATTTAATATGAAAACATTTTTTTTCGCTAGACCAATTCGTTTTTGAATGTAGGTACAATAAAACAAATATTTAAAATGAATGTAAAATTACCCAATCTGTACGTTTATTTGCCTATCGAACGATCTCTCACTGGAGCATAGAAAACCTATGTTGAGATTATGTTTTTATTTGAGAGTTAAAAGCAGAGTTAACCTAAAACGAGCCGAGATTTCCGGAAAACGCGTTAAATTCAGCTGATGCAGTTCGTCAGTGCACTTCCCGACTCGTGACTCTGTTTATTATTCTAGGCTGTGACTTTTTCCTTTCCACATTATGTGGTCACGCCCGGGGAATTCCAAGCTCTCACGTGACTAAGCGACGATCCTTTGTTTTCGAGGGGATTTACCAATTCACAAATTGTAAGTGCGCATTATTTACGTGGCATCATTTCGCGATTGTCTTTCCGCGAGTCGCATCGTCTAAAACATAAAAATCAAAGATGATTGAGACGGCGAATTTTAACAACCATTTTCAATATGATGTTAATTATGGTGTGATATTTTTCTAAAGTTTTAACAGTGCCATTTTGTGTGTCCATGAAATAATTATTGCTGACTGTTGCAGAAATGAGCTACACCAGTTTACCGACACCACCAATGTCGGGCTCGGAGGGATCAAGATCGCCCCAAATGAGTACCGTGACTGCACAAATTGTCCCGCAGTATGATATTCAAAATTTTATAATGCAATATGAAGGTGAGTAGTATTGTTTCTTTTTAACGCTTCGAAATACTTGTTTGTTATTGTGCAATTGCTGAATTCTGAAAATGGTATGTATGGGTTTTCCATACATCAAAGTTATTTTTTTAAAACGTTTACATTCGTACTAAATATTATTATTATTTTTAAATATGTATATGCAAAATTAAAGGAATTATTTACAAACATTAAAGATTCTGTTGTCACAGACGATAAAATATTATATCACATTATAATTATAAATAGTATTATACTCTAGTTATATACCGATTTTTCATTATTTTTTTAATTTTCAGCTAAAATAAACTTGTTGCATCTACTTGAATTTAATCATGAACATTTTTTAATTTCAATTAATTTGGTTGTAAAATAAAAAATAGAAATTTATTCATAATCCAAATGTTGCAAAAAAAGGGACATTTGTATTTGCGACAACAATCGGCAGATGGGTGTTTTTGGATCGGACATATTCTCTATACATAAGAATTTATATAAAATAAAAATATGTTTTTATTAAGAGTGTTTGTCACGAATTGGCCTCGAAGCTCTCTTATGGGAGTTAACATCTATGCACATTTCTATAGAGTTTATTAATAGAGATAATGGCATGTGGTTTTTTATACATAATCTTGTGTTATTTGACTATAAGTTGCATAAACTTACAGTTTTATATATATATTTTTGTTGTTGTTATGGAACATTCAAATAATTTCAACTATTGAATGGCATGACATTTTTATTGCTTTTAAAACAACACTATTAATAATCCAGCGCGCTCGGCTTGTTTATTTATTTTAGAAAAGTATCAAATTTCGGCACCCCTACACCACCATTATGGTAGATGGGGATTTTAGATTATATATATATATATCAAATTTCGGAGACACACTCCGCGTCACGCTAAGCTGCATAATTATTTTAGTTTTTATGATTATTAAAATTGTAACTTTATAAATTTATTAAATAGAACAATTATTTCTTTTCAATAATTTATCTTTCTTAAGACAATATGATTTCATATATAATTGTTAAATATGATGAGCGATTAATCATTAGTTTTATTTTTTTTTAAATAAGACATATTTGTTTTACAACGATGAATATCATAATTGTCGTTTTAGTTGTCATTCATTCCGTCACCGTAACAGCAAAAAAAGTAGAACTGTAATCTACCCCTAACTGAGTAAAATAACAATAATTTCACAAATGTTTATTTGTAAGCATTTGAATTATTACAATATACACTTGACCTATATTCACGTACTTCTTCTAAATAAATAGAAATAAAAATTTTTCGGCTGCAATATAGAATTATAAGCACTATTTTAAAATAAACGTAAAAACTAAGGAATCTACTAAAATTGTCTCCTCTGAAAAATTTGGCAAAAATTGTGTTTACCACCTCACTTAGCGGGTGGGGTGATTTAGGTTGTCAGGAAGCGAAAATAATTTATGACTTTCTGAATAGATCGTCTTTTATACCTGCATACTATCAGGCTCTTCATGGGTACGCCTTTGCGTAAAAAAAATTTAGAAATTGTTAGAATTTTTTGTGCCTTCGAAACATGATATGGTATCGTTCACATACCTAAACAAACGATTTATGTGTTTATTACCTAACAGAGGATTTAAGGTTGTAATTGTCATTTTATTTATAAATAAAAAAAACTCGTTGTTATGCCTTCATGTTAGTTGTAAAACTTATTATTAAATGAGAAATGGCTATTGTTTACTATTAAATTTAATATTGTTGGATGGTAATGTTACTTTTGTCAAAATGGTTAATGATTAGTTCAATATAATGTGATGGCAGGATATTTGCGAATATATTTGAAACGACGCAAAAAACAAAGTTATGCATATTTGTCATCCCTTTCTACGGGGTGGCAAATACACCATCATTGTGAAACATATCAGCGTTTATTAGTTACAGCAATTGTTAACTCGATTTTAAAAACTGATGGAAGATAATCATTCATTACAAAATAGTGTCCTTAATTGAATCAAAAAGTTCCATTGTGTAACATATTACCGTGATGCATATTTATCAGTTCTAGATGCAATTAGTTTCTAAACAGTGCAGAAATAAATTATATTGTTGGGGTATTTTTTTGCTAACTTCACACTGATTTAATTATTTCTTACTTTATTTTGTTTAATATTTCAATATGTGTAAAATGTAATGGTATTGTAGTTGGTTGAACTCCTTCATAGATTTTCTTTTTTTCATTCTGTAATTCGATACGGGTAAGTGGCTCCTTAGGGTGTGCGGCTCGAGGCTTTAGGAGTCAAATCGTGATGGTCCTAAAACTAACACAAAAAAAATCTGCCCAAACATGTTGGTTTTATTTTTTAACAATTACATATTGTATGATACAACAATTTTTGTTTTAAAAATATTTAATGAAAGAAGAATAACAAAATACGTAATATAAGGGAAGGATAAAATCCCGAAACACGTGCCTGCAGATAGCCTTATATTATGTATTATTTTGTTTTTTGTTCTTTGCAATAAATATATTTCAATCAAAAAATTGTTACATTATACAGTACTTTATTGTAATACAACAGCAAATGTCCATTATTGTACATTTGTTTTAAAAAACTAACGTAAGTCTGAATGTCACAGTAGCTAAAGAGGAAATTATTTTATTAATTATTTTCAAATTCTTTTTATTTAATTTATTTAACTAACTGTGACCACAAGAATAATTTTTTTTCTATTCAAATTATATATTTTCTAATAAAATAAAACTAATTAAGTCTCAAACTAAAAATATAATGTTATTTAAAAAATGACAACAATTGAGGCCTGAACTAAAATGGTTTAGAAAATGTGGTTCCGATTTAAAAAGTTCACATTTATGTATCCAGGTTTTATTTTGTAGGAATCGGCGCGGCGCCGACTGTCTCTCCGAAATTTGATACTTTTCTAAAATAAATTAACAAACGGAGCGCGCTCGATTATTAATGGTGTTGTTTTAAAAGCAATAAAAATGTCATGCATTCAATATATTCACCGAATTTTATAATAAAACTAGGAAAATTAGTTGAAATAGAACGTTTCGTAATACACTTTTACAATAAAAACGAAAATAATTATAAAATTTGAAATTTATGCAACTAATAGTCAAATAACACAAGATCACGCATAAAAAAAACCCATGTCATTATCTCTATTAATAAACTCTGGATGCGTGGACAGTTGTTAACAAATCCCATAAGAGAGCTTCAAGGCCAATTCGTGATGAACACTCTTAAAGAGAAATATAAAGCTATTCTTCATAATTTAATTATAATCGTTGAAACGTTATTCTTTCAAGACATACAACTTTTATTTGAAATATTCTTCGATGCTGTTTTTGCGCTATTACAAAAAAAAAACTTTTCTTTTGATAAAAAAAATTAAAATTGATTGCAACTTGTTCAGAATCATTAATTCCCTCATTGATAAGATAAGCAAAGCATTCAAATGAGAAAACCGAATGTTATCTATTTCCTATTTTGTTTTGTTATTGCTGTTTAAAGATAATTACAAGGTTATAATTATTTTGTGGTTTCTGAAAAAATGAGTCGGAAATATACACTGCTACGGAATTCCGAATGAGACGGTAATGCAACAGCGAGTGGGAGTTTTCTCTTTTTCAACTGATGTTTGGAATATGTCCAATTTTGTTTCAATCGCAATAGATGTGATCGACTTATTCTGACCATCTGCAGTTCACTTTCAATGCTTTCGGCAAGTTAATTTTATTTCGAAAAATCGAATCAAACACTTTTCATTTTGTTTACGGAAATTTGTTTTGTGACAATTATTATCAATCTGAGAGTAGACTATACGTTTCAATATAACCGGTTTTCATTTTATATGACTAATATTATATTTAGGATGTGTGTTTGTTGCAAACAGTTGAAAGTTTGTGTCAACAGAAGGGGATTTTTATCACTGAATTTTTGATATTTTTGCAATTGATTGTCAATGTGACATATCATATGTAGTCAAATTAATTTGAAACTTTCTCAAAATTCAAGCACATGAATGGAGCTGATTGTAAACAACACACAAGTGTTTGTTATTTTATTAAATCAGGGAAATGTAACAGTAATATTAAAATTCAATTATTTTAATATTACTGTTACAGCTTGGATTACAAGATAATATGAGAACAATTTTAAGATAATCCAGTGCAAATTAAAGATACAGGCCGGAATGTGTGGAAATTGGAAATCTCTGATTGTAGGGACTTTGAATGCACGTGAATTCATTCGCCCGCAGACTGTTGTGATAGAAATATCACTCACTCGAATTCAATTAAATGCCTTATTTGGAATATACCAAATTTTATAGTTAATATAATTCCATTTTTTAATTCATTGATTTTTAGTTATTCATTTTTATAATATAATTTTGTAAATATTTATCATTATAACTGCATCTGTATTAGAGCAGTAGTGCACATGATGATCAGACGCTCCAAGGCCATATGCATCCGTTAGTTCTGCCCATTCCAACATTCCGGCCTATGCTTTCAGTAGCCACTGCATTATCTAAAACAGAAAGCTTGTATTAAACCACTAAATTCTTGAAATGTCATATTATACAAAGATGATTTTTATAAAGTGAAAAGTGTTTTAATTAAATGAATAACAAAATGAAAGTCTTTACAAATAATAAATTAAATATTACTTTACCTGAAAATAATGAATGATTTTATTCTACTATAAATAAATCGATAAATCATTACAAAATTTTTGTTTTGTTTGTATTAATCCGTAATTCGGTTTTTTATCATATAAAAAATTAATAGATGTTATCAGAGGTAATAAACATAACAAATGTAAAAATTATTACAAATTTAATTAATTTTGAGAAATTCTATTTGGTGTTAAACGAAACAATTTTTATATTTACAGCCGATACACCATATTTGGAAATCGTTGAACAGCCAGTTGACAAATTCAGATTTCGTTACAAGTCAGAGATGTCCGGTACACATGGCTCTCTTTGCGGTAAAAGCAATGAACGAAATCGGAAACAAACGTTTCCTACAGTACAGGTTAGTAAATTCCTCTATATTAAATTACTCATATTTAGTAAATGCAATTACTAAACTATTTTTTATTAAAAAATAAACTTTTTTCTCTGCCAGAGAGGCATCTGGCCTTTAGCCGATTGCTGTTTTATTTGATTTCAAAATCCATTAATTTGAAATGTTATATATTATTGTATAAATATTGTATCAAAATAGTAATAAAGATATTTAATAATAAACTTTTTATTATACATTAAATAAATATTTCAATTTTTTTTCCTTATCGATGTAATGGGCTATTGACTCGATGTCTTTGCGCTTTTATTTAATATTTAAGTTGTTTTGTAATTACAATTAATACACATTCATTTGAAATTCACTTTAGTTTTGTGATTGCGATTAATACAATAATATTATTAGTAATTTTTAGTTATTGTATGTTTTTTTTTCTATGCAGTTGAAAAATTTCATCGGACCTGCAACGATCCGATGTTCCTTGTACCAGTACAATACGCACACGAGCTGGGAATCGTGGGAGCCTCACGCTCATCGACTGGTGCGAAAAAGCGGCGAGAGGGAAGTCGATGATCCTCACGATAAATTTGTGGAACATCCACAAGATCAAAAAATTGTGTAAGGGATTAATTACAAATCAATTTTCGATTAATTTCGTCTTCACACATATCAGCTCAAGCTTTGGTTTCATCTCTTCTGTAAAAAATGACATACACGGCCTTTTCATTATTTTCTAGGCTTCCCTTGCACTCCTAATCAAACCAATTTACTGCTTTTTTATTAGTGAGGTTTGTATTTCATTCAATATAGCCCTTTGATTTTATTATCTTCATAATAAAGCTTTGCGTGTTGAAAATAAATACATGCCCAATTTAATAAAATCCATATCGAATTGTTGCAAGCACGCATATATTGAACTGTGATTTAAGAATTGGTGAAATATCATTTGCCGCAAACCATACAGTGCGAGTGTAAAGTCTGAAACTATCTTTTGCTAAACATTTTTGAAAACCATTTCAAACATAATAAAGTAATAGTAAAATTATATGTCCCACTTAACGATTGTCTTTTGTTTTCGAAATATGACATAAGTGATCATTTTTTAATAAGGAAGATCTGATGCCATTTGGGTAACAGTCCGTCATACATTTAATTGTAAACAACAAATCCTATAATTTAATTTAAATGGAAATCCTATTTTTTATGCTGAATTTAAAAAGAAAGCTGAAAAAGTGTGATGCTGTATTTTGAAATATTCAAGTTAATTACTTTTAAAGTTTTAAAACCAAAAACTCAATGAACAATCAAGACTTTTAAGTTTAAATACAAAAAATCAAGTAGCGATGTAAAAATTGCTGTTAGAATGTTGACAGTTATTCATGAGATTATTTATCTGTTTTTATTGTTTGGTTTTTACGTAATTAAGTCAATAATGGTATGATATTTGACTAAATTGGCAATTGTTACAAAGCTACTTGATTTTTTTATTAAAACTTGTATTTGATTTAATAAAAAAAATTCTTGCTAACCTTTCGGTGTAAATACATCTCAGATTTGTACTGAAAGGATAATTTTAGTTTTATTAGTGTTGATTTCCAAGGCTATTGGGCCGTGGTCTCTAGGAGTTTAATCCAAATGTTTCGCTGACAAATGTGTCTCCGCGGATGAAGGGCGTATGAACTCTTCAATGTCTCCTCGGCAACTGACGATGCCAACCGCAGTTGCCAGTGAAACATTTGGATTAAACTCCAAAACTTTCTGCCACTATTGAGCCATGGTCTGGGCTCAATAGCAACAGAAATCAACATTAATAATCACACTGGTCTTGAAAGCTTACATAGTTGCATAATTTTAGTTTTAACAATATGGGGATAATACATACCGCAAAGAAGTATTTGGCTGAGGAAATTTGTAAGAAAAAAGAGAAGCTCATGAAGGAGGAGATTAAAAGAAAAGAGGGGGTCATTAGGGAGTTGAAAACTTCTGAACTATCTGAGGTAAATATTAACAAAATGTAAAATAATTTATATATATCATTTTAATTAAGAATATATTTAAAATCCTGATGTCCTTTACCGTTGCATTCATGTAAGGTTATGTTAAATTTCTCTGTCAGATGGCGTATTCAGATATGTTAGTAGACAACAAATTCATGTGACCGTTTTGTAGGAAAATATACAAAATAGTCTCATAAATTTGTTGTTCTGTCTATTTTATGTTTCCTCACTGTCTTGTTTTATCTATCCCATCTAGACAATACTAATTATCTCTGTTCTATATACAGCAGCACGGTATTTAATTCATATTTGGTTCATATGCGAAATGTGAAATGTTATATTACCCTATACATTATTGTTTTTACTGTCACAAGGTAAACGTACATATGGATTATAAAATTTCACTCAATAGAAAAAATGAATTATTCACTTGGTCACAGTTATTTAAATAAATTAAACACAAAGTATTTGAAAATAATTAATAAATCATTCCCTCTTTAGCTTCAGTTACTTATGTAACATAAGTTAAAAAGTCACAGTAGCTAAAGAGGGAATAATTTATTATTTTCAAATTATTTTTATTTAATTTAAATTTTGCTTAGATTGTGACTATAAAGAATAACGTGTATGTTAAATATAACATTTCACATATGGAAATAGCCCGAATTATATTTATTATATCTTTTTCATATAATTCCAGTTGCAACGTGAAGCCAATGAAAAGTCAAAATCGATTAATCTGAATATCGTTTGTTTGCGCTTCGATGCGTTCGAGGATAGGAACGGCATTTTACATCAGATCTGTCCGCCTGTATTTTCCAACGCTATCCATAATTTAAGTAAGGAAGAGGTAGAGTTATTTTCTGAGATCTTTATTATTATTTTTTTTTTTACAGAAAGTGCACTTACTGGCGAATTGAAAATTACAAGAATGAGCCGATCCTCTTGCCCGGCTTGTGGGAACAAGGAGATATTTCTGCTTGTTGAAAAAGTGACAAAAAGTAAGTTGGGATTTCGGGGTCAACAATATGATTCAAAAATAACTTTATGCAAATATTTTTAAAATTGTACTTGTAAATTATGTTTTACAAATAATTTCACATCATAATTATAGTTAGAAAATGTTCCCAACTTGTAGCCAGCGAAAAGTCGAAGTTGATTAATCTGAATATCGTTTGTTTGCGCTTCAATGCATTCGAGAATGGGGTTCTACATCAAATCTGTCCGCCAGTCTTTTCCAACGCTATTAACTATATGAGTAAGGAATAACAATCCCTGGCAGAAAAACCTATATGAATCCAGAAGGAATATTTGAAGGAGGAGATTAAGAAATTTTACCAAAAAAACCATGACTCCTCAATTAACCAATTTTTTCATTTCACAATTAATGAGTTTTTTTTTTAAATATTTTTTTTTACCACTCACAGATGGGTGTATTGAAATCATTTTACCCAGTAACCTTTATAAATATTTGTAATTTCAAAAAATATCGAGACAAGCACAACATTCATACTAAGACCAGTTCCACCAAGCCTTGGAATAGAAACAGGTACCCCTCGCATGCTAGCTTAGTGCTAAATCTGCTAAAAAAAGGTTTTTAAAATGTATGCTGAAGAAGATAATATCTTACTTTTTAAGCTTCTTTCTATTGAGACTAAGAAAAATATATCATTCCATTTAAAAACTTTTTTAAGAAAAATGGAATTACTTGTTTTTGTGATTGTTGTCAATAATTTTATTCAGTAATATAATTTCTTTCGTATGACATCATAATAATTAAGATCGGTAAAAAAACAAAAGAGTTATTTGCATTTGCTTCTTACAAATTTGGACCTTCCAGTGCTTTAGTAGGCACTGGAATGTCAGAGTGGGGAAATGCGAAATCTTTTACCCGTATTAGGTGTTGAGGTTATTTGGAATTATACCAAATCTTATAGTTAATATAATGTCATTTTTTTAATTATTCATTTTTAGAATATATTTTTGCATAAAATATTTATGATTACTGCATTCTGAAAATGATTGTTAAAATTGAACTTGCTTGCATTAGACGCATGCGCGAGACAAGCAGGCGCTCCAAGGCCAGGCATACATATGCATTTGGGAGTCCTCTACTCCAACATTCCGGCCTGTGTCTTTTTTTTTCTCTGTCTCTCTCTGTTTTGTTTTAAGTGTAATAAGTTTCATGCGTGTTATGTATAATTGTTGGAATTAAATTTAAATCACTGAAAATGCAAATTTACTTTAGAATTTTGAAATAGTAGATCTGGAAACATTATGTGACATGAACACCTGTGACGTAATCATAATCATAAAGTATCAGTATCTAATCTTGATTCCCACATTCTTTATTTCAAGAGTAAAACAAAAAAATCCTTTACATTTTTGTTTCATGAACTCATCATGCTTTAGAAAAGCAGTTATTATTAGTTTCTCAGAGACATTTTCACTCCACACTTCAGTGACTTCGGTTATACACTCTTTAAAAGTAATCAGTTTTTGGACTGGAAGGTTGTTATCAATCGTGTTAATAATTTTGTGGATAATTTTGTTTCGGTAATGATGTTTTATGTTTTTTTTTTATAATACCCTGTCCTTAGGTCACAATTTGTAGGTCATATTTTGTGGAAAAAATGTCAGTGCAATATTTGTTAATTTTTTACTTACAGTAACTGGATGTGCGGGACAATTTTCTATAACATCACAACCTTTCGCTTATGGTTTTTCATGTTCGTGTCCAGTTCTTTGATCCATCTTTGGAAAATCTCAATAGTCATCCATGCCTTTTTATTACTAGCATAATATAACTCCAGAGATTTAACTCCTTTTAAACAATGGTGTGGTTTAGAAATTAGATGATGGTTTTTCTATATATTAATTATATTCACATAAAATTATGTGGTTGCTTTTATTGTATGTTTGCTCGATTACTCATGATGTGATATCCACTGCGTCGTTGAGGTTGATTCTCGTGTTGTGGTAGATACTCCGGCCTGGGCGATTTGGGTGTCTGAAATCAGCTTACTGCAGTTGTATACGTTTTTGATTAGTTTGAGTGGATGTCCTATTCACAGAAGGCTCAAAATGAATCTGCCCTGTTCCTGGTTCTCTAGCCGGTATTTATAGTGTTTTACTAGCGCTGTCTCTCTCTGTTTCTAAGGCCGTCTCCTTTACTCTTACGGGGATGAAGTTCGGTGAATGGCGTTTTTGCGCATGCGCGCATTATTGAACGCGGGAGAGCCAATCACACACTCGGATATCGGGCGAACAAATCCCAAGCTCTGGTATCGGGCGAGCGTTTACTTTTCTTTAATTTTCTCAGCTAAACTCAAACACACTTGCTTGGATATTTAAACTGATTCTTAAACAAAAACAAACTGGACCTGTTTGCGAATTAATCTAGGCCTCGACAATGTATAAAATGGATTTTCCCGGGAATTCTATGAAATGGATCTTTCCCCGGGTTTGTCACAGAAATCTATTTTACCTGATTTATGTATTGCCTACTATTAAGCATTATAAATGCGTTAAGAACTTTTTCAAAACAGTGTGTCATAAAAATGATATTAGTGCTAATTAGGTAGAAAAATGGAAGCCTGAAGTGGTAAAAATCTCAATAAATGCATAAAGATTAATACACGAAATTCCGGTAAACATTTTATTCATAGAGTGTTACTATTTTACAGATTCACTATATGCAGGGCTTCTCTTACATACAATTTTATTAGAATATTCTAGGGCTTTTCACTATAAACAGTGTTGAATGTAATTATATCTCGATTCAATCATATAACTAAACAACAAATATTTATTACAATTCATTGAAACTATTTTTGATATTTACATGTTCCTGATTTTTTTTTTATTTCAATATATTTTTTGTTTCTTTCACAGAAAATATAAATGTTCGGTTTTTCGAATTGGATGAAGACGATAATGAAATTTGGAGCGCTGATGGGAAGTTTTATTTAAATGATGTACATCACCAATACGCAATTGTAGCAATGTAAGACTTCTATCAAATTTTAAACTTATTCAATTTAATATTAATATTATTACTGCAATTACATAATGCTTCATGTTTTTTTAATATATTTTTGTATCATTAATGAAAACACTATTTAACTTTGTTTGCATAACTGAAATTTATTTAGTGCCTATAGTTTCGATGTCATTAACGCAACATTAACTGTTAGTTTGATAATGGTTACGTTCAGGAAAATTTTAGATATGTAGTGCTGCAGCGCAAAGCTGAACACACTTTCGAGGTTAAGGACGCTCACGAAAATATGGAGGTTTTGTTTACAGCTGTACGGCTTGAAAAGCGATCAAACAGAAAAAATATATGTTTTACCGCTTGATACAGTGCTACAGCACCACACATAAAGCGGTACCATCCAGCAACACCGCTTTCGTAAAGCGCTGCTGCGCTACAGTTCCCTGAACGCACCCAATGACATTGTGTTTTCATTAATCGAACAATGATGTATAACATAGTAGGAGCCTTAACAATTAGTATATATTTTTGTATATTAGAGGCGCTCACTTTGCGGTACATTTTTAATTTATAAAATAGAAAACACATAACTTTTTTTACACCACTTATGTTTTATATTTATAGGATAATGATTACTGTATAATCGTTATATCAAACTTTTTGTAGACGAAGGTCACAGAAAAAATGTAATTTTTTTGCACTCATACATGGGTAATTTCAAATTTTGGGGACAATCATACCATTCATACTACAACCAGTCCCACCAAGTCCTGAAATCGAACGTTTCCCCTAGCATCCACACGTAAAATAAGATTTGTTTAAAAAAGTTACGTGTTTACTTTTTTTTAAAATACGTGTTTGTTTATTGGTTTCATTCATTTTAATTTTTTATTAAAAACAAAAATTCGAACATTGTTTTCATAGGATTCCTGCATACAGAGACGTGAATATCGATTCGGAAGTTAAAGTGTACATTGAACTAGAGAGACCGACTGACGGGGCAAAGAGTGCCCCTCTGGACTTTACATATTATCCAGACAGATTATCGCGTAGGAAGCGTCCCAGAATGTATGACAGCTCGACCAGTTTCTCCAGTGGGGAAATGTTGCCGTCCGTGCTGCCCGAATTGAATCCATTTTTGAACTCCAGGGAGCTTGAGGTCGCTGCCCAGGGAGTTGATTCCGATGACTTCACCGAATTCAAGCAATTGCTTGATATAGATACGCTGGAAACAAGAAATAACTCAGCGTAAGTAATTAGTGAAATAATAATAAATATTTATGGTTTTTCCCTTGATACTGAAAATATACTGAATATACAAAATTTAGTGTGAATAATTTGTGAAATTAATTGTTTTCTGTTCGCTACTGCATCAAAATTTATTACTTGAAACAAATATCTATTGAAACAACTACTTTTAAGACTAATACTTTGCTGAACATTAGATTACACTAATATTACAAATCACTGGGTGCAAGTAATGAGTGAAATTAATTGTTTTTCTTTCTTTACTGTATAAAAACTAACACTTCATAAGAATAAATCAAAAAACATTGCACAATGGATCTTTACTGTCGTTTAACATTTTTGAAGTATTTATTTATAGACCATTAGCAGCCGGTATCCATTTCCCAAATGGAATAATGCTTTATTTGATTTGTCTACAATTTTGCACCCGATTTCAAAACATAACTTGTCTATAGTTATCCCAGGTGGATTAGTGAAATACATTACGAAAAAAAAAAGTACTGAAAATGGACGAGAAATCATGTTCCTTCATCATAAGTAGATTTAATAAATACTAATAATTCATCAAAAATTATCACATGATTCTTTGTTTATTCCACTGGAATTTGTGCACTCACTCTCCGAGTTAGTGTCGATTTCTAGCACTCGATAAGGACGAGTTCACATTTTTATGTAAGTAGAAGACGATTTTGACAGGTCACGCTGTAAAATTGCAGAAAACACAAAAACCTGAACGAGTGCGCACTGTTGCAGTAAGCAAATAACGCTATTAGTGACCTTAAAATCGTATCTAAGCAAAAACAGTGAGCATTAGAGAGTTCAAATTTAAAATTAGACAATAAATGTGTAATGGAAGATCAGAGTGTACCTCAGTACGCATCTGAATTGCATCTTTTTTTTCCACTATCAGAACTATTATTTTTAGGAATCGCTTATAATTGTCATAAATATTTTCGTTTCTGTATTTTTGTTCTGTTATGAAAAAATAAAAATATTATTATTATTAATTGTAACTTTCAGTGATCCTAAAGTCAAAATTGTGAGGTATAGTGATTTTAGACAGTAAAAGTAACTTGCTGTGGCTATTATTGTCAGTGATCTTAAAGTCAAAATTATGCAACAAATATAACTTTCAGCAAATGTATAGTCAAAATTAGGCTATAAAGATAACTTTCAGCAACTTTAAAGGTAATCTAAGTAACTCAAGTTAAAAAGGACCATCATGTTCGCAGGAAATTTTCTTAATTATTTTTCAAATCTCGGTGTTTATATATTTGTATTATATTTATTCGGGCTTCTATGTTATTGTATATCGTTATTTAAAATCCTGAAAATACTTTTTAACTTTGTACTAGTAAGATTTATTTGATGTCCTCAAAATAGTTATAACTGAATAAATAAGTTTTCATTCTTTTAAATAATGTATATACAACAAAGTAAAATAGTTATAAATAAAATTAATTGTTTCAAATTGTATTCTAAAAATGAGAGTATAAAAAAAGTTTATTATTTGTGTTTTTGCATGTATTTAGTGCTTCGAGTAAAACAAGGGAGGAAGGAAAGAAAGTGCTGTTAAAGGTTTTTTCGGAATTGGACTCATTCTTTAAAACGAATCCCAACTCAAATAAAACTATTAAAATGTTGGAAAAATGCATGCAAGAGTGCGTCGATCGTAATTTGAACAAGTGAGTATAAATCCATTATCATTTGCATCAAAGAAATTGATACTTCATTGATAATTGAAAAATTCAAAGGAATAATTGAGTCAAATAATATATAAATATAAACAATTTATTCAGATACATACACAGTAAGATTAAAATAACATTTATATACATTACTATTGAGCAAAATGGATATAAAAACATTGTATTAATATCATATTAACTTTTAATGTTGATGCAATGTTTTTGTTTCGTGGGTAGTCTAACTGAGCTATTGACTGGTGGACTTTCCTGTCAGTTAAATGATAATTAACTTCTTGCTTAAACAGTGACAAATAATATATAATTAATTAATATTCAAACGTGGTAGTTCATATTGTAGTAATAAAAATGATTAAATTGAATATCTTTAAATTTTCGACTAGTTTTTTGGGTTAAGGATATTCATTTTAATTTGTATTTTTAGTTAATTTTACTGATTGATTTTTAATAATCTATCCATATTTATTATTTCAATATTTAATTAATTTCTCACTTAATAAGTTAAATAATTTATATGTATGTTTTAATTTTAGTGTGCTTCATATATGTTACATGAATTTTTCAATGGTAAATGTTGAGAAATTAAACAATATTTTACAACTGTTAATTAAATTGAACTTAACTCATTTACTGAATGCCAAAAATAAGGATGATAACACACTAATGCATATAGCAATTGAAAATAACTGTATGTACAACTTCGGGGAGCTTATCAATGTGATGGATTTAACGATTAAAAATTGCGACGGTCTCACCCCCCTGCATTTAGCCATTGAAAAAGATTACAAGTACGAGAGCGTTTTGAAAAGCCGAAACGTACAAAAATTCATCGATATAACCAGTGATAGTAAGTACAATTGAATTATCTTGAGTAAATTGACTGAGCGAGGGGTTTATTTTTTAAATCAGTTTGACTTTACACGTGTAGTAAATGATTCTTGTAAACATTATAATAATAATAATAATATATGTGAAAATGAACATTCCTTACTTCACTAAATAATACTTAATAAAATTTAAATTAATAACCAGAAAAAATTTACCATTGATAATGAATACTTAGTAGTGATGGGCAAAGTCGATCTTTTATTATTTCTAAATTCAGTATATTATAATTTTATGAATGTTACTTATTATAAATATATCAGAAATAACTTCCCATTTATCAATAAACATAAATTTGAAGTTACTTTTTCGTTTTAAATACTTAAAATGACACATTTAGTAATACTCGATTACTAATATTATTCGATTTTGCCCAACACTAATACTTAGTATTTGAAATGTACATCTGGTGTATTAATAAAATTTAAAGTGAAGTAAGCAATTTTCATTTTCACCTATATTATTATAGAACACTTCACATTACTCAACCTAAGTTATTCAGTGATAATAATAATAATTTATTATCCAACAATTACACGAAACTAATTACAGGATAATTATGACAATTAGCACTATTATTTGAGATACATCACTCAGATATCAAAAATAGGGCTTTCGTAAGTCTAATACGAAATCATTACTTTCAAATAACATTTGCCACTAGTGTGAAATCACACCAATTTTAAGAATAAACCCCCTGAAGTATAGTCTGAGCGAGGATAACAGCCAGGTTAACACAAATTTAATATTTTATAACTATAATAAAATAAAGTCCGGTTTAGATACTTAATTCGAGTTGAATATAATTTCTGATTTCTTGTAGGCGATTACACTGCTTTGCAAATTGCCGTCATGAATGATAAACTGGCGGCGGTGCAGTCTTTATGTAAAGCTGGGGCCAACGTGAATGTAATCGATCGCAAGTCCGGGGATAATTTGTTGCACACGTGCGTCCATCGGATGACCCCGTCGAGTCTTAAGATCGCCAAATTTTTAATCGAAGAAACTGATATAGATGTCAGCAAGAAGAACTTTGCAGAGATTTCTTGCCTAGCAGCTGCTAGAACTTCAGGCGAAGAACTTGCCAAAGCAATGTGTAAACTCATTGAAGATAAGTTGGTAAGGAAAATTACATTTAAATTAATATTTTATCATTTTACCTATTTAATTTTAATACTTCTTGCTAAATTTTTTCGGCTCTTTTATATATATATAATCTAAAATCCCCATCTACCATAATGGTGGTGTAGGGGTTTTCGGCTCTTTTACTGGATCTAATCAATCATTCAGATGATTAATGTCTGTGATACACAATTTAGCCTATCGCAAATTAAATATCGTAATAAAATATTTTAGAATTATACAATATAACAATTTTCTGTACATCTATAGAGATAGAAAATGAGAGATCTAGATCCATATATTTAGCATGAAACGTGCGCAACGAAATGCAGTGCTCATGTGGACAACTATTTCTTAAGTTTCAAACCTAACCGTTTACAAACTATTGAATAATTAATCTCGGGACTTTTTAATATTTTTGCATTTAGTATTTCTAGTTATCTGATACCTGAATGGGTATAAGGAGTCGAGAAGAAATATTTCCAGTTCACTATTTTACTCCAAAGTATTAATATAAAAGTTATTCAATTTTTTTTAGATTTATATATATATATATATATATATATAATTGTCTGTTACCTTTTAGAAATCATTGGGTGTGTATGAAGAAGAACGGTCTTTTATTAAAGATGAACCGGAATCTGATGATGATGAAGACCGCATGGAGGTGAGTATTTCATACAAATGGTATGGAAAATAAAAAAAACTTTGCATTATTAATGTTTAATGATATTTTAATGTTCATGTAATATTATTTGTGAGTATTTTGTTCAGTGGCTATATATTAGTGATGAGCAAGATGGATAAAAAAATATTGACATTTTGATCTGGTCTTGCGGTCTTGTTTTGCTCGAATGGCTTGATTTTTTTGATCTACGCGAACGGCTTGATTTTTTAATCGACCTGAGTGGTTTGATCTGTTTGATCGACTTCTTCCGTTTGATTGGCTTGATTTCTTTGATTGGCTCGATTAATTTTTTTTGATCGATTCAAAAATCTTGGTCGGCTCAATCTTATCTGACTAATTTCCACAGTGGATGTTAGGCTCGGCTTGAGCAATTATAGTTAATTTTATAATTTTTAATTTAATTTATATGTTTAATTTATTATCCTCTTCAGGGTGTTTCAAATTCGAGTCTCACCATGGGGATCTCGCTTATTATAAGAGATAGAGGGTAGGTTTAAATTCGGCACTTTTGCAGAATTTCATGCTGATTAATATCTCGTTGAGAAAACTGGGCTGTTTCTTTGTTTTCAAGAAAAATGAAAAAAACTGAAGCGATTTTCTTTTTTATTTTTAAAGAATAATTTTACAGGGGTGATTTTTCGAAGAGGTGATTTGATAGATACGTTTTAATGTCAATAACAGGTGGGAATGCTTTTTGTGGGGGATGATTTTCAAGGAAAAATCTCACAGCGTAGTCTTCTTTCCAAAAGGGATTTTTTTTTTAATTTGTTTCCCCCTTGGGTGATTTTTGTTAGCAGTGATGATTAGATTTATTATATAATTACTGCTCTCAGTCACTGTTAGTTCTTTTGTAATGTTATACAATCTCGATTCATGATAATTACTCTCATTTACAGTTAGGGTATTATTTATATTAATAACAGGCAAATTTTTGAGGGTAGTTTTCCAATAATGTTTTTAAAGAGGTTGTTTTTGTTAGGGAGTAAAAATATCCCCCTAATGGGGTTATATTCCAGGAATGGTTTTACAAGGGGCTGTTTTTCAAAGTGAATATTTTTAGAGGGGTTGTGATTTTCCAAATATGTGTCATGACATAGTTTTCTAAGGGAGTGATTTTCGAGTAATATAATTTTGTTTCTTCTGATCAGCGCCATTTGCTGATCAAAAACAGCCTGATCTCTTCGATCAGCTTGATCTCTTCGATCAGCTTGATCTCTTCGATCAGCTTGATCTCTTCGAGCAGCTTGATCTTTGAAATCAGCTTGATTTTTCTGGTCAGCTCGAGCAGCTGGATACTTCAACTGATTGATCATTGATTCATCGATTTTTAACATGATCGATTTTGCCCATCACTAAGTATTGGTGTGTATAATTGAGTCAGTGAAAAATTGGGAAATATTTAGGGCCGATTGACAATCCCCATGAAAGAGTACGGAAACGGATTGCATACAAAGGCCTCTTCCTGGGTAATTGAGAATCTATATACATCCTATGATTCATCTTTCTCATTGTCGAGTAAATGTAAATTGGTTGTCACTTTCGATTCACACTCTGCTCAATATCCTTATTTCTATTTTTTTTTAATTATAATTGATACAAATATTAATCAGTTTTATAACCTAAGATATTAAAAAAAAATTCTGTTTAGATCGATCTAGATGTAAAACAAGAGAATTTGTCAGAAGAGGAAATCCGCCATCTATACGGACAGGTGATTCAATTCACCCCCGATTGTTTGGAACAAGTCTCGAAGATGTTGAACGTGGATAATAAGTGGAAGGCCTTGCCGCCCATGCTGGACTTGCAATTTATTTTGGCCTCCGACATGTTTGATGGAATCAAAAATCCCGCATTGTCTTTTATTAACTTTGCTTTGGTAATTAATAGTTTTACTATTTAAACATTGATAGCTCATATTGTATATAATAAATATGAATAGATTTTTAAAAATCTACCCATAAAATAAATAAAACACAATCTTTCAATATATCTCTTTCTATAAAAATTATTCGGGGCCATTCTGTAAGGGAAATGTTCCGTTTAATGTGTACGTTATTAAATAATTTCACATTATAAGCAGCTTTTGTAATAGATATATATTCCTATTATAAAAGCTGCTTAGACTGTCATGGTAAAAATTAACGTACACATTTGACTACACATTCATTTCTCTTACAGAATAGCATGGATTATGTATTATATATCCATAGAAATTTAAATGAACTCAATTTTGAATTCTCTTGATAATTGGCTGATAACCTGAACTAGTCGAGAATTTAAAGTTATTCAATTTAATCTGTGTTTTATTTATTTTTTTGCTTTGATAAGTTTATTATATCTACCATATGATTTTATATTACAAATTAAATCCTTTCATTTTTATTTGATAAATGGAATAGACATTAATGCTAACAAAATTAATATACATTCTTTGGTTTGTTTACAGGCGAACGGTGTCAGTGTATACCAAATCCGGATGAATTTGATCCAGTTGAATGAATACGATGTTGTCAAGCTAATTGATGATATGGCTCTCAACAGCGAGTAATTTCATAATGTGTATAATAATAATTTTTAAGATTGTTTTTAAGTAGAGATGATTTATGAATGAATTAATTTCTAATTTACACAGTATATTTCACAGTATATTCGTATATATATAAATATATTTTTTTAATAAAATTGTTAGAAAACTATATGTTTTAAAATATTTCTTAAAACCATAGAGAAATAATTAACTCCCAGAACTCTTCCTTAAATATTATTCCTTTGGAGTGTAAAAATGCTTAATAACAATATATCATTTAAAGGTTTGAACATTTTAATTAGTGAGAATTATGAAAGTGCAAAATCATCGGTTTAAAAATGTTTGATTTTAAATAATGTACGTGTTTAAACATAATTGTTGCAACATTTTTTATATTTAAATTATGTTTAAATTCTTGAAAATTACCTAAGATCGGAAGTAGTTGGAACATGCAGGTCTGATATAAAGGCAAATCTATACTGACCCATAAATTACAATGCAGGATACTCCATCAGAGCATAGGTTCAAATGAAAAAAAAAAAAAATGTTAACAAACTAAGGGCCTTTTAAACATTTTAAACTTTGTATGACTAAATTTATTAAGGAAGCATTCTCATTTGAAGTGCCAAAAAATGCGTAAATTTTTGATTTTTATTGCGGGAAAAGTAGAAGTCGTAGAAACATGCGGTTAAGAAAATGTTTTTTTTTTTCACTATAGAACATTTTTTTATTTATAAATGACTTTAACGGCAGCCACGGAAAAATACATTAAACGAAATTGATTCAACTCTAACACTTCTGGACGTCTTGTCATCTAAAACAAAATCGAGTAAGGGAATTTTAAACTATACTAAATTCACTGGAGAATGGACTACAACAAAATGGCGCCCTTTTTTTAAAAAGTCTAATTTTCACCATATTTTTCTTTGTTTAATCTGGCATTAAAATTAGTGAAAATAACATTTTTGGAGTTTAAAGATCTGATTAATTTTATCTAGATAGTTCTTCTATTCGAAATGGTTGATCTGTTCGTGCATGCTATAAACAAAAAAGGAGTTTTGAGAAAAATGCGTTTAAAGTTTTCGCAACAATTTCGATTCAGAAAATAGTTTTTTTGTTCATGGAAAGTTCGTGAAACTTGGGTCTCTAAGGTTTTCTTGGATACTAAACACGATTCTGATATTATATTTGTAAAATTAACCTTCACGGATCCAATATGGCGGACTGAGAAAATTTCTATTTTCATTAAATTCAATTTAAAGTTTTCGCGATTTAGTCTGAATTTGAGTTTTGTTTTAAAATTGACTATTGATTAAAACACTACAGTGAAAACTGTTAAAATAGTTTTCACTGTATTGTTTTAATAGTCTTGACTGTAGTTTTTTCAGTCCATTTTCGGGTATACAAGTTAGTACATTTATAAGCTCTTGAAAAGATTCTGCTTACACTTAGTCAGCGATTCCCGGACCATATAAGGCATTCTTCTATTTCGATGAGTTCATCGTCGCTTTTGTATGCAGTCAACACAATTTAAATTCTATTGCTTATTAATAGATATTATAAAGCATTTTTATGATCCTTCTGTACACATTTCTCCATAAATACATTTCAAGTATCATAAACTACTAAATATTTACAACCACGCACTTGCTGTAAACATTTCTGCTGTAGAGGATAAAATTCTATTAATAATGTGCAGCATTAAAAACTTCACTAAATGTACCAAACACTACATGTTTATTATCAATCGCCGAGTTATAAGTTATTAAACTTAATACATCTAATAATTGAATTTATCAGTGAAGAATGTAAAGATGATAACAGTAAAAATCTGAAACTAGGCGAGAATTTACCGTTATTCAATTTAATCTCAGTTTTTATTTATAGAAAAAGGATGTATTCACTTGGTCACAGTTATTTAAATAAATTAAATAAAAAGAATTTGAAAATAATTAATTAATAAATTATTTTCCCTGTGACATTATGACTTATGTTACATAAGTACTTTAACAAATGTCTAATAATAGACATTTGCTGTTGCATAACAATAACATATTCTATAATGCAACAATTTTTGAATCGAAAATATTTAAGGCAAAAAACAAAAAAATAAAATAAAAGTTACATAGTAATATTTTATTCTTTTCTTCACTTTTTTATTTTTATTACTATATGTATACGTAATATAAGGCTATCTGCAGACACATAAGTCATAATGTCACAGTAGCTGAAGGGAAAATAATTTATTAATTAATTATTTTCAAATTCTTTTAACTTAATTTATTCTGTTTTTATTTATTTTATTGGTAGATTTTTAATAATCTATTCATATATATTATTACATTTTTTTATTATTTATAATTGTTTTATAAATTATTACCTTCATTTATTATTATTTGATGACATATTATTTTATTTTTATTCTCGATTTAATTATTTAATTTTGTTTATTTAAATTGTTATAACAAAAACGGCATATGTTACTCATTTAGAAACTTATTTTTGAGATAAATTCCAAATTTCATGTATAAGTACTGAGTATTTTTTTGTGTAATCGTTAAAATACGAAATATCATTACTTCACAGGACCCTTTATTATAAAAGACTTCCGTTTCCACTTTAATAAATAACAGTAAATCCCTCGCTTTTTTTGATTCAATCATTTACTTTAATAATTCTGAAATATCAATCACTGAGTAATAGATATTTTATAATTATAAAATGAAGTTAAAGTTTCATTTATTTCCATATTATTTTATTAATACGTACAATACTATTTAAATATGCTATTTATTCAATAAAATAGGAACCAAAAAATAACCTTTTTGTTGATGTATTTTTTTTTATTAGGACTAACAATTCTCTGCAACAATCAGTGTTATTAACAGCAATTTTGTAAATTATTCCTGTCCACATAGGAAGGTTGCATCCACGCTCACGCACATCATGGATGTTTATAAAGCATTTAGCATTTGCTATATGCATAAATTTGTTTTGAATTGAAAATCAGCTGCTTTAAAAAATAGAATTATTGAATATTTCTTACTTATTTTTTTACAAAAAATAGTATTCCGATCATTTCTTTCCTATGCATAAAATTATTGCAAGTAAGTAATAATAATAATAGTATTTCACAGTATTCACATTTTAAAAACATACATGAAAATATTTGTACATGAAAATATCATGAAAGATGTATTAATATATAGTAAATAGTGGTATATTAAAAAAAAATGCATTTTTATTCTTTTTTTTTTTCAAAGTAGTAATAAAGGTTTCACGCTTCAATAAATATTCAACAGGGAAATTGCATTTTTTATATTTATATGTGCTTTATTTAATTAATAGGGATACATATATAGAATATTTAAAATTTATATATAAATATATATACTCAAAAATCCCAATGTAACATAATGGTGGTGTAGGGGAATTTTTTTTTAATTTTTATTATTTTTTAATCCTTACTGTTTTATTCAAAGATGAACGGAGCTGATATTTCGGTTATCGCGTCAATATCACAAAAACTAGCTTCCCCAAAATTTAAATACTAAAATTCTAAATGGTTCCAGTAAAAACAAGGAAGAAAAAATATATAAATTGCTAGAAAATTATCTCTATAATCAAGCAACCTTGGATTGTATAAAAGTCTTTAAAAATATTACAGAAGTAAATAAAATGGGCAAATTATTTTTGGAAACAAGCGACATGGAATTGTACAACAAACAATATGAAATATTTATAAATATTATTGAAGTACATTTCTATTAAGGTTGCGGTTTAGTGGAAAGAGATAGCTATATAGTAAAATGGAAATAATCCTTTGAAAATAGAGCTATTCTTTTGGATTTCATAATATGAAATTTTTATCTACCAGTATCAGTCTAAATAAAAAATAAATCGTTAATTTTCGTGTATTACGTCAACTTACTAGTTCAAGTTAGAAAAGAAAATTGTAAGATATAATGAAATTAATAGATCATGTCTGCTAAGTTATTTGAATGCAGAATTTAGTGAAATCCTTTAAATTTTCATTGCACAAGTTTTTATTAGCAAAAATTTAATTTAAAATTTGCTATAAATTTGATCAATTTTCGTTGTTTTTCATAATTATTTTTCACAGAAACTAAACACTAAAATAATTTTTAATTTATTTGATGAAATTCATGCTTATTTTAATGTATAATACAATATTGTTCATTGATCACAACAACAATCTAACTCAAATTAGTGATTGCCCATATTTGTATAGCTATCTCTTTCTTCTAAACCGCACCCTTAAGTTGAAAATGAACATAAAAAGTCGTTGATATTCTGTATGGCAAATGTTATGTTTATGTTGTACGTTATTAATTAACTTCACATTCTATTCATTATGGGTGTTCTTCTGTAAAGATAATTTTATCATCACAGCCTAAGCAGCTTTTATAATAGATGTTATACATGAAATGTGAAGATAATTAATAACACACACGTTAAACTTAACATTTTCTCTACGGAATACATTACAAAAGTTGCTTAAACTGTGATGATAAAAAATAATGTAAATTTCTCTTAGAGAATAACCCCCCAACGTTACATTGATTAACGTTTAACGTTAATAAAACGTGGATTTAATTCATTCTCATTATTATTAATCATTTTTAGGATTAAAATTTTAGAATTTGAATAACCGCAACAATTAATTAATTTCATTTCCACCATTACCAATTTTTGTAATTTATTTTACTCGCAGCTTTTCCCGTACAACGCTAATTTAAAATAATAGAAATTATTTAATAACCTTATATAAATAAAGATAAGCCTATCCTTATCTTTATTTCTCTCTGTAATCAATACCTGCCCACATCTGCGGTCATAACCTTTAAATCCGCTTCAATTGCTCTGTTATTTTATTTATCAAAAATCCAATTATTATTTATTCTGTCGCTATGCATTATTTGTTGACCAAAAAGATATTTAATTCGACAGAATTAATCCCTGGCAATGTGTTAATTTAGGGATCGTGGTGGGGAACTGTGGGTTCTATATATAAACGCCGAAATTATTTCCTTGGCCGGCATTCAGTTCCCGTATTTTGTGGTTGACGGTGTTTTTATTTCTACCTGCTAAGTAAACAAATCGCTAGAGCAAGCAAAACGCAAAAAAAACCATGGCTAATAGAAATCCTGCGATTAAGTACACGAAGGTAATTTAGTAAATTCGTATAATTAACGACCATTTTTTTTCTGTGATACAAAAAATATCGCACCATATTTGTACTTCACACTACTTTAATTTTTAATTTACTAGAGTAATTATTTCGTTAATTACAGGTCAATTTATAAACAAGGCCTTTATTCACTTTTCTAAATAAAATAATTAATTAAACTGGCAGAAAGGCTTCCTACCGTTAGCGTAATCGGCTAATTGGGTTTTATTGGATTTCAAATGAATTAATTCGAAATGTTATATATTATTATATAAATATTTTATCAAAACAGTAATAAATATGTTTAACAGGGCAGAAAGACTTTTGGTCGATAGCCCTTACTTAAACAAAGTAAAGTATCATAAGTTGTATATAAGATAATTACATGTAAATTCTTAAGTAATAAATATTTGGATCGTAGAGGCTTTTATCTTGTGGAAATCCATATTCACATGTAAATAAAACACACTGTACTTGTTAATATTCCACAGTTTATTATGATGATAATCACTTATCATCTGCCTGATGAAGCTGCTGTGTAGCGAAACAATTGTTGCAGTGTCAACTCTAATAAACTGTGGAATATTAACAAGTACTGTGTGTTTTATTTACATGTAATAAATATTTCTTAGTAGTATGTTTAATAATAAATAATATTTAATTAAATAAAAAAATTAAAAAGTGAATAAAGATAATCTTGTGAATAAATTGATCTTTAATTAAGGAAATAATTACTGAAGTAAATTAAAAATTAAAATAGTGAGATGTACAAACTAAGGAAAGAAATGTCACTCCTCAATATTGTATATGAACAATATAACATATATATGTATATTTTATTTAAATATAGAACTTAAATCATAACACAAACATTTTAAACAAATTATTTAAACTTAAAAAACGGATTAAGATACTTTTAACTTTGTATAACTGGAATTTATTTAGTGACAATATTTAGTCAGTTATAATATATATTTCAGTTACACAAAGTTAAAAAAGTTTTCATTAATTTAATAACAATCTGTAATGAAATAGAAGACTAATAATTTAATACTTGAACCTATGGAATTAGTTAATTATTATATAACTTGTTAATAACTGAAGAACTTTCTTATACATTGTTTATCAAATGAATAAAACACTTTAAATTTTGTTTGCATAACACAATAATTGTATTTATTGTGACTATTATTTCAACAATTTTAATAACTTATGTCATTATCAAACTAAAAGTTGACAAGTGTAAATTGTTGAAACTATATAGTCACAATAAATACAATTTTTGTGTTATACAAACATAGTTTAAAGTGTTATTAATTTAATTATTATGTAATAAGAGCTTTTAACTGCATATTTATTAGGATTAATTAAAGATTTTTATAAAAAAAGTGAAACAAAAAACGAAATTTTGTAATTTTTATTATTTATTTTCTATATTTTGTTTTTTAAAAAATATTTTATAATAATAACAGAAATTTTCAAATATTTTTTCCCATTTAAAAATATGTTAATTCAAAATTTCAATGATATTTTATATATACAGGGTGACCCATTTTAATTCATCCAGTGGAATATCACGACAAATAAACAATGTACAGAAAATTTTTTGAGTAAAAGTTTAATGATTTTGAGGGGGACATCCGTTGCTGTAAAAAAATGTTCACTGCCATCCCCCAAGGAGCGGCAGAGGTGTGCAATTTTGAAATCTTAAAAGGGAATTCATATTTGTTATTGCATATTCAGATTCTACGTCGAAAATGATAAAAGTTTTATTTGAAGAATATTTTTGAAATCTTTATAGATGGCGCGGTATTCGCTAAGATAAATCCGAACAATTATCGTTCATAGAAATATAAAAAGTGTAAAATATGCATCGCGCAAAAAATGTTTCAGGCAAAAGTTTAATGGTTCCGAGGGAAACATCTGATAATAGAAAAAATAGAAAGAAGGATTTATTCACTTGGTTGCAGTTATTTAAATAAATTAAATAAAAAGACGTCTGATCCTGTAAACAAAATTCTGCCATCCCCCGGGGGGACGGGGGAGGTGGTCAATTTTGAAATCTTAAATAACAACCCAATTTTTTTATTACAGATTCGGATACCACGCCAAAAATTATGTAGATTTTATTTTTTTGTTTATTTAGTCCGATTTTTTTAATCAATGCATATTTATTGAGATCTGGATGAATTAAAATGGGTCACCTTGTATATATCGATTTTAAAACATTTTATAAAAAAGTGAAGTAAGAAATGAATCTTCTTTATGTTTGTTGTTGGTTGTGGAGACTTTAATTATTTAAATAAATATACTTGTCCTTTCTCATACTTATTTTTTATTTCACTAGATATATTTCGGAAACTATGTTTCCATCTTCAGTAGTAGGAGAAAGGACAAGTATTTTTGTTTAAATAAGAAATGAATATTTATTTATATTTTATAACACTTCACATAACTCATCAATAAAACTCAGCTTTTTAATAAAATATTCAACCACCATTCATCTAGCGTATGCCACATGGAATTAGGCAAAAGATGGCGCTTGCGTCGTCTTCCATTTATTATGATTCAAAACTCAGTTTATTTGTATATTTGTTATTTTTTTAACTGAAGTCCAATAAGTTTAGCTTGAAATTATTATAAATTAACTTAATTTACATAAAATATCAATAAAATAAGAATTGCAGTAATTTCAAAAATTATAAATGGAATTAATTGCGTTTAAGTTTGGTTTTTAAAAATATAAAATAAATAAAAATGAAAGGAAATCTTAAAATCGATCTTCTAGATTTGATACTTTTATATGATTATATCATTCGAAAGAAATCTTAAATATTTCTTAACAGAAAAAGAATATTATTCACTGTCAGTATATTTGAACATAACATGGATTATTGTTATTTTCTATTTATTTTGACGCCTTCAATTAGCAATAAGTTAATTGTACTTATTTAAAAATTAATTGTAATTTTATATTGTTTTCTTTTCTTCAAAATTTAATTAAGCTTATTATTATTTTTAATATTTAAACATTTATAGTTTAATTAAATAAAAAACCAAACTTAAAATGTTAACATTTATAGTTGATATTATAATAATAAATATTAATAATCTATTAAAAATCTCACATTTAATGAAACGTTCAGTCACCATTCATCTAGCGTACTCTCGGTCGTCTACCTTGTAGACCCAAATCGTTGACGATGCCACTTGAAATTAGGCAAAAGGTGGCGCTTGCGTCGTCTTTAATTAATTATGATTATTAAAAATCTATATATAAATAAAAATAATACATACAATAAATTGCATTTCTTTAAATCTCCATTAGTTTCGGGTTATTAGCTCATTTTAAATTCTCTTGAGAGAGGGCTAATAACCTGACACTAGATTAATCATTTATTCGTATTTATTATTATGATAAAAAATACGAAAGTTTAAAAATCAGCACAGAAAATGACTAATATCACACACAAACTAGATTTTAAAATTAATATCACAGACTATATAGTCTGATATTAGTCTTAAAAATCGATATACGTATGGAAAATATCATTACTCTGAAATTCTGAATTAAAATATTTTTAAATAGAAAAAAATGAAACTGTCTATTATTGAAATATTTTTCAGAAAAAAATATATATATGAAATTTTGAATTTATATTAATTTTAATATTTTTAAATAGGATCTTCTTTTAAAAATGTCTATTATTATTATGAAATATTTTTCAGAAAATAAAATATGGACAATACATAATAAAAAATACAAAATCAAATGTATAATTTATATTTGTTATTTGGCTATCGATCAGATTTTCCACAAATATTTTTCATTAATTCATTGTAAATTACGCGGTTTGCTGGATTTTGTATA
Organism: Philonthus spinipes; assembly: GCA_963082785.1. Taxonomy (NCBI): domain Eukaryota; kingdom Metazoa; phylum Arthropoda; class Insecta; order Coleoptera; family Staphylinidae; genus Philonthus; species Philonthus spinipes. The sequence goes on along the minus strand of OY720307.1, from coordinate 13,757,317 downwards.
AAAATTACAGATACTAGTAACATTAAATAAAAAAAATATTTAACTTAACGTATAAAAACCGTTATAAAAAATACAGAACAAAAACTTAATTTTGAAAGTAAGATTTAACGAGGATACGACCGAAGGACGTGAGGTTGCTCCTTTTAAAATTGAGAACTGCCTTCTTTGATAAAAAAATACAAATTTTACAAAAACAGGAAGTAGAAAGCGAGAAGAAAATGTGAAAAATATATAATTAAACAAGAAAATTGAGAACTGCCTTCTTTGATAAAAAAAATACAAATTTTACAAAAACAGGGAGTAGAAAGCGAGAAGAAAATGTGAAAAATATATAATTAAACAAGAAAATTGAAAACTGCCTTCTTTGATAAAAAAATACAAATTTTACAAACACAGGGAGTAGAAAGCGAGAAGAAAATGTGAAAAATATGTAATTAAACAAGAAAAGAGAAATATATGACGCGAAGTTTTTTGTGGTCCTTCACTCGAGAATTATCTATCTACCCACGTTAGGCTCAGATTTTAAATTTAACAACAGTTGGGAAATAAACTATTGTTAAATTGTTCTTGAGTTACAAAGGACTCAGTCGTATCCAAAATTAAATAAATACACAAAATGTCGAATAAAAAATCAATGAAATCTACCTATAATTAAATTGAAAACAGCGCAAGGACAATTTATAAACTGCTAATTACTTGTTAGTGGAAATATCCAACCTGGAATGGTAACTCCAAGGCATATGAAATTATGAATGTTTGCAAGAAAAGAAAAAAAAAAAAACGAAATGAATGTTTACAAACCCTCATATTTACATATCTCTTGGAGTACCATTCCAGGTTAGATGTTTCCACCAACAAGTAATTAGCAGTTTAAAAATTTCCCTTGTGTTGTTTTCAATTTCATTTTTCTTTTTACCTCAATCACTTGAGCATATAAATTCTAGTCATTATTACATATATTTACGAATTTAAATAATTCGCAAAAAATGTAAAAGAATTACAATTTCGCATTAACTCTTGAATATTTAATGAGACATGCAACATGTTTTGGAAATAAATGACTCAATTTGTTTGGCATTATTTCGTAACACACATTGAATTGTTATATAAGTTAATTGTAAACGAAAACAACATAACATGAGTTACAAAGGACTCGGTCGTATCCAAAATTAAAGAAATACACGAAATGTTAATAACAATTCAATGAAATCTACCTGTGGATGCTTCGTTTTTTTGCAAATTTTCATATTTTTCATATTTCTTGGAGGACCATTCCAGGTTGGATGTTTCCATTAACAAGTAATTAGCACTTTATAAATTGTCCTTGTGTTGTTTTCAATTTAATTTTTCTTTTTATCTCAATCACTTCAGCATATAAATTCTTGTCATTATTACGTATATTTATGAATTTCAATAATTCGCAAAAATATATAAAAGAATTACATTTTCGCATTAACTGTTGAATATTTAATGCGACATGTAACATGTTTTGGGAATAAATGGCTCAATTTGTTTGGCATTATTTTGTAACATACATTGAATTGTTATATAAGTTAATTGTAAATGAAAACAACATAATTTAATTCAAGGAAATTAAATAAAATTACAATATAACATTTGTGAAATGTTTCAAGTAATACAATTTGAATAATTCGTGGTTCGAGCTTTTATTGGTTAAACTCCAGAATAGTGATCGATTATTTAAAGAATCGATTTATCTACAAAAATTAAAAAAAAAACTAATTTGAATACATCTTAATCAGTCACAGAAGTAATAATTATAATAATTAATTTAAGTGTTGAATTATAAATCTTATACAAACGATAAAATCAACATTTAATTATAGAAAATAATCGATTATTTCATATTCGATTATTGAAATAATCGATTTTTCCTATTACTACTCCATAATATCATCAGGCAAATGATTAATTACCTTATAAACTTATAAAACTCTTTTAACTTTATACATCTGAAATTTTATTTAGTGACTATTGTTTGGATAATAAAGCACGCGCTAATCCGGACATCCCCATAATTAACCCAATCTCTACCCCTATTTTTAAAGCAAATGATGTATATATTCTACGAAAAAATGTTTTTAAGTTACTTTTAGTTTGATAAGGACACGCAAATATTGTTGAAAATATAGTCACTAAATAAAATTTCAGTCGTATAAAAAAATGTTAAAAGTGTTTTAATAATTTATAATAGACCATGTACAAACAAGTGGAAGCCTTAACAATTAACAAGTTGATTAATCATCTGTCTGATTATGCCACTGTGTTTGCGAAACAATTGTAGCATTGTCTCTGTAGTAAATTGTGTGAAACTTTAAAAAACATTGTTTTATTTACAAACAGTGTAATACAATTTGATATAAATTGATAATTTGTCAATAAAAACATTTTTAAAAAATATTATTTTTAATAAAAATTAAATAGGAAAAGAATTTTTAAAATAATAAAGCAGCTAAAGAGAAAATAATTAATTAATTTTTATTAATTACTTGTAAATAAACTCCTTTGGTTTGAGAATGACTACTAGATAGCCGAAACTAGTCACATAATTAAGTGTTAAATACAGTGGTTAAACAAAGTTTAAAAAGTGTTTTATTAAGATGTACCACAAAGTTAACGCCTACAACACAAAACATATTATTATTTTCAAAATTATTTTCGTATTTAATTATTTTAAATAACCGTAACGAAGAGAATAAATATCTTTTCTTTTGATTATTTTTCCTTAGCTACTGAATATTCGACATAATATACTTTTTACTTTTTATTACATTACATTAAATTTATTTCTAGAGAAAATTTCTCAATGTGCAATGATTTTATATATATATATATATATATATAATCTAAAATCCCCATCTACCATAATGGTGGTGTAGGGGTGGCAATGATTTTATAGGAAATTAAATTGTATGCATTCTCTGAACACATTAAATAATAATAATAGATAAGAGTTTTATATATAACATATTTATTTCTGCAGACAATTCTATACAAAGTAAATTAACAATAGTATTCTCATAATATATTTAATGAAATGTTCAGCCACCATTCATCTAACGTAACTAGTGATGGCCATTACGGTTTTTTGAATCTCATCAGGCTAGTGTGTTCCATGTGCAATGCCTTGATGATGGTGCTTGCGTCGTCTTTAAGGGTGCGGTTTAGAAGAAAGAGATAGCTATACAAATATGGGCATCACTAATTTGAGTTAGATTGTTGTTGTGATCAATGAACAATATTGTATTATACATTACAATAATCTTAATATAAGCAGGAATTTCATCAGATAAATTAAAAATTATTTTAATGTTTAGTTTCTGTGAAAAATAATTATGAAAAACAATGAAAATTGATCAAATTTATAGCAAATTTTAAATTAAATTTTTGCTAATAAAAACTTGTGCAATGAAAATTTAAAGGATTTAACTAAATTCTGCATTCAAATAACTTAGCAGACATGACCTATTAATTTCATTATATCTAACAATTTTCTTTTCTAACTTAAACTAGTAAATTGACGTAATACACGAAAATTAACGATTTATTTTTTATTTCGACTGATACTTTATACTTGGTAGATAAAAAATGTAAATACACATTCATATTATGAAATCCAAAAGAATAGCTCTATTTTCAAACGATTATTTCCGTTTTACTATATAGCTATCTCTTTCCACTAAACCGCAACCTTAATGTATTATGATTCATATTATATTATACGTTGTCTTTACAAAACTGCTATCGACCGTTGGCCTTTCTGCCTAAATAGTATTATTTATTTAGTTTTTTTATTTATTTACGTTTTTTCTTTATTAATTTTATTTTATGCAATTGAATTTTAATTGAAAACATATTAGCTGTGAAACAATTAAAACAAAACTTGCGTGCATAGAAATCGGCCCTCTGTAAACTTTTGACTTTAATTTTTTTAGAAACTATTTATCAGATAAAAAATATGTAGCTTGAAAGACAATTTAATATGCTTTAAAATTTATCAAGCACTCTTGATTTAATTGTGTAGCAACCGGTAAAAATGAAACGGTATTTATGTAGTGATTATAACGAGAATAACAAACTTGTATTACCTTTGCAATTGTAATTTGGATAATATTCGTTTTTGACAATTTTTTTTCTGATTTCATTTTTTTGTGATTTAATTTTCTTTAAGTGAAGAAATTCTTATGAATTAAAATATTTTCGTTTATCTATTAATCAACATTGAATTTGTTGATTGCCTTTGCAATTGACAATATTTGTTTTTCATAATTTTTTGTTATTCATTTTCGTTTGTGATTTAATTTTCTTTAAATAGTTGTAATACATGAAGAAATTCTTATGATTTAAAACATTTTCGTTTAGCTATTCATCAACAATGAATTTGTTGATTCCGCCAGTGGGAAAACTTTTCCAACAATCAACCCGGCGACTGAAAAGAAAATCATTGATGTCTCAGAGGCCGACAAAGCTGATGTGGAAATTGCTGTGAAAGCCGCTCAAAAAGCTTTCGCTAGGGGTTCAGAATGGAGGAACATGGATGCTTCAGCCAAAGGAAAATTGTTATACAAAGTAGGTATTAATGAAAAAAAAAAGAAAAAAATAATAATCATGATTTGTGTGATTCTTCACAATGTAAAAAAATGTTAGAATTATTAATTGGAACTTGTAATAAATGACTTGAATATTTTCATACAGTATTTAAATTATATTAAATATGTCTCATACATTCGAGGCTATTCTGTAAGATAAATGTTAATTTTAACATGTACGTTATAAATTAAATTCACATTCTATGTATACATATGTATTTAAAAAAGCTGCTTCGACTGTGATGATAAATTAACGTACACGTTAAACTCAACATTTCTCTTACAGAATAGCATCAATTAAAGTTTAATTTAATCAATTCGTAATGTAGTACTATTCCAACATTTATTTAAAAAATACCTTTATTGGCATTCATCCACTAATTATAAGAGCATTTAAACTAAATTAATTATTTTTCTCTCCTTCTTCTCGTTTATTAGTTAGCCGATTTAGTAGAAAGGGACATGGCTGATTTAGCTTCACTTGAATCTCTCGACAATGGAAAACCGTACGATGATTCCATTTTCGACATACAATGTGCCATTGATACATTCAGATATTACGCTGGATGGGCTGATAAAATCCACGGAAATACAATTCCTTCTGGTGAGTTTATAGATTTAAAAATAATAAATTCTGAAATAGTATGTCATATTATTATTTGCACAAATGTATCTTGAACGATAAAATAATTCTTATGATAATAGAAAAAAGGATTCATTCACTTGGTCAAGGCTATTTAAAATACATTAAATAAAAATAATTTGAAAATAATTAATTAATCATTATCAGTTTTGGTACTGTGATATATAGGTATTGACCCGAGCAGTAGTTGCTTCGTTGTTTTTGTGTATATTTGTTTTAAAGTACTTAAGTAAGTAAAAAAATACAGCAACTAAAGAGAAAATTAAAAAATAAGTAAAAAATTACAGTAACTAAAGAGAAAATTAAATTAAATTGATATTCATTTTAAATATTATATTTACGTCTATCAATTGTAGAAATTTTAATGTACAACATTGAGGTATAATTCAAATTAATTGAAATTTCTAAAATTAATAGATATACAATGATTGATTCATAATTATTTTCAAATTGCTTTTATTTAATTTAATTCTTATTAAATTATAAATCGATAAACTTAACCAATTTAGAGATAATGAAAGCTAAACAACAGACAATTGTAAATGAAAATAACACAAATTAATTCTAGGGAATTTGATTGAATTATAATGCAATATTTTTGGAATATTTCAAGTAACACAATTTGATGTAAAATAATATATATATATATATATATATATATATATATATATATATAAACATCTTTATTCAGACATTACATAAACTTATACATACATTTATATTTACTTAACAAAAATAAATATTTTGTTAGTCTGTCCGAGCTATCGATCTGGGGTCTTTCTGTCCATAAAATAGTATATTAATTCAAACATTTCCAAAATTTGATTATTTTTCTTAGTTACTAAACTTAATTTACATACGTACTAAAATAGTTAATGATTGAAAAACTCTCATCATGCATTGCATTTATTCATTATTATCATTATCATTTTTCTGAACATTTTAAATAATTAATTTATGAAGGGTTAGATTGGGAACTTTTGACCTTACAGTTTTTTTTACTTCCTGTTTTATAATTTTTTCGGAACATTTTAAAAAAATAATTCATGAAGGGTTAGACCGGGGAGTTTAGAACTTATAGTTTATTTTTTTACATGCCGTTTTATTTTCAAAAATTTCAGATGGAAATTTCCTGACAATGACCAGAAAAGAACCAATTGGTGTTGTTGGGCAAATCACCCCCTGGAATTACCCCATTTTGATGCTGGCATGGAAGTGGGGTCCAGCTTTGGCTACCGGTTGCACACTTGTCTTAAAACCAGCAGAACAAACTCCTTTAACCGCTCTGGTATTGGCTGCTCTGTCGAAAGAAGCAGGCTTCCCAGCTGGTGTGATCAATGTTCTGCCGGGATACGGACCGACTGCTGGTGCAGCCCTTGCGCAACACCCAGATGTTAACAAAATTGCTTTTACTGGATCAACAGAGGTAATTAAAGGAAAAAAAAACATTGTTTCATTTTATCTTAGAATTGTTGATTTCTGCGCTTTTAGACCATGGTCTGTTGGATTAAACTAAAGTTTTGGAGTTTAATATTCGATTAAACTTAAACAGACCACGGTCTAATAGCAGGGAAATCGCCAATTCTAATCACACTAGTTGTGAAAGCCTACATAGTTTAGTATATTATTATGATACACTTTAAAATAAAGATTATTGTTATTAATTTAATAAAATGTCAAACCCTCATTTATCTAGCATATGGATAACTAGTGATGGCCATTTCGGTGTTGTTTGCGTCGTCTGCCATTTATTGTTATTAATAATGAAACTAATAAGTTTTTAAGATTTTTTTTTAATATTCCGGAAATTTTAATGTAAAAGCATTTCTATTGTGGAAGTAATAATATGTATACATAATATTTATTGACAAACGTAATACAATATCTTTACATAACATAAATTATTACAATTTATAGTCTGCTAATTGGCTATCGACCAATGGTCTTTCCGCCGAAATAATAATAAAAAGGAAAAAATCACTAAACAAAATTTTTGGGAATTTTCAGGTAGGACATTTGATAATGCAATACTCAGCGAACACAAATTTAAAGAAAGTTGGCCTGGAATTAGGAGGAAAAAGTCCACTTGTTATTTTCAACGACGCTAATTGTAAGTAGTCTCTATATTAATGAATTAAAAAAAAAGATTTAAATTATTTCTTTCTTTTTTTAAGTGGACGAAGCTGCTGAAATAGCCCACAATGCAATTTTCGCAAATCACGGCCAGAATTGTTGTGCCGGCTCCAGGACTTTCGTGCAATCCGGCATTTACGATAAATTCGTTGAGAAAGCCACAGCTCTGGCGAAAGCTCGCAAAGTCGGAGATCCCTTCACCCAGGGAATTCAACAGGGACCACAAGTCGACAAAGAGATGTTCGAAAAGGTCTTGAGGCTGATAGAGTCCGGCAAGAAACAGGGCGCCACTTGTAATACGGGAGGAAAGCGTTTCGGGACGGAAGGATATTTCGTCGAGCCGACAGTTTTCTCAAACGTTACAGATGACATGTCTATTGCCAAAGAAGAAGTAAGTTGATTATCAAAAAAAAAAAAAACTAAATTAACGCTTATTCAAAATAATTTTATATTGAATTTCTTTGCAATTGCTGCAATCAATTTCTAATTTATTTAGATTTTCGGCCCAGTACAATCAATCCTAAAATTCGAAACAATCGATGAGGTAATCGAAAGAGCTAACAACACGAGCTATGGCTTAGCGGCTGGATGTGTCACTCAAAACTTGGACAATGCTTTGACTTTTGCTCAAGCTGTTCAAGCAGGATCTGTCTGGTAAGAAAAAATAAATGTAATGAATATTGCCAAATTAATGGATTAAATAAATTTAAAATACTAACATATAATATTTAAATACAATAAAACACTTTTAATCCTGATTGTATAACATACTATCGTATTATACAAATAAACTTAAAATTTTAAATTCTCTTGAAAATGGGCTGATAACCCGAAACTAGTTGAGAATTTAAAGTTATTCAATCTAATCTGTGTTCTATTGGTTGATTTTTAATAATTTATTCATATTTATTTCATAAAAGTGTTTTATTTATTGTATTATATTAACATATATAAAGAAGTAGAAGCCTCCACCATTCATATAATAGTTAATTTATATTTATAAAAATTTCGCGATCTGCTCAATTTAAGTTTGCTGCAAAATGTTATAATAATAAATAGAGATGGGCAAAGTCGATCTTTTCGATTTTTTTTGTTACTGTAAATTTATGTTATCTACTATAAGTAACAATTTCCTATTTATTAAAAAATATCAATCTATTGTTACTAATTGACTTTATTTATTTAAAATGCTCATTTACTCAATTGCTAAGTTTACTCGATTTTGCCCATAAGTAATAATAAATACTAATATATTTTTTTATTTATTTAGTCTTATATAACATCGTTATATGTGCCTCTCTACTTCTCAATGCGAGGTGATGAATATTATATTAAAGTTACAGATTTGGATCAACAAAATATTATGTTTGTTTCAATATATTTTCATTTTATTTATTAATTTGTTACATTTATTTGTTTAAAAGGGTGAATTGCTACGATGCCGTAGTACCTCAAGCTCCATTTGGTGGATATAAACAGTCAGGAACTGGAAGAGAATTGTAAGTTTTTCCATACCTTCATTTTCAATTAATAATTTTAATTTCCTCTTTTTATTCCAGGGGAGAGGATTCCTTGAAAGAGTATTTGGAAGTCAAGACTATTTCCATAAAAGTGCCAACCAAGAATTAACTTATATAATTAAATTTCAGATTGTTATTATAAAATACTATTAAAGATTTAAATAAACTTACATATATTACTATCCTTTTCTTTTGTTTTTGTTCTCGTAATACAATATTTAAATATTACATTCACATTTCATCATGGAATCAATATTTTTCGATTTACTTCACAATTGAACAAATTTATGTTTTTCTTTAATTTATAGCATTTCTCATTTCTTTCTAAAATTATTAAATAATAAACTCTAGCATTAATTAAAATTACTAGTTATTTTAAAATCACTTTTTTTTAATCTGTAATGTATTTACAAATTAAAAATTATAAACGCATTTATAAAAGTTACAAATTTTTATGTTTAAAAATATAGATTCATGTAATTTTAAAATTGTAGATTTCTATCATGATAAAATTGTTACTAAAATTAAGGGCATTTATAAATTTATTGTTTGTTTAACGGGAAAATCAATAGTTCTTGTTTACTTAGTCAAATGTAATTCAACGTCACTACTAAAGTTTTGCGCTCCTTCTATCTCTTTCATGTTCCATATTGTAGAACCTATTACTGTAGGAACTATAAGGCCAGAATCGTCAATAACTGTAAGAAGTTCAACGCTGATTTTGGTAATATTAGCCGCGCTTGTCTGAGGAAGTTACTTCGTCACGGCAGTCAACATTAAATCTTAACTTTTGTTAGTGTTTCTTATGTAAATTGTGTTCCTTTTTTATTTATTATTTGTAATTTACTTCTAGTTTAGTTATACTAACTAGCCATAAGATGGATCTGTATTGTATAGTTGTAATTGGACTTCCGTAAATAAATAAATAAAACCATAGGCATTTTTAGATTTATTTAGATTACAGAAAACATATTTTCGTTGATTTTATTAAAGTTACAGTTTTCTTTAATTTCATTAAAATTACAGTGGCCTTTATAAAAATAACAGAATACTATAAATTTATTAAAATTATAGTTTTCTTTAATTTAATAAAATTACAGCGGCCTTTACAGAAATTATAGATTTCTATAGATTTTTAATTTTATCAATATTACAGGATTCTGCAATTGCAACAATTTTATAATTATAGTTTCCTATACCCATGCAATATCTATTATCTCTTGAATTGTTGATTTTTACAGGGGGGTGTCCATAGAAAACCTAAATAGAAGAGCAACTCCCCTCCAAAACGGACACTTATAACTATTGTTTACATTATCACATTTTGATACCAACCTACAAACATTGAAAGATTACCTTGTAAGCAGTTCTACCAACATCGAAATATTTTAATCTTGTATTGTATTGTAATCTTTCAATGTTTGTAGGTTGGTATCAAAATGTGATAATGTAAACAATAGTTATAAGTGTCCGTTTTGGAGGGGAGTTGCTCTTCTATTTAGGTTTTCTATGATTTTTATTCAATCTTGACAACTTGCTTGTCAAAATCAGGATTAATAATTAAAGTGGTGGATTAAAGAAAAACCTCAATACAATGTTAATTTCAAGGGGCGTGAATATTGTTAGGGGTTTTAAATTGTTGCAGAGGAATTCCGCTGTGACGAACACCGTTCGCAAAGGACACGAGTAAGTGAGGTTATGTTATGTAATTTTTGATTTCGTTTATTCTTTAATTGATAGTTGTATTTATATTTTATTGAGTATACTAATGTGTTTTTAAACCAATTTTAGATGGAATTATCGCGTAGGTCCAGCGCCAGCACCGAAGGAAGTAAAATTGTTTGCCGAGTTTGTAGCTGGAGTCGCTTGGTGGTGGGTGCTCTGGCATTTATTCACTGAACCAGGACATGTTTTTGTACGTAACTATAGATATATGTAATTTATGAGTGTGACTGGTAAATGGTAAAAATAATCATAGGTTTTATGTGTATCGTTCACATTAGCCCAGGAAGGGGCTATACATACTATCTGCAAATGATCTGTTTCTGTTCTCTTCCCCGTGCGATTGTGAATTGGCCCTTATTCAATCATTAGACAATGCTGGTTATTTGCTGATAAATAGTAGAGAAAGGTGTAACAAATATTTAATTTTATAATGCACAACTTCACATATTCCACCTCAAGAAGAATTTGAGTATGTTTATTTTCTCAAGATTCTAATTATTACTAGTTATTTTATTGTTTTTTGCCTTACATTTTCCCATACAATTTAAATTTTTAGAATATTTTTGTAGTCATTTGTGAGAGAGTTACTGAAATATTACAGAATTTAGGCGTTTTCTTTAACATAAAAATAATTGTTTATTTTAAGGGAATTTATCAGGCAGACGAATTTGTTTCGCTTATAACATGAATCCTACAATAAAATTTTATAAAATAAAATTTATTTAGGTTTTCAACATCTACAACAAACATTTTTCTATACAGATAAAACAAAACAATATAACATAATTACAATACATGTAGGTGTTAGTCTGTCTGAGCCATCAATCAAAGGTCGTTTTGGTCTATTTTTTTATCATTTCATTAAATTGTTTTGGAATTGATTATTTTGTTGGACAATAGAGTATATTAGGAATTGTTGAGTAAGTTAAGTGAAACTTTTTCAACAATTCCTAATATTACTAAAAAGTTTTGCCAAGGGACTCAAATTGAAAATAAATAAAGTTATCATAATATCATTATTATTAAAATATTGTTTTAATTTTCAGGGCGAGTTTGAATATCCTGATGCCTCAAAATGGACAGATGAAGAGCTTGGAATTCCTGCCGATGATTAACTTATTTTATAAACATTGTGTAGTAGTTAAAATTGTTGTGAATATATTTAAGGTATAAGGAAAGTGTTTCTTTAAAAATTTCACTGAAAAAATATTTTAATTATGTGATTCATTAATGCCTTTGGAAAGAAGGTTAATGGTATTGATTAATTTTCTTTACAGATTTCCATTTGATCTCCCAAATTTCAAAGAAAATATGTAATAGTAATAAATATGAATAAATCATTAAAAATAAATAAATTTCAAATAAAACAAAAATAAGAACATTTAAAAACTCATATTAAAATTATTCAATTTAATGTGTCGATTTTTTAATACTTTATTCATATTTATTGTTGCAATATGTACCATATAATCAAGAATGTATCTCCTTTAGAGTGATTTGATTTTTTTCTTTATTTTAAATTTTGTTGGCAATAGTGAATAGAAACAAATAAAACGTCACATGTGTCATTATTTATCAAATGAAATTCTTCAATTTGTTACAATAACATAACCTATTGCAGGCAGTTACTTTTACTGCCAACATTATTTTTCTTAATAAAAAAAATCAAAGAACTCTATAGGAGAAAACTTCTTGATCATATGGTATTACCAATTTTTAGATATTAGAAATGTTAATTAAAATGTATGTCCTACATCCTGAAAGCTATGTGCTCTTTACTTACCCCATATAATATGAAAGTTATTGGTTTTAAGTGTAAGAGTAAACAACTGCATAATAACATTTTGTTGTAAATCTCTTAGCATTCTCACAATTTTGAAAAAAAAAATAATAGTATTTATTTTAAATTGCAATAAAAGTGAGATTGCTAAATTGCATCAAAATTTGGATGCAATTAGCTTTTGATTTATTTTGCTAACATAGAGAATTGTTAAATTGATTATACAATCAATCAATTTAACAATTTTAGTAATCTGGAAGAAGATGCACAACATCTACTCATTTTCTATGGTACACAAACCCTGTACTGTCAGTTGTGTGTCGAAATCTGTTATAAGTAATAAAAAGATTTCTGCTTTATAATAGCGGGGCATCATGAACGACATGAAATATGGCCGCGCTATTTTAAAGCAGAAATCTGTTTATTGGTTATAACAAATTTCTACTCGTGTGTGCAGTACATCATTGTGTATCAGAAAATGAGATTTGTATTTCCATTTATTTCATTTTACTTTCATACACGACAAAGAGTAACAATAACGCTATGAAATTTTTGTCTCGAAATAAATATAAAATTATCCTACTTTCAAACAGACATTCTAACAAAAAAATCTTACGTTCTTAAATAAAAACATTTACAAAAAATCTGTATGGCTATACTCAAATTACATTTAAGAGGTAAAACAAAACAAAGTAAACCTTTGTTTTATTTTACTTTCATAATAAAGGTCCAGCAAATTCTGTATTGTATTCATAAAATAATTATTTCATTAACGTTTATACTCGTAAAGCGGTTATTCCAGAAGCGTTATTAATTACATATGTATTAACCACAAATTGAGATTAATCTGCCGTTATTAAAATGCAAAGTGATATAACGCTCACGTTTTCGTTGTACTGATAAAACGTACATTCGAAACCGCAGGTGCATAAATCTTGGTGAATCCCTTTTGAAAATAGGTTTTTTCGCGTTACTCATTATTTACTATTTGCATTTGTAATTGTTGTAGATTATATTTCATTATATATATGATACATTAAATTTCCCTGAACTAATGGAAATTATACGACTGGGCAATTAGCACAATTAGTATTGTTGTTGGGGTTACAAATTTCCAGAATTAAGTATTTTTGCAATTTATGTTTGTTTTGTAAATGTATGATTGTTTAAGATATTTTTTATAGTATTGGCTAATGTATTTAAAAATCATCCTTAACTGAATTGCAATGAAAACACTTACGGTTGCGTATCAATAATATATTGCATAATGTAACAGCAAGTGTCCATTATGTAATCTAATATCTGACGGGGTACTTACCCGAGAAGTTGTTTTAGTGTGCATTTGTTTTAAAATATTTACGTAACGTAATTCAAAATGTTACAGTAGCAAAAAAATAATTTATTAATAATTTTCAAATTCTTTTTATTTATTTTAATAACTGTCAACAATTTAATGAATACTCTTTTCTATTGAACTTAAAATTATTTGAAATAATACAATTTACCTCAAAATTGTTTCATTTTAGTTCAAATCTATTCAATTCAAATAAATGTGTACAGCTACTTTTAATAATATTAATATTTATTAATATTAAGAGATTCCCCATTGAAAATGAAATGAATTATTGAACAAGAATTTGTTTTTCTTACGGTAAAGATTTAATAGCTTATTTTCAGAAATGTTATCCAATGCCAAAGTTTACATTAATCAAATTGTCGTAAATGTTTGTTTGGAAGAATAAAATGAATCATCGCGGTTTGTACTTTTTTCGCGAGGTATTTCCTATCCTGACGGGAATCATCTTCAATACTTTACTCTCAAATTACGGAACAGGTTTAGTGGATTTATACCTGACGTAATTGCGAGAGTTCTCAATTCGCTCCAGGCGGATTTTATTCAATCCACAAAAAAAAATCAGAATTACTAAAACAAATATTTCGATGAGTGGAAATAATTATTATTGTCGAAAGTTGAATAAGATAATTCCATATTTACATAAGATTTTCTGCAACAAAAAATACGATTCATCGTCAATGCACAATATTAAATAAAAAACATGTTTAACATTAATTTGATTGTTGAGACTTACTTGGTGAAATTATTTATTAACGCTTTAGTAATAATAAATAAACAGTGAAATCTTAATTAAATATTTTACTTAGTTAAGATTTGACTGTTAATTGATTGACACTGTGACAATTGTTTTACCACGCAGTGGCTTTATAAATAGTGAAATCTTAACTAAGTGTTTTAATTACTAAAGTGTTTTTAACTTTATATGAATTTCAATGTACAACATTCAGATATAATTTAAATTAATTAAATATCAGTGTAGTTGGTAAAGCACTTGGCTAGAAATTGAGGGACATGGGTTCAAAACCCATTCGAGATGTTTCTTTTCCACTTATATTTAATTAATTTAAATTATATTTCAATGTTATTAAAATTTCTTCAATTAATAGATATAAATATAATTTGAAAGGGAATATCAATTTAATTAATTTAGATAAATTAGCAAAACTATTAATTAGCTGAGAATTTAGGCATACAATTTTTGTGTCAATGTTATATAAAAGAAACTTGTTTGAAAAGACAATCGTATCAATTTTGTATCTTCTCAAACATATTCCTTGAATAATATTTTTACTTATGACTTGGTGATATATTTTTAACTAAAAATGTTTAAAGTATAAATTAAAACACTTGGTTTGGCTCACTTTTGTGTATAATGGGAAAACTAACACTTGGTGAAACAAACCAAGTGTTTTAATTTATTCTTTAAATATTATTAGTTCTCAGACACATTTGAGATATATCAGGGACCGGATTCCGAATGAGCGGATGCCATCTATTACGATTAAAAACGAAATTTTTAAAAGATAAAGCGATTCCAAACTACGGCTGGTAGAGAGAGACCTTCGAGTCGTCGTCGTAATAGCACCTCAATCGGAATCCCCTTGGTGCAACAATATTGTATGGATTAGAGCACATTTATAATATGACAGAACGATACTCAATACTAGCTGCATCATCTCTTAAGCTAATTTTTGGCGCGCGTACTAAATTCTAGTTACACAAGCACAAAAGTGTATGATCGCTCACCAAAAATTAGTGACACGATTATTTTACTTAGATTGATAACTCTTATAGAAAGATTTGTTTTGTTTAGCGTGCACCGGAAACCTCAAGCGTCACTACTGTGAAATCGAGCAGCTTAATGCTTAATGGTTGAAAATATCGTAATAATTTAAATTATTGTTTCAATAATGTTTTATACTCTGCTAATATGTTTCTGGTATTTTGCATCCACAAGGCACAACTCCTGTAGATATTTAATGAAATATTTAGCCACCATTCATCTAGTGATGGCCATTTCGGTTTTTCGAACCTCATCGGACTAGTGTGTTCCATGTGCAGTGCCTTGATAAAGGCGGCTGAATGGAAATTGTGTTGTAGTTATATACCCGATCATGTTAAATTAAAGACGACGCAAGCGCCATCTTTTGCTCAATTCCAAGTGGCACCGTCAACGATTTGGGTCTACAAGGTAGACGATCGAGAGCCATTGTTTCGTCCACTAAAGGAATTTCGTTTCCTGTTCGCATAAACAGGACAAGTTCGCCTTCCTTTAGTGGACGAAACAATGATTTTCGGTCGTCTACCTTATAGACCCAAATCATTGACGATGCCACTTGAAACTAGGCAAAAGATGGCGCTTGCGTCGTCTTTAATTTATTATGATTCCTATAGATATATTTATTCAAAGTTTTGTTTAGCGTGTTCTGGAAACCACAAGCGTCGCTAGTGTCGACTTGAGTAGCGTAATGTTTGGAAGGGGTGAAATCTCGCGTTTTAATATTTCAAATGTTTCATATTTTGCCTCAATATTGTTTAATATCAAGTTACAAAATATAATTTGATATTATGATAGTGAAACATTTACAGCGATATTTTCGAAATGTAAGGCAGGATTATCTCGAAAACTTAAAACAAATGTCCTATATTATTGTAATTTCAATGAAACACACAAACAGGTTAGCAATAATCATATAATTTCATAACAAATATATTTCTTGCAAGAAAATGCTACTTATAAATGTGTTTCATATAATTAAACATTTTTCTCACTGTTACTCTTTTGTTCGTATGAATATCTTAAAGTAAATATTTTTGAATTATTTTGTATATAAATGAGTTAAATATACTTTAAAGATGTATTTTAATAAACAAATACCAGGCGGAAAGACCATTAGTCCAATTGACTTTTACAATATACTTTGTAATATTTTATGTTATAAGTAGATATTGTATTACGTTTGTCAATAAAATTATGTTTGTATAAACAAGTACAGCAAAATATCACGATTTTTTTGTAATTGAGGAAAATACAAAATCAACTGACGCTTTGCTATATTTGTTTCCGAGAAATATTATTTGTTGTTGAAATATATGATTATAGCTTACCTGCTTGTACAATCCTACAAATTTTAAATATGCACATTTACTTGGACATTTTATAACATTATTTTCTACACATTTTATGAATACATTACAAAATAAATCATGACAAAAATTAAGATTACACATGTAAAATGGCAGGAACATGTTTATGCGTGCTTGTTTTTGGGTAATTTAGAAAAAGAGCTATCCAAGTGGTTTCCGGGGCACAATACCAAACTTTGAACGGACAAACCATATGGACCTTTCAAAGTATGTTACGATACTGTTAGCATCGTGTTGCCCTATTATAAATGCGGCCGTAGGTTTGACCTTATTCGAATAAATGTGTACTTTTTAGACTTTCTGTACTGAAAGCAATGAACACTATATGTTTGACGCCACAAACTTGTATTTAGATTATTTTAGCATAGAACAAACGAAGAGAACAACAAGAATTTGCAAGGATAGAGATGTTCCAACGTTTCTGGAATAGCCTTTCGAAAAAAAAAAATGGTTGTTAATATAATAACAACAAAATTACTGTAACTAAGTACCAATAACAAAATTAATTATACAGGGTCGCTACAAAGTATGGAAACACGGCGGCTCTCACGTGAAAACGGATAAAATATAACCACCAAAATTGGGATTTCTAAATGGGATATTTTCTGGAACAATTTGGTGTGAAAAAATCAAAAATGATTCTCAGAATTTTCACATACGGACGCCAGCTTGAATTTTTTTAAATGGAATTCGATTTTTTTTATTTTACAACTTTTATAGACCTTATAATTCTGATTACAACCATATACCTTTTTTTTACAAATACTTGTCTTTTCATCGATAAACCGGACTTTGAAAAGTATGGAAACAGCGAAATATTTTGAGAACGGTTTGTCGGAATGTCCTGAAATTTTGCAAAGGTTTAGAGTACGAGCCGTGTTTCCATACTTTGTAGCGACCCTGTATATTGTATTCATTTTAATTAAGCATAGAACAAAAGAACAGTTTGGACGTTACTGGAATAGCCCTTCGGGAGAAAAGATAATATAAATAATAATAAATAGTCTTTTTTATCGCCGAATTCAAAAGTGTGTATACTTAAGTTTGTTTCCTAAAACGTTTCATATTGATTGGATACAGATTGTCGAAGTTATGCGAGTTTATGCAAAGTGACTCTAAACCATACTGAACACATCTCAAATCGTCAAACTTGATTATCTCAAAACCACATTTCAATGTTGGTGACGGCGATAATTGTCTTGTATTCTAAACTATCTTTTCTAGTCGTTGAATTTCGTCTTTTATTTATATTCGATTTTTTACAGCCGATCAAAGACGAATTTTAGACCCGAAAAACACTCTTACTCATGAGACCTCCATTTCGTCAAATTTTTGATTCTAAAAATTGAACGATCAACGACAGGATTTACTCATTCTTAATGCAACGCATTTGGAATTTTTGATAGATGATTTTTGCATCTTCAAGAGCTGTCATCGCAAAATACCTTATTAAAAAGGTCTGCATTACGGGCCTTCAGACCCTTCGGAGAAGCAAAAAAAAATCGAAATTGACGACAAATGTTTGCAGAATAAATTGGTGTAATTGGATTCTTGTTTCATTTTTGAGAAAAAAAAATCCCGAATTTTCGTTTTGTTTTCGTATCACCCATTAATATAATATATACAGGGTGGCGCAAGATTCCGATGAAGTCCAATATCTCAGTTATTTAGAAATTTACAAAAAGAAATTACTGACATAATTTGTAGGTACTGTAAAACTTCACATTTTAAAATTGGTTTCATATATACAGGGTGTCCAATAATCACGTGACGTATCAAACATATGATTTTTTAAATGGAATGCTATATTTTTAATGTCGATTTTAGATTCTACGCTTAAAATTAATCATTTTTGACATAAGGTTTATTAGGTCAGTTTTTAATATTTTAAAAGTTATAAACAATTTATGGTTGAAATCAATGGAAGATTGGGGCCTTATTTTTCAAAAATGAAAAACGATGTAAACTTTCTGTTAAAGCAATTTAATTGAAAAAATGCTTAATAATGTAAGGAATAATCGTTTGTTACCATAAAGCAAATGTTGTGTACAGGGTGAAACAATACGCAAAATGTTTTTTTTTTCTTTTTTCACTTAAATGGAACACCCTATATTTTTTACACTATTTCGATAGAAAATTGACTGTTCTTTAATTTTTGTATAATAAACTATACCCCTATCTATTACCATTTTTAACAATTACAATTCAAAGTACAAAATTGTAAGTTTCGCTTATAATCTATAATTTAAGTACGCTATAATTAAAACAAATGCAATTCATAATCGTTTTCTGGTATTTAATAACATACTCCCTAACCTAAAATGATATTCAAATGACAATCGATATTTAAAGGCGCATGCAAAATATAAAGAAAATAGTTGCTCAACGATTATTTAGCGAGTTATAATGGTTATTGGGACATATTTTTTAAGAAAAAAAAGTAAAATGTTTGAATGCTATTGAATTAAAAAAAAAATGTGAATGTGTGAAATAAATACATAAAAATGTTAACAAAATATAATGATATAAATATTTTATTATTTCACTTAGTATCTATTTTCGGTTTTTCAGTCAACATGAATTGTTTAAATAAATCAATTTAAGAAGCAGATAGGAATATTTTAAATATTTTTCGAATAATAACCAAAAAATATAGTTGTTGTTGTTAGTTTTTAACAATTAAATTAATCATTTATTGAAGAAGTATGTTTAACTGCACCAGTGTTACAAAATATAACGTAAAATGTACTTTACTTACTAATTATAATATTAAGCGTTGAAACTTACTAAATAAATTAGTTGTTCTGGCGCGGCCTGCTTTGGTTATTTATATATTATTTATATAATTCTATACCAAATTATTTAATCAAATGCAATTTTGGAGAATAAATTGATGATGATAATAATAGGAATCGTAAAATCTGTTTAAAAATAAATTATTAATATTAACATATCTTAATAGAAAAAATAACTTCCAACCCATTCCTGGTGAATCGAAAACCAACTCACCTCCACCACTCACTAATTACCACTTGTTCATAAACAAAAATAAATCGCGTTTTTAATTATTAATAATTTCTAACGTTAAAAATTAAACCGGAATAGTGAACATTGCTCGTTTTCGGACGACTGAATCGAAATACAAGAGTGCAATTATCGCAAATCAAGAAGAAAAAAACGATCGACGACTCACTCCGAGAACGCATTCCTGAGATAAGAAGATTCGTTGTACCTGGATCCTGGCGCACAGCCAAGAACATACCTATTTAAATTGTTGTATTTTCAATATTATTGCGTATTAAAATAATTACAGCTTAATATTTATTTACTTTTTTTTATTAAATTCTCATTTATTCCGTTGTAAAAAATATGTATGAATTATGATGCATTTTAATTAATACACTTGATTATTCGTTTCACTAAATTATTTTATATTTGTGTTCGCGTAACTTTCACAACTAAATAAATTAGTTGTTCTGGCACGGCCTACTTTGATTAAAAATTCTATACCAAATTTGTATTCGAGATTAAATATCTCAAAAACGGTAAACGGTAGCTATTTAATATGTTATATAAAAAATGAAGAGTGATTAATTTTCTATTAAAATAGCATAAAAAATATAGGGTATCCCATTTAAGTAAAAAGAGAAAAAAAAAACATTTTGCGTATTGCTTCACCTTGTATATAAAAAATTGTTTTAAGAAAAAAAAAAGAGTATTTCTTTAATTATTAAGTATTTTTGCATTTGTATGGCGTTGACAGAATGTTTATTTCATTTTTCATTATTGAAATATTAGGCTCTAAACATCTATCGATTTCAACATTCATTTGTTTATAACTTTTAAACTATGAAAAATTGACCTATTAAATCTTATATAAAAAATGATTATTTTTAAACGTAGAATCGAAAATCTTCATAAAAAATATATCATTCCATTTAAAAAAACATATGTTTGATACGTTACGTGATTATTGGACACCTTGTATATATGAAACTAATTTTAAAATGTGAATTTTGACAGTAGCTACTAATAATGTAAGTAACATTTTTTTGTATATTTCTTTATAACTGAGATATTGGACTTCATCGTAATATTGCGCCACCCTGTATACAGGGTGTCTCAGCGTGCGCGCCGAGTAGCTTTACGGCTAAATGGTTTATTTTTTTCAAAATCGGCTTTCGCAGGCGTATGTAGGTCTATTAGGACCACATTTTAAAATTAGTTTCAAATATACAGGGTGTCCCATAAAAGCATGGCGTATCATAGTTATATTTTTTCTAATGGAATGACCTATATTTTATATTTTTTTCAAATTCTACATCAAAAATAAAGTTAACTTTCATAATATGTTCATATGCCTAAACCTAATAACTTTTGAAATATTTAAATATTTTTGGAAAAATTGACGTTTCGAAAAAAAATCATAACTTTCAAATGGGTGAATGAAAACAAATGAAATTTTGTGTCAGTATATCTGACTAATGGGTGAATATTTCAGACTATTAAGAGGAATTTAAAATCTTAAGATGTTTTGATAATTCAACATATCTCCAGAAGCACATTCAAGGTTAAATTTCGTGCTTATTTTAAATGGCACACCCTATATCTAATAGGCCTATCTTGTAGGAAATTGTATTGTCTTTCAGAAAGTATAAAGGTATTCTACACCTAAACCTAATAGTTTTCAAGATATATCCATTTTTGTTAATTTTCGTCATTATCATTATTATTTTAATATGACAATGTAACATAAAGCGCCATCTATTTTGCTTAATTTAATAATTATTATTGCCAATTATTTTAATAGGCTTTTGTTTATAAGCAAATTTAATTGACACATTCGTATTATTACTAACAATTGAAAAAATAATGTTCCCTTAAATGAAAGAATTAACATGATTCTAATAATAATGTAATGTTATTAAGATTGTCTCTTAGTGTACAAAATGTTCTATGATGGAAGACATCCTAATAAGAAGACTGTAGAGGAAGTTTTAAGTATATTCAAAACTGTAGGCAGTATGAAGTATTTGAAAAAAAAAAAACTACCTTGAATACAGTAACTAATAATGAGGAGACACAATTACAAGTTTAATTCCATTGAATTTTTGTCAAAAAAGGTGGTTTAATAAGCAATGAATTGGAAGAATACATGGAAAGCAGTATTAATAATACATTTAGATCAATTATACCTAATATGCTGAGAACTGACAAAATATCATTTAAAATAAAATTGAATTATGTATTCGATGGTAGTATTTTTGAAAATTTATTATAAATTACTTTTAATTCTATTTCGTCAATTTATTTGATGTATTTCGTTATATTTGTTTTATAATTCTTACAAGTTTTTATCAAATAATTTACACATGTGTAAATAAATAATGCAATTATATATTCACAATTAATAAAATTAGTGTATTAATTTAGGAAATATCTCGAAAATCATTTGTTGGGTCAACTGACTTTATTTATAAACAATAACTAAACTCTTGCCTTTATGGAATAATAATAATAATAAATATTATATTGAACAATAGATGGCGCTTTGTATCGACTTTCCATGTTATGAATAATAAATATTATGTCAAAAGTTAACGAAAATGCATATATCTTGAAAACTATTAGGTTTAGGTAAAAAATATCTTTATACTTTTTGAAAGACAATACAGTTTCCTACAAGATAGGCCGATTAGATATAGGGTGTGCCATTTAAAATAAGCACGAAATTTAACCTTGAATGTGCTTCTGGAGATATGTTGAATTATCAAAACATCTTAAGATTTTAAATTCCTCTTAATAGTCTGAAATATTCACCCCTTAGTCAGATATACTGACACAAAATTTCATTTGTTTTCATTCACCCATTTGAAAGTTATGATTTTTTTTCGAAACGTCAATTTTTCCAAAAATATTTAAATATTTCAAAAGTTATTAGGTTTAGGCATATGAACATATTATGAAAGTTAACTTTATTTTTGATGTAGAATTTGAAAAAAATATAAAATATAGGTCATTCCATTAGAAAAAATATAACTATGATACGCCATGCTTTTATGGGACACCCTGTATATTTGAAACTAATTTTAAAATGTAGTCCTAATAGACCTACATACGCCTGCGAAAGCCGATTTTGAAAAAAATAAACCATTTAGCCGTAAAGCTACTCGGCGCGCACGCTGAGACACCCTGTATATATATATAAACTAAAATCCCCATCTACCATAACGGTGGTGTAGGGGTTAATATAATAAATAACAACAAAATTGTTGTAATTGAGTACCAATAGCAATATTAAATTTTAACCTCTAATTAATTGCAAATATCTTAATTTATAAATAATTCCATTTCCGGGGAAGCAATTAATCGACCAAAGAATTTCAATTTAGTGGAAGTTTGAAAATAATATTTCTTGAATAACATTCTCACTTGTCACTTGGTGAAACATTTTCAACTAATAATATTTAAAGGATAAATTAAAATATTTGGTTTGTTTCATAATAGTGAAACACGATAGTGAAAGAAACCAAGTGTTTTAATTTATACTTTTAATATTATTAAGCAAAATAGTAAATAAGAGAGGTAATTATTTTCAACTAAAATAATATTCAAAGGATAAATTAAAACACTTGGTTTGTTTCACAATGTATTTATTATATTTTTATCCTTTAAATATTATTAGTTGAAAATAATTGCCTCTCTTATTTACTATTTTGCTACGGACATATTTATTACATACTTTAACAAATTGCGCAACAACCCGTACAAAATATTCGACGGATTGTACGACCTACATCAATATGATTTCTTAAAATACCCACAGCTTGCTTAAACGTGCATATATATCCACTTTTATTTGTATTATTTGCATTTTGAAACCATATTTAGTACAATTTTTCATTAAACGTTAATTATCTTCGAAAACAAAATCATTAAAAAAAATAGGCGGAAAACCATTGGTCGATAGCCAATTAACAGATATAAATTATATATTTAAATTATTGATAATTGAGGCTTCTACTTCATTATACATTGTTTCAAGTTTTAATAAAAACACTGATACAAAGCGTTGTTTGTATAACTTTAATTTTATTTTTGTGACTATAGTTTCAACAATTTTTAGAGAGACTGTTAGTTTGATAGTGGAAAGTTAAAATTAAAAACTATAACTTCTAAAATAAAATTATAGTTATACAAACAAAGTGAATCAGTTAGTGTTTTTATTAATTATATTTTGTATTTTTTTATTATTTATATTATGTATTTCCCAATATTTTTTGATAATAAAGTTTATTAATATTATTCAAAAATATTTTAACAATTTTTGTACACAATGTACAAAATACAATTTTATATGCTTCCACGTTTATATTTATTTTTTTGTATTTTTTTAAATAAACTTTCATAAACACACCATAAAGTCAACTCGAAACGTGAGATCCTTAATGCGTCCTTACCATTGAAATAAAACGCGAACAAATATTGCACACTCAATTTGCAATTTTAAACAGCTCCGCTGTTGCATAATAATTAACAATAAATGAGGTTAGACGCATAAAAAAAATATTCAATAAATAAATACGAATTCAATAATGATTAACGTTGAAAAAATATTATATTTATTGTATAATAAAAAAAAGTAAAATAATTTAAAGAAATGTTCGTGAGTTTAAAAAGATTACTAATTTAATTATTATTATTATTATTAGTGTATTAAGTAGTGTTAAAATAATATATATATAAATATTTTTATTTGTGAAATTCAAACAATATACCAACATTTAATGATTTTATGATTAATATACAAACAATTAGAAAACCATTACGATGCATTATAAATTTAACAAATTAACTATCGACCAGTGGTCTTTCAGCCTTATAATTAAACTTTTGCATATTCAATGTATTTATTCATTATTCATTGTCATGTCTGATGAAAATACAATGCATGACAATAAATGTAGCCGTATTTTCAACAAAATAGAGTTTTAGTCCAAATTATTATTTTAAAGCGTGTTTGCATTAATCGAATGTTATTAATTAATAATAATATAACTGAAAGACCGATGGTAGATAGCCATTCTAGTATTAATAAAAACACTATTAAATTTTAATCTATAGAGAAAGGACTATTTTTTTCCTATGTTATACGTGTAAACATCTCAATAATGATGATGGTATATATCGAATGATCAACAATGATTGTTGTTGTACATATGCTGGTATAACTGATCATATGAAAAGAAAATCTTCTAGATTACCATTATCGTACCAAACATTTTTTCTCAAAATAAATTATTTATTTAATTATAACTATACCATATATTTAACTTTAATAAATTGAAGCTGCTACTTAAAATCTGTATTTTATGATGCAATTTTATTTTATACCTTGAAACTACTCCGGACTTATCGATTCTTACTTTAAGTTCGTTTAGTGTTTTCATTCGGTTTTTAAAAACGCAATGGCAAAAAAAAACGACGCATGCCACTGCTAGTGATAAATATAGTTACACTTTATTCATTTTTCCTTGGCATGAACTTTGAGAGATAAAACTCCCCAGATTTTTCGGCGGGAAATGTAACTTGTCTGCAATCATTGCTGATCACTCTGCAATAATAAACAATTTATTGATCAACTTATACAGAAAATGAAAACTATTAATATTAAAAAACTTCCAAGATTTTTTTGCGGGAAATGTAACTTATCTGCAATAATTGTTGATCACTTTGCAATAATAAACAATTTATTGATCAAATTATACAGAAAATGAAAACTTATAATATTAAAAAACTTCCAAGATTTTTTTGCGGGAAATTTAACTTGTCTGCAATCATTGTTGATCACTCTGTAATAATAAACCATTTATTGATCAACTTATACAGAAAATGAAAACTATTAATATTAAAAAAACCCAGATTTTTTGCTGGAAATTTAACTTATCTGCAATCATTGTTGATCACTCTGTAATAATAAACCATTTATTGATCAACTTATACAGAAAATGAAAACTATTAATATTAAATAAGCAGGAAACTATTAGGTTTAACTTTCAAAAAATATATATCTAATCACAAAACTAATAAACTTTTATTTATATATTTATTTTATTTTAAAAATCTGTCAACGATAAGGGGTGAAGGTAAGGAGCTGGACGGGGGTGTGTCTGAGAGTACAATAAATATAATGAGTATATAGTTTAGGTCCTTAATTTTTGTTCGAAGAATTTTTCTTTTCACATCTGGAAGAAAGGAGGATAGCTCTCCAGATTTGACTCCATGCCACTTCTTCCTATGGGGTTATGTGAAGTCTATAGTCGACCTTAATTCACCTGAAGACAAACATTCGGAACGTCATCTCCGAAATCCTGATGGACATACTTCAAAAAGTGATACGAAACTTCGGAAATCGATTCAATCAGTGTATAAACAATGGCGGCCGTTATTTGGTAGATATATTTTTCAAAACTAAATGAAAAAAAAAAATGATGAGGTGATCTGTAAGAAAACAAAAAAGAATTATACCGATATCTGCAATAGTTTATTTTTTTATTAACCTTTCAATAAAGTGAAATTTTGTGCCATACCTTGTATATTTCGAATGAAAACATAACAACATCTCACGTCATAAATTGGTGTCTGTTAAATTGAAATCGTTCGCCGCTAGTTTGAAATCACATTAATTTCAAGACTGCACTAGTTAAATATTCGGGGATATTCTTATACGTGAAATGTTAAATTAATTTTTACCGTCCTAGTGTAAGCGAGTTTTTTTTTTTAATTTATTCATATATGTGGATTGTGGAGGTAAATAATAACGTATACGTTAAATTTAAAAAGAGGATAGATGCTCGATTGTCAATTCTGTGTTTCACCGGTTTTAATATAGAAATAAGAATGATCGTATTTTCATATATGTCTTCGAGATGCTTGCACGTCCTAGTCACTTCCAAACGCTATATAATATGAAGGAATATTTATGGAAAAGCATTACAACTTTAGAAAATGTATCGTCCCAATTTATTGTGTTTTTTCTTTTATACATGTTAATAGTAATTATAATGCTTACTGCAAAATGGCACAGACAGAACTGTTATTTGAACTTGGCTTTTCAAATAAATATTATTACATTAAGAAATGGACGATCA
Source organism: Philonthus spinipes (assembly GCA_963082785.1). NCBI lineage: Eukaryota > Metazoa > Arthropoda > Insecta > Coleoptera > Staphylinidae > Philonthus > Philonthus spinipes. Next base: position 13,730,251 of record OY720307.1, on the reverse strand, counting down.
AACAAACATTGTTTCTAGATTAAGTAAAATCATTTTAAATTAAATTATATAGGTTGTATCTTTATTTGAAAAATTCTTCCATGCGATCAATATTGGTCAAACAGATGTGGAAAATAAAAAAAAGAAACACTAGCAGTAAAGTTGCATTTAATGAGTTTTGATTCTAACCAGAAGCTTTTCAGATCTCACAACTGTTATAAAAAGCTTAATACAACGTTTAGGTACTGCCTATTTAGCCATTTTAATCACGGAAACATGCACACACACATATACAGACATTTTTCAAAAATCCATGGAATGGATTTAAGGGACTTCAAAACGTGTATATCCGTTGAAATTAACGATTCCAAAATTTTAAAGATCACAATACTTTCTACCTTATACAGGGGTCCGGGGAAAGGAAAAATGGTTGATTAATAATTAATTAATTTCAAATTCTTTTTATTTAATTTATTTTAAATATTTGCGAGCAAGTGAATGAATGCTCTTATGCAAACACATTTAAAAAATCTATTTGCGCGATTTTATTACGAATATACATCTTTGTAAAAGTACATTTAAAGATATTTATAACAATCAGAAGAAAGGAATAAAATATTACTACATTATATTTATAACAATGCTGAAATTAAAGTATTAACATACAAAATTCATATATTCTCTAATATTTCACTTTGAACGAACCTAATTCAAATATTACCAAATAACAAATTTAAATCCACGTTCAACACACAATAGAATAACTTGCATTAATTATGCAATCAAAATCTGTATTTTATGATGCAATTTTTAAAGCAATTAACGCCTGCGTTAATTATTCCACAAATTAATACGTGTTAAAGAGACTGAAAGTGAACGGCAGTTAAATAAATAACGAACAATGGGTGATGTTATCTTCGGCTGGCTCATTTCGCAGAATGAGACGCGCTTTTTTTTTCCTCTTAATTGCCCATTTAATGACCGCCGCCAAAGACAAATTGGATTTCCTCTTTTTTTATTTACGCGATTTGAATTAAGCGAAACTAATTCATTCGACACGATGATGTGCGAGATTTATTTTTGTTTGTCCAGTGCGATTTTTTTTGATTACATAAATGATTAAAATTGGATTTAAAGAAATTATTTAATTTAAATACTGATAATTTTTTATATGAGCGTTTTCAGGGTGTGTTTACTGCAAATAGTTGTGGCCCTGCTTTAATAACAGGGGATTTTAATTATTAATTTTCAGACGAAACGATTGCCATTAAAAAAATAGATCATATATATAATAATATAACTTAAAAATAATAGGTATAAGAATATTTTTTTGGACATGGTGGTTGGTGAGCTATATTTTTTAAAGGAAACTAATCTTATTTATTTAGGCGAAAAGGCCATAGGTCCATAGCCAATTAACACATATAAATTATTATTTGATTTTGTAATTTTCATTATTTATTTTCTATATATATACATATATATATATATATATGTTTATAAAGATTATATATATATATATATATACATATATATATATATGTTTATAAAGATTATATATATATATATATATATCCCGAAAGATATTCTCATTTTGTTTGTTGTCCCAATCAGGTTGATTGTTTCCACTTTTGTCTCTTTTTACCTGAACCACTACGGACTTCCCTTATATATATATATATATATATATATATAATTTCATCTTAAGTTAAGGGGTATCAAATCAAAATTGAAAACTTAAATTGAACTTAATTGTATTGCACTAAAGGTATTATATTCTTAAAGAATGCATTCTTCTTTAGAGCCAATTAATTGGAGGAGATGAAATTTAAACTTGTGGTTTTAATAATTATATTTCAAATAGATAATAGAATAGAAACAATATTTATACAGAACATATAAATTTACATAACAATCATTACATATCATTATTATTGCAGTTCTGTAGATTAGCTACCGACCTTTCTTTCCCCCTGTTTCAAGGTTGCACAAATAATTTTGAATTAGAAAATTAAATTGATAAATAAATGTAAATATTTGTCAGTAACACTTTTACTTTGTTACGACATTAACTTGACGTGTTAATGTCGAAACTATAGTAGAAGAAAATTAAATAAAAATAATTTTAAAATAAAAACATTTGGAACAAACCAAGTGTATTTAAAAAAAAAACTTAGTTAGTTCAAAAAATTCCTTACCACGGATTAAGTTGCAATATATAATAAAGTAGAAGTTTGAACAATCAACAAAGTAATTATTTGTATTTTTATATTGTTTTTAATAACGATTTGAATATATTTTCTAGTTTTCGATATACATTCATAATTCTTTACTGATATATTTATATTTAATTTAAGTTCACAAAACATTACACATTTATAACTTAATTATTGAGGCTATTAATTCATGAAAATTCATACTTGCTAACATTTAAAACTTTTTAAAAATTAAAAACACTTTAAAAATATAAATTTGCCAGGATAAAGAAAACAATAACTTTTTTATACCACTTAACGATTTATCTACTGTGACTAGTTTCGACTACACGCTAATCATTCTCAAACTACCTTAAATTATCGTGTACTCGAAACTAGTCACAGTGAAATACTTCGCCCTATGTCCGGGCCTACTGGGCCTAGGGCAAATCCACCACTGTATCAACCCAACTGTAACTATAAAAACGTATATTATTTTTTTTATCCACAGGCTAAAATAAATTTCAATTAATTATTTTCCTAAATAAATTAAACACGACGCAAGCGCCACCTTTTGCCTAATTTCAAGTGGCATCGTCAAAGATTTGGGTCTACAAGGTAGACGACCGAGAATCATTGTTTCGTCCACTAAAGGAAGGCGAACTTGTCCTGTTTATGAAAACAAGGAAAACGAATCACATTCAAAGAAATGTTTATTTATTTATTATATAAACTTACCGTCTGCGCGCGTTTGAATCAAGATAGTTATAATAGTTGTAATTATTTAATAAGCGAAAGTTAGATGAAAATTTTAAGCAACAAGTGAAAATGCCTTGGGAAACATGTTTCAATTTCTCGCGTGCGTGAATTTTTAGTGCTTGTAGAAAGTGGGAAATCCCTTACGCTATTAATATGCAGATAAAATCAATTTGAAATTGTCTCTAATACAGGAGATTGTGTAAAGATATGTATGTTAATTTCATTTAATGGAAACAAAATTATCTAATAATGCTCTTTTTTTTATAAACTACGTGCAAAAAATTACTTACACTTCGAAAGAGCTGAGTCACAAAACATAAATTTTACTGTTGTAATTTTCAATTCGATTTTTTTTAACGAAATAAGATTATATTATATAATATGATCGAGAACTTTACTCCTCTAGAGTGCTTTGTATTTTTCATATAAAAAATGATGTTGGCAATAAAAGTAAGCATACGCTAGAAGTTATGTTATTCTAACAAATTGAAATTTATTTTATAAATAATGACAAATATGTGTTATTCCTTACTTCACAATTTATTTTTATGTTAGATGTACATTTCGAGAACAATGTGTTCATTATCAATAACAAAACGTTTTTAAAAATAAATTGTGAAGTAAGGAAAAACAGTATTTTTATTTCTGATTAAATACTTCACGTAAACTCAAAAACTATATAATTAATGACAAATGTGACTTATTATTTGTTTTTATTCACTGGTGCCAACAAAATGTCAAATAAAAAAAATAAAGCACTATAGCGGAGAAAAGTTCTCGATCATATGGTATATATAGCATTTTTATTTGTTAAATAAAAATATTTTGAAAGTGAATTAAACAAATGATTTACAAATAATTAATAAATTATTCTCACATTTAGCTCTGTGACTTTTGGCGTACGTTACGTAAGTACGTTAAACAAATGCACCTTAAAACAACTACTTCCCGGGCAAATACCCGAGCATTTTTTAACATACTTAAGTAACATAAGTCAAAAGTCACAGAGCTAAGTGTGAGAATAATTTATTAATTATTTTCAAATTATTTTTATTCATCTTCTTTAAATAACTGTAACCAAGTGAATGAATACTCTTTTCTACATACATAGATAAACATCTTTATGAGATTGGAATATACAATTACAATACAATATCTAACAATACACTAACGTTCACAATATATTTTCAACTCTGAAACTGGCTATCGACCAGTGGTCTTTCAACCACTCTTTTCTATTTAAATTAGAAAATGATTAATAATAAATGGAAGACGACGCATGCGACATCTTTTACCTAATTTCGTGTGGCATCGCCAACAATAATAATTAATAAATTATTTTCTTTTTATATGCAACAACTTTTATTCATTATATAAGTCAATGTCTGGCGGGAAACTTGCCCGAGAAGTAGTCGTTTTAATGAACATTTGTTTTAAAGTACTTATGTAACGGAAGTCAAATAATTAAATTAAATAAAAATAATTAGAAAATAATTAATTTCCTCTTTAGCTAATGTGACGTCTAAAAAGGAAACAATTTCTTAATTATTTTCTAAATATTTTTTATTTAATTTATTTAGAAACTGTGACCAAGTGAATGAATTCTCTTTTTTGAATCTTTATTCGTGTAAACTAAATATTCAGAGTCTTGTGTGTATGAATGGGACTGAAATAATTTGTGAGAGGTTCATAAGATATTCATCAGACACGTGGCGAAAAGCGAAGATCTGATGTGTGTAATGATATATTTTTGTCTATCACGAAATAATATATTACTCTTACACGTTAGAAATATATATATATATATAATCGATGTCCCCTTTTACCAATTGATGTCGAGGTTACCTTAGAAATAAGTGGTATAAAAAGCAATATTTTTAAGCATTTTGAAAGACGAAAAGTGACAAAAAAATGTTAAATATATATTAAATATGTTTTTAATAGTACATTTATTTGTAATGTTATCGATATGAAATTAGGACAGTGACATTTAGGTAGATCTTTCTAGTTTTTCATTAGCCAGAATTTTTGGTTTATTGACATATAAATTAAATAAAATACTACACGACATATTAAGTAATATAGAAAATAATTTTGTAAAAGCAAAATGCAAATATTTTGCTTTCTTATTTTTTAGAGCTCTTAAAATTTTACATTATTTCTCCATATACTGATACATATACACTGGGTGAAGGGAAAATGGATGAATAGCAAAAGAGTTGCCTCTTAGGCTAATAAATAATCTATAAACAACTGGGAACTCTCAAATAATGTTTTCCACTGTCCCAAGTGACCTGAGTAAAGAATGTACCTAATTCCTTTCTATAAACTTTAGTTTTTTGGTAATAAATTACTTCAATGCGAGTTTTAAAATATAAACGTATTGTGCTTTCGTCTCAAATTTTGGCATCAATCTGCGTGATTCCATCTTGGCACGGATATAACCATCTCGGGCTTGTTGACCACAAACACTTAAAGACGCATTTCTTAGCAATTTAACACATCGTTCGATATTTTGTGTGTGGCACGGGGAATTAGACAATTCAATTTGAATTGCGTCTCTTATTTTTCCCTCGTTTATGATATCAATCAACTCTTCTTTTGAATATTGTGTAGTCATGGGTGGCTATGATAATTCAAAATCTCGCCAAGACATTAATTCTATATACTCAGAGGCCTGAATATTTAGTAACGGAATCTGAAAGGATCGAATAACGCCGGGTGTTTTTTGCTGAGATTTAATTTTCAAAATCCCTCTAATCACAAGTTGTGTAATGTCTTTTCTATTATCAAACTTCATTGCAATTAAAATATTTTCTGGGTGGCCGAAGTATCCATTACGTTGAATTATAGGATCGATTATACGCTTTTTCTCATCGCTGAGATATCTTGACTGCCGAATTAATACTAATAAATTATTAGCAAAATTGACACAGGATCAGTTGCATTTTATTTGAAACCAAATCGGAGCATAGACCTTTACAACATATTATGCTAACACTAGATAGATTTTCTGATGGCGTCTCAGTGGCAATATATAATCGCAACACTCGATTCGCCATTGTCAGCCATCTAGAATGGCTCATCTTACCATTGTTTTCTTTTAGCCAAGCTTTCAGTACAGTTCCTAGTTACTACTGCTCGACAGATATTTTTGGTCAGTGATTTAATATCACTGTAATTCGATTTCCTTGAGGTTCCCGAGCACCGGAAGAAATTTGACTACTTTAAGTTTTTCGCAATCAATTATCATTTTACCAATTGGTCCAAAATACCCTCGTGGCCCTGTTGTGGGACTATCTAATTTCTGGAAAAGGTGTCACAGAGGAAGTTAATTGGCATGCAACTGGCATATGAACCACTGGTCTTGTAAAATGCACTTCAAGTTGCCTTTCTGTCCTGTATTTACGGTTCCATCACAATCAACTACCACTAATGTCCTTCATATCCATACCTAAGTCTTCTAGATATGCTGTAATGCTTGTTTTTATGTTATTAGCTGATCCAGATTGCGATGCTACATGGCCTATGTTATTGGAATTTGGTTCTTGTACCAAGATATAATGTTCTTCGGTAATGGTCTTTCGATATGATTTGCTTTCCTTACTTTCTAAAACTAATGTTTTATCTTTTCGACCGTTGAAGTAAAGCCCTTGAAATGATACCTTGTTTTAGTCTTGCATTGAAATATCACATCACTCTCTTCTTATCTTATGCCTATCAACAACCCTTGAACTGTCTACTTGAGAAACTATTCCAACCTTCTAAGACAGCAGTAGCGATCTTGGCTGCATTTATGTCAGAAACGCCGGTTCTTTCACATACCAGAGCCAGTGAGGGTAAATTGACTCTCATTTGACCCGATTTACTTCTTTTTGGGGAATTCGATTCGAAAATCTGAGGCCTCGACGATTCTGATGATATATTACTGTCATCAGAGAGCCTGGAATCATATTCATCAACTACTTGTGAAGTTGTATTTTTTTTCTTCGCACTATTTTTAAAACTTCTTTGCAACTCTTTATCCTTTTTACAACGATTTTTTTTGGTCGCAACCATATCAACTCAATCATTTTTCTTCAGTCCTTTGATCTATAAGGAATACCTGTAATTTAAAATATTTCTATGTTTGTCATGGTAGTTACCAAATTTTATCACGATTCTATTATATGAAACCACTGGAATAGACGTCATATTCCATAAGCCATTTTCCATTGAACATTTTCACAAACATGTTTCGGTGCTCCAAACACAATACGGTTCACCGTTGTTCGAGTTTTTATTCCCGATGACGCCGATGTCAAAGCCATAATTTTATTACTTGGAATACTGATAACTAAATCGCTAGTTGAATCACAAAATGGACTAAATTACGATACGACGAAATTGCAACCGTCATGTGGAAATTGTTGAAGCTACAACTGACGTTTGTTCAAGTCCGTGTTATCCTCTATTTATTAATCTAGGATAGTGTTGTTTTTATTTTCGAAGTTAGCTCCTTTTCTCACACCTAGAAATAATGCTAATATTTTGGAAAGTATGTTGTGGTCCTGGAGGATTTATGAGACACGACGTATACAATCGTCGTGTACTGGTGTCATGAAGTAAAAGCGAAATAATTCCAGGGACGTTGCAATAAAATTGCTATATTTGCGCGATTTATATGGGTATATATATTTTTCAGATTTCAGATGTGTGGGGGCCCCAGAAGGAATTTAAATATCTTGATGAATTTTTGACAGGTTTATAAGAAGATAAAAAGGCAATTTTTCTTAACTATTACGTGCTTAAAAATCACATTTCGATTTTTTGCTCCACTCTAATATACATCTTTATTTCTGAAATTGTACATAGAACTTTTACATTTAATATTTACAATTATGGTTGACAAATACGTCAACCATCGGTCTTTCTGCCTGCCTTTGTCCTGTTATTGTCGTTTTCTTTAATTGTCATGATTGTTATCGTCCTTGTCTATATGGTCCGCTAAGATTGATGAAATAAATTGATGAATTGTTAATGGTTTTGAAAATTTTGGCTGAAGATTAGGGTTACGAGGGATACAGAGGTGTTCTACAATGGATGTTATATGTGGATTAACGGCGAATTTTAGGGAAAGGGTTTCAAATCTCCCTTTTATGGAGATTTGAATGGAATGGAGGGAATTTTGCATTTTTCCTAAAGAAGTATATTGAAAGGATTATGAACGGGGTTATTAGGAAGTCTGATTTTGATGAGTATACGTAGGGCTGATCGTTCTCCGACCTCAATATTTCTTAGGACATTGGGACGAGGATTATGATGTAGGATAGCTGCATTTTCGAGCAGAGGTCGACATATCATTTTATAGATGTGAACTGCGGTTGCAGTTGCTATACTTTGGTTTTTGTATGTGACTGCTCTGAAATATCGAGCCCTGCTCTTAACATTAGCGTTTAGATTTTGGGAGTGGTTAATAAAGGTGAGTTTTAGATCAATTGGTACTCCTAGGTACTTACAGGTGGAAGTAATTACAATATATAATATTACTTTAAATTTTTACAAAATGACTATCAACCAGAGGTGTTTCCGCTTTTCAACTACAAGGACAAGACAAAATTCTTGTCGTTGTTTACTTACTCGCCATGATCCCTAACGGTATTGTCAAATTCTGCATTATTTTATGATATTGAAAATAATATAATTTATTTGTATTAAGTATGTGGGGAATAAATTACCAACTAATTTATGAAAAATTAATCGAAAATTTCACAAAATTGCTCTTGAATTAAACTTTCAATGAATCTTTTAAAAATGTGGATATAATTCAGATTTCACTTAACTCGTTGTAAAAAAAATTATATAAATATCTAAAGTTGTATAATATTTTACTAATGATTATAGTTGTGTGACATTTCTCTAACAGTTCAAATTGTTCATTGACGAATTGTGTTCATATTAATTAATACACGTTTTTTTTTCTTCTTTTAATACATTCACTTTATTTCCTTTTCCTTTCATCACTCCATATTCGGGGTTATTCCTCTTCGAAAACGTTACGTTTAACGTGTACGCTATAGATTAAATTCTCATTCAATGAACACATATTTATATTACAAAAGTTGCTTAGACTGTGATGATAAAAATAACGTATACATCTAACTTCAACTTAGAGAATAGCCCCGAATATTTGGTTTTCTCTTTATCTCTGGGAATTCTCTAAAAATGTTGATTTTTTTCCCATATATCTTGTTTTGTTATTCCCATTATTTGTACGTCTTTTTCTACTTGTATGAGCCATGTGTCTTTTTTTGCCGAGTATTTTTGAGCCTGTATGATTTTTTTAATGAGTCTGTTGTCTTTTCATAGAAAGTTTCCTCATTATTGTTGATAGTTTTTCCGTATGCTCATTTTACTATAGATCTTCGTTACTCCTCCCACTAAACAAAATTTTAAAATTTTCACATATAACGTTGCATCAACATTAAAAACAACATTAAACGTTAATGCAATATTGGTGCAACATTATTATGTCCGTTTTGCTCAGTAGGCTGTTACCAGTTTCCACCTATTTTAACAGACCCCTGGATTTTCCCTAAGATTTTTTTTCACAGATTTACATTTTTTTGAATTGTGTTTATTCTATTTAGCATTCCGCAAGCAAGATGTGTTTTTCCTGCTCCCTTGAAACCATCTTAGTCTTCATTAAATTTCGTCTTTTATCACCTTTTCCAAATTTTCATTCTTTCTTTGACCGTCCTGTCACAAGTCTTGTTCCACCATCTGTGTTTTTTGATATTTTGGCAACATGCAAGTTCCTTGGCTTTGTTAGCAATAGTGTTTTTAATAACTTCCCATAATTCTATTTAGTATTCCGCAAGCATACAGACATTCCGGCTTTAGTACTGTATTCAGATGTCTGATTTATACATTAATAGCGATAGACTTTTTATTATAGGTATACTTGCAAAGGAAGTATGCACTTTTTAATTTTGAAACTCTTGCTTCACATGATTCTTTGTCTCTTCCATTTGGTATAATGACTTCTCTTAAGTACTTAAACTTCGATACCCTTTTAACTGTTCCGTGTGTAGTGACAATTTTCCTCTGGGTTGTCTTTTTTCCGGTTGTAAAGTAGTTTGTTTTGTCAAACAATATCTGAAGTCCGATTTTTTAGCTGTTTCAATATTATTATTATTCGTGTTTTGTCGTCTTAACCTATGTCTTTCAGGATACCGATTAAGGTGATTCTATCGATTGTGTCGTATATCTTTTTAAAGTCGTCAAAACTGTTACTAATTTCTTCCCCGCGATGAGTGGTATCTTCGTATCCATTTGGGTGCCATAATTTGCTCCTTCCTGCAACCTCCCTGGTATTCTCCAAATTGATGGTTTAATTGTTCCTCCATTCTTCTTTGTAGTACCCTGTATAAGTGAAACAATACCAAATGAATTTAATTTTAAAAACCAAATATTTTTTTAATATGTTTTACGAAGCATAAAGCAACCGCTATACTTATTGATCATTTCTGGGTTGCATTTTTTTAAAATATTTCTGCCGTAATTGAATGCTCTTCTGGAGCTTTTAGGTCTCTAATATTTTTTATTTAATAAAATGTTCAACCACCATTCATCTAGCGCATGGATAACTAGTGATGGCCATTTCGTTTTTTCGAACCTCATCAGACTAGTGTGATCCATGATAGGAATCGTAATAAATGGAAAACAACGCAAGCACCATCTTTTGCCACAAGAAATTAGCAAAAGATGGCGCTTGCGTGGTCTTCCGTTTATCATGACTCTAATAATTTGATTAATCTCATGGAAATCTGGTGATCGTGAAGCTTTCTTTTGGTGTAGCCCTGTTCAGTATATTATCAAAGTAGCTCGCTAGCAGTTCACTGTTTTCCAAAACGATTATTGCAATTTTTCCATCTGTCTTCCTAAAACATACCCGGAGACTGATATCTTTGGAGTGTAAGATTGATAGAAGTCCCTAGAATTGTTTTTTTTTAATTTACCTGAATGTGTCTTTATCGACTCTCTTAAATATTTTAGATGTGTTTTTCCTGCTCCCTTAAAACCATTTTTGGTCTTCATTAAATTTCGTCTTTTGTCACCTTTTCCACATTTTCATTCTTTCTTTGACCATTCTGTCACAAGTCTTGTTCCACCATCTGTGTTTTTTGATATTTTGGCAATATGCAAGTTCCTTGACTTTGTTAGCAATAGTGTTTTTAATATATATATATAATCGATGTCCCCTTTTACCAATTGGTGTCGGGGTAGTGTTTTTAATAACTTCCCAATTATTCATTGCTTTCTGGTACATTTTGGTTTTTGATTTGAAGATTTCGTTTTCCACCCTAAAGAGTTTGTTATTAATCTTTTCTAATTTACTTTTGTTCCGATTTTATGATATTAATATTTTGTATTTCCTTCCAGTATCTCTTAGATATTGCTACATGATCTAATTGAAATTCTCCGTTTCTGTGTTCAGGGGATTGCTAGGTCATTTGTTTTTAGGTAACTTTTTTTTAAATATGCGCTCATGAGTTCCAGATAAAAGTTTTTGCCTTTTTCTACTGCAATTAATGTTCTTGTATACTGGGTATTTTCCCACGATTTCTTGGTAGATCCTCGCTTTCCCTACTTGGGCATTGAAATACCCTACAAAGGTCATTGTTTCCTTTTCAGAAACTCCTTCTTCCAAAAGGTCGCACTCAATTTTGACTTTCTCTCGATTTTTTTATTTTCTTCGTTTATTGGTTCGTGGAAATTAACAATAGTGTAATTTTTATTTAAATTCTAGCATAGATAATCTTGGCAAAGTTGAGTAGAACTCTGTTATAGAATTGAGTATTTTGATGTTTACCATAAAACCAGTTGCCAACACTGGAATGTTCTTTGTTACCATTTGCCCCACTTTTTCATTAAGCATCATGTACCCATCGGTTGTAAAACTTCTATAAATCTGGTTTCCCGCAATGTTAAGATTTTAATTTTTTGATCCTCTAGAAGTTTTGTTAGTTATTTTATCTTTCATATTTTTAGCATAGACTTTTTATTTAAAGTTAAAAAATCTTGTTTTAATTTTTCTTATTTAAATAAAAATATATGTCTTTTCTCCTACTTATAAATAAATAATTAAAGACTCCACAACCAACACAAAGAAGATTACTTTTTCTTGTTGGCGGAGTTAAATTACTATTATGTTGTGTTCTTGCTGTTAAGCTAGGTAATTGGTACATGTGCAGATTGGACACATGTATCAATATTGACACCTTTGGTTGTTAAACAGAGGCTGAGTATTTTTCTTGTTACTGCTGTGATTTTATTTTTATATTTTCATATAATCATTTCGTTTGTCAAGGTCCCCCTCCCAATATTCTGTCTTCTACCTTCTATTAGTTTTTTGGTCGATCCGGGTCATTTGCACTGTTGGTCTCCAGAGTTTTTTTGTCGGTATCCCGTTTATAGGTTTACTCATTTATTACAACTTTCTTGTATCGCACAATTACTCTATTGCCTTTTTGCTTTTCTCCCTTGGCTATGTCCCTTAGTTTCTTTTAGGTTTTCCTTTCGAACAGTATAAGAATTAATAATAATAAATTATCGCTCATATTTTTAACGGACTTACAATTACAGAGAAAATATCAAGTTTACGTAGACGTAAATAATAAAAGTAAAATATAATAAAATAAAAAATTAACATTTGCGAAAATCACCAGGACAGTTCTAACATAGATTTTTCTTTAATTCATCATAAATTCATGGCAGGGCAGAAATCCTTCTGGTCAATCTGGGCTATTGACTAGAACACTTACATGTATAAATAATTACATTATATTGTTAAAATTATCTGCATATTTTGAATAAATACGTATATATATATATATATACACAATTAATAATAATACAAATCAAAATTCGACACCCTAATAATCCTTCAAACACACTCCTGTATGAATTCTGCAATATCCCAACCATAACTAAACGGCTCCAATTACACTCCTTAAAATTTGCACGAAATCCCAAAAATACTGAAATCCTAAATCCTTTATTTTTAAAAGGCAACCGCAGCACTCATTCGAAATATAAATACCCAGTCATTACAATTCGTCAATTCATTACATCTCATCAGTAAGACGGAGACAGTAACATTAGCGATCCGAATCATGAATACGAATACGACATAGACTAAACAAGAACAGGCGGAAAGACTTCTGGTCGAAAGCCAATTCCAAGATAATCATGTTTTGTGTATAATATTAAAATCATATAATGTTTACAATACGTTTTATTCACGTCTAAACAGAAACGAGTCAGAAACGGGGATTGGAAAACATATCTACGTAATGCTGAATATTATGATAGTGTCTGATTAATTATTTAAGGGTGAATTAATATAATAATATAATTAATATTTAAAATATTAATCAACTTAACTATTCAATTATATTGTACTTTTATAAATAAATTAATCCTGTACATTACGACTTGTACACATGTTAAATATTTACACTATTATTTTTTTAGTATTAAGAGATAACAAAATGTAATACGCGTATTAACATATTTAAAGGTATTTCGCCTAATTAAAAACGAAACCAAGAAAATAACGGCATACCAAGGTTCACGTGCAATTTCAGCAAATTCAAGTAAACAAAAAAAACTCATTTTTTTACAATCAGTCGAGGTCCTTCAATTAAATCCACAAACACACTCAATTTTCTGGGTAGTCCAGACGATACACAACAACAATAAGTCTCGAAAATGATGGGTTTTTCGTGTAAAATAACTTTAATCCATGTTTCATTTAAAGCCGGACTTCGGCGTGCCGCGGGTATTCCAATTTCCAGTCCCATCCCTACCATTCTCACCAGGTCTTCAAAACACCATTGGAACTTTACCGAGCTCCTGTGTATTTTCGACATTCGCTCGCGCAACTAACGAGACCGTCTTAAAATTTTGTGATAAGCGCGGAATACACGGAATGCGAGTGTAGTGTTCCGGGGAATAAATAAAAAACCGGCAGTATTTTGTTGTCCGTTTGGCTTTTCAGTTATGTGCATATTTTGAAAGGTATGGTTGTTTTTAATTTTTTGTCAGGGTTTTACAACAGAGTTATCTGAAAGTTCAAACTTTTACGCTGGATGGTTATAACAAATTATAAAAAGTGTAGTTTTTTTTAAATATTTTAATAATCCATCAGAAGCTTCACTTTTATATCTGTAGTTGTGCGATAAATACATAATTGCAAATACAAAATAATTGTATAAAAATATGTAATATTAAATAAAGCTTAATTACATGATCATATTTTTTGTTATTAAATAAAACAATTGAACACAATTCATATTTTCTTTTATGTCAAGTTTATTTTTAATACATAACAAATTATCAACTAATTTGTCGGTTAATTCGAAACACCATATAAAATTTCACAGATTTTTTCATCAATAATCCCCCATTAATCAAAAAAAAAAATCTCCCAAATTAATTCTCCGACTGATTTAATATAACAGACAACTATATAGAGGTATAAAACTAATAATAAAATCAACAAATATATCCACAATCTCATATTCCAATATAAATGTGAATTCTGAATAAAGTCAGAGGTATTTATTTATCGCACAACTACAGGTATAAAATAAATACAATTTCAGCAAATTCAAGTATACACAAAAATCTTATTTTTTTACAATCAGTCGGGGTTCTTCAATTAAATTCACATACTCAATTTTTTGGATTATTTTAGTTGTACTTGTAATAGAAAAAAGTATTTTACAAAATTGCACTAATTCTATTAATTATTAACAATGTTGAAATGTTTGCATTATTCCTTTTAAACAATATTTAGCATTTACAAATATTATAAATTTCGAGCAATAGATCTATTAATATGTAAATATCGCACATGGAAAATATATGTGAATTAATTAGTATAAATTAAATAAAAAGAATTTGAAAATAATTAGTTAATTAATTCTTTTAATTAATATATTAAGTTTTAACAGAAACATTGATTAATTTTGTTTATGTAACTTTAATTTTATTTTAGTGACTATAATTTTAACAATTTTAACTTATCATTATCAAACTAGATTGGTTTTGTGAATAGGAAGAAAGGCGAGTCTGTTTTGAAACACTGAATGGGGTATTTGAAAGTTTTTATTAATAGATATTAAAGTGGAGTTTTTTAACAATTTAATTTACCTGTAAGCTTCACAAGTCTATTCAAAATTAACAGTAGTTAGTTATGATATAGATAAAAATGAAAGAATATTTATAAATAAAATATTATGGTCAAATTCGATTGTAATTGCTAATATACAGGGTGTCCCACCGAGGAATCACAAGTATATTGACTTCCAATTAATAGATTGTATTGAAATTTTTAACATTTATGTAAACCAGTATGTTCTTATTAATGAAAATATTTTCAAGATTTTCGGGTATACCGGAAATAAAATAAATCATTACAATCCAACAATCGGAAATTCCTATATTTTTAATGTAATTTCTCGATGAGATACGCTTTATATTTATTTTTCCTTATGTTATATTTATACATATTGTTTATTCTGCTTCTGTAAACAATTAAATTATGAAATAGAATAAGTAGGTACTTAAATTAAATAATAAAATATAGGGCAGAAATACCAATGGCCGATAGTCGTTTTCTAAAGGCAACTTATTATTTAGTATACGAATTCTATTAATAATTTACTGTATAAAAAATTATCTGCAAGAATAAAGATGTTATATATAATAAAATATAATAATATACAAATCAGCCCGAAAAGATAATCTTCAGGTAGAGTGATTCGATGATTAATTTAGAATAAATAATTTCAATAAATATTGATTTTTTTTGCGTAATGTTGAAATGTTAACTGTGTGTCTGAAATATATATTATTCTCTAAATATTTTGAATAAAATCAATAGAATTAATGGTTTTAATATTTAGACATTGGTAGTTCATATTGTATGAAATAAATATGAATAAATTATTAAAAATTCAATTGAAAATGGGCTAATAACCCGAAACTAGTCGAAAATTTAAAGTTACTCAATCTAATCTGTGTTTTATTGGTTGATTTTTAATAATTTATTCATATTTATTTCATACAAAATCAATAGAAGTTTTATATTTGTATAGATATTTTGAACTTTATTTTTATAACGTTTTGTTTGTTTGCCATAAAGTTAAATTACTTATTATCAATCTTCTCTAGTTTTATATCGCCATATTTGCATTTTCAATTTAATTAGTTCTGTAAACATGACTACTCGTCGAAATTAGTCGGGACTCAAATATAAAATTAGTGAAGCGAATAACCAAGTGTAGTAATTTAAATACTTCCTAATTATTACATAAAAATGTTTCACCACGGGATAAGTGAGAATTTAATTCAAAAACTATTGAGGCTGAAAGACCAATATTCGATTGAATTTAAAATTATTCAATTTAAACTTCAATTAATTTCTCATATAACACTTGGTGAAACATCCTAATTGTGTTTTTATTTATTTTAATGGTAGATTTTTAGTGATATATTCATATTTATTATAAAAATTATTAGATTTTTTTTTGTAATCCTTGCATGAAATTAAAAATTATAGATTGTTCATTTACAAAAATGAATGAATACATTATATTTCAAAGTTATTGAAACGAAAACAATACATGTTTTAATTTGAATAAGTTTAGAATTATTCAAACCAAAACATTTTCGTGTGAATGCGTTTTAAATATTCATTAATTGTTGTAAATTAATATGAACTATAATTATTCTCTATAAATTAATATATATTTTTTTAAATATTTACATCAATGTTAATTTAGTATCTAAGCAGTCGTTTAAAGTGATTTCACAAATTGTAGCATCAAGAAATTGTCATTGTCAATTCATACAATGCAAGTATTAGTTTGAATAGGTTTGAAAATTGTTGTAAATTAATATCAGCTATAATTCTTCTCTATAAATTAATATATTTTTATAAACACAGTTACATCAACGTTTATTTAGCATGTAAACAGTCGTCTGAAGTGATTTCACAATTTTTATCATTAAGAAAATGTCATTGTCATACAATTGAGTTACCAAATAGCCATTAAGGCTAACCGAGCGCATAATTACCTTTGAGAACACCAAAATGATGTTTGTGTGTAATTTTGTAATGGAAAACTTGTCGTTGAAGGTGATAGTCGTTTACTCTTAATCGCAAAATTACTATTAGACACTCGTAAAAATACGTTACGTAAGAACACATTTTGAAATGTACCAAGTTATGGTAATGATTAATCCACGGAAAACAAATACGTAGATAAGACAAATGTGTATTCGTGGTTGTTGCTTTTAATGGGATACACAAAATTATAATGTAAAACGTAATTATAAAGATAAATTATTAATTAAATAAATCGTTTTTGGCTGAAAAACCTCTGGTCGATATTCCAGACAAACACATTAATTATTTATGTTTTATTTTTTGTATTATCTCCATTTTCTGCAATGGAAATGTTAAGTTTAACGTGTAAGTTATTGGGTATGGGTATTCATGAACATTATTACATGAACTCATTCAAATGGATCAAAAACATTTAAAACGAGAGAGGTTAACAGAGAAAATTGGGGACTCATTTTTTTTTTCGACTCGCATTATTCTAATAAGATTGTTTTTACCATAATTAGATCTACACCTAAAAATATACTTCGATCTTGTATGAAAATTAGTTGGCCAGAAATTATTCCTATACAACAATTCCGGACATATTCGCGACCTTTCTCTAAGGAACATGTTGAGTTTAACGTGTACGTTATTTTTAATCATCATAGTCACATAGAATATGAAGTTAATTAATAACGTTCATGTTAAACCTAACATTTTCTGTATGGAATAACCCTGATTATGTGTCCATTTAACATATCGTATAAAAAACATACATCATCATAAAAATGTCTATGTGTAAGAGTGCGCATGTTAAATTCTATCAAGTAGGATATTGTTGTCGTCAGCTGATACAATACCGAATTTATATGCACAAAATCTTAAAGATATATTTTATATGCGGTCTATTTTAATAAATAAGAAAGTTTGATAGGGATGGAAGCAAACTCTAAGGTGGGACGAACAAAACTAATACAATTTTATGATGTCGATTAAAAAATCTTAGCCAATTCTAAATATAAATCCTTATATTCTAAGGACTTTGTTAACTAGTAGTGAAATTAAAATTTGGAGTTATTACTACTCCTAAATCTGTTATTTCCTCTACTTGTTCTAAATTAACATTTGTAATAGAATAGTTGCAATCAATTAAAGATTATTTCTAGAGAGCGATATATATTTGTATTATTTTACATTAAAATTGTTGGCAGTATACCAATTATCTATTGAATCTAAATCTTACTGTAATAATTCAGTATCCAAAATATTTTTCTTTCACACAAAAATCATCGGCGTGTAATTAAATACGCGAATTTAATTCAAAAACTATTGAGGCTGAATAGATAGAATTTAAAGTTATTCAATTTAAACTCGTTTTTTTATTTAACTCTTCAATTAATTTCTAATTGGGTTTTTATTTGTTTTAATGGTAGATTTTTAGTGATCTATTCATATTTATTATAAAAATTATTAGATTTTTTTTATAATCCTTGCATGGAATTAAAAATTATAGATTATTAATTTACAAAAATGAATGAATACATTATATTTCAAAGTTATTCAAACGAAAACAATTCATGTTTTAATTTGTATGAGTTTGGAATTATTCAAACCAAAACATTTTCGTGTGAATGCGTTTTAAATATTCATTAATTGTTGTAAATTAATATGATCTACAATTATTGTATATAAATTAATATATTTTTATAAAAACATTTACATATATGTATATGTATATATATACAAACAACTTTATTTAGAAAAATATGTATAACAGAACAATTACATACATTTTACAATTAAGCTATATGCACATCTTTCCTCCAAAACTGGCTAACGACCTTAGGTCTTTCCTCATGTCCTTGTCTAGTTCATGTGATCTATTTAAAAGTCATGATTACTAACGTCAGAGTCTACTTCCGGAAGACTTGATGAGATGAACGGATATATGGTTGATGTTGGGGATTTATATCTTAGAAGAATATTTGGATTTCGGGAAATATATAAATGTTTAATAATGTCGGAATGAAGGGGTTGGTGGCAATTTTTAGGGCTAGAATTTCAAGACGATTGTTGATTGTTTGTATGAAGTATTTTTTCAACAATATCATAAATAAAAAATATTAAATAATATCGGTCCTAAATATGAACCTTGTGGTAGCCCAGATTTGATTTTTATTTATCTTGAAATTAATCCATTTAATTTCACACACTGTACCTGCTCCGAGGCAATAATGAAAACACATTCAAAACGTTTTTATTTTATTATTTTTAAAACAACACTTTGTCTAAACCCGACTTTCTATTTTTCATAAACAACAGCGAAAATTCCCTACGAAAATGGCGTAATAAATTTTGGAGTTTTGTTAACATCTTAAAAAATAATAACGGGCTACCAAAAGTAATGAATTATGAAGGACAATTGTTAACTTCTCGTCGAGATATTGTTAATAATTTTGAAAATCATTTCTCAAAATTATATGTATCTAAAATACAACCTATCATCAGCACTGATTCAAGTTCTTTTAGTTTACAAATTTCTTCATTGTTTGTAATGAGAACATAATTTATTAATTATTTTCAAATTCTTTTTATTTAAATAAAATGAAATACATTTGCAGTTATTGAAATTACAATGAAATTAAACAAGGAACATTTCTGGCAATGAACGATAAAATTCGATCAATTCCTTTTTCCAACTGCAAAAATTACTTACACTGTAAGTTTTTGACGAACATCTATTGCAACAACTACTTCCCGAGCATATACCCCGCCGGACATTGGATTACAAAATATTTGTTTGTTTATTGCATAGCAGTACTACTGCGAATTAATTAATTTTTATTTAATTTAGATTGTTTCGATCAATCTGACACTGAAATAGCGCTAAAGTAAATTGAGAAATAAATTGAGTACTGGTTTTCCAGCACTTGTACTTCGAGATTGTCGTTTCGTCTTTGCCTTAAGCACATTTTTAACATATGTTTAAAGCATAAAACTTTCCCAGATATTTGGAAGAATGTGAGCATAATAACTATTCACAAATTCAGCGACAGAAATTCAATATCAAATTATCAACCTATAGCCATCATAATAATTAGAGATAACGCAAGCGCCATATGTAGTTATCCATGCACTAGATGAATGGTGCTTGAACATTTTATAGCAATCTTCTCTAACCTATCAAAGTGTTACTAATTCATGTTTTGTGATCGTATTAGTGGCTTCTTCAATTTGCACCTAATAGAAAACCAACATGGATTTCGACCCAATCGTTCTACTTTTACTAATCTGATATAATATACACAACAGTTATCGAATTGTCTCGATCGTCAGATGCAAGTTGCATGCGACACTGATTTCTTTATTTAAGTTTGGTTTCTCAACATCTTTGTGCAAGCTAATTTATTTTTATTTAGTTCAAAGACGCCTGTTTGTAGAGTATGATTGATACAGATCTGATACGTTTCAGGCAATGTTTGTGGTTCCACAAGGTTCAGTTCTAGGTTCCTTTCTCTTTAATATATTCATTAATAATATTGTAAACTTTATTGATACAGATTGCCATTTGTTTGCAGATAATCTCAAAATTATAAAACTAATTAAAAAAAATCGATGATTGTCGATAACTTAAATCGAATACATGCGTGGTGTTGTTCAAATTTGCCTCACAATAGCAGTATTATGAGGCAAATCATATCAGATCATATGATTGTGATATCATTCTCAAGGTAGAAATTTAGCGTCATATTTATCCTTCTTATCTATCCTTGAGAGTGTGTTGCAATTTATTTATTTTTTTATGTTTAGAAAGGAATTGGGAAATCTGCGAGCAGACAAGGGTCTTTGGATCTAATACATCGGGTTCTGGTACCGACTAAAACCTTTCCCTCTCTTCCCTGGTATCGCCATCGTGGCATTGTATTCAATTTAAAGATCCTAAGTATTCTTTTGATAACAACTTTATCTGTATGTGACAGGTCATGTTATCTCATCTGCCAATCATTTTTTAGGTTTTATTTTCCGAAGTACAAATAAATTTAAGCAGTCAGAAAAAATCTCTCTTTATACTTTGCTTTTATAAGATCACGGTTGGAATATGACTGCACTGCTGTGTTTGGAATTCTTATTATCACATAGCTAGTAGTTTTGACCAGCCGTAGTTGCGAAAAATTAAATATTTTGACAGTTGCAAATGTGTACTAAAAAAATCATTACTTTTTTGTTTTTTGAGATAATCGTTTGCCTTTTCTAACATTCGATGTAAGGCTTCATTCAATTATACATAGCTTTATGCATTATTTATAATTAAGTAGAATTTGTTGTTATCAATTATTTAAATGATAAGGAATTTAAATTCTTGGATTTTTTTTGAGGCGTACATTTCGTGGTATATGATACAAACAGTTGCTTTGGAAAAGAGTAATTAATTAAGATATGCAATTATGGAACTAATTATTTGTTAAATTGTCATTAGTTTTCCGCCTAAAAATGACACAGAAAGAAAAAAATAATGGAAATTGATTTTATTAGAAGCTATGTAGGCGGAAAGACCACTGGTCGATAGCCAATTGACAAACTCTTACAGCATGTATTGTAATATTTTAAGTTGTTGTTGTATTACGTTTATCAATAAAGATTATGTATATATAGAAGTCTTCTTTGAAATAAAATCGACTTCAGGTCTATTTTGCAAAATATGTTTTTGTATCGTTTTTTTTGTAAACAACTAATGGCAATTTAATAATTTACTAAATAATTAGTTCCGTGATTATATTACTTAATTTATTATTATTGTTTCTCTGCAGAAAAATACTGGAAATTGATTATGACACACGGTTTATAAAAAAAATCATCTTTTTCAGAATCACTTTTTGTATTGTTTTTTTTTTGGTGAAACACTAATGAAAATTTAATAATTTATTAAATAATTAATTCCACAATTACATAACTTAATTCATTACTTTTTTGCTTTACAAAAAAACGAAAATTAATTTTGATACAAGCTATGTCAGCTTTGTAACAAAATCGACTCTGATTCTTTTTTGCACAACAACTCTTTTGTCTTTTTTTTGGTGGAAAATTAAATAATTTACTAAATAATATGTTCCATAATTATATTACTTAATTTATTACTTTATTATTTATTAAAGACTGAAAATTGATTTTGACACATGTTTTGTAAGAAAATCGACTATCATTCTTTTTTTAAAACATCTCTTTGTGTCGTTTTTTTTTGTGAAAAACTAATGATAAAAATGTAATTAATATATAATGATAAATATAATCTTTACAGTAAAATATACAAAATAATGAAAATTATAAAGTAAAATATATAATTAATATTTATTAATTGTCTATCGACCTGTAGTCTTTCCGCCTGGTATTTCGTATTAATGTCTTTGTCGTGAAAAAAGTGTAATGATAACTATCTATCTATCTTATAAGTCTTTGTCAATTGTGTTCGTAATTTAAATGATTATTTAGTAAATTATAAACTAAATAATCAGTTCTATAATTTCATAATTTTATTAATTACATTTTTGCTCTGCAATAAAGTTAAAAAGAATGATAATTTAATTACATACTAATAAATTATTTTGATAATTACAAAACATAATTAATTACTAGATTATATTAACCATTAGTAATTCAATTTATTTATCAAATCTGTTAGTCATATTTTTGTTTAAATAATAATTATACTGTTCATTTACGGTAAACTATTACCATTTACATATATTCCATCACAAAAATATAATATAATTACGTCCAAAAAATATATAAATACAATCGAACTACGTAGGAATATTTTATAAATTGGATTTGAATGCTGAGTACGAACCTTTAAATATGTTGAACCAGGTACATTCGCAATACGCATTGGCATGATTTTTTAAATAAATTAATTTCTCAATAAAATCCTTTAATAATAAAACCATAATTTGTTGATTTTCTGTGACAATAAGTTCTACATATACAAAAAGAGGATGATAACCTAATAAACTAGGAAATAAATTCCATAATTATTTAATTTTATTGTAATATACAAGGACATGAACACGAAAAACCAGGCCATATTTTTCTGTATATATATGTTAATAAAGATTATTAAACAATACGAGTGTAAAGTCTGGCACTATCACAATATTTTTTTAGTAAACGTTTTTGAAAACAAATTCTAAACACGTCAATTTTTATCTTAAATTTTACTGCAATTGTTACTAAAGGACCGTCCTTTGTTTTTGAGATATATCTTAAGCGATTTTTTTGATGGAAATTATATTTTTATGTTGAATTTTGGAAGAGCATTCTAAGACCAGATACATTAAAAAAAGTATGATACTTTATTTCCCAATTTGGAACATATAATAAAAATAAAAAATCGAAAAAAAAAAAAACGTCAAGTAGGTCAATAATTTGATAGCTTATTTATTTTTTTATTGCGTGAAAAATGTTTTAAATAAAAGTTGTAGATCTTGAAAAAATAAATATTTTTTTTTATAAAACTCTTTATTGTAGGACTTTCACTTTTCATTTTATTAACCGAAGAATTTCGTCTACCTGATAAATTCTCTTAGAAATAAACAATTATTTTTATAATCTTTTTTATGTTATTAATTTAATTAATAAGAAAAAAAAATACTTTTTATAAAAATTTCCAATTTTCCTTTAATTTATTAATTATCATTTTTTTGGCAATAAGTTTAAAATTTCATTTTCCCCGTGGAAAACAAAGTCCTTGATATTTCCCGACATTAATAAATGTAACCTCACTATCAGTGCAAAACCTTAAAGTATTCTAATTTTACGACCGCAATTACAAATTCTTATCATCGAAATAACGATTTAGTGTGCATTCAGTGTAGACAATTGCTTTCTCGATTTCAGACACAATGAAAATCCACGCGTACGCAACGCTCATCCTCGCAACGATTACGGCCAATAAAGCGATAAATAACGACGCTTATTCAGGTGGGTAATTACTAAATAAACAGATTCCTTGTCTTTCAGGACCTTTGCACGTGTTAGGTGTGATTGCATTTAGGTGTAAGAATGAGTAACGTGATTAGAGAGTTTATTTAATGAGTGTTTTATGGTGTTTCAGGAAGAAACGTCAAGGTAAACCGTAGATGAGTTTCGGATTTTCACGTCTTCATTTATGTGACTTGAGATTAAGATATGTCCACAATTTTAACAGATAAATGCTCTATCGTGTTTATGATTTTTTTTAAATTTAAAACTGTGCTTCCGACTCATCGATTTCATCGGTTGAGTCTATGACCAAGTAAAAAATCATTTTTTTATTAAATATAAGTAATAATTTAATAAAAACACTTGGTTGGTTTTAGTTAAAAATTTACTTTCTTCCCACTAGTTTCGACTTCTCGCCAATATCAAGGAATTATAATATTTATATTTTATTCCTTTCTTCACTTCTGTATTTTTTAATATGTTGAAACACATCAGATTTTTCTATTTAATTTTGTTTATATGTTTATATTTTTTATCAATTTTATATAAAAAAAAACTATTCTCTTTATCAATAGTTTTTTTTTTCTAAATGTACATTTAGTAATAAAAAAACTTAAAACGTATAATATACAGAAGTGAAGAAAGGAATAACATATAAATATTATATCAAGAAAACTTCATGTACTCGCCAATAAATATTTTTGGTATCAAGGAATTCCTTAATAATAGCGAGCCAAAACTAGTCGGAAGAAAATATTTGTTTAATTGAAACGAACCAAATGTTTGTATTAAATTATTTCCTATATTTGATATCATATTTTTTTTATAGATAAATGCTCTGTGTTTTTTTGTATAGATATGTGATATATTTAAAACGTAGCTTGGACTTCCTGGTCCCATCTATATGGACTATGACTAGAAAGCAATGTCATTTTTACAAATAAATGCTATGTGGTGTTTAGAGTAGGTCTTATCTGTTTTATTATTTGTTTGTGTTAGTAGGTTTAGTAATAACACCTATTAACTTTGTTTCACTTAATTTATATATTAGCTACACGCTGTTTTTGCTGCGAAGTTCGCTCAATCATGTTAGTGACTACCGCGAAATCGTTGTGACATTTTTACACTAACATTCTAGTATATACAACACCACCTGCACCTTATAACAATTTGTAAAGTTTATTACTAAGGAATCGTCGTCAGTTTGACATGTAAATGCTTTTTAGTGTTTAGAATGAATGCATGTACATCTTAAAAAAACGTGTTTTTGACTTCCTGGTGGAATCTGTAATGTATATAACCAAAGAATCACAGTAATTTTTAGGGATAAATGCTTTGTGGTGTTTAGAATCTATGTGTGTAGATATTAAAAACGCATTGGGGACTTCTTGGTCTCATCTCTACGGTCTTCAAATTCTTCAAAATTATCACAAATAAATGGTATGCGGTGATGAAAATAAATAAATGTGCTTGCCATAAACCAAATTTGGTCTTCTTAATCTCATTTTTGTGGCCATGTTCTTAGATATCACAAATATACTCCTCGCGGTATTATAACTGTATACAAAATACAATTGAAATTAAAATGGATAAAAATATTATTAAAGTGCTATAGAGAAACGTAATGTGCCCAGGAAGAAACTGCTACATATAGATACACGCACAAATATAGCGAGACCATAATGTTTAGAAGAAAAAAAGTGAATGGCTAAATAAACGAATAGAATAAATAGATGAACACAGAACTCATAAGGAAAGCAGAAAGTTTTATCAAGAATTGAAGCAACGAGTTCACTCCCAGAGCAAACGCATGCAAGAATAAGAATGGTGAAATGCTGAATCAAGAAGTGGATATTTTGGCGAGATGGAAACAATATTTCCAGGAAGTGTTAAATAACGAAGAGAACACGGAAATTGAAGAAGAAGACGAGAAAGAGAAATGCCAAGTTCCATATTTATAGATTAAGGAGCTATCGTATGAGGAAGTAGAAGAAATAATCAGGATCCTAAAGAAGAACATAAAGGCATAAAACACAGAACTCATAAATAAAGCAGGAGAATTCTATGGAGAAGAATACACAACCTAATATTGAACATTTGGAAAAAAGAAAGAATGCTCGAAGACTGGAAATTAATAATCATTCAGCCCATACACAAGAAATGGGATAAGAAGGACTGCGGAAATTATCGTGGAATTTCACTGTTATGCATTGCATAAAAGTGATAGTCAGTATAATATATAATAGGCTGAACGATTATGAGGAAGGACTATTTTGGGAGTATCAGTGTGGATTTATAAGAATCCAATCAACTGTTGACCAAATTCATATAATGAGACTGAATGGGTATGAGGAAAGAAAACTTGGGGAGTATCAGTGTAGATTTATAAGAAACCGATCAAGTGCTGATCAAATTCATATAATGCGACGAATAATGCAAAAGTGCCGCGAATACAACATTGGAATATACGATATATTTGTCAACTATAAACAAGTATTCAATAGTATTCTTAGGCAAAAAATGTACGAAAGACTCGTTCCTCTGGATATTCCAAGCAAGGTATTGAATTTGGTAAAGTTAACGTTATCAGGAGCTAACGCTGCAGTCATGATACAAACTAGGCTAACTGAGAGCTTTGAAATATACAGCGGATTCAGGCTTTAACATTTAGTAGCTAATCATCGGACGTCGAATGACAGACACCTTTAGCGCAACCAACAAATATGCTGATCCAGGAGGTGTCCTACTTCGGGGGACGACGGAGGGCTGTCGTAGTTCTGAAAAGACTCGAAGGGAAAAGAAGTAGCTATAGCGCGACCACCAAAAGTGCTGACCCAGGAGGTATCCTACTTCGACGACTGCGAGCTGTCGTGGTTTTGAAAAGACTCGATGGGAAAAGAAGTCACCAATATCGACGATTTCAACAACAGTTTCTGGAATCGTTTGCAGATGATATCAAGATCATTTTCGGCGAAAATAAGATGACCACCAACATCTTTACTTAGCGATGAAAAACATTTCGATGCAGGGAAACTCCGCGGCAGATGGCCTTATCTGGGGAGAAATCTTTCGCCATTGAAGAAAAATCTCACGCTTGATGTGATATCACCAACCTACGCACATTCGTAGGTTGGCAGAAAGTAAACCCGTCATGCCTAGAATAAGCGAAACAATTTACTTAGAAGGATAAAAAAAAAGATATTTAATCTCACCTTAGAAACAGTTATTAGAGAGACAACAACTGCGGAAAATATTAAACATAACATAAAATAAGTAGGAGCATATGCGGACTTTATTGTAGTCACCGCTAAGAATAAGATCAGCTTAAAGGACGCAATAAAACAACTGGATAGGAAAGCAAGAAAGGTGGGAGTGAACATCAACACTCCGAAAATTAAGTACTTCAAAGATGACTGAACATTACATAAAAATGAAAAGATAAATAAATTTTAATGAACATGGATTTGAGGAAGTATAGTCATTCATCTACCTGGGATCGGAACTAAACACCACCAATGAGATCTCTCGTGAAAAAGGAGAATCGCAGCGGGAGGAAGAGTTAGTTACATAAACAGACAAAAAATGATGTCACCTTGAATCTTAAGAAAAACAACAAATTTAAGAATCTACAGAACATTAATAATGCCAGTAATAACATACACATGCGAGACCTGGATATTAGCAAATAACAAAAATAAGCTAAGAAGAACGGAAAGAAGGATATTGAGAAATATATTCGGACCAGTACAGAGGAAAGGTATTGTCTTTCTCTTCCATTGGTTCGAGAATGGAGAATATGCATGAACCATGAGTTAAATTAGTTAATTAAAGGGGCGGATATTATAAAATTTATCAAGGCTCAAAGGCGTTATATGCCCGAACCATCGCAGTTCGAGAATTGAGAAAGGAAGAGAAACAAAGGAAATGACAAAATGTAAGCTGATACACGCTAAGGCTGGAGGAAGGCCGAGAAAGAAATGGGAGGACGAAGTAATGGAGGAACTACGAATAATGAATAATATCGAATAGAAGAGATGTGTGGAAGATAGACAAAATTGGAGCACCGCAGTTCGAACATATAATGAGAATAGAGAAAGGAAGAGAGAATAAAGAAATGGACAATGAAAGCCGATTCACGTTAAGGCTAGAGGAAGACCGAGAAAAAGATGGGAGGACGAAGTAATGGAGGAACTACGAATTATGAATATTATCGAATAAAAGAGACGTGTGGAAGATAGACAAAATTGAAGCACCGCAGTTCGGACATATAATGAGAATAGAGAAAGGAAGAGAGAAAATAAAAAGAAATGAACAATGGAAGCCGATACACGTTAAGGCTAGAGGAAGGCCGAGAAAGAGATGGGAGGACGAAGTAATGGAGGAACTACGAATTATGAATATTATCGAATAGAAGAGATGTGTGGAAGATAGACAAAATTGAAGCACCGCAGTTCGGACGTAAAATGAGAATAGAGAAAGGAAGAGAGAATAAAGAAATGGACAATGGAGCCGATTCACGTTAAGGCTAGAGGAAGGCCGAGAAAGAAATGGGAGGACGAAGTAATGGAGAAACTACAAATTATAAATATTATCGAATAAAAGAGACGTGTGGAAGATAGACAAAATTGAAGCACCGCAGTTCGGACATATAATGAGAATAGAGAAAGGAACAGAGAAAAAAGAAATGAACAATGGAAGCCGATACACGTTAAGACTAGAGGAAGACCGAGTAAGAAATGGGAATACGAAGTAATGGAGGAACTACGAATAATGAATAATATCGAATAAAAGAGTCGTGTGGAAGATAGACAAAATTGGAGCACCGCAGTTCGGACATATAATGAGAATAGAGAAAGGAAGAGAAAATAAAGAAATGAACAATGGAAGTCGATACACGTTAAGGCTAGAGGAAAACCGAGAAAGAAATGGGAATACGAAGTAATGGAGGAACTACGAATAATGAATAATATCGAATAAAAGAGTGGTGTGGAAGATAGACAAAATTGGAGCACCGCAGTTCGAACATATAATGAGAATAAAGAAAGGAAGAGAGAATAAAGAAATGGACAATGAAAGCCGATATACGTTGAGGCTAGAGGAAGGCCGAGAAAGAGATGGGAGGACAAAGTAATGGAGAAACTACGAATAATGAATATTATCGAATGGAAGATAGAAAAATTGAAGGCGCACGGTAGAGCAAGCCAAGATCCACCCAGCGTTGTATAGCTAATAAAGGAAAAAGAAGAAGAAATGTATTATTTCAATTAAAAAACTCAATCTTTGAATGCGTTTTACCTAAAATTTCTCTTATAAAAATTGTCATATTTATGATTCTTCCGTTTATTTTCGATCATGAACCATTACAAATGTTATCTTATTTCACAGAAGGGCCTTTGATTCAAAATGAAACCAGGATAGAGTATGTGCCTTTCGGCGTCCTGCATCCCTGCAAAAGGGAATGCATTGAAGGTGCTGATCCAATGGAATGTCATTATAACTTCTTGGTGGAATGGTACCAGACTATGAGCAAGGCTTGCCTTTCCTGTCCGGATGTTCAAGAAGATTGCTTCAGGGAGGATTGTGTGATTGGAGACGGCACCAGAAGGACTATAGTTTCTATTAATCGAATGGTGCCTGGGCCTACAATTGAGGTAATCAATAAAAATATCTAATATTTCTTACAATATTATTATAATTATTTAATTAAATATACAGAGTGATCAAGAATTATTGCAGATTGATAGGTCGGCTACCAAATACACATAATGATACAATTGATCATATGAACAGAAAATCCCCTAGATTGTCATTGGCGTAGCAAACAATTTTTTTCCCAAAATACATTAAATATTTAATCATAACATATTTAATTTTTATAATTTTGATTAAATATACTATATTTGACACTAGCAGCGTCGTGCGTTATATTTTGCGTCTATAAAAATCGAATGCATACCCTAAAAGAATTTAAAGCAGCAATTGAAAAAGAGATAAGGAACATAAGTTCTGAGCAGTTTCAACGTTTATTTGAAATTTAATTAAATATACAGAGTGATCAACAATTATTGCAGATTGATAGGTCGGCTACCAAATACGCATATTGATACAACTAATCATATGAACAGAAAATCCACAAGATTGTCATTGGCGTAGCAAATATTTTTTTCCCAAAATACATTAAATATTTAATCATAATATATTTAATTTTTATAATTTTGATTAAATATGCTATATTTGACACTAGCAGCATCGTGCGTTATATTTTGCGTCTATAAAAATCGAATCCATACTCTAAAAGAATTTAAAGCAGCAATTGAAAAAGAGATAAGGAACATAAGTTCTGAGCAGTTTCAACGTTTGTTTGAAAATAAATAATAAACGTAGAGTTTGCGTCCTAAATTTTATAACAAATATTGAAAATGATAGCCTTCATTTTCTAAGCAAATGTTAACCCTATGTTTTTTTTATTTTCAAATAAACGCTGAAACTGCTCAGAGCTTATGTTCATTATCTATTGTTAAATTGCTGCTTTAAATTCTTTTAGGGTATGCATTCGATTTTTATAGACGCAAAATATAACGCACGACGCTGCTAGTGTTAAATATAGTTACTCTTCATTCATTTTCCTTGCCATGAACTAGAAGCGATAAAACTCCTCAAATGTTTTTGTATGAAATTTAACGTGTCTGCAATTATTGTTGATCACTCTGAATAACTCTTTAATATAACTTGAAATATTACATTTAACAATACTAGTGATGTGATGTTGCAAATTATG
Organism: Philonthus spinipes; assembly: GCA_963082785.1. Taxonomy (NCBI): domain Eukaryota; kingdom Metazoa; phylum Arthropoda; class Insecta; order Coleoptera; family Staphylinidae; genus Philonthus; species Philonthus spinipes. The sequence continues at coordinate 13,699,404 of OY720307.1, read as the reverse complement.
CGTTTATAATGCTTGAATACTCAAAGACTCAATTATTTAGTATGATTTTAGAAAATTTGACATTTAAAAACTTCAGTGGTGCGATGCAGATTATATGTATTCGGTTAGAATTCGATAAAAACTAAACGCTTTACATTATATTCTTCTTTTTATTTTACCTAAGTTTGTGGCCCCAATATTAGCATTATTGACCAGTAGTAGGTTTTTTTCTTTGGTTGTTTGTAACGGGATAATGTGCTTATGTTTATATTAATGGGAAGAATTTTGTAAAGTCCTCTTCAAGAAAGAAGCGAACACATGAACGATCACAATTACACATAAACATTCGTTGTTTGTTTGATAATGGCGCGTTAATGACGTCGAAATTATAGTCATTAAATAAATTTCAGATATGCAAACACAGTTAAAAAGTGTTTATATTAATCGAATAATGATGTATAACAAAGTAGAAGCCTTAAAAATTAGTAAATTACATAAACATTAGTTTCGACTAAGAAGAAGAAGAGGATCATATTGTTTTTAATTGGAAATATAGATAGTACTGAGAATACATAAATAGGACTACAATATCCCAAAGATATAAGAGTTTTTTGTTGGTGGTCTCCAGTTCATATCTTCATTCGTTCGGTTTGCAATTCCATTTTGTTATTTTTTACTTATTATATTAAGGTTTTGATGGAAGACCAGTTGAGCACTTATTGCTCAAATTGAATCTTGCATTAAGGTTTGTAGAGTACTGTAAATAATTATAATGTATACAATGTATCTTCTTTCTATATGTAAGGTTTATTATTATTATCATAGTATAAATTGTCACATTTTTTATAATAATTTTTACATGAAAAAAATATGTGATTTTAATCTTCAAAGTATTCATATGAGTAATTTGGAGAAGTAAATTTACCTATTTTAAATAAGTGGATGGGAGAAAAGTTGTGAGCAGTTTTAATACACACATTACAAATATTCTTTCTTTGACTTTAGGATATAAAAAAAACATCTTTTAATAGGTGTTGAGGGGTGAAAATAATAGTATCTAGTGAGTGAAGATATATCATCCTAGAGAGATTTCCACTTTGGTTTAAGATCAGTCTCTAATTTTGGAAAGGTCATTATTTAATGCTGAGGTTTCAAAAATATGGAGATTAATAATACTTCATAACATAATAATACTTCACGAAACACGAGTACTCTCTGTTTCATTATCCTTATGGCAGAGAATCCAGCACAATCAAAGTATGTTATATTCACTAGTAGTACGGATTTAAGAGAGAGAGACCAGCAAGTATGCCGTGCCCACGTAGGTCATAACTTCCCCATTAAAGTGCCTCCCACCCAAGTGATTAGACCCAGTCGGCCAGCCTAGCTGTTTCCAGTATTTGATCGTGAGTCAATTTCCAACTGGGAAATTCACGATTTTGAGGTTTCTCCCTGCTCGTAGAATTTCTTATGCTTGATAGCGCTGGGCTTTCATGTAGTATATGCCCTGCTATATCCATTTCTTCTTTGCATCCTCTACAAAGGTCGTCCCTCCAATGGTCATTCTTAGAAGGTGCTTACGAAACCCGTTGTGGCCCGTAATATATCCGGTTAAAATTATGATATGTTGTTTGGAGTATCTTGGTTTCCTTAAGGTCGCGTTTGGGAAGATAGATTTTTGTCTGACCCCAGAAAGATATTCGGACCAGTGCAGGAGGATGGAATTGTCTTCCTCCTCCGCTGGTCCGAGAATGGAGAATTCGCATGAACCATGAGTTGAATGAATTGATTAAAGGGGCGGATATTGTGAGATTTATCAAGGCTCAAAGGCTGCAATGGTTCGGGCATATAATGAGAATGGAGAAAGGAAGAGAAACAAAGGAAATGACACAATAGAAGCCGATACACGCTAAGGCTAAAGGAAGGCCGAGAAAAAGTTCGGGGAGAGGGATTTTTGTGTGATCACACGTTGATAGTTTTCTCTCTTTCTACTTCTTGGAGGTAAAGGTCTTTGTCAGTTTTGTTAGATCTCTGGGCGTCAGCTCTATTTTTATCTTGCTCGCATCTGATATTCTTGATGCGACACCATTGCCGGCGGTTGCCTTCACTATGGCTTTTATTCCACGTTAGGGTTATCACCAGTAGTAGGAAACGATACAAAATCAATACGTGTTTTATTAGTATTGTAAGATATATTGAAAAAAATCATCTTTTAAGGAGTTCAATTAATCACTGAGTGTCATTATTAAAGTAGATTTTGATAAGATAATTTTATAATGGATTTGTATTTCATCATTTTTTTAATTGCAAACCATAATTACTCTATGATTTCATAAACTGTTTTGAGATAATTTCGTAATTATTTTTTATCTGATTAAATTGTTTCCCACTTGTATTATTTTGTTGTAAATTGTTTGCTTAGTGAGAGAATTGTAAAATTCATTAACCACAAGAATTTTCTCAAAAAACAATTCAAGCCTTACGTTTCATTAATTTAAGATATGAAGTATTCATAATATCAGATTTTAATTGTTTTACTAACCAATTAAAATTCCTTAACCTTGCATAACGTTTATTCTATTGGATTTAAGTTGTTTTGGTATACAATCATTATTTACTAACCTTGCACAAAGTCTTTTCTTCTAGATTTAAATTGTTTTCGTATTCAATCATAATTTCCTAAGCTTATATAATATATGACCTGGGACAGAAAGACCTCTGGTCTATAGCTCAAACATACTAATACCGCATGTACTGTAATTATTTATGTTATGTTGTTTTGTATTATCTGTATAGTCTGAATAAAGATGTGTAAATATATATATATGATTTAATCTACATAACTTTAATAAATGAATAAATACAATATTTTTGATTTTCAACAATTTTGTATTTAATTTCACTACAATTGTTTCGCTACGCTATAGCTTTTTCAGGCGAAGAATTAACATTATTAACATTTTTTACCTGAAGAAGCTGTAGCGTAGCGAAACAATTTTAGTGAAATTAAATACAAAATTGTTGAAAATTAAAAATAATTTTTTTTCATATTTTAAAGTAATCATGGATTAAAAAAATAATTGTCTCAGTAATCAAGGATAATATACATAACTTCTATTACATCAGATTGTAAGCGATTTATTTGTAGAGGCAGCGACAAGAACAAGACAAAAACAGTCGGAAATTATAATATATATATATATATATATATATATATATTGCAACTAATAATTAATTTGAAATTTACACACATAAAGATGACTTTCGAAATATAAATCCATATTAGTATTTTTAAAAGTGTGTTTAATTTAAAAACTTGTAAAAAAAACTAACAAGGATTAATGTTAAGAAAATAATAACCTCAACAATTAAGTTATTTTTACAAGGCTGTTGAAGAGAAAATAATTTAAAGCGAACCTTAATTTCTTGATTTTCAATTGAATGCAAAAATAATAAGCGTTATAGATGGATTATCTATTCTTTTTGTTTTCAATTGAAAATCAAGAAATTAAGTTTGAAAAATTGTGTTTGCTTAGTATGCAATTATAATTTCCTTCCCATTTCGAAACCTTTTTTGAAAGATCATATTTGTTAGATTTTTTAAGGTCTTTAAATTAAACACACTTTTCAAAATAAACAAAATATACATTTATATATATTTTATATAATAACTATGATTATAAAAAATCTACCAATAAAATAAATAAGACAGATTAAATTGAATAAATTTAAATTCTCGATTAATTTCGTGTTATCAGCTCATTATATATATTTGCTTAGTATGTAATCATAATTTGCTACCCATATACAGGGTGGCCAGAAAAGGAGTGATAATATTCAGTTAAAGTGGTTCGTTAATCAATTTTAAGTAGAAAAAAAAAACTAAAAAAGTTTTTAAAATAAAAAATTAAAAAAATAAAAATAAAAATAAAACACAAAAAAATGGTAATTATCCACTAAGCTTTATGAGGCCATTAATATCCTAAATATTCGACTAGAATTTGTTTTTAACATTTTATGTATAATTATTGCTATTAATAATAGATATATCATTAAATAAACATTTGCAATCTCTAACTGGATGTTAATAGAACTAATTTTAATCAAAATATTACTGATTTCTAATCACATATTTTTTATGTCAATGGCCTCATGGACGTTAATGAAGAACCGTACAATATTTTTTAACTTAAATTTTCTACTTGAAATTAATCAATGAACAACTTTACCTGAAGATTATCACACCTTTTCTGGTCACCTTGTATAACGTCTATTCTTTTTATACAGTCATTTTTATTGTGGTAGTTACATATACATATATTATACAATATATTTGATCTAAACTAATAAATAAATATCGACCTTAGGCTCTTTTTATTTTCAATTGTTTCTGTATTCAATCATAATATCCAAGTCTGTATAATATATATTTTATTGAATTTGCAATGGTATACAATAATGATTTCCTAACATCACGTATTGTTAATACTTTTAAATTTAATTTCAATTGTTTCCGTTTTCATTAATAATTTCCTAACCTGCTCAACGTCTACTTTAACAAAATTCACTTATAGGCATTGAATTGTGCACACAGTAGAATTATCTCTATCTTTCTTTATTTCTTTCTTATTTCTATACACTTGTTTCAAATCAACGTAATTGTTCAAAATTACCACGTTTTTCCTTATTAGTACGAGCGAATTCTCTTCGTTTTTTTCCGTTCCTTTTATTTTTGGATTTGCAAAGAGGAGCTTGTTCTCTGTACGTCATGATCGTTATTTACGCACACGCTCCGGGCGATCTGGATTTTCCAGCAGGTTCTTCGACCCGAAGAATTGCATCGAGGTCAATGCGTAACAAGACCCTGCGCAAGAATTCTAATTAAATACAAACACGAAAAACACAAGATAAAAGTAATATATTCCAAAATGCAAATTATTAGTTTGTCAACTACAATAATAAAAATCATGGCCTGCGTCATGATGCCACTGATTTTTTTTCAAATTTTAGCGGTAGTTGATGACAGTGAAAATTTGAAACTTGTAATTGAAAAATGCAAAGACCGACAGACTCTACCCCTCTGCTATTTTTGAAACTAGTTTAGGGGGAGGGGGGAAATCGACTAGATATATGTTCAAATTTTGACAATCAACCCCCTACGGTTGCCTTGTGATATTACTCCCTTTAAATCCTCCCTCTATGGATACAGGCCTGTCTAATTTGCAGTTTTTCATTGCATTTATTTTATAATTTTAGTAGAACAACCTAAAGGGAGAATAAATAAAACGTCCATGCAATTAACTAAGCTCGTAAACGAACTGTAATATTTTTACAAAGTGTTTCATTACGTTACATCGCATGTAAAGCTTTCAATAAGACTCTTAAATTTAAAATTATATACAACTAACATATATTGATCAAATGAGTTTTCATTAAATCAAATGAGTTTCATTAAATCTCTCATTGTCAAATATATTTCAGTTAAAAGGAAATTAAAGTAAAACACAATTATAAAACCCTGTAAAAAGTGTGAAAACTAACTTTTTATGTAATTAATAAAAATGCATATAAACTGTCACATTAACCGTGCCACCCAGGTCAAAAAGGACCAACAACCCGCACCGCATGTGGTTGATTTTTATTATTCGCCATTAGGCACGTCCGAGATGACGCTATTGTATTTTGAGGACAATTAAGTAACCATAAAATGCAAATATTTATGTTGATTTTATTTTCATAAGACACAGATGTTGTAAATATTATACAAATATGTAGAAATTCTTTACATACTCTAAAAGTAAACGTAACAACAACAACGTACGTCGCCTTATGTTTTTAGTCAACCAACCACAATTAATTGAAGAAACATAAACTTCCAGAATTTGTTTATTATTCAAACAATGCTCACTAATTGTTAATAATTATTTAAACAAGCATATCCATTGGAAAATAATAAATAATACGTAAATATTTACTCTTACACATAAGTAAAATAATGATTGGAGTAATTTTATGCATTCAGCGAACATCTTCATATGTACATTTATTTGTATGCACGGTGATGTAACGTAAATAAATTATTGTTATGCTGGTTAGGTTTCTCTTCAGTTCTTTAATTCATATAAAAGTGGACGTTAATTAAATTCAAGACCATTATATATTTACACCTGCAATTGTCTTTATATACATTTTAAAGTAATTAAGTGTGGTATTAATTGTACTTTGGGGCTCATTTATCTGTTTGCAATTGTTTTTTATTTATTTCTCGTGCAAATAATTGGAATTAAAAGTGTGATATTACATGAATGACTTAATTATTTTGAACGATTAAAAACGCATTAAAGAAAATTGTATATGAATTATTATTTCTGTTATGAAAAAACAATCAAATGCTACTGAAATTTTAACTTTAACTAATCTCGTATAAAATGCGTAATTTAATGTAGGTAAAAATTAAAATTCAACCAATGTGAATAATGTTTACTCCAATCCCTTTAATGGTGTTAAATCACAACTTCTTGGAGGCCATTCAATATCACAATTTCTTGAAATAATTGTTGCATTTGCCGTGTGGCATGTAGCCCCGTCTTGTTGGAACCAAATGTTGTCAAGATCAACTTCTTTCCAATTTCGGCTCTATACCGCTCTCCATTGACAGTAACGGTTCTTTCATTACGAAAGAAGTACGGACCGATGATTCCACCAGACCAAACACCACACCAAACTGTCAATTTAGGTGAATGAATAATTTGTGGATTTTTTTCGCACCAGAATCGACAGTTTTGTTTATTTACCGCACCACTCAGATGAAAGTGAGCTTCATCGGAGAAGATGATTTTCTTAAAAAAATCGTTATCGTTTTCAAGTTGTTCCAAGGCAAAATCAGCAAATTCGACGTTTACGGTGGTCCAACGGCTTCAGTTCTTGAGTGAGAACAATTTTATATGGATGCACACCCAAATCCTTTTTCAAAATCCGCCAGATTGTGGTTTGAGACAATCCCAATTGTTGAGAACGTCTAGGAATCGACAAATTGCGGTCTTTAGCAACACTTGCCTGAACGGCAGCAATATTTGCATTACTTCGAGCGGTTCTTTGTCTTATTGGCACTTTAACATTATGTAAAGAAAATGTATGCTCACAACTTTCAACAATTCGACAAATAGCGAGCACACTTGGACGACTATTACGATCATAAAATGGCAAAAGCGCACGAAAAGTTGCAATTGGAGAACGATTATTTTGATAATAAAACTGAATAATTTGTAAACGTTGTTCTTGTGTATGTCTCTCCGTCATGAAATTGTAAACACTACTTACTGAATACAATGAAAAATAAATGACAGATCATGACATATTACAAATGGCCGAAACGTCACTTCAAAATCATATCATTCCTATTGGTAAACCTTATATATAAGATTTTATTGAAACATTATTTTTGTTTGTAACAAAATTTAATTTAAATTTAAAAATTAATTAATCTTTTAAATTTCAATTTATAATTTTAATATAATTGTGGATAATTAGGGGTAAAAATTAAACAAGTGGTTTGTTTCACAATAAATTATGATTGTGAAACAAACGACGTGTTTAATTTTTACCTAATTGTTTAAAAATGTTTCACCAAGTGTAAAGTGAGAAAAAATAATTCAAGGGTTGTAATTGTGGATAGCTGGCAAGCTAGCTACAATTATCCTACGTCACATATTGTCACTGCCATTTTCTTCTAACACTCATCATTTTGTATTCGCGGAAGAAGAAATGAATTGATTTTTATTTATGGCGAATGCATGAATAATTTCAACGATGCTATCAATTTTTATGCTGATCGTTTTTTCTGAAAGAGTAATCACGTTCTTCTTACGATAGAGTTGTTAATCAGTTTTTTTTACTGATGGAAGTGTAAAACCCAAGAAAAGAATGCGTAAAGCTACTGTTTGTGGAAAACATGATAAAATAGCAGCACTAGCTGCACTGACTCATAATCCACATGCGAACATCCGAAATTTTTCGCATCAATGAGCAATTCCCCCTATGAGTGTCTAAAGAATTCTGAAGTCCAATAAGCTTCAGCTGTATTGTGTGTCCTTGCATCAGGAATTAACTTGCGATTACATTGAAACCCGATTAACGATTTATCAATGGACAGTTGAGACAATACATTTTTTTGTTCGTGTGCTATTCTCTGATGAGTCAATATTTACAAATCACGGTGTTGTTAACCGTCATAACATGCATTATTGGAGTGTAGAAAGCCCGTACTGGATTCGTGGAGTAAATCATCAGCATCTTTGGTCAGTTAATGTTTGGTGTGGAATGATTGGTGATGAACTTATGAGACAACATGGCAATTTAAATGAAAGCACATACCGAAAAAATTTTGAAGATCTTTCACCAAGGTTTCTATAAGAAGAAAGTTTTAATGTCCGATAACGTATGTGGTACCAACATGACGGTTGTCCATCACATTATTCTTTCGTGGCATACGAGGTATTAGAATGGGATTGCAACAATCGCTGGATCGATAGATCAGCACCGCTGAACTGGCCAGCCAGATCGCCAGACTTTACCTCCATGGATTTTTTATGGGGTTGCTTAAAAGATGCGGTTTACAAAGAAACGCTGACTACTCAGAAAAATATGATGCAACGAATAAGGGATGCTTGCGTCGAAATTACATCAGACATATTTAAGAGATGTACAAAGGGAGTCGTAGGACAAGTTAACATTCAAGTTCAAGGACATCATTTTAATCATTTAATTTAATTAAACACTTCAACGGAGAGAGGCAAGTCTTCACATTTTTTATTTATGCTAAATTTATGTTTTTGAGATTACAGCGCTGTTATATCTGTTACGAATAAAAAAATAATGTTTCAATAAAATCTTTATAAATTTTTTATCCTTAGAATCCGATTAGTGAATAAAAAATGGGGGTTTCAGTTTGGAATTTCAAAGTTGCCCCACGCTCCTAACACTTAGGCAATTAAACACTCCGATGGAGAGAGGCAAAATTTCACATTTTATTTATTTGTTTATGCTAAATTTATTTTTTGTGATTACAGCGCTGGTATATCTGTTACGAATAAAAAAATAATGTTTCAATAAAATCTTATATATTTTTATCCTTAGAATCCGATTAGTGAATAAAAAATTGGAGTTCCAGTTTGAAATTTCAAAGTTGCCCCACGCTCCTAACACTTAGGGAATTAAACACTCCGACGGAGAGAGGCAAAACTTCACATTTTATTTATTTATTTATGCTAAATTTATTTTTTGTGATTACAGCGCTGGTATATCTGTTACGAATAAAAAAATAATGTTTAAATAAAATCTTATATATTTTTATCCTTAGAATCCGATTAGTGAATAAAAATTGGGGGATCTAATTTGAAATTTCAAAGTTGCCCCACGCTCCTAACACTTAGGTCGCAGAACGGAACTAAATTTAGAACAGGATGATGTCCCCTTAGGAAACATTAAGTTTAATATGAAACAGAGAAAGAACGATGGCCGAGGGCCATTGAGAAATAATAATATATAAAAATTTTATTATCATACCTATTGTAAATGTTAGAATAAAAATGATTGTGTGTGTATAAAACAGCCAGGCAGAAAGACCGCCAATCGATAGTTATTTTTTAGGTTTAAATATCATGTAACTTAATGTAACTCTCAGAAATAAAGATTTTTTATAAACGCTTTATATCACTTTTTGTAAAGAAAGAATTATAAAAAAACAAACAATAATATTTATAAAATTTGTATTCTTTCATTGTATTATTTAAATGAAATAACATAAAAAATGGAAATAATTAATTACTCAATTGGGTAATTAATTAAATGAAAAAAAAAAAAAGAATTTGAAAATAATTAATTTACAATAAATAGAAAACAGTATTCATTCACTTGGTCACAGTTATTTAAATATATTAAATAAAAATGATTTGAAAATAATTAATAAATTATTATATTTGTAAGTACGTTAAACAAATGCACATTAAAATAACTACTTCCCGGGCAAATACCCTCGCCGTACATTGAATTACATAATGTACACCTGCTGTTGCACATCAATAAAATATTGTATAATGCAACAAATTTTGATCCGAGAAAAAGTTTATGTAAAAACAACAAAAGGAACGTTACTTAATACAAAGCCATCTGCAGACACGTGTTTCGGGATCTATCCCTCGTCAGTACAGCTATACCTTACATAATTTAAAGATGTTAAAATAAATTAATTCAAATACAATCATCAAAATTAAATCAGTTATATTAAATCAAATTAAACTAAATCAATTTAAATTAAATTAAACCAAATTAATTCAATTAAAATCATTTAGAATAAATTATTTATATTTATATTTATATAAATTTAATTAATTTGGTTTAATTTAATTTGCATTAAATATTCTTGCAAAAATGTTGCATTATACAAAATGCAAAATTTTTGTTATGCAACGGCATAGTTAAATGTCTGGCGGGGAAATTTTCCAGGAAGTAGTCGTTTCAATAGATGTTTTTTTTAAGTACTGACACAACATAAGTCATGGAGTGTCTAAAGAGAAAATAATTAATTAATTGAATAATTGATTATTTTCTCTTGAAATTGAGTAAATTAATTATTTTCAAATTCTATTTATTTGATTTAGTCGAGAAAACTTTTAAGATGTAATCTGTGAATATTTATTAATCTAATTATTAATTTTTATAGGTGTGTTTGGGAGATCGTGTAATTATAGATGTTGAGAACCACTTGATGGGCGATACAACGACAATCCACTGGCATGGTCACCATCAAAGAGACACGCCATACATGGATGGTGTGCCGTTTGTGACGCAATGCCCAATTCAACCGGGGACGAGTTTTACGTATGATTTTTTCGCTTTGAACGCGGGGACGCATTTTTGGCATTCGCATACAGGTGAGACTAATCATATTTGATGTATGAATAGAAAATCGAAAAAAAAAATGAATACATGAAAATAATAAACGAGTTTCTTGTGGCTGACGTGAATAATTTGTCATAAACAAATTGATATTTTGTTAAATTGAATACGGACGAACCTCTATTTAAGGCATTAGAAATAGAAATATATCAATTTAATACGAACTCCACAAAATTAAATAACGGAAAATCACAGTTTCTCAAATTACAAGTTTACACAATAAAAATACATAAGGAGTATATCTGTTGTATATAAAAACAAAGACAAAAAGATATTTTCTCGAATGTAGCAAATGTGTTCTTTCGTTGAGCTTTAGTTTGCTATTTTATATCCCTGTAGAAAAATAAATTAAGAAATCGTATTTACAAGTGTTTGGAAACAATTAAATATTTTTTTATTATTAAATATATGCCGGGTGTTAACGTGATCAGGTATACATAGGGACTATACATGTAAAAACAGTGTTATGCAAATTCCTGCTTCCCAGTTCATTTTAGAGAAAAACTGAGAGAATTGAAATGTGTTCTGAATTTAATAATCTATGAAAAACGATACTTTTAACTTTTAAAATCGGTGTATAATTTATAAATAATTAATAAATATTAATTATATTTCAAAAATATTACACGTTATTAGCCATTACTTGTACTGGTAAAAAATCCATATTAAATTGCAGTCATAGAAATACGTCAAAAGTGACGTTTATTCTGAATGCATTTTTTTTTAAATCGAAGTCATAGCTAATGCAATATAATTATGCGATCATTTTCTAATTTAATCACATTTAATTTATTACATAATAATTATTAATCGATTCTAAAATTGAACAAAACAAAAATTTAGACAACATTTTGAAAATTTGTAACATATTTTAATTCTTTCAGTTTTTCTTTAAAATGTTTAAGCAGGAATTTGCAAAAAAAATATTTTTACATGTATACCTGAACGCGTCAACACCCAGGATATAAATGTTAAATATTTGTTTTTATTATTATTTGTTCTGAAGTGAAAAGTATAGGGCACCATTAAACAAATTAAATTACATCAGTTTGAAAGTCACACATTTAACATTATTTTTCAAACATCCTGTATAAAAATATTTTACATTATTAAATTATCAATGAATTCATTCCTGCATTCCAAAACACATAAAATTTTTTTAGTACCCCAACATAACTATCAACATTTTTAGAAGGTATTTTGTACTTTAGTAACAACTAATCAAAACTTCTAACTATGTTATATTGGTGTAAAAATAATTTAAAGAGGAATTGAATAAAACAAATAGATGTTCACATGCATTAAATATTAAAGTCACAAGAATATAGTCATATAAAAAGAAAACAAATAACTGTATGTATTTGTTTTCTTTTTATATGACTATTCAAATGTGGCTTTCAAGATTTTAGTGTGTGTAACTTTAGCTCTCTTCGATTTTGATAAGATGGGAATAAAAGTAAAGGGAACAATAATAAAAATATATTAAGTGTTCCTTAACAGGACTTGTTTTACAACGGATCTTCACATGCTTTGAATATTAAAACTACAGAAATATAGATACAGTTGCTCTTTTTAAAATTTTTGACCTTTCAGAATTTATAGATTTTTATGTGTGTAATATAAGCTGTATGTTTTAGGTTAGAGCACGATTATTCTTGTGTTATATAAACATTCGTTAATTATGTGAACATATAGTATATTATATATAATGAATCAATTAACTGATTTGATAAAAGTCACTGGCTAAAAAATATATGAAAGCTACTGACTAAAGAATATATACATTGCGTTCTTAGACAATTGTTTGCGATCAGCTCGTTTTGTTGTTTAAATTTTGATAAAAGTCGAAATGTATTTAACAATTTATGATTTTACATCACGTTGATAATTGATTATCATCGGCAATAAAAATCCTCTGCTCTTGAAACAGGCATACAACTATTTGCAACAAATACACCCTAAATTTAATCATATTAAAAATTGGGATGCATGTTTTTATTTAACTATATGTTTTGTGATGTAGGCGTAAACTTTGTTGTACATTTTAAAACTTCTAAATAATTAGCATTTACACTTGAAAGAGTAGAGAGGCATAATCAATCAATAGATAAAATAACTGTCCTTTGTATAAGTATGGTGGTATAAATAAAGTTGTTTTATTCAGTTATTTACAAATTAAATCATATTATATTTTAATGTCACAAGTATTAGGTTTTGCAAATCTAACTATATTATACTAAAGCGAATTAAAACAACTGTGTATATGTTTAGCTAATTTTAAACTATATTTGTATTATGCATAATTTTAATTATCGGTAATTCAAACATTTTATAATTACACATTCTCGTAATCAACAAGATCTTCGGTATCTACTAATTATTCGAAACGATTTAATTCCAGTCTTATAAAAAAACCTCCTAAAGACACAATTATATATTGACATTGACTGTAAATTACGACAATTTAACACGTTATGTCACAATTTCACGCAAATAAGTGCAAAATCCTTGGAATTTGCAATTAATTTACATCTTCTAACTTAATCATTGAATGAGCCTTCTATGATTTGTATGATTTGCTTTAAATGAAATCAGTAATTAATTATTTCTGCATAATTGCAAATTATTTTTAAAAAAATATTTAATTACACTAAAACACTCTATACATTTCTTTGCTATTATTTTATACCACATATAAAATCGTTTTTTTTTTTTTAATACAACCTTTCCAATTGACATTTCAAGAATTTAGTGTGTAATACAAGCCGTATGTTTTAGATTCAGGGATTATTATTTAAGTGTTATCATGTAATTCGTACTTTTTATTTGTTGGTTATATAAAGGGAAGTGTGAAATTAATATAACAATTAAATTAATCGAATTTTGTGTAACAGTAAGTGATTAAATAACAAATACTTGCATTATTACAAAATTCTTAACATGGTTTCGATTCATTTGTTTAAATTATTAGAAAGTTTCAAATTAATTTAGCAAATTATGATTATATTCATATTGGCAATTGATTGCTAACATCACAGACTGCAACAGACAGCCAGATCTGTGTATTTTTTGAGCTCTTTCTCTCTCCAACAAAACTATTTCAGTTTCAATTAATTCAATTGATATTAATTTTAAATTAAATTTATATCTATGAAATGAAGACATTTTCAATGTACAACAATGGATATGTAATTTAAATTAATTAAATGAAAAGAAACATCTCTAATATTTGTTAAATTACTTGTGTAAAATAAGTCATTTTGTCACAGTAACTAAAGGGAACATAATTTATTAATTAATTATTTTCAAATTCTTTTTATTTAATCTCTGAAAGAATTTGAATACATCCCTCGATTTATCGCCGCTACCAACTACACCACAGAGACTTGTAATATCAAATCTTATTCAGTGCTTCAAGTCCATTTACATTCAATTTATAAAGACATTCTTGTCCCCGAGGACGACACACAGCGTCCCATCTGAAGTCAAATAGTGGAATGGAAATGCAAATATCATGTGGGACATGGGTTCAAATCCAACCAGAGATGTTTCTTTTCCACTTATATTTAATTAATTTTATTATATCATTGTTGTACATTGAAAATTTCTTCATATTTCAGTTTCACTGTTGAGTGTTTCCGCGTTCCAGGTGACGCTGTACACAGTAAAATAATTTACAGGAATCTGTTCTTCTTTTATAATTTATCTCGTTAGAGAGATGCTTTTATTAATGCGAGGATTTTTTTATAGAAATGAATAATAATTCTCTTAAAAAATAGTGGTGTGTCCATCATGGTACTTTCCCCGGTAAATTCGATCAAATAAGTTTTTGAATGAACATTTAATTGTAAATGAAAAGTTATTAAATGAAAATATGAATTGTTATCTTTTACAGTTTAAGCCAAATATTTAGAAGAATTTTAAAAATTAGTTTGTTATTTTGAACTTTTTTTTCTGAATTTATAGGTATGCAAAGAGGTGACGGAGCTTTCGGGCCGTTTATCGTGAAAGTCCCCGAATCCTCAGATCCGCATGCAGAGCTTTACGATTTCGACAAAACCGAGCACGTGATCTCACTTTTGGATTGGGACGCTGGCCTCAGTTTGGACATGTTTGTGTCACATTATCATAGTATTGGAGACAACAAACCGTCGAATTTGCTGGTGAACGGTCTTGGATTGCACAATTTCAACAACGTCTCCAGCACACCAATAGCAAGATTCTTCGTCGAAAAGGTAATTTGGATTAAAAAGAAATGTATAAATTAAGATAGTCTATCATCTTAATTTACATATTTTTGCATAGTCCTGTAAATATTTAGTTAAAAAATAAGCATTAGTGGCTGAATGGTTAAACCTAGTGGATAAACATAGCAATAGATGGGATTCCCTTGATAATGTTGATGTAAGGGAAATCTTAAGCTTCTGTAATAGATATATATACATTTTTATGTATATATATCTATTACAGCTTCTGTAATAGATATATATACATTTTTTATGTATATATATATCTATTACAGCTTAAGTGAATTTAATTAATAACGTAAATATTAAACTTAACATTTCCCGTACGGAATAATAGGGCTATTCCGTACGGGAAATGTTATATTGTGATTAATTTGGAATTGGTTAAATAAAAATGATTTGAAAATAATTAATAAATTATTTCCTCATTTAGTTCTGTGGCATTTTGACTTACGTTACGTAAGTACTTTAAATAAATTTACACTAAAACAACTACTTCTCGGGAAAATACCCCACAAGACATTGGATTACATAATGTACACATGCTGTTGCATATCAATAACATATTGCATCATGCAACAATTTTTTGATCCGAGAACAATTCAATATAAACAACAAAAAATAACGTTACTCAATATAAGGTCATCTGCAGACAGAAGTTTTGGAATGTAGTATCCCTCGTCAAAACAGCTCTACCGTACATAATTTCAAAATTCTTGTATCTTTGACGCAAACACTCAAGTATAGGAAATCTTTGAGTGTGTGAAAGATCTAAGACATCCTTGTATAATCCATCCATTTGTCCATCGATAAAAAAATTGATAATCATTTAAATGCATACAGAAAATATTAACCCACTATCAACCTTTAATCTTGTTTTGCGATTAATGTAACATTATTTGCAAACATTTTTCTCAGAGGGAATAATATCATTCTGTTAATACAAGAAAAGTCCACAATAAATATATTGGATTTGTTGATTTTGTGAATAATTAAAAAGTGGACAATTTATATTTGATAAAAATTCATCCCTAGATGAATTAATGTTTGAAATGTTGAAAACATACTTTTACGAAAACGAATCAAGATATAATAAATGCGTTTTTTTTTTCTACATTAATTTGCTTTCCATTATGCATGCTTAAAATATCTAAGAATATACAGCTAATTGCGATTAAACAGAAACTAACTAAATTTGTTATTATAGAAAAAATAAGACAATCAATATGAAGTAGTGATGTGCAAAATCGAATAATATTAGTAATCGAGTATTTCTAAATGAGTAATTTTAAATAAATAAAGTCAATAAGTAACTATAAATTCTTATAAAATTTTTAATATGTAATTATAATTGTAATTTGGAAATGGAGATTCCGTTAATAAAGTAAATTGAAATTGATTTTATTTTCAATAAATATGGAATTGTTACTTATAGTAATAGAATATGTTGCATTAATAACAATGTCATATACTTAATTTTACAGTAACAAAAAAGATCGAAGAGATCGATTTTGCCCATCTCTAATATGAAGGTGGAAAATTAATAAAACACGCTGCTTGTATAACGCACTTGTTTTTTTTTTTTATTCTGTAGCTAGTTTCGACTTAGTATAGTCATTATCAAACGGTTAATCTGCACAAAGTAGAAACTAGTTACAGATTAAAAAACAAATGTGTTATACAAACAAACTATTTTATTATTTGTTTAACCATCATATTAATAAAAAAACCCTGTATCGCAAAGAAATTGATTTAAAAGTCAATTATAATAGGAAAATTATTTAGTAGCGATTATATAATCGCAATTAGTGAACTATGCATGTGTTTTTTAACGTGGATTAAATTACTAAATTAACATATTTTATTTATATTCAGGGTTTTAGATATAGATTCAGAATCGTCAATGCCGGTTTCCTCAACTGTCCAGTCGAGATGTCAATAGTTAATCACACGATGCTCGCCATTAGTTCTGATGGCAGTGATTTCGAACCAGTTGAAGGTATGCTTAGGTAGAATTAATCCATAATTGTTAAAGCTTCATTCAGATACAACATTCGTTAATTTACAGCAATAAAACACGTTTCTTTATATAAGTGAACTTTTTATTAATGATCATAGACGATATAAATTAATTTACTGCTTTTGTATAATTTTGATATTTATTGCATTGTCTGTCATTTCAACAATTTGATCAAACTAAAAGTATTTATACAGGGTATTTCAAATTCGAGTCTCGTCATAAATATCTCGCTTTTTATAATGAATTTAAGCCTACCCCATCATGAGACTCGAATTTGTATTATTATTTTGTATTATCCTGTAATTGGGCTTTAGTTTCCTGTTGGGTAACAAATTTATTATTATTATTATTATTATTTCAAATACCCTGTATATTCAAGGTAAATTAGTGTTTTATTTATACTTAAACAATGTATAAGGAAGAAGAAAATTCATTTATCAATAATTTAATTAATTTTAGTAAAGCTTTGCCACACGTCACTTTCACTTTTAATTTGAAAATGTCATTCTAATATCAAAAAAATATCGTTTCAGGCATCCCTTCCTATAAAACAATATTTTTTTCTTAATTAATGCTAATTATTGAATTCTATAAATAAATAAATAAATAAATTTAATGAAATGAATTAATGAACTAAACATACAATTATTTATTAAATAAATGTTGTAATTTTTAACGTTAAAAACGATTTACTAAATTAATACTGGTAGATACACCAAGTACAAAGTATTATTCCATTTTCTAATAAATGTGGTTTATATTGTAATAGTCAAAAACTCTATATTTTTATACTAATGTGTTTTTAGTTTTATTTAAGAAGAAAATATCAATTAATGTTGCATGTATACTAAATCATGCAACATTAATTGATATTTTTTTCTTAAATAAAACTAAAAACACATTAGTATAAAAATATAGAGTTTTTGAGACTATATTTTCAATAATTGACACGTGTAAGAAATAAACTAAATAAACTAAATATTAGGTAATTCTTGTATATACGATTTTTTAATTATTAGGCTTATTTTCCTACGGATATAAGAATTATGTATATATATATATATATATATATATATATATATATATACTAGTACTATGAGCCTAGCTGGCTCATGGCTTAATTGGTAATTTTCTTTTTATTCTGTGCCTTTTAATTCCATCCGGTAATTCCTAATTTTTTCATATCCTTTTCTACCTCTCCTTTCCATCGTGTTCTTGGTCTTCCTTTTTTCTTCTTCCTCCTATTGTGCTGGTGAGTACTATTTTTGGTAGTCTGGCCCCATCCATTCTATGCACTTGTCCTAACCAGCGTAGCCTTTGCACTTGTATTACTCTTGTAATACTTGTTTGTATAATTCTTCTATTTCGTTGTTTGTTCGCCTTAACCATAGCTCTCCGACCTTTTTCCTCCTAATATCTTCCTTAAAACCTCCTACACTTCTGACCTTGTTTGAACCCTTTTAGTCATTATCTATGTTTCGCAGGCGTACGCCACCGTCGGTCTTAACACTGTTTGGTATAGTTTCAGTTTGGCATTTCTGGAGATGTTCTTACTTCTTAATATTCTTCTTAGTCCCCCTAAGCATCTATTATCTGCAATTATCCTCGCTTCGCTTTCCATTCCATTATCAGGTTCCCTCGTAAACAACGCTCCCAAATACTTACATCTGCCTACTTCCTCCAATATTAATTCAGTATTTCTCTCCGTTTAGCAATGAAATGCCCCTATAATTTTGGCACTCACTTTTGTCTCCTTTATTATGCAGATGACAGATGATGGCTTCTCTCCCTTCTTCTGGCATTTCTTCCACACATTCTCAAGTAAATTCTGCATATATTCTACTAATTTGTCTCCCAATACTTAAATAACTCCGCTGGGATCCCATCACTACCCGAGTTCTTGTTGTTTCTCATTTTTGTTATGATTTCTGCCTTTGGTTCTATACTCGGTGCCAACTGTAAGTCCTGGTTTACTACTCTGGAAATAATTATGTTCTCTTCGGTCATCGTTTTCTTCATTCAGCAGTTCATTAAAATACTTCCTCCATCTCAGTTGTCTATTCTTTCCCTTGTAGAATACCGTTTTGGCTTGGAATCCTTCTATATCTTTTCGCACCTTTTAGTATAGGTTTCTAATTTGGTTGCTATTGTACTCTTCTTCAATTTCTTGTATCACTTTCTCATGGTAGATTCTTTTTTTCTCTCTTAGAATTTGTTTTGTTCTTTTTCTTTGATGCTCGTATTTCTTCTTTCAACACTATTAACCTTAAATTCTTCCTGATCTCCAGCTCTCTTTCAAGTCCTCATCAAACCACTTTTTCTTCTTTTCCTCTTTACTGATCTATCTCTTTCTGCATAGCTTTTTAGTTAATTTTTCAATTGCAACCAATTTTCTTATAAGTTAGTAATCTGTCCTACCTTTCTCCAATTCTCTATCGACAACTTCCTTGTATTGTTCCTGCTCCGCTTTTGCCTTATATTTTAGTCTTGTTATTCTTTCGTATGCTCTTTTTATTCCGAATTCATTTCCACATCCCTATAGAAGTCTTGTTATTCTTTCGTATGCTCTTTTTATTCCGAATTCATTTCCACATCCCTATACGATCTATTCTTTTTCAAAGACTTCTCTTCCGGTTCTTCTATTAAGATACGATCGATCTGGTTGACAGTTTTCCCATCTGGTAATCGTCACGTTCCCTTACAGATTTCTTTCCTGTCATAAAATATAATGATAATACGCAAAGTCTACTAATAATTTTCCATTTTCATTTGTCGATTCGTGTTTACTGTACTTTCCTATAGTTGGCATATACACTCTTTCCCTACCTATCTTTGCGTTTGTGTCGCCCATAATTTTTTTCATGTCGTATTTTGGAATATCTTCGTGGACTTTGTCCATTAGGTTGTAGAATTCTTCTTTTATTTCCATATCCTTCTCCTCCGTTGTTGCGTGAACATTAATAAATGTGATTTTTTTGGTACTTTCCTCTGATCCTTAATGTACATATCCGGTCTGATACTGCCTTAAAGTTTATTATTAACTCTTTCATTTTCTTACTTATTATGCATCCTACTCCTAGTCTCCTATTCCACCACTATTAAGGAACACCCAGTCTTCAATTTCTGTCGCTTCGTTGCTAGTTTGTTTTGTTTCCTGCAGTGCTGTGATATCGAACTGGTACTTTTTCAACTCCCTCGCTAGATGTTTCAACTTTCCTTCTCCGTATGTATCTCTTACGTTCCAAATTTGTATACTATCCCCTTTATTATACATCCTTTCCGCATTATTTTGCTATGCCTTTGTTCCATTTATTATCCTTTATTTTTCGTTTTCTCTTATTACTTTATCAACTCTATTTAGTAATAACTTATTCATGTCCTTGTCTTTGTCTTTGCGTGTCCGTGTCGTATCCGAGTTAGCTGTCGTTCTTTCTTGTAGTATTAGTTGATTTGATCCATTCCTCGTCAGTTATCAGCCCCTTTTCTCTGGTATTAAGTTCTTCATTATTTATCCATAGCTTTTAGTAACCTACTTTAACTTGTTTTCTTTTAGTAGCTTGTTCTCTTGCTATGCTCCTTATTTCTTGTTGTATTTCTCTGTCTTTCTTCGTTAGATCATAATTCAGGTATATTTTCTTGTTCTTCAGTTTGGTCGTGGGCCTTCATTACTTCTTGTTTTTAGGCCTAGGTTTTAGCTCCTATTATAATAATTTCATTTTTCGTGCTCTTGTAAATTTTATATGCTGTTGTTAACGTGGTTTCTATAATAATTTCTTTTTTATAAATTCTTTTATTCTTCCGGTAATATTACTATCTTCCAAGCTCAGTCCTTTAATTACAATATTATTCTTCCTTTTCTGTCTTTCGTTTTTTCTGCTTTGTACTCTAGTTCCTCTGTTCTACTATTTAATCTCATCTCCTTTATTCTTTTAATTTCCTCAGTTCCTCAGTTCCTCTTTTATTTCACCGTTATTGTTCTATATACATTTTTTTCTTCATATCTTTCATCTCTATCATTCAACATTTCTCTTAACTCACTCATTTTCTGTTCACTCATTGCGCTTGATGACTGTGTTTTTGTGTTTCTATTTCCCTTTCAAGTTATTTTCTATGTTCTGGTGAAGTAACTACTTTTTTTTACTGGCTTTAAAGTTTTCTTCCCTTTTATCGGAACTTGCTACACCTATTTCGTTATCTTTCCATCTCTTTTGTATATAACAACCTTTATTAACAATTAAGTTTACAAAAACATATCGAAATTTGATTAAGTACTCGTATATAACACAAAATTATCGTTATCATCCTGGTGTTTTCATGCTTCTCTATCTTAAGATTCCAGGGTGTAGATTTTTATTATACGACGAACCAAAATTACAGCTAATTAATTGCAATTTTAGTGTGTTTATTATGAAAGAAAAAATATTACCGTTTCAAACACACCTTCCTATAAATTTTCAATATCAGGATGTCATTTTCAAATTAATAGCGAATGTGATGTATATCGAAGCTTTAATTGATCAATTATACAATTCGATGTTTAAACTAAAATGAATTGTAATTCAATGATTAAAACAACAAAATGTTATTTGGTGCATGCTTTCTTTTATTCTAACAGTTGATTCATTGGTGACGTATGCCGGTGAAAGATTCGACTTCGTCTTAAACGCCAACCAACCAGAAGGACTTTACTGGATAAATTTCAGAGGTCTTATGGATTGCGATGAACGTTTCACCAAAGCTCATCAGGTCGCCATTTTGCAATACGATGGTACTACGATCGATCAGTTTCCTGAAGGAAATATACCTACTTATGAATCTTCCAGACCCAAAGGCTTGGTAGGTAACTTTTTGATAAGTAACAGAGCAAAGCCGAATCATTAAAAAATGATTCGAATCACTGTATAATAATCGAATCACGATTTTACGAATACGTGATTCGGTAGAGAAAAATATGATTTGAATACAGGATTTGAATCCAGTTTTTTTTGGATCACGAAGACAAATCCTTTTTAATTAGTTTAAAATTAGAAATTATATTCACTTGGTTTTGTTTTACTTAATATATTTTTGTTTCAACTAGTTTCGGCTTGATATCATTATGATGTCATTATCAAGAATAAAATACAAATGGATTTATTTAGGTATTTAAACATATTTTTCTAATTTTATCATGGAAATAAGGGCATTTAATTGTTTCTGTAAGTGGTAAATATTGTTACGCAATCTGGTTTAATCAGACACGGAAATAAGTAAAACAATGTATATTTATTTATTTAGAGTACACTTAACACATTTATTTATATCACACTGTCACTATTTATTTACAACGAGATGTTGAGCACTCGGACGTTCGTGACTCCAGCGACACTAACGCGCGCTTATATAGCGTGCTTGTTTCTCGAACTTTCCGGAACTTTGACGCAGTGTTTACCGTCGCGCACTCTGTGGAACATTCCAGAATAATCTTTCCAGTTTCTTCTTTCACTTTCATAAGTGAATTGAAAATTAAGAAAGTAAAGTCTAGCGCCTTAATTATATTGTAAATTAAGGCGCTAGACTTTACTTTCTCAATGAACAATACGAAAAAAGAATATTGTAATAATAGAGGTTTAAAAAAGAAATTACCAAAAACAAAAGTTCATGAAGAAAATGTAGCTACTTATGAATATTCCAGATCAAAAGGCTTAGTAGGTAACTTTTTGATAAGTAACAGAGCAGAGCCGAATCCTCAAAAAATGATTCGAATCACTGTACAATAATAGAATCACGATTTTAGGAATAAATGATTCGCTAGAGAAATATATGATTGGAAAACATTACTTGAATCTAGTTTTTTGAATCACGAATACAAATCTTTTCAATAGCTTCTGTAAGTAGTAAATATAATTAAGATGCTAGACATTACTTTCTCAATGCCCAATACGAAGGAACAATATTGTAATATTTATGGTTTAAAAAAAGAAATGTACTGAAAACATTATTTCCTGAAAGGAATGTACCTGCACTTAAACTTCCGGACCCTAAGGCTTGATTAGTAGCAGACCAGAGCTGATTCTTCAAAAAAGGATTCGAATCACGATTTTAAGAATAAATAATTCGCTAGAGAAAAATATATCTTAATATTTTAAGGTTTTTAAAAATTAAACATACTTTTGCCGCTAACAAGTGTTTCGCACGCTTTTGCGGCTTTTTCATGCGAAGTATTCGAATTTGAAAATAACATTTGAATAACGACGGTTTAGTAAAATTTCAAAGTAATACGAACGAAAACTACTTGGATTCAAATCCTAATTGTTTAAAATCCTTAAATCTTTTAATTTTAGAAATGAATATTCAATTTAATTGAGCTTTAATTATTTATGATACGTGATTATTATTAAATTGCAGAAGAGTTGAATAATATAAATTACGTTGATTTCATTTACTAAATTTCAGCAACTAAATCCAATCAATAAAGGGACTGAATCAAATGACACCATCACCATACCTCAACTGAAAGCTCTCGACGCGTGGGACGGATCCCTGCAAGAAACTCCCGACGAGAAATTTTTCATTTACTACGATTTTTACAAAATCGACAACCCGCATTACCACAAGTTTCCACATTACGGATTTCACAATGGTGAGTATTAGAGGGTTAAAACTATAGTTTGGATTTATACAAAATTTCCCATCTTCATGTGACTAAAGCGATTATTTTTTATTTGATTTATCATTTTGCGAAAATAAAGTTGAATGAATTTCGAAGACCGAATACAACGAAAAAGTTGGCCAAATGTCAAAAATTAAGTACAAAGTAAAAGTTGAACGAATTTCTTGAGGAATTGAGAATTTAAGTATGCTCTTTTCAAAATAATTGTTGGTGAGTACGTGAAGTTTCTTCATATAATATAATAATATTTAATTCCTTTCTTCACTTTTTTTTATTTTTATCACTATTATTTCAAGCACAATAAATAAAGAGCACGTTGTGCTTGAAATGTACATATAGTGATAAAAATAAAAAAAAAATGAAGAAAGGAATTAAATATTATTATATTATATGAAGAAACTTCACGTACTCACCAACAATTATTTTGAAAAGAGCATACTTAAATTCTCAATTCCTAAGAAATTCGTTCAACTTTTACTTTGTAAGATTATATCAGGCGAACAATTTGAGAATTATATCTTTTTCGCTGTACACCTATAGATTTTCATTTAATTTAAACAAATTTTATTTTCTTAGGGTAGATTCATATAAATTCCGAAGACGGTACCCCTTAAATTTATTACAAATATAGGGGCTGACTGTGAAAGTAAATTCGCGTCTAAAAATTCCCTTTTTTATAAAGCTTATTGGAAATACACTTTGAAAGCAAATAAACAATTTGCAAAATAAATTAAATAAAACGACTTGACTACGACTTTTTTAATTACGTTACATAAGTACTTTAATTGAGTTAATTTTCTTCCTTTCTGGATTTCCTAAATCCCCTTAAAAATTGTTTATTTGGTTCGAAAGTCTACGACAATTTTTGAATTGTATTTTTTTACAAAACTATTTGCAAAGGAGTTTGGAAAGTTGCTTTAATGGATATTGGTTCCATCGAAAAAAATACAATTCAAAAATTGTTGTAGACTTTCGAACAAAATAAACAATTTTTAAGGGAAAAATTAACTCAATGTGTAAAATTCAATAATTGATAAGTTGAATAATCACTGAATAACTTAGGTTGAGTAATGTGAAGTGTTGTATAATGATGTAGTTGAAAATAAAATTCCTTACTTCACTTTTAAATTTTATTAATAAACCAGATTTACATTTCGATGTTAGTACTCGAAATGTACATCAGGTTTATTAATAAAATTTAAAAGTGAAGTAAGGAATTTTATTTTCAACTACAACGATTGGTAAGTTGGTGTTGTTTCTATCACTCAATAATATAGGAAGGAACTTTATTGTTGCTTAAAGCACATCAAACTTGTTGTCTTTTAAAGTGCCAGGAGGAAGGATTATTTTGATTTTGTGACTGACAAAGAATTTGTGCTGGATACAAGAAAGGAAAAAAAAAGCTCAAATTAATTGGTGAGTTGATGTTGTCATTTTGACTCACTTTCCTTTCTTTACTGTTGTTTAAAGCATTTCAAAAAACGTTTACTTTTAAAGTATAAATAATTAAAAAAAATGTATTAGTAGTTTTTAAAATCTCAAATTATTTGTAATAATAAAGATTACGTTTATAACTTTTGACAGAAAATGCCAAAGTTCTGGAACACTTTAAAAATCTACAATAAGTTTTTAAATATTTTTAAGGGAATTCTTCTCCTCTTAATAAGTTTTACTTTGGCAAATTATACTCGTTTATAAAAAAATAATTTCCTAAAGTAAAATTTATTAGGAAGGGATGAATTGTATTAAAAATACTTCAAAAGTTATTGCAGGTTCTTCGGCATTTTCTCTCAAAAGTCGATATAAACTTTCAAATTAAATGAACAATTCCATAAAATATGTATTGAAAATCTTTAAAATCTTTATTTCTGAGTCTTACAATATATAATTTTATAATACATATAAATACAATCATTTATAAACTATTAGATCTCAGAAAATGGATATCCACCATAAAATATATATATTTAACATCTTTATTGACAAATAACGTTACATTTTACAATGTGTAGTATGTGTGTTTACAATATTTATAGAATTATTTCAATTTGTCATGTAACTGTCATTGTCAAATTTTACTAGAAATTTTAAAAATCTCATATTATTTGTTATCATGAAGAAATCATTTTTTTAATAAAAGTATAATCTACCAGAACAAAAATGATTGAGTGGATAAAAATTTTCTTTCTTTATTGTTGTTTAACACACTGAATCTAGTTCAATTTACTTTATTTCCAAAAATGGATGAGATCGTACAATCATGGGTTGGTCTTTGAGATACAATGAATTAATAATCACTGTGTGTAGTGATTACTACACACACTTTTGTAAAATATAAAACAACATTTCTACAATTGGACAGTAATAAATTGAATCAAATTTGGTGCTGTACTAACAAAAGAGTAAAAAAGAAAACGTTAATAAGATATGTAGACAACACATTAAAATCTTCTAAGGACAAAATAAAATCACGTAAAAGCGACGAAACAGCGAATTGAATAAAACTTAAAAACTATTTAAAACGTATAATTTATTGTTTAAGCCATCACTTTTTGATACATGTTTATTATTAGTATGATGGTAAAAAAGTAATAAAATACTTTGTTTGTATCACGCAATTATTTTTTTATTCCGTAACTTGTTTCGATTTAATTAGTCATTATTAAAGTGCGTGATACAAGCAAAGGGTTTTATTAATTTTTTACCTTCATATTATTAAAAACGTAGTAAAATCTTGTAAAAGGGGCAAAATAACTCGTTAAATTAAACTTTAAAGCTATTAACTACATACTAACAAAATTATTACCCGTAGTTATTAGAATCTTATTTATGTTCATGAAGAATGCGTTTCTGAAAAAAAGTATAATCTACCAGACAAAAATATTGAGCGGAGGAAAATTTTTGAGAAGTGTGTTTGTAATAAGCTAGACAATTTGAGTTTTTCCTTTCTTGCTTCCCCAAAAATTTAGTTCAATTTCTATTTTGATGCTTAAAATACTTCTGAATATCATCATGAACTTTTTAAGTGAATGAACAATTACAATGCAAGCAGTTTCTATAATCGAATATTATTTGCAGTAACGAATCCGAAAAACCAAGTATTAACACCGCAACTCAACAGGATATCATTCAAGTTACTTCCGTTTCCGCTTTTATCCGGGAGGGATTACGTTAACGACGATATGCTGTGCAATGAAACGACGTTGGCTGGAAAAGACTGCACTCGAGAGTTTTGCCAGTGTACTCATGTTTTGCAAGTAAGTTAAACATTTTGAATATTTTATCTAATACAATAAATTTTATACTAATATTTTTTAATATAATCAAATTGAGTAAAATCCACACGAAATTACGAGAAAGTTGGATTCCACTTAAATAGTCACGAAGTCAATCAAAATCGCGTTCATCAGACAGATTAGTTGGGAGTTTACTGCCAACTGTTGGGAAAATCACATAATTTCGCAGTTTCTTAAAAGTAATCAAGAAATAAGAAGTGTGCTCTTTCTGAATAGTAATATAGAAACATAATCAAAATGGCTGCATTGCCGTTTATCAGAATACAACCGTAGAATATGAAGTTTATATAAACTTTACATCGAACGATCTATCAATAAACTAACGGTAGAGTATAAAATTTATATAAACTTTCAAATGCTTTAAAATAAATATTAACCTTTTCATAGAAATATACAAAAAAATAATAGAATGTGAAAAGCTCAATTTCTACCATATAATCAAGAACTTTTCTGCTCTAGACTGCTTTGATTTTTTTATTCTAACAAATTGAAGAGTATAATAAAACACTTTTTTAACTTTGTTTGTATAACAAATTCTGTTATACAAACAAAGTTAAAAAAAGTGTTTTATTATAATCTTACACAATGTATAACGAAGTAGAAGCCTCAGTGATCAGTAATTTTAATTGAAGAGTTTGATTTCATAAATATGTGACGTTTTATTTGTTTTTATTCACTGGTGCCAATAAAATGGAAAATAAAAAAAAGTCAAAGCACTCCCGAGGAGAAAAGTTTTCGATCATACTGTATTAACTATTGATAATGAAGACATAGTGTTCTAAATATACATCTAGTGCTAAATAAACAGGCGAAATAAGGAATTTTTACTGCTTTTATTACAATCATGAACCTTCACATAACTTGGAAATACTAACTGTATTTCCGAGTTATATATGTCCATCACTGGATGTTTATAAATGTATGTCATTTATAATACAGATCAGTTAATAATATTGTTTTAAAATTGGTTAAAGTGAAAGGCGTAAATTGTCTTTGAATAATTTATAATTGGCCTAGTTAAATGGAATTTCTCTATTTCAATATTAAATTAACGTATAATGCTTCAATCTAAACTTATATATACTAGGTTTTTATTTATATGAAATATCAAATTTGATATTTTAAGAATAAAATAGGGAATAATCCAATAGGAATTATATATTTTTAATAAATTAAACTAAAAACAAAAAGTAAAAGAAATTGAATTGCTTAGATGATGAGATTTCTTATGTCGGCCGTTAATTACCGAAAAATGTTCGATATAACCTCATTATTGTTGTAAAATCTCTAACGCAAAAATTCTGCTCCTAGGAAAACGGCCCTTAACCGTTCATCTAAATTATAGACAACGTTATTCAACATTTCTGGTTGAATTACACCAATTTGCTCGCAAATGCATTCAATATCAATCTCTAATGTGTTTTATTAGTGCTCATAATATTTCTGTTAATTACGAAGGATTCAAGTCATTACAATAAATAAATAATAAATGTCGATGATTTTCAGATGGAGCGTATGAACCTGTGCCGTATGCTCAGAGACAACATTCTTTCCTAAGAATGGTGGAAGATTGAAATTTACGCTTATACATATCCCGTATGGACGTCTCCCATGGAAATTTCAATGTTTTAACTCAATTCGAAATATTGACGACATTTTCGTCACCCGGCCGGTCATTGGCTATCTTGACCATTGGTTGAAGTGGGATGAAAGGTTCATTTAAAACCTATGAGTGCGAGTGAGAATAGAAAGACCCTAATTTGTATTTTTATCTAAAAATAAGTATTTAACAATTCTAATCTACATTGAGTTGATTATGAGAACTAATAATATAAATGTCAAATTATAGTAATAGTTGTCTTAACAACTCTTTTGTTATCTACATTTACAGTGAAATTCTATTATTGAAGCAACTAGATTCCATTTCATTTTTGCTGCTAGCTCGATTTCTAAAAATTATTCAAACATTTAAAGTATGTCCTTTCCTATATGATGACTCCATATATAGAAAATCTTTATTTTTGAGAGTTATATTGAATTACATCACAATATTTATAACATTGCAATCATTTACAACTACTTAAGCCTCAGAAAAAGGCTATCAACCATCGATCTTTCTGACGAAATAATTCAATACAGGGTGTCTCAGCGTGCGCGCCGAGCAGCTTTACGGCTAAATGGTTTATTTTTTTCAAAATCGGCTTTCGCAGGCGTATGTAGGTCTATTAGGACCACATTTTAAAATTAGTTTCAAATATACAGGGTGTCCCATAAAAGCATGGCGTATCATAGTTATATTTTTTCTAATGGAATGACCTATATTTTATATTTTTTTCAGATTCTACATCAAAAATAAAGTTAACTTTTATAATATATTCATATGCCTAAACCTAACAATTTTTGAAATATTTAAATATTTTTGGAAAAATTGACGATTCGAAAAAAAATCATAACTCTCAAATGGATGAATGAAAACAGATGAAATTTTGTACCAGTATATTAGACTAATGGGTAAATATTTTAGGCTATTTACAGGAATTTGAAATCTTAAGATGTTTTGATAATCTAACGTAACTCCAGAAACACATTCAAGGTCAAATTTCATGCTTATTTTAAATGGCACACCCTATATCTAATAGCCCTATCTTGTAGGAAATTATATTGTCTTTCAAAAAGTATAAAGATATTTTTTACCTAAACCTAATAGTTTTCAAGATATATGCATTTTCGTTAACTTTTGACATAATATTTATTATTCATAACATGGAAAGTCGATAAAAAGCGCCATCTATTGTTCAATATAATATTTATTATTATTATTCCATAAAGGCAAGCGTTTAGTTATTGTTTATAAATAAAGTCAGTTGACCCAACAAACAATTTTCGAGATATTTCCTAAATTAATACACTAATTTTATGAATTGTGAATATACTAATTGCATTATTTATTTACACATGTGTAAATTATTTGATAAAAACTTGTTAGAATTGTAAAGCAAATATAAGGAAATACATCAAATAAATTGACTAAATAGTATTAAAAGTAATTTATAATAGATTTTCAAAAATACTACCATCGAATACATAATTAAATTTTATTTTAAATGATATTTTGACATTTCTCAGCATATTAGGTATAATTGATCTAAATGTATTATTAATTTATTAATTCTGCTTTCCATGTATTCTTTCAATTCGTTGCTTATTAAACCACCTTTTTTGACGAATATTCAATGGAATTAAACTTGTAATTGTGTCTCCTCATTATTAGTTACTGTATTCAAGGTAGTTTTTTTTTTCAAATACTTCATACTGCCTACAGTTTTGAATGTATTTAAAACTTCCTCTACAGTCTTCTTATTAGGATGTCTTCCATCAGAGAACATTTTGTACACTAAGAGACAATCTTAATAACATTACATTATTATTAGAATCATGTTAATTCTTTCATTTAAAGGAACATTATTTTTTCAATTGTTAGTAATAATACGAATGTGTCAATTAAAATTGCATATAAACAAAAGCCTATTAGAATAACTGGCAATAATAATTATTAAATTAAGCAATAGATGGCGCTTTATGTTACATTGTCGTATTAAAATAATAATAATAAATTATCAAAAATGGATATATCTTGAAAACTATTAGGTTTAGGTGTAGAATACCTTTATACTTTCTGAAAGACAATACAATTTCCTACAAGATAGGCCTATTAGATATAGGGTGTGCCATTTAAAATAAGCACGAAATTTAACCTTGAATGTGCTTCTGGAGATATGTTGAATTATCAAATCATCTTAAGATTTTAAATACCTCTTAATAGTCTAAAATATTCACCCATTAGTCAGATATACCGACACAAAATTTCATTTGTTTTCATTGATCCATTTCAAAGTTATGATTTTTTTTCGAAACGTCAATTTTTCCAAAAATATTTAAATATTTCAAAAATTATTAGGTTTAGGCATATGTACATATTATGAAAGTTAACTTTATTTTTGATGTAGAATCTGAAAAAAATAAAAAATATGGGTCATTCCATTAGAAAAAATATAACTATGATATGCCATGCTTTTATGGGACACCCTGAATTTTTGATACTAATTTTAAAATATAGTCCTAATAGACCTACATACGCCTGCGAAAGCCGATTTTGAAAAAAATAAACCATTTAGCCGTAAAGCTACTCGGCGCGCACGCTGAGACACCCTGTATATAAAAACATCTTTATTCAGACAACAACATAACATAAGCTTATACATACATTTATATTTACACAACAAGAAAAAAATATTCTATTAGTCTACCCGAGCTAACTGTCCGAAATAATTCAATATAATAAATATTAAGAATTCGATATTTTGATATAGCGCATTGTATTTTATTATTGTTCATATTATCTTTTTAGGTGAAACTAAATTCAATAGTAGAACTAATCTTGGTGGACACTGGATTTGCTTACGATGCTAATCATCCATTCCATCTGCATGGACATTCCTTCAGAGTGGTAGCATTGGAGAGGCTCGGGCCGAACGTCACGATCGAAAAGGTGAAAGAGCTCGACAAGAAAGGTCTTCTCAAAAGGAACCTCGTCGATGCACCACTGAAAGACACCGTCACGGTTCCCGACGGAGGTTACACCATTATTAGATTCAACGCTTCAAATCCCGGTAAGAATCATCAACTTCAATCAACTTGATGAAGAATTAAAAAAATAAAAAATAAAATAATTACTTAATCACTTTCTTTTCATTTGCTTTGCAATTAAGTGCTTACAAAGTAAGTATATAAAAATACAAATATCTATTGAAATAACTACTTCCCGGGCAAATTCCCACGCCAGACATTGAATCTGCTTGGTTCTGAGCCACCAAACTGAAGCTCCGTATGTAAGCAACGGCTGTGTATAACCATAGCGTCGTGCACGGTTTCAACCCCCAGGTTTTCCCCACACCCTAACAACATTGCCAGAAGGCCCTTATGGCTTTGTCAGTTTTGTTATCGATGTGTGCTTTCCAGATTAGTTTCCTTTTGACCTCGTCACTGTACCGCAACATCGTGTTCAATAGTGTTTTTGCATTATTCGTCACCTTCCTTTTCTTAGTGAATTGAACCATCTCCGTTTTGGCAGGGTTTACCGATAAGGAGTGATAATTGCACCACCGCGAAACTGTATTTAGAGCATCTTACATCTGATCGCGTAGGGCGTCTTCAAACTTGCCACATACAAGTATGGCTATGTCATCAGCATAGATTGTCGCAAACAAGCCTAATTGCAGAATTTCTTGTAGTATGCTATTCAGAACCATATTCCATAGTTTTATTAACCCTTGTAAAGGTTTGTCTGAATTAATTTTTAGGCTCAGCTGGAAAGTGATCCATTTATGTTTAGAAATAGACGCTTCCCAACTGACCTCCCATTTGTCTATAATATTAGAGGCATCAGTTGTAGCCAGAGTGATATCAATCATGACCTGGCCACGCGTATTTACGAAAGTCAATTCCGTTCTATGATTGATTATCTTTAAATTATTACAAACTAAATAGTCATGTAAAGACATATCTCTTCTATCCGAAGCTCTGCTCCCCATAATATATGGTGCGAATTTGAGTCGCAGCCCATCATCAGTGGTAGTCCCTTCTTCCTACAGTACTCAACAACGATGACGATGCCACATGAAATTAGGCAAAAAATGGCGTTTGCATCGTCTTCCATTTATTAAAACTAACATGATTAAATAAATTGCTTTGGGTCTTTATTGACAGAATGATATAGTTGTGTTTTTGATCGAAATTATTTTTACTGGATAATGGATGAAATTGATTTGTGATAAAGAGATTGTAATGTAATTACATCTTTATGTAGCCAGTATTGAGAAGTTGGGATTTATAAGAGTCTATCCTTTCGGAGAAATATTTGTTCATTTGTAGGTACTTAATGAGTTCTTGGAGAATATTGTAAAAATTAAAAGAGTGGGATAACAAGGGTATATTCCGTGAATATTAATTGTATATTTCATTCCTTTAAAACATAAAGGAATGAAATATTTTTAATCAGAATGATAGATTGAATTAATAAAATATTTATGATTTTCAACACTTTTTAATTTAATTTCACTACAATTGTTTCGCTACGCTGTAACTTCTTCAGATGATCGCAGCATAGCGAAACAATTGTAGTGAAATTAAATTAAAAAGTGTTTAAAATCATAAATATTTTATTAATTCAAGTAACCATGGATTTTCAAAAATTAAGTGCCTCATTAATCAACGAGAATGATAGATATTAGAACAATGTCATTTATATAAAAGTAAAGGAAACAATCCTTGTGAAGCGATTTGCCTAGAAAAAAGGCGAAAAAATGGTTACAAATGGACTATAAAAATTATTTACCATCGCTAGCAACTATTTCCTATATTTCTGGCAGAACTCGAATACCATCGCGGTAGAAGTTTTCGTCTTTAGAGGCTATCCACGAATCAAGCCATTTTGAGATGTTTTCATATGTGCTGATTAACCAGACCATGTGCCATCCAACGGAACAAGTAATAATCAGATGGTACAATATCTGGGGAAAATGGCGGGTGGTGTAGGGAATCCCCATTTGAGCGTTTCTAAGTAGGTTTTAACATGTCTGGGATCGTGAGGCCGAGCGTTGTCATGTTGTCGAATTAATTTTTCGTATGCAGTCGCTTGGAAATGGCTTGGAGGGTAACTTCTAATGCTGAAGCAAGCTCTTTTTCGTTTGGCACGGATCCTCATCGAACAATGCCTCCAATTCAGCGTCTTCGAAGGTTTTTGGCCTTCCCTGACGCGAACGGTCGTCAACATTGAAATCACCATCTTTGAACGGAACCAATCACGGCACATTATTTCACTTAGAGCAATATCTTCGAAAACTTTTTGGAGTTCTCGATACGCTTCGGCTGCTGTTTTCTTCGAATGAAAGAAGAAAAGCAACACTTCCCATAAATGACAATTATTTGCCACAAAATCAGATATTTTCACACAACCAAAAGTATATGACACAACAATAAAATCACTAATGTAACAAAGATGTTTGTTTACCATATGTCTAAGCTTGGTTCACAATCGATCAGCACTTACTACTGGAGCCACTTATTGAAAAACAGCGAGAACTTAATTCTGCACCTAATAGTATTTTAAAAAAGTGAAGAAAGGAATAAAATATAAATATTATATCAAGAAACTTCACGTACTTACCAACAAATATCTTCGATTTTAATCAAAAGTAAACCAAAAGTCTTTTTTAAAGAATAATGGATGAATTTGGTTTTGTGATAAAGCAATTGTGATTGATAATACAATAGAGTTCAGTTTTTCATCGAAAGTAAACCGAAAGTATTTTTTATGAGAGGGTGAATGCTTTTGATTGCGTGATAAAGAGAATGTGAATTACATAATTATATCTTCATGTAGTATGGAATATGAAGTTGGATTTTACAAGCATCTCGTTTGCTTATTCTTTTCGAGAACCATTGCTAAATTCAAGGGCACGAATGAGTTCTTGAAGAGTTTGGAGAACTTTCAGAAAAGTAAAAGGACGGATTCACCGAATTGAAGGATGTATTTTGAAGTATTGAAGTAATTTATGTTAGAATTATAGATGTTAGAACAATGTAAGTTGTATAAAAGTGGAGAAACACCTTCTTCTGGGGAAAATTATATATTTTAATGACTTTGTTTATGAATGCTAATTAAAACAATTTAAGTTTTATACAACTTACATTAATCTTCTGTAAGTTGGTTGTAGAAACTTTAAATTATTTAAATAAAAAATATTGTTCTTTCTCTTACACTTCATTGAACTAAATATTTATTTAGGAAACTATTTTTCTATTTTCAGTAGTGTATGAACTTTTTATAAAAATAAATAATTAGTTGTTATGGCGTTATAAATAGTGATAAAATTAAAATAATATAAATCATACATTTGCGCAAATCATCAGGACAGTTCAGCTAGCTAGCATAGATTTTTCTTTAACTTCATCATAAATTCACGACAGGGCAGAAAGACCTCTGGTCGATAGCCCAGACAGACTAACACCTATATGTATTGTTATTATTTATTTTGTTATATTGTTAAAATTATCAATATAGTCTGAATAAAGATATATATATATATATATATATATATATATATATATATAAATCATAATAAATAGAAGACGACGCTAGTGCCATCATTTGCATAATTTCATGTGGCATCATCAACGAAAGTTATCTTGCGCTAAATGAATGATGGTTGAAGATTTTATTAAATTACAAATCTTGTTAACTATAAATTATTAATATAAATATAATTCTATATAATATACTATTTTTTTAATTCTTACGATCTAAGAAGGAATTATTTAATGAAATAGTATCAAAATTTGAAATAATTTCAATGTGCATTTTTTATTTCTATAGACTCCAACATGTGTAATTACACATGATTTTACTTGAAAATTTAGTTTAACATTATCTTCCGAAAATGCATCTCCCGTATTAATTAAATGAAAGCACGAAACAGATTTTTCAGAATTGAAGTTTTTAATATGAAAAACATATTCTTTAAACCTAGTTAAAATATTTTTAATAGTTTGACTTACATACACGTCGTCTCCTGAAATTTTGAATACGGGCATTTGAATGCATTAATTGGCTCTTAGTTACCACGATCGTTTTTTTGTGTAGCGACCAATAATAATAATCGAGATACAACATATTTCATTACATTACTCATATTAAAAATTTCAGGGGGCGACGTGTATAATTATGAACAATTCTTATATTTTAATCCGAGTTATACAAACAAAGGTAAAAAGTGTTTCATTTATTAAAATTGAATTACAATGTACAACAAAGTAGAAGCCTCAACAATTAACAAATTCTTATGTTTTATTGAATAAATACCATACTTTTCTAAAAGATTATTCTTCAAAAATGTGTTGCATAATAATATTTTTAATTTTGTTTTTAAATATTGTGCATGTATTAAATTGATTTTTTGAAAATATTATTTAATTTGAAATTTACGCTTGTATTATATAATTTTTTTGCATAATTTTAATTTAATTTTGTTTATAAATTGGCGTTGAAGTTGTCGAATTTATAAATAAATATATGTTTTAATAAAATAAATATGTATAGATTATTAAAAATCAACCAATAAAACAAATAAAACACTGATAATCTGAAACTAGTCGAGAATTTAAAATTATTCAATTCAATCAGTGTTTTATTTGCTTTATTGATTGATTTTTAATAATCTATTCATATTTATTTTATACAATATGAACTACCAATGTTTAAATAATAAAACTATTTGTTTAAATTTATTAACTATATTTCATTAAAATTTTAATTTCTTGGAAATATTTAACGTACAGTTAAATTAATTTCTGATTTTCTATTTTTTTTTTTCAGTAATTGGATAAAAAATTGGCTTGATAAATTATTGAATTAAATGCTGCTAATTTATGTTTATAATGAGTGTTAGAATTTGAATCAATGTAATTAAAAGTGTTAGTTGGTTTTCTAAATATGTTAAATTCTAGTTTTGAATAATTTCTAATAATTATAAGATCTAGAAAGAGTAATTTTCCACTAATTTCAAGTCCATGCGTAAAATTTATATTTTTATTAATATTATTAATTTCGTGAATGAAATTTTCAATTTTAAAATTCTTAATAAATGGAAGACGACGCAATCGCCATGTTTTGCCTAATTATAATTTAATATTCTAATGATATTGAAAATATCGTCGACATACCTGTACCATTTTCATGAGAAATTAACTATTTTTGATTTTGCAAAATTCTCTAAATTATTTCTAAATAAATATTATAAAAAAGGAAAAAAAAAATGATTTCTCATAGCTGTTCCAAATATTTGTTTAAAAAATTTGCCATTAAATTTTTATTTCATTTTTAGGAAATTATTTTTCCATTCAAAATATTTTGAAAAATACGAAAGTTTCGTCAATTTTTTTCATCAGAATTTAAAGTGACTTTTGAAAGTTTATATATTAAATCGAAAGAATTTTTAATTGCAATTTTGAAATTCTGTAACTAAGCATTTAGCAATTTTATTTATTCAAATACACGGATTACACCATTTTACATAATATGTTATTACACACAGCGCTTACAGTAGAATATATAATAAAATACTATATTAACACAAACAAATAAATTGTACAAATACAGAATAGAAAAATTTCTGGTATTTAAGGCGTACAGACTTTAAGTCGCTGTGGAAAAAATAAAAACTAGCGATTACAATTTGATGCTATTTTACATATTCCGAAACTCCGTACATATTCCTTCCTTCTTAGAAGCAATGAAAATGAAAGGGTGCTTAAAAGTACATGAAAGGTACTTCGGCTGCGAACTGTTCTACTCGGAACATGAATGCCAAACGAACTAGCAAGGGCGGGGGGAGTTAATTATACTATTGACTATTTGGTAACTGCGTAATGCGTCACTGTTTCGTCGTCGTCTTTCAAGATATTGTAGACCGACAGTTTGTAACAGTGTATCGTATCTTTCTAAAATATTAAATTTAAATGATATGTATTTAAGGAACCTTCGTTGAGTTCTCTCTAAAACGCTGTAGAAGGGCACCATATAACGGAGCAATAGTCCAATTGTGGCTTATAAAGATACTACCGTTTCGATGTTAGAGAAATTAGCAGTATTTCTTTTAACAAATCCGATAATTTGGTTGGCTTTGGATGCTATAAAGGAAATATGCACTAAAAAAGAGTAATTACTGGTTAAAATCCTAAATCTGGTATACACAATGTAGTGGAATACCATCTAGGTTAAAATCATAAATCTGGTATATCCGATTTAGTGGAATACCATCGAGATTATAAATACTTTGAGCTACTGATTGCTTTCGAGAAAAGGAAAGGTTACGTAGGTTAATTAAAATTCGAAAGTGTTGGTCTAAATGTATCACCTGGTTTATGAATTTTGGGTAAACCAAACAATTTTCATAGCCTTGGATTGATGACTTTGAAATTACCAAATATTTTTGATCTATCAAGTATGCTGAAGTTTTTAAAAATTCATTAATTTTAGTACAGTACAATTTTAATAAATAGTATGTATTTTAATTAGGACACTTGGTTTTCGTTTCACTATTACAATATACAAGGTGTGCAGAAAATGAGTGAAAAGCTTTAGGTAGCGTGACTGACTAATTTTTAGATAAAAATATTAACGAAAATAAGTCACACGGTCCTTCCTTAAGCCTCACGGGCTACTTAAAAGAACTATACATTTGGCAACGCTGGATCAAACAAGTGTGCAGTTATCCTGTTTATAACTGCTACATCATCCGCTGGAGGTGTTACATACACCTTTTCTTTTACAAACGAGCGTGCGTCGTTGCCAGATCTATTTGCATTAAAAGAATGCTTCTGATGAAGTTATAAAATTGTAAAAATATCCGATTTATTAATCATTTACATCAATGGAATTATACACGTGTCTAATTGATTGTTAATGCTATTGATTTTTTTACAAAATATTTAAAAAAACAATACTAATTTATAGTCACATATTTAAAATTCCGAAGACCTCGTGAGCCTCAATGAAGAACCATACAACATTTTTTTATTTGGATTTACTATTAAAAATTAATTAATGAATTGAGTTACCTGAAGGTTTTCACTAATTTTCTGTACACCTTGTATACTATTTTCTATTATTATTTATATTCTTGTGTAATTTTCGAATTATTAATACTATTTACTTATAATTTATATTTTATCTATTTAGGATATTGGATATTCCACTGCCACATAGAATTCCACGTCGAGGTCGGAATGGCGCTGGTCTTCAAATTCGGCGAAAACAGCGAAATGCCACCAATACCTCACGATTTTCCCCAATGCGGATCATTCAATCAACTCACGCACTTGCACTTGAAAGCCTCGTCCGCGAAATCGACGATTAACATCCAATTATTTATTTTGACGACACTTATGTTTTTGCTGCGAAAACTAATTTAATTTAACCATCAACTAATTTCTACCTGAAATGAATTAAAATGTGATATATTGTATATATTTATTTAGTAGGATTAATAAATGAAAATAAATCGTTGACATTTTTATTAAGAAACAATTTTGTTTGTGTTTAGTTTTATTTTTTTTGTTTGTTTGTTCCGGTGTTATCGATGAATTATGTCGGCATGTGCGGTGTTTCTGTGAAAATTAAAAAAAAAACATATTTTAGATAATAAGCGCACAAAAACTATCGGTTTGGTTTCGATTAAGTTTTGGTATGTTGCTCGATAATTCGAAACGCAGCAATTATTGTAATTGGACGTCATTGGAAAGTCATAAAAACGCTTTTTTTATAAAAAACAATTAGTTATTTAAATTGTTGCTAAATTTAATTATGAAAATGCCTTTTTTTCTGGAAATCTTTTGATAACGTGGTTCAAAAAAATCTACAAAGCGGAAATTTTCTCAATCAAATTATGATAAAATATATAGGATATTCCATTAAAAGAAAACTTGCTTGGTTATTATCTTGAAAACGCGTTTCTCTTTTTTTTCTGATTATAGCACTGTAATCCCCGAAAACATTACTACTACTTTGCTAATTTAACCGACTCTCAATTAATATTAAAGGTAGCAATGTTGCACACTTAATTTAGAACACTCTGTATTAAATTCTAATTACGCATTACTTTAATGCTACTTACATTTTTCTTTTTACCAATGACACTGCTCTGATTATTCATAGAAAAACCTTTTCTATATTCAAAAAGTTGATCGAAATCTTACTACTTTGGTTTGCCATATGGAGATATGCATAAATCGCAATATATCTAAATTGTTTATTGAATATAAGGTGCACCACAAGGCTTCCACTATCACCCCTCATACATAATAATCTCAGTACATACCGCGGACAAACAAGAGATTAGCACAGATTTTTAAATTGTCTCAGTGCCGTATTACAAATGTTAGAATTATGGTTGGAAAATTGAAGTTTTAATGTAAATAAAATACCTAAATCTTTTACCACCGATTTTCAAGTTAGTGTAATACCATTCAACGTATAGTTGAACTCAGTCATTTTGCCTTTGTAAAACGAAATCGACATGCAATTTTAGAGATTAAACTCAAGACGGTTTAGTGTACACCAGGTTGCAATCCTATTTAAGTCGTCCTGGAACCGAATCTGATCCAAATCGTTCACAATATTATTAAAAATCTTTAGATCGTCGGCGAAAAGGAGAAAACTGCTGTTTCTAATTCTTAGTCCGATGTCATTTATGAAAAGTAAAAATAGAAGAGGTCCACAGTGAGACCCCTGAGGTACCCCAGAAGTAACATTGATTACATTTAAAAGATGCTTGCCAATTCGTACACGTTGAGTTCTCTGTATTAAAAAACTACGATTCCACTTTATAACATTTTCATCAAAACCAATTAATTCTAATTTATAGAGTAATATATTATGACGAACACGATCAAATGCCTTGGAAGAATCTGTATATATCGAATCCACTTGAATTTTGTTTTCCAAAGTATTTAATAGATGATTTTGGTACACCATTAGATTTGTTGTC
Source organism: Philonthus spinipes (assembly GCA_963082785.1). Taxonomy (NCBI): domain Eukaryota; kingdom Metazoa; phylum Arthropoda; class Insecta; order Coleoptera; family Staphylinidae; genus Philonthus; species Philonthus spinipes. The sequence continues at coordinate 13,658,650 of OY720307.1, read as the reverse complement.
GTTGATCTGCCAAACATAAATCCATGTTGTTCGTTAATGATAGTTTGTGAACACGATCGCATTAGTTGTTGTGATGAGTCCAACAATTTAGGTAGAACAGATTGTATCGACACTCCTTTGTAATTATCAATGAGCTTCCTTGATCCATTCTTGAATATTGGAACAACGTAACTTTTTTTCCAACATCCCGGGAAGATCCCAGAAGATAGATATTTGCTAAATATAGAATGAATCAGCTTACATAGTAAGTACAAGCATCTTTTTAAATAATAAGCGGGGATGCCATCAGGGCCTGCATTTATGGAATCAGGAAGGGAGGATAAACCCGTAAAGACATCATCAATCGTTATACTTTTGAAAAAAAGTTGAACATCACTGTCAAAATATGAGCAGATATTTTTGAAAATTGTATTCTTGTCATTTAAAAAGGATTTAATCCCATTTTATAGTATATATGGTTTTATATTTTTATCTTTAAAAATAGGAAAGTTATAGGCCTGGAGTCTAAAAACTACTTGCTTTACGGCTTAACGGTTTGTTTTTTCAATTCAATTCAATAGATATATGTACGTCTATTATGGCTACATTTTAAAATTTTCGTTGGTGTATCACAGTTATATTTTTTTCTAATAGAACACCCCATATTTGATATATTTTTCAGATTCTACATCAAAAATAAAATTAACTTTCATTATAAGTTCACATGCCTAAACCTTGGAAAAACTGACGTTTCAAAAAATACATATATAATTTTAAAATTTGTGAATGAAAACAAAGGAAATGTTGTATCAATATATTGGACTAACGGGTGAATATTACGCCATTTATAGGAATTTAATATCTTAAAATTGTAGTAAAATTAAGTATCTTTAAAAAAGATGAGACACCCTGTATACATATTTTTTGTTTTGTCTTTTCCTTATTGCCACTTTGTAGCACTTATACAGCTGCCCTCTGAAATTTTCAATATGAGATTATTATTATTATTGGTCGCTATGTAAAATACAAGCGAGGTAATTAAGTGCCTAGTAATGCATTCAAATGCCCCTATTCAAAATTTCAGGGGATAACGTGTGTATTAAAATTAATACTTGCAACGCTACATTCTTAATGGAAACATATATTAATATTACTTGAGTCGATAGCCATTTGACAATGACAGTTACATGACAAATTGAAATAATTCTATAAATATTGTAAACACACATACTACACGTTGTAAAATGTAACGTCATTTGTCAATAAAGATGTTAAATATATATATTACTTGATGAATGACAATTGTTTTGTTACAAAATGTTTTTATTTACAATTACCTGACACGTGTTTCGGTCTTCACAGACCATTGTCAAAGTTTAAACTTTATTATTTACAGTTATCATTAGTTTAGAAAAATCATCAACATTTAAATTTTGATAATAATCTGCGAAGACCGAAACACGTGTCGGGCAACTGATAGTGAAATTAAAATGGAACAATACAAGTGTCATTCTGCATCTAACATTTATATATTATATTTTGCATTATAAGACATAATTGTATGTTTTTAATCTTGATTTGTACGCACATGTTATCTGCTTTATACAAATTAGTTTTCTGTAAATAAATAAACAATAACTAATACGTAAAATGAAGTCAGTCCATATCCAAAATACTACATCATTTTCTCAAATTATTACTTTATATTTATAAACTTCACGCGAGTACAGTGGAAATTTTTAAAGTTTTAGAATTATCAATCACATGATTTTTTTACACACAATAGTTTCGGTATGAAATAAATATGAATAAATTATTAAAAATCAACGAATAAAACACAGATTAGATTGAATAACTTTAAATTCTCGACTAGTTTCGGGAATGCATTCAATCTAATCTGCGTTTTATTGGTTGATTTTTAATAGTTTATTTATATTTATTTCATACAATATAACTACCAATGTCTAAATATTAAAACCTTTAATTATATTAATAGTTTCGGTAGTTTATACCAAAATGACCCATGTGTTTAATTTCGTAATAATGTTTTTTTTTAATAATTAAAAAATACACTTAAAGCACATTAAGTGATGCGATTATAATTTCCTCTTCTATAGCCTCAAGAGATTAATTAAAATGCACTTTCCGAAGGACGATTTTTTTGCTGCTGCATATCACACATGATGATGTATTTCGCAGAAAATCGAAAGCGAAATGTTATTAGTTCTGAATGCATACAATATTAAAGCGTAAAATAATAAAGTGTAATTATTATGAAGTAATATACAAGGTGGCAAGAAATGGTGTAATAATCTTAAGGTTCGTTGGTTATTTTTTAGCTGAAAATTTAAGTAAAAAAATGTATTGTTGCTTATAAGATCATAAAATCACATGATGAAAGTATCGAATTTATTGGTATATGAATATGAGTTTTCAACAATTCAATGACACCAATTGTTGAAAAACAATATTATTATTACTTTTTTAATGTTAAAGAAAGTTAATTAATATTGAAAATTGCCCTTATTTAAATTCATTCTTAAATTGTGAAATGATTGAATTAATATTTCTTTTGTAATTAGGCTTCGGCCTGTATTGGATATAAAGTATTATTATTGGGTTGGCAACTAAGTACTTTCAGTTTTGCAATATAAAATAAAACACTTATTCTTTAACAAAAAATAGTTTTTATTCAATTATATATTTTTCATTTTGCTCAATGATCTTTTGCCATCTTTCTTTCAGCTGCATGATTCCGCACTCATAAAATTTCTGCTCCTTATCAGCAAAAAACTGAACCAGGTGCGAGTGAAGGTCATCGTCATTTGTGAAAGTTTTACCATTCAAAGAATTCTGCAAACTTCGAAATAAACGGTAATCAGATGGTGCCAGATCAGGGGGGCTGTGGCATCACTTACCAGCCAAGCTCCAATAGTTTCCCACGAGTTGCCAAAGATGTGTGAGGCCTTGCATTATCATGGTGGAACGATACACCTTTCCGATTTGACTTTCTTTCACTGCTTCATCCAGTTTCATTAATTGTTGACAGTAAACATCAGAATTGATCGTTTGGTTCAAAATCACAACATCTTTGTAATCCCACCAAGCAAACAGCATGATCTTTCTTTGATGCAAAGCTTTCGATGTGGTTTGAGCTGATTCATCGTGCTTGCTCCATGATCGGTTTCGAACTATGTTACTGTACAGAACCCATTTTTCATCACTAGTGATGATTCTTTTTAAGAAAGAGTCGGTTTCATTACGTTTAAGGTGCATATCGCAAAAGTTGATTATTTGTGTTAAATGAATTTCTTTCAATTCATGAGGTATCCACATATCAAGTTTCTTAACTAGCCCAAGACATTTTAAATGTTTTTCAATTGTTGTGTGCGACACATGTAGCCTCTTCGCAACTTCTCGAACTGTTATATGACGATCCTCTTCAATTATGACTTTGGTTTGGTCATCATCAACTTCAGTAGGCCGACCAGAACGTTGCTCATCTTTCAGGGAAAAATCTCCAGAACGGATTTTTTTATACCAATTCTGATATGTGCGCTCTGTTAAGGAGACTATACAATTTCGTCCAAGCGCGGGTACCTAAGGGATACCCTGCGGCGAGAAACGACACTTGTATTATGGTTTGCACCCAATAAGTCAGCACCATAAACTTCACATATCTCTTTGTGAGCCGCAGCAGTTTTCTTTCCTTTGTGGAAAAGTATAATATGCCGAAAATGTTCGTTTCTGCACTTCATTTAAAATTAATTCACAACTAATAGCTTTAATAAAAATCACGCACTACTTGCTTCTAAAGTTACGTCAATGTGGCCAGTATCACGTGACAAACGGTAAAGTACAGCACTAAGATAAGTTATACAAAAAATTAATCAACGCTCTGTATCAGTAAAAAGCGAAAGTACTTAGTTGGCAATATTTATTATTTCGTAAATTATGATTCAAAATATAGAGTTGTCAAATTTGATGACAATATCGCTACTGGCAGATATTTTTTTTTTTCTAAAATCTAAAATCACCTATCAAAATAATTAATGTTTTTTTTCAGATTCTCAATCGCCATTAAAATGATCTAATTTTCTCAAAATTAAGCGACCTCGTGTATTTTATCGTTTCTGTGATAGCTATGGTGAGCATCGAAAAATGCATCACCATGTATACATTTTTATTGAGAGATATACCAAATTAATAATATACAAATAATATATATATTATTATAAGAAATATCCTTTGTGAAAATTATCTGCAACATGGCTATCGACCTGAGATCTTTCTGCTCATTTATTCATACACATATAGTTTAATTATACAGTACGTTCACAATGAAAGGCCGAAATTCATTTAAATTGCTCGTGATTATTTTTGAGAAAAATGTTCGGACAGATTAGTATTTTCAATTGCGCACCTTATCACTTAACATTTTATTTACAGGGTGTACCATAAATAAATTCCTTAGAGAATCCAAATATGTAATAATATATAAGGTGCTCCATTTAAAAAAAGGTAACTGTGTATCAGCATTTATTTATAGGACATCCTGAATATACAATTTGATTTAAAAAGATGTTCAATTAAAAATAATAATCGACCGGTCCGAGCGTTTTTTCTAGAAAATAATCACCAGTAGTTTAAATGATTTTTTTTCCTTTCATTATGAACGCACTGTATAATATGTACATAACCCCGACAACAATTGGTATAAGGGGACACCGATTATATATATATATATATATATATATATATGTACATATAAATGAGTAGAAAGATCTCAGGTCGATAGCCATTTAGCAGATAATTTTCACATTTTTTTATGTACATAGAGCTCATGTAAGTTAATAAATAAATAAGTAAATTCTTATTCGATTCTTTAATAGATATCGTTAAAGTAACCACTTTATACACATAAACAGTCGTCACGCGAACGAAATTCCGAACTGCTTTTTGTCGAAAATTCAAAATTTTCATTTTTTCACAAAACATCCCATTATCATACCTTCCAGTCACTTTTCAAGTTTAAACCAATTAAAATGGTTGATTGATGGTCGCGGAAAAGTTATGTCCAGGCATCATAGCAAAAAAAGTATTTTGTTTGCAAAACGGGGAATCTTAAAAATTTTCAAACATCGAATATCACAGATAAAATGTACGGGTGTATATAAATGAAAAACTCGACAGCGACAGTTGCATTGCCGTGAAAATGAAGGCTGCACTGCTGATTTTGCCTTTATTAATCGGCCCGTGTTTCGGACAAGCGATATATCCAGGTAAATTGTTGTTAACGGTTTGTTTGGGTTTGCTTTTACGATAAATTAATTGATGTCCTAAAGAAGAAAAAAAAAGGATATTTAAATAAAATAACTTTGTTTGTGTGTAATGTAATTTTGTGGTGTCAAAAATTTACAAAATCTATATACAAGTCAAAAATACAAGTATAAAATAAGCGTATAAAGTATATAAAATATGGTATATTATAAAGTGTATTTAATGTGATTATACTTGATAAGGGCAAGCTGATTTGCCGAAACTGTCAATAAAAATACATCGTGTTATACAAACAAAATCATTTTATTTAAATATCCTTCACTTATAATTATTTTATATACAGGTTGTTCTAAATTAAGTGCGCATTATTGCTAACTTTGTTATTAATTGAGCTAGAGAGTCGGTTAAATTAGCAAAGTAGCAGTACATTTTCTGGGGATTATAACGGCGAAATCATAAAAATAAAGAACATCGCGTTTTCAAGATATTATCAAAACAATTTTGTAAATGGATAGAAAATGGCATTTTGAACAAAAAAGTTATAATAGACCATTACAAAAAATCACAAATAACGAATTTATTGGCGTTTTAATATTCAATTTTCAATGAAATAAATTTGCTATAAAAAAACCAAACACTAACACATAATGGTAAATGTTTTTTTTTTGCAAGTTAAATAAATCCATTTAATCGATTTAAACCTAAATTATGATGTATTAAATAAAGAAATATGAATTTTAAATCCAAACCAATTTACAATGTACAAAATTAAATAAAGGGATTTGAAAATAATTAATTAATAAATTATTTTCCCTTTAGCTACTGTGACATTATGACTTATGGTACAGAAGTGCTTTAACCACACAATATCACTAAAGGGAATATAATTTAGTAATTAATTATTTTCAAATACGTTTATTTAATTTATTTAAATAACTGTGGCCAAGTAAATAAATTCTTTTTTTATTACAATGTACAATGTATATTATACATTTTGAAAACTATTTTTTTTTGTAATATATTAATAAACAAGGTTTATATCGATTAAGAAGATAGTAAATTAACTGACATAATGAGAAAACAAAATTTGTTTTCATGATTTTTTTTCTATTTTGTTATTTACAATAACTGGATTTTTTACTGAAAATACAATATTTATATGTGAATACCTTTTTTGTTTGTGATTTTTTGTAATGGTGTATTAAAACTTTTTATAAAAAAAATAACGTCTGTATCAAATTATGATAAAATTTATTTCCATTACGAAAATGTTTGTGTTTTTAATATCTTTAAAACGCGGTGCGCTTTTGTTTTCTGATTACGTTGTTGTAATCTCGGAAAATTCCATTAAAAATGTTTATCTGTTAATATCTTTAAAACGTGATGCTATTTTGTTTTTCTGCTTACGCCGTTGTAATTTTCGGAAAATGTACTACTACTTTGCAAGTTTCATCGACTCTCTAGCGCACTTAATTTACAACAACCTGTGTTACGTCTAAATAATTCTCCAAACGTAAGGATTTTCAAAAAAAGTTTTTAATAATAACTCCTTGGATAGAAACAAGCTTTCAATTATATATATTTTGAATATACGGAGTATTCAATTTGCTTAGATAATTGTGAAAATTTCCGTTTTTCGAAACTAATACCCTATACATTTTCACATTTTTAAACTGTACAATTAATTCTATGAACTTTTTGTAGGAATCATTTCGTTATTAAATTCATTGTTTTGAAAGATATAAGCAATTCATAAATGCATAAGATTACAATTGTTTTATCAATAATTATTGTGTCATTTATTTTTGTTTTTGTTCATTTTTTAAATATTTAGATGAAGTAAATCTATCTGTATGTAAGTGGGACAGTATTTGTAAGTTCAAGAATCTGTATAATTTAAAAATTGTTGATTCTACAAACAAATAATTCCTAATAAAAGTTCCTAGAATTAAAAAAAGTGTGGTGTTCCACTGAAAAAAAAAAAAAAGTTTACCAATATTTCATTGTAAATTGAACTCCCTGTGATAAAAAATGTGTCCCACCGTATTTTGTTCTGGCATTTTTTTATTTTATATTCTTATTATATGATTTGAATCTGTTTTTGCTAAATCTAATTTTTATGTTAGTTCTGTAAATTATATAATTTTTATACAAATACCGACAAGTGTAAATATATGAATAATGTTACACACACTACAAATACTAAACCCTGTATATTTAAATTTAAATATCTGCTGATGATATTCTTTTACTTATTTTTTTTTTCTTTTAAAAAAAAACACATTAATTTGTTCGTAAAGGCACTTCCCAACAATTTGTTGCAAAAATTGGGTTCGATATTTAATTCTTAAAATTAATTTAGTCAAGTATTTATTTATTTTGTAAAGTACAAATTATACATTTCATAAAACAAATATTCCTACAAAAAAAATTTCAGAATTAATCTTAGAATTTAAAAGTGTATAGTGTGTTCCATTTTTAATGAATGTTTAGTTATTCTAATGTAGAATTTAGGGATCTATTTTGTTTCATAAGATTATATTACCAAAAGATATAGATTAAAAATTGACATAATTATGAGCAATTCTCAATGTTTTGTCTTTTTCAGAAAAAATAATTGCTTAAATGATTCTAAATTTTTGAAATTTTTATTTCATAAAATTATGTTACCAAAAGATATAGATTAAAAATTGATATAATTATGAGCAAATGTCATTGTTTTTTTCTTTTTCAGAAAAATTAATTGCTTAAATGATTTTAAATTCACTTGGCAAAATTCCTGCTTGTGTTAAAATTACTTTAATGTGTAATACAATGTCATCTATTGATCAAAACATCAATAATTAAAATATATAATTACAAAACAAAACAAAAAATAACATAATGTAAATAAATCATAATAAATGAAAGATGACGCAAGCGCCATCTTTTGCCTAATTTCATGTGGCATCTTCGACGATTGTAAACCCACTACAAGGTAAACGACCAAGAACCGTTGTTTCGTCTACTAAAAGAAGACGAGAACGTGTCCTGTTAAGAGAACAGGAAACGAAATTCATTTAATAAAATATTCAACCACTATCTAGCGTATGAATAACTAGAGATGGCCACATGAAATTAGGCAAAAGATGGAGCTTGCGTCGTCTTTCATTTATTATAATTCATATCAGGTATTTACATAAGATCCGTCCAACCGCCTTCGTCAAGGCATTGGACACAAAACATACCAGTCTGATGAGGTTCGAAAAACGGAAATGGCAGTTATCCTTACGCTAAATAAATGGTGGTCGAACATACTGTAAAATGGACATTCCGTAAATATAAATAAATAACACACCTCGAGGGCAGAAAATACGCCGATTTATTCCTAGACGAAAAGAAAGCTTACGACCCGGTATGGCATCGGGGGGTGCTGTATAAATGCCACGCATTAGGTATACCACAACACCTCATAAATATCCTATACAGTTTCCTGTCCAATCGATCCATTAGCATTAAAATTCCTAATACTCATTCCTACACCTTTAGCCCTGAACAAGGTTTACCTCAAGGATCTCCTCTATCCCTAATCCTATACAACATTTACATAAATGATATTTACAACCCCAATTCCAAATATCTTAATACTTCCGAGTTCCTTTTACCTTTTATCCGACGACACAGCCATTATATCCCACGCTCCCAAAATTACTAAAGCCGTAAGCACTCTACAAGGGCTGATAGATGACTTAGCGAACCAAGTTTTTAAGTCATCTCTCAGCCCTTGTAGAGAATCTCTATCAATCCTAACAAATCCCAACTCCTTATCCCTTACCATCGACACGCCGATTCTTCAAAGAGAATTACTATCAAAAATGACCCCATCCCGCCTTCCTCAACCTGTAAGTACCTTGGAATAACCCTAGACCCGAAGTTAACATTCATCAATCATTCCCAAAACCTCAAAGCAAGCGTTAAGAGCAGGGCTAGATGGTTTAGATCACACAAGTACAAACATAAAGGAATTTCTACAAAAATAGCAGTACACATATATAAGATGATATGTCGACCCATGCTTGAATACGCGGCTATCCTGCACAATCTTCGCCCTAACGTTCTAAGAAACTTAGAAGTCGGTGAACGCTCAGCACAAAAATTAAACACCCTAATAATCCTTTCCACGATCCGTCCAATACTTTCCTATGCGAAACATGCAAAAATCCTACTATTAAACACAGACTTGAAAATCTGTCCTTAAAATTCGATGCCAATCCTCACATAGCTCCTTATCAATCCTAAATATGCGTATTCTTCATTAATAATCATGACGATTGAATAAAAAGACAAGAACAGCACATAGACAGGCAGAAAGACCGATGGTTGATATCCATTTTCTGAGGATTAACTAAATGTTTATGATTGTAATGTCGTAAATATTGTAATGTAATTTAATGTATCTCTCAGAAATACAAAAATTCTATATATATATATATACAGGGAGCTTTTTTTATCAGTATACATTTCCCCTATGTATACCTGCAAAATACGCGAGACAAATGCATTAGTGTATGTGTGTTTAGTTGCCTGTAACACCCAACTCAACACACATATGCCAAATAGTCAACTAAACATACACACATTAATCGGTTCAATGTGTTTGACTCGCGTATTTTGCAGGTACACACTTCCCCTAATGTATACTTATAAAAAAACCTCTCTGTATATATATTATATTAACATATATATAAATAAATAAAAAGATACCATTCAAGATACCTAAGGTCACAGACTACAACGGACAGCCAGCTCTGAGTATTTTTTTTTTTGAAAAGTATCTCACATTCCAACATAATTAGTTTCCTTTCACTCAACAGCGTTTCTGAATTCTAGGTGGCGCTGTACAAAATAAAATAATTTACAGGAATCTGTTCTTCTTTTATAATTGATCTGGTCGAGGTTTTATTTTTTAGTAAAAAAGTATCCCACACAACTAATAATTCTGTTAAAAATGAGATATTTTCATAAGAAATGCAGATAATTGTACTTTTTTGCGATAGTTACAAAATAAATCCGCACATTATCAATGTATAACGATGGAATTATATAAAAGAGTGTATATCAAACACATTGTAATACATATTATTAAGAATAAATTTCCAATTAAATGAATACACTTTCAAATTATTCTATTACTTAAAAGAATAAGATTAATTTTTACAGATATACAATTATTTGTCTACTTGATAGCTGTAGAGATAGCGACGTCTGTTTCCTAAATGCAGATTTTCACATATTAATCAAAATAACTTTGATATAATGTCCAATACATTCACCAAAACCTTTGATATAAAACCAGATCTGTAATCTTTATAATCTTTGCGTCAAAGTGTAAAACTAGCGCCACCTGAAAAACGGAAACGATGTGAGAGAGAGAGAGAGAGACAGATTTTAGCGGACAGATTTCCAATGGAGCTAGCCCGGCCTGCCTAGAGTTATAAGTAATGGCATCCCATACCACGGTATACGTACATACACTGTGCCCATACTATAAGCCCAAAAATGTGATGAACGTACCTTTCGACAAAAAAAATGGATTTCTTCTTTCACCATGTTGTCTTCTAACTCTGGTTCGGTCATTATGCATCGCTAAATATAATCTAGATTCATCATTAAACATTATATCATTCCATTCCTGGTTCCACATCAATCGTTCTCTACACCACTCGAAACGGTTTGCCCGATGCTCAACGGTTAAATAAAAGCACCCAATGCGGCAGGAATGAAAAAAGGCCAAAGGTGCGAATCCGGCGGTAAACTGTTCGCATTCCAATCGGTCTTTCATGCTCTTCATACCTGGATCTGGTGATAGAGAAACGATCTCTTAAAGCCAGCAGTCTCAAAAGCTGATCTTCACGCTCTGTGTTTTTTCGACGTGTTTCTGTGTCTCTAGCTCTTCTTTTGATACAATGCCCAACATCTTACCATAGAATCTAAACATTTATGCTCTATGTCCCTAATTTCTTGAAAAGAAAGTCCAACCTCTCTAAGTCCAACCATCCGTCCTATATCAAACTCAGAAAGTTGATGAAAATGAAAATTTGCGCGTTTTTGCACCTTAGGTTTTGTAAAAGATAACAACAAAAGCTTACAATCGCACTCGGTAGAATTTAAATCGTTACTATTTCAAAAGTGTTAAATTTCGCCGTGTGCACCAAATAAATAAACAAGTTGAATTAAAAACGAAAACTTTATCTGATATATTGAATGGTTGAAGCCATTACTTTATGATATATATCTGATATAGCTGATTTTTTAATCGATTGTTCTCTTCATCAAAATAAGTTTATATATTATGTTTTATCAAAATTAAGCAATTAATACTGGGAATAATGATTTCTATATCACTTAGTATATAAAGCTCAATAAAATGTGAGACGATACTCTAAAATAAAGCAATGGTGTTATTATTATATCTGTCTATAGGGTTCAGTTTAATATATTTTTCATCAATTACAATACAATGTTTAATTTGTATAATATATGTAAATTTTGTGAAAAGGTGATTATCATAATAAAGTTATTATTATTATTAATAGTCTGCTTGGTAATAAATACTTTATTGTTATTATTATTAAAAATACGTAATGACACTTTAATTTAATTAGCCAGGAAAAAGTATAAATTGTACATTATTACAATTTTTTTTCTCGCTAATTAAATGACATTCGAAAAGTGTGTAAAATATTTCACAAAACATCATCTAGCGAACAACAAAACATTTTCAGTAGATGAAGCACTCATTTTTATGGCGTTAACAAAATAAAACCTTGAATAGTTTTTGTTTATTATCATTAATTTTCCAGATTATTCCTCACACGAATGCAACAGAGTATGTGGCAGCGTATCGAGAATATGCAGGTACAATCTGACGGTAGATTACTTCTTCACGATGCAACCGGACTGTTTGCGGTGCACGAGTGGAAATAGATTGGATTGCAATAATCCGCAGTGCATACCAGGAGATGGAACCCAGAGGTTGATAAGGACGTTCAATGGTTACCTTCCCGGCCCGACGATAAGTGTAATTATTACAAGAATGCACATTGAAATGCAGCCTTTCAATAAAAAACGGCAAACGCTTATTTGTTTGTTTTGAATAATTTAAATGCATCGAAACGGAGGAATTTGAGGAAATGCTTTAATTTATTGCCGGATAGTGTGAAAATACTTTTTTTTATTTCCGTGGGTATGGCTATTTGTGTGTGCAATTTATGTCAGATGAATGTTAGAAATGTTTGTTTTTAATTTACTCATATTAAAAAGTGAAGTAAAAAAGGATTTATTCACTTTTCACAGCTATTTAAAATAAATAAAAAAAGAATTTGAAAATAATTTATCAAGCAATAAAGAAAATGATTGATTAATAATTAATTATTTTCAAATTCTTTTTACTTAAAATGTAAAGTATTTTCTATATTCATATGAAATACCACGTTGCCAGAAAAGGTGGGATAATCTTCAGGTAAAGTGATTCATTGAATAATTTCAGGCAGAAAATTTAAGTAAAAAAAATATTATATAGTGGCTTATAACTCCTTACAGGTCAATTTAACGAAAATTTGGGCAACAGTGGATCAAATAAGTGATTAATAATAATCATAAATTTAACAAATCTATATTTGAATTATAATTATTATATGAAAGATTAAAGTAAATGTTCGAATTAATAACCATCATCTGCATACTCGTTGAATGTATGCATCTTCAGAAAGTATTACACAAAAAAAAATATGAGAAGTATATATCAAAGTGAAGTGAATTTATTAAGTTATTAATTTATTAAAGTTTCCAATTTATCACTAATGTCATTTAAATTTTACAAATATGAAATTGATTGTAGGTTCTATTGATTTTTTCCATAATATTTAGAAAATAGTACTAATTTCCAGAGACACATTTAATATTTTAACCACCTCGTGGATGTTACGAGGAAGAACCAAAATTTTTTATTTAGATTTTGTATCCAAAATTTATCAACAAATCACACTATCTGGAAATTATCACACCTTTTTTGACCACCTTGTATAGGGAGAATGTATTGTAATCGTGAATGAAATCAAAATGAAAACAACAACAAATATACCCATTACGGGGTCCATTAAGACCACTTTCCATCTTTACAACGAAAATCGTTAAATATATTAAGATGGTGTAATTTAGAGGAATACAAATGAATGTTCTTTAATTCTTGATTTCTTACTTCTTTTTGCGATCTACGCTTACACGCATAAATACGATCAAACGCAATAGTTTTCAAATGTTTACTCTTAAATATTGGTTGATAAAACAATATACAAAACAATTTCTGAGTGGAGAAACTGGAATATCAAACGCATTTTCCAATTTTTTCCGTAAAAGATTTTGGTGAAATACAAATTAGGGCAAAAAAAAAGGGAAACAAAATAGAATAGTGTTTAATTATTTGAAATATTCCATTTTTTTATTAATTCATAATTAAACCTTATTGAATTAAATCTAATTACACTTAAACATATTCTTCTACTTAGGTTGTTTGCAATTATAATAAAAAGTTGTAAGAAATATTTTTGTTTTGTTGTTGAGAAAAACTTTTAAATTCCTTTCTCAAAATTTTATTGTTGCTGTAGCTTTCCCAAAAATATTTCTCCCAACAACAAATATTGCAGAAAAAAAAAACTAAACTTCTGTAGCTCTTCTCGAAATTTTCTTGTTGCTGCAGCTTTCGCTAAAATATTTCTCCCAAAAACAAATATTGCAGAATAAACTAAACTTCCGTAGCCCTTCTCGAAATTTTGATGTTTCTGCAGCTTGCCCAAAAATATTCCTCACAAGAACAAATATTGCAGAATAAACTAAGCTTCCGCAGCCCTTCTCGAAATTTTGTTGTTGCTGCAGCTTTCCCAAAAATATTTCTCCTAGTAACAAATATTGCAGAAAAAAATACTAAACTTCCGTAGCCCTTCTCGAAATTTTGTTTTGCTGCAGCTTTCCCTAAAATATTTCTCCCAAGAACAAATATTGCAGAATAATCTAAACTTCCGTAGCCCTTCTCGACATTTTTTTTGTTGCTGTAGCATTCCCAAAAATATTCTTGTGATTTTGTGTTGTTATTACAAATAAGCTAAAGTTCTGAATAGATAGGTTAAACCAATAATAATCATATTTTTATTCTTAATTTAAATTGACTTAGTAAAAAATAATTATATCCTTTTTTTATACTGTAGAATTCTCAAAACTATTTCCGGTAACTTCTTGTCATTACACATGGTTTAAACTTCCGAATAGGTAGCATAAATTATAAAACAGTTGGTGTTTCACTCATTTTCAATTTTTATTTGTTTTTCATACTGCAGAATACTCAAAACTATTTCTCGTAACTTCTTGTCATTATAAATAAACCCTATGATATTTTTCTGTTTATCTTTTTCCTAGCATAATTTACCTATTTAAACTGAATCCGACTATAAAGTACTGATAAAGCACTTGATATTTGTTTCACTAATTTGCAGTCTTTGACTTCAAATTGTTTTCATTGAAACAAATATCATGTGTTTTAATCAGTCGTTTATATTTCAATTTTTTTGTAAAGTGAGTAATTTATTAAAGAATTTGACTATAAGAATATTTATCTTCGACTCTTCGAAAGTTTAGCTCTTTTTACTTCTTTTTTTTCTATTTAAGTTTATTTCTTAAAAGTGGCTATAACTAATACTTCAATTACTGAATATTAATTTAAACGTTATATTTTAAAAAATGTCTGCATCAACTGGAAATTCAATCGGCGGCCATTTTCCTATGAGTGTCCCATCTTTCATATCTTGCATCAAAAACAATCAATATTTTGTTTGTCTTCTTGTAGATAATACGGTAACCGCATTCTCTGCAAAGGATCGGATCCCTTGGTCGTATTTCACCACAAATGCACACCATTGGAATTTTAGTAGCTCTTGAATCTTTACTTGACGATTCTCACATATTTACTGATTTATTTCTATATATTTGCTTCTAAGTATAATCAAACTATTTCATAATAGTAACAATTAATTTTCGAATTAACTCGTTTTGTTTGATAAGAACTAATAGATTCTTTATTTTTTACTGTAAAAGTCTCAAAAATATTTTTTATAAATAAATAAAAAGAATTTGAAAATAATTAATTATTAATCAATTATATTCCCTTTAGTTACTGCGACTTTTTTCACTTACATTACGTAAGTACTTAAAAAAAATACATTATATCAACTACTTCTCCAGACATTGAATTACATAATTAACATTTACTGTTGCATAGCAATAAAATTTTGTAGAATGCAACTTTTTTATTCGAGAATATTTAATGCAAAAAAAACAAAAAAAAACGTTACTTTACATCAACAGACACGTGTTTCGTGATTCATCCCTCATCACTACATCTCTGTCTTATATTTTGATGACTTCTCGTCATTACAAATGATCTAAACTTTCAAATTAGTATCTTGTAAAACATGTAATAATAGTTCTGAAGTTTTTATTGTTTCCCTACTTTTTATAGTATTTCTAAGAATATTTTTTTAAGACTCATGTTTTCTTATTTTACATTTTTTTAATTTTATGAATTGAAACTTTTTTCTAATTTTGCTAAAGTTACTACTTACTCTACTTTACTATCTAATATATATAAGGATAATTTTGAAAATAATTTATTCACAAAAATAGATTTATTTCTGGGCAAGATATGTTGACGATATATTTTGTATATGGACAGGTACAAATAGACAATTGGAAACATTTACAAATTTCATTAATAAAATAAACAAAAAAATCCAGTTTACAGTTGAAAAAGAAACGAATAACAGCCTCAATTTTCTTGATATAACAATCACGAAAACAGTTAATAATACACTGTCGTAAAAAATATATAGGAAAGAGACTTGTACAGATGTTATTATTCCACAATGTTCAAACGCCCATAGTCAAATTAAATTCAGTACATTCCACGCCCTTTTACACAGATTAATTAATATCCCTCTAAGTAAAATAGATTTTGATATTGAATTAAATACAATAAAAACGATCGCAATTAATAATGGCTACACTGAAGATATAATAAATAACATGCTTAAACGGAAACAACAAAAACAATTGCGAAAATATTTTTATAGTGTGACAAATTCTGATTTAACTGTATGGAATAGATTAGAATACATTAAGCCATTGTCTATACAAATTAAAAATAATTTAAAAGGAAAAAATAATAACATGATTTTGACAAGCACAAATAATTTATGAAAATTTATTGTTAATAATAAAATAAAAACAGAAAATTGTAATTTGAAGAAAAGTGGTATTTATGAATTAAAATGTGATGATTGTGATGTATTGTACATAGGACAAACCGGCAAGTCTTTTGATGTCAGGTTAAAAGAACACGAAAAAGACATAGAAAATAAAAAACAAACCACCGGTTTTTCTAAACACTGTATCACATTCAATCACCACTTTTCTTCAAACAATTTAAAAATTCTACACACAGGTAATAAGGGATTAACGCTTAATTATCGGGAGGGTTTAGAAATTTCAAAAGCCTTAAAGGCGGGTAAAAACGTGGTCAACGATAACGAAGACCTTTGGAATTCCCCGATATTAAATGCCCTTATTATCTAATAAAACGTAAATCTATTTATATATTCCAAAACAAATCCATTTGTACATCATTCTTGATAATGGCATCAAGCCGAAACTAGTAGAAAATAAAATATAAATAAGTGAAACAAAACCAAGTGAATTTAATTTACAAATTAATATTTTTGAAACTTTTTTTAGGTTTGCCAAGATGATACGATTGAAGTTTGCGTGAATAACTTAATCAGTCCAGAAACGACGACGGTGCACTGGCATGGACAGCATCAAAGAAGGTCGCCGTTTATGGACGGTGTTCCAATGGTAACACAGTGTCCAATTCAACCTGCCACGAGGTTCTGTTACAGATTTTCGGCCAGTGAAGCTGGAACGCATTTCTATCACTCACACTCAGGTAAAAACGTTAATAACTAATATTCTCTACGAAATTAACTGCATTGACTTTAACCAATTACAAATGAATAGTAGATTTAAGTACTAATAATTTGTGGTAATCTTTTTTTCAATTCATTGTCGGGGTTTTTGTTCGTGTGAATAAATACACGCAATACGTCTAAATTGTATTATTTTTAAGTAATCTGCGTTTAATTCATCCAATAACAAATTAATAGAAGAATTAAGTACTATTAATTTATAACCATCTTTCTTTCATTTCATTTTCAGGGTTTTTGTTCGTGTGAATCAATATATGCACTACATTAAAATTCAAAGATTTTTTTTTAGTTATTTGATAAATATTTTATATTTCTAGGAACGCAAAGGGCTGATGGAATGTACGGCCATCTTATTGTGAGAGTGCCCGACTCTCGAAATCCTTTCAAATCCAATTCTGTTAATCTCTACGATCAAGATTTGAACGAGCACGTTATTAGTCTTCTGGATTGGTTGACCCAACCGACGGATATCGCCTTTGTAAGATATTTAAGGACGAAGATTTTTTATGATGACATGATCAGCGGGATTTTGGTCAACGGCTTCGGCCCTAACGGGACCAATTCCGTTCCACCGAAACGTTTCAGAGTCAGAAGGGTGAGTTAATATCAGCTAGCTACTAATGAATATACAATTTTATTATTATTATTATTTCCATTTGGAACAATATCACCATCTATTAGTATGAATTGTAGAAATTTCAATGTCGAACATTGAGGTATGATTTAAATTAATTAAATATAAAGTTGAGAAGAATATCATAGGATTTGAATCCATGATCCCGATTGCCGGTCGAGTGTGCTATCAACTATCAATCTCCAGGCAATCGGGGGATATGGGTTCAAACCCCATCAGAGATGTTTCTTTTCCACTTTATATTTAATTAATTTAAATTATACCTCAATATTGTACATTGAAATTTCTAGAATTAATAGATATAAATATAATTTAAAAGGAATATCAATTTAATTTAACCATTTATGTGGTCTGATAGATCGAATTGACCATCATCAGTTATTTAAACGCTAGATGAATAAACAATTCATTTAATTATTTCCATTTGTTTAGAATCAAAGATACAGATTTAGAATAATCCACGCCGGAAACATGGTCTGTCCAATCGAAATGAGCATCGACAACCACAGATTTACTGTTATCAGTTCAGATGGAAAAGACATAAATCCCGTTATAAGTAATACAAAATCTTTGTATCCTTTTTTATGGTGCTAATTTCTATTCAACGTGTCCACAGCTGACCGTCTGTCTATCACCAACGGAGAACGATTCGACATCATCGTTAACGCGAATCAAAACCCAGCGCTGTACGGAATCCGGTTCACAGGAAGTTTAATTTGCAACAGGAGCACTCTGGCCATTTTGGAATACGAAGGTGCCCCTGAGAGGAACGTGCCTTTTACGACTACTCCTCGAGATGGAACTGTAAGTAAAAATTAACGTTATTTAACCATTAAGAATTTAAGGATGTGATGGCAGTAGGAATACCGTGCCCACGTAGGTCATATTATAGGCGTATTATTGTATATATAGTGGTCGGCACTTGAGTGTGTAGTCCCTGATGTATCAGTCACATAGTTTCTTTAGCTGTTTTTAATAAGAACGACAAGAAGCTAATTGGTCTGAAGGTTTTTGCAGCCTTGTAGTCATTTTTGCAGGGTTTAGGTAAGAAAATTACTCTCGTTTTCCTCCACGATATTGCAATGTAACCATGAATTACTTAATGCAGGATTGTGTTAGCTAGAAAGATGCCATCTAGACTGAGAATGTATATTAATTGAACGAGTGAATGGCACATTCTATGATTTTTCTCGATCGTACTTGGTATTGGTAGATCGGGACATTTGTTTGTTGCTGCTGATAATTTTACGTCCTGGGAAGTATGTCTCCAGCATTATTTGAAGTGTTTCAGTCTCACTGTCCCTTCTTCAGCCTGGCCGCCACATTGATCCTCACAGTATTGGTTTGCCTTTGTTTCTTCCTTACTTCTGCTTCGTAGTTCCGAAAGTCTATAAGCATCCTATTGTTCTTTTTTCCTACTGTTTTTTGCCTTGTTGAAGAATTTGTTCGTTGTGTTCATTTTTTTTAGGTTTTTGTTCCACCACGATGTCTGACATCCTCTTTCAGGAGCGCTTTTCGGAAATGACTCATTGTAAGCCTCCAGAATTGCTTTAATAAGTTCCACTGTGGCTTTTTCAGCCGTGTATTTATAAGAATAGTTGGAGCATATGTGGTAACAGAAGACCTCTAGAAGTTTTCGATATAAATCCCTACTAGTTTTTCTGGGGTTCCTATCTTTGCCATTTAATATGGTCTTATTCATTGTGTTTGATCTGTGGTCTGACATGGTTGCTCCACTATGCACTTTCTAATCCGTTAGAGTGTGCGTTAGTTTCTGAGAGGCTAGTGTTATGGCTATTACCTATTGTCTTATCGTATTTATGAACGTTGATTCATTACCTATGTTTATTATGTTGAGTGAGGTCTCCACTAGGTACCCCAGCAGTGCCTCAGCAATATTTGTTGTTACTACTCATGGTTCTTGTATCAAGGCAATGGTATTTTTGTCTTCTACTAAGTATTTGCAGATCGTTGTTATTGTTAGTCTGCAATGCTGTAATTTCGCCTCTATCACTGTATAAGCTTGTCGGGCCATCTTGTAAGTTTAGGGTGTTAATAGATAGTAAAATGTGTATTACACTTACCTTATTTTGTGTTTCCCCTGGTTATGTACTTTCTGTCAATGGGGGAAACATTAGCTACAGTGTTGCAGCTATTGGAGCGGGTCAGCGCCATCTCCATCTCCTACGCCGCCACTTTAGGATTTGGGGCTACAGTTCGGTCCTTATCTTTCTCCATGGTCACCGGAGTTGATTCCGGCGTGAAGTGTGCTCTTGGGGATTAGGGGGCGGAATCACCTCCTCTTCTCTTCCTATCATGTGGAATATGATTGAGTATTCCAGGTACAGGAAGTTATCTGCCCTGGATTCTTTCTCTACCATGTTCTTAGCATCTTCCTCTAGAAGAGGAGGTAGCCTTCCTCCTTCTTCTCGTAATGGAAGACCGACCACTCACGAATACTGTATTGAGGATTCAAAATCGTAAATTCCTATACTAGGGCCTCCTTGTTGTTATATACATGAAGGCCTTCCTGAATTTGACCAGATGGTCTATCCCAACCACCATTTGTTTATTTCCCTCTCAAGGGAAGAGAGTTGTTACCATTTGCGTTAAGCAATCCTCCGTCTCGCGGCCATCGTAATTAATTCTCAGGAATTCTTCTGAGAATTTAAGCCCACGGAACCTTGAAGCCCAGCTCCCCAGGGTTGTTAACTTTAGTTTTACCAGGAGTACTACCCTTAGACTGCTTTGCAGTTTGGTGGCTTCCTCCTGGTTTATTTTCCCATATAGGTAGGTTCAGTTAATAACTGCCACCTGTAGAAACTGCGACGTATGCTTCCGTTATGACATCGTTTAGTCTGTTGGGATACTTCTTCTATTTTTGTAGGTCTCGAGGGGATGCGCTGGAATTCTCGCGTCCCCTCTTCCTCAGAGTTTGGCGGCGTCGAACTTTGGCGACGGTTATTTTGTTGTTTGCATAGCGAGCGGTGGTGGCTTCGTCGGTTCCGGGAGTGGTGATTTATAAGTCAGCGGGGGATGCATTTATACTCCCTTCTAACCCTGTTTCGGAAGTGGAGGGTCCTGGGACTCTGCTCTGCTTTTCCGCACTGGTGGTTTGAAGACCCGCCCTCCATCTGTCATCGCTTTCGAGGTCGGATGTAACCGTTACCTCCGCCGTCCGTGTTATTTTTTGGTTTAATTGTTTTTTTTTTTTTAGTTTCGTTATAAATTTTATTTGACCATACTTTTATAACTCTCTTTCGAGCCGCATCTGAAAAGGAACCCAGCAAATCTTCCACACATCCAGAGCGCGATTCGTTTAAATACTTCAAAACAAACAGTTTACATACCTATTTATGGCTATTGTTAAAAGAAAATGAAGATTCCACAAAAAGCACAATCAAGGCTAAATAAATTACGAGGTTCTCCGAGATAGGATAGAAAGTGTTAAAAATGAATTGTTTGTTTTGAAGTGTATGTAAATATTTCAAAATAGTCCCGCACTTCAGGTGACAAAACATGCGTGAAATGTTTGATGTCATCTCATCTGGACCTAGCCAGGGTTTTCTTGTTTTTCACACTTAGGACACTTAAGCAGGATTTCCTCTAATATCCCCAAGTGTAGTTGTAACTACGTGTACATTGGGTTGTAACTTATTCTACCAATGTCTTGCAGCTCCAGTTCCTGTTGTATATCCTTCATCCATGCCCGAATATTTGGCCCATATTTTCAGTCAGTCCATTGCAATTTTCTTAAATATTCCCTCACTTTCATCTATTACTCTTCGTTTACCTTTCCATTCTCCCTGGCCACTATACAAATACGCTCTCTGCACTTTTTCCACCAGTCTTTCATTGCCTAATTTACTAAACCTGAATTCATACTCCACAACCCTTTAAATCGCCTCAAGATGCATATCCATTCAAACACAATTAATTAACATAATTTCTCGTATTATTAAACAAACAAGTAGAAAATGGAAGCTTTTGGAACTCTAGGAATAATCTATGCCATGCAACCATTTGGTCTTAACCATATATTTACAGTAGGGATATATGTTGACACTTGAGCTAACTTTACTTCTGCTACTATAATTATTGCCATTCCAACAGAAATTACAATGTTTAGATGACTTGCTACTCTTCATGGTACTCAAATCAATTATTTACCTTCAATACTTTGAGATCTTTCTATTCACTGTTGGCTATTTAAGCAGAGTTATTTTAGCTAATTCATCAATTGATATTCGACATGACATATATTATGTTATTGCTGACTTCCATTGCGTACTTTCTATAGGATCAGTATTTTCTATCATAGTCGGGATTGTTCAATGATTCCCTGTCTTTAACAGACCAATATTATACGAAATATTTCTTTAAATCCAATTACAACAATATTCATTTCAGTTAATTTAACCTTTTACAGCAATATTCATTTCAGTTAATTTAACCTTTTCCCTCACAGTTTCTTGTATTAGCTGGAAAATCTCGACGTTACTTCGAATACCCATACGTTTACATACCTTGAAATGAATAATTAGGATCATTAAAGCTTTCTTTTTCGAATTGTCTTACTTCTTTTTACTATTTGAGGTTTTCTTGTCGCAAAATAGTTTCACCATTAAATCTTCAAACATCCATTGAATGGTTACAACTTATACTTCCTGCTAAACATATATTCTCAGAATTACATATTATTTCAAAGTTCTAATATAGCAGAGTAGTGTAATGGATTTAAATCCCATTTACAAAGCTTAACCTTTTATTACATAACGACAGATATTTCATTCAAACAATGCTGTTATTTAGGAGCAGTTGTAAAATAATTTTCCCATAATGATAGGTGTAACTAGAGGGTGTCTTCTATCATCCCCTCCCTCATTGCTAATCTTTGATGATCCCAAATTATAGCAATAAATTATTATAGTTTATCCATTTTTGTGGACTTTAATTACATTTAGACTCGTGATTAGAATTGAGACTTCTGAAAGTTCTTTCGTTTAAAATATTTTTGGCTTTTATGGAAACAGCTAATATTCTTTTAAATTACTCCACTATTCATTCCTGTTATCATTCCTAACTCAATTCTGTAATTTAGACCTCCTGGTTTCAACTCCCTAATATGTTGATGAACTTAATCCATTGTGAAACATTTTTGATCCAAAACGGGATATTTAATTAAAATAGTTGGTTTTCACTTGAAACAAACAAAGTGTTTTAATTTTAATTAAATATACTGTCGATAATATTAACCCTGGACAAGAGACGTTTCTTAGAAGCAATAAAGAAGCAATCATCCCGAAGTAGTAAATTGTACCTCAAATATAAAGTTGCATCCCCTCAATTTATTTCTAGCTCGTCAATTGCGTGAACAGACCAAACACCGACAACTGCATCCCGTACCACAATCTCACCGCGCTCGACCCGATGCCCAGCAGGTTGACCGGTACGCCGGACTTCAAATACTTCATCGGTTTCGACAGTTACAATTACGTGAAGGAGAGGTACGTCGGTGTCAACGCCTTCGAGGAATTGGTGACGCCCTTCATCAACGAGATCGCCTACACGTCCCCTTCTTCACCGATGTTAAGTCAACCCGATGCCACCATGAACACCTGGTGCTATTATGAAAACAAGCGAAACTGCAACGGGACTTTCTGTGAATGCACACATGTGATACCGGTCAGTATAAGGAAAGAAATATTTAAGAAACGTTTGGATCAAATTCCAACAAATCACGGCTCAGTTGACCGGAAATCAACACTACTAATTATTGCTATTTTTTATTGATTCATTACCATTTTTTAGATTCAAAAAAATGCAATGGTTGAACTAATCTTTGTCGACTTGGGCGTCCTTCTGGACCTATCCCATCCTATGCATCTTCACGGCTACAGCTTCAGAGTCATAGGACAAGATAAGTTGGGAGACAGCGTCAGCATAGAGACCGTCCGAAATTTGGATCAAAGAGGAAGACTTGTCAGGAACTTTAATAGACCCATCCTGAAAGACACCGTTGCTGTACCAGATGGTGGATACACGATCGTTCGATTCATTGCTGATAACGGAGGTAAAAAAGGAAGATTTAAAGATTTGGAATTTAATATAGAGATAAACAATTTGAGACATTTTTAGTATTATTAGTTACACAAAAATAGTCATGGAGAATTTATATTTTTAGGTTATTGGCTGTTGCATTGCCATATTGATTTCCATTCTGAAGAGGGTATGGCGATGGTCTTGATGGTGGGTTCTGCCTATGAGAGACTAAATGAAACACCGACAAATTTCCCCACTTGTGGAAATTTTAATTATTAAAAATATGTTTTAAATAAATTTGTTGCAACAAGAACTGATTCATTTTATTTGCATTTAATCCACAATATTTATATAAATAGAAAAGAGTATTATTCATTCACTTGGTCACAATTATTTAAATATATTAAATAAAAATGATTTGAAAATAATTAATAAATTACTCTCACATTTAGCCCTGTGACTTTTGACTTACGTTACATAAGTACGTTAAACAAATGCACATTAAAACAACTACTTCCCGGGCAAACACCCACGCCGGACATTGAATTACATAATGTACACCTGCTGTTGCACATCAATAAAATATTGCATAATGCAACAAAGTTTTGATCCAAGAAAAATTTAATGTAAAAACAACAAAAGGAACGTTACTTAATATAAGGCCATCTGCAGACACGTGTTTCGGGATCTATCCCTCGTCAGTACAGCTAAGCCTTACATAATTTAAAGATGTTAAAATAAATTAATTAAATTAATTCAAATACAATCAGCAAAATTAAATCAATTATATTAAATCAAATTAAACTAAATCAATTTAAATTAAATTAAACCAAATTAATTCAATTTAAATCAAAACCGAATAAAATTAAACGAAAATAATTGAATCAAATTAATTAAAAAGAGCGACCCTCACCTGCCGCGCGCTGTGATAGTAATGACGGGCAGAGAGGACGTGCGTTCTTGTATTGTTGTTCAAATAATTTTTATTTAATATACCACAATATTTAACTTTTAATAACTTAGGTACAATGAATTAAATCCTGGAATTCAAGGATTAATTATTCACATTTCATCTTACTAGCGATGTATTAATTAACTTCAAATAAATTCAATACAATTATACTTCCTAGTCCTCGCACCCTCTCATACACCTTTCCCAAAAATGAATATTGAAATATCAAAAGGGAAAAAGACCTACGCTCGATAGCGCATGACAGACAAACCTTTATTTTAATGTATATACTTAATGTTTGTAAAAATATAATTGTCTGAATAAAGATATTTGTATATATTAAAAAAAACGTGGTAAAAAATCCAATATTAAAATTATACTTTCGAATTTAGAGTCCCTGAATGTAATATAAACACATTTTTAGTATTAGCATTGCTTCATTAACTATTTAGATAAAAGATTGTAATAATTACATATCTAAATCATAAAGAGATAATGAAGAAAGAGAAATGATACAAAATTAATCAACGCGATTAATTCAAAAATGTTTTATCATCGCGCCAAAGCGCCATCTATCAATGTGAACAGAAATAATTTGCAATTATACGTCACAGCCGGTAGATGACGATAAAATGTCATAGTAAGCGAATTTTTGAATTCAACTTTTCATGAATATTTAAATCGGCAGAAATATTTTAAAGATAAAAAGAATTTTAAAATGCATGTCTAATTTGTAAAACATATATTTATGTAATACTTCATTTTAATTTGAATCCAAGTATATATTTTTTGGGAGAATTATGTAGTATATCTTAATAAATAGTACTTAAATTTATATATTGTTATTATAAAAATATAATTGAAAATAAAATGTTGTGATATCATGTACAAATACACAATATTTTTTATTGTATATAAGCAATTTATATATTTTTCATTCGAAATATATATCTATTGTTAATTGGATTGCCTAAGTTTGTAATATAAATGTCACAGATATTACGTATTTAGAGTCATAGATATTGTTTAGAGTAATCTAAGTCTATGGAAAATGTGCAATCATAACCAAACTTATTACACATTTTTTCAAAAATCAAATAAACCGCATTTAAACTTTGATTTGGTAAAAAAATAATCAAAAAACACGCAGTAAGTAAAATCGAACCAATACCAAGGTTCTTTGATTATTGAGAATTGTGTATTTTCAGAAGAAACAATTGCCAAAATGTACCGCGCAAACTTAACCCCCTCGAAATTGAATTTTTTCAAAAACCTCCAAAACCACAAAAAGTTCGGCGCAGATTTTTACGCATTTGGGAAAACACGGGGCATTTACCGCGAAAAATATAACGGACTTAACCTTCAGCGACTGTACGCGACGAAAAATGGTGAGATTAATCCATTTATTGCAAAAAAATTGTATACAGAACAATTTATAAAATCGAATCGCAACGCAAACAAATGTAAGCATCTAATAAGTGCGGCGATATTTAAAGAAGAAATGGATGGGAATTTCAGGATCCCTGAGAACGCCTCTGTGGAAAAATGTCCTTCGTTGAAGGCAAAGTATTTTCAACCGAAATTAAGCCTGGCTCAAATTGATTCACTTAAAAAAATATTCCCATTTCCTTTAAATATTTTATACAATGTATTTAATACAGTAAGAAATGAATTAGGTGATTGCTACGGTTTACGAGAAGTATTCTCTCAAAAGAATGTTAGTTCGGGGATTACTCACTGGGATTGTACGTATCTTATTAAATGGCCAACGGAAGCGGAATTTTCTATGGTTAGTGACACGAAACGGTCTGCGGCTTCTCTATGTGCGCTGCAGGTTTTGCATTATTTGAAAAGTACAGGGAAATTGGATCAAAATAATAAGCCACTTTTCGAGATTGAACCAGAGTTGGATCCAAGAGATCTCCGCAGGAAGATTTTAAAATCTAAAATAAAACGAACACAACCTGAAAAAATTGTTGCTCCGGGAAATGATTTGACATTAAATAAGCAAGCACAGCCTGTTTTAGTTGGTAATTATTTGAATAGTTTGTTGTCCCAGGATGATCTACGGAATAAGTTGTCGGAAAAGCGGTCCAATGAAATTTTTAATCAACAGGAAGATAAAAGTGCTGAGATTTTAATTGGAAGTACTCATAATTATAATTTGAGATCAAGGAAATTGAAACCAGTGGTAAATAATAATGTAGATGATAATAAAGACAGCTTTTTAACATCGACTCTACAAAATTTTTCAAAACTCTACATTGAAAATCAAAGAAGTTTTTCACAAAATTCAGTGTCGGTAAATGAAGTTAAAAGTTCAATAAATTCATCTGTGAACGAACATAATACGCAATATTTAACAGCGGATGAAATGATAGCACTTTATAAATTGTTTCCGTGTCGAACAACAGTTATACACAATCTTTATGATACAGTTAGTAAAATGTATAATAATCCCGACTTTGATATAAAGCCATTTTTTTCTCACAACAAGAATAATGTTTTAAATCAATGGCAATGCTTGTATCGTTTGCGGTGGCCGAGCGATCTGACTTTCATTGATTTAGGTCAGTCGCAAAAAAATGCCTCCGAAAAGTGTGCCGTGCAAATCCTTAAATATTTAAACGATAACGGGTTTCTAACCAAAGATATACTTTCAAAGACGAGAATAATTGCTGAAAAATTACCCTCAGTGTTGGGAACTCATAGTGTTCCAAATAATACAGATGAAATTTCAACTTCAATAAAATCAGTAAATAAGAAGGTGTCGAAAAAGAAAGTGATTTCCTCAAAAGTGTTGGATCACTTTTCGAAGAAGACACTTCTGAGCGATGAGTATCAAATAAAGCTGTTATCGAAGCAGTTGCTTTCGTCACGGGCTTTTTCAACTAGCACGCAGAACGAAGCGGATGAACACCAGGAAGTTTTAACGAAAGCCGATTTAAAAAAATTACTCAAAATTTTCCCGAACCCCAAAAACGTCCTCAACGGCGTTTTCGATGTTGTCAGCAAGGAATTAAACAACCCGAATTTTAAATTAAACCCGCTTTACACACAAAAGAAATTGGGAAAGCGGTTTCAAGAATGGGAATGCACTTACCACCTGAAGTGGCCGGCTGATGTAAAATTCACCGATGTCGCTCATACGAAACAGGAGGCTTCGACAAATGCGGCTCTGCAGGTTTTAAACTATCTGAAACTCCAAGGAAAGCTGACTAAGCAGTTAGCACCGATATTGTATGACAGTCAGGTGGTGGCGAAGCAGAAATTAAAAAAGCTCACTCTGCATCCAGAAGCAGCAAACGCAATGCGCTGTATCGTTGATTCCTACAAGGAGGGATTTGTGCCCCTTTTGGTGAATTCTTTGAGGGAAGAGGGGGAGGATCTTTCCAGGGAGGATTTCACAGAGGATTGGCCGAGGTTTAATGAGCCTAGAAGGCGGTTCAAGGAACAAAGTTTTTATGATTGTAAAGAGTCAGTCAAGTTGCCCATTTCTGATTTTAAGTAAGTATAGTTTTATTAAAAAAAGAAATCAATAAAATTATTGAATACAGTTTTAACTTTGTATAACTGTAATTTATTTATTTATTATATTGATTTCATTAATGTATCATTGACTGACAGTCTCAAAACTAGTCACTAAATAAATTATACAAATTTAAAATTTTTGAAAATAATTAAAATTAGATAATTATTATTATTTTTTATTAATACAGTTAGAAGTGTACTAATTAATTAAATAACAATGTATAGCAAAGCAGAAGCCTTAACAATTAATAAATTAAATAAATAGAATGTAATCATTACAATTCAATTGAAATGATTACGTTTTATTCAATATTATAATTTATTTATTCAATATTATTCAAATTTTCATTTATATACATGCTGTGCTTACTACAATTTATTTAGTTTTAAATTTGCTAAATAACTTTTATTTTGTTATATTCGATATTTTTTATTTTAACTTATTTTATTTTTCATCAATTAACATCAAGAGGTGGTTTACAAAGAATGTTATATCTCATATTACAAAAAATAATTAAAAAATGATCCTACCAGAGAAAAAATTAAAACGTATAAATTCAGCACAATCGAAGTGCAGCGGATCTTCCATTCAACCTATAAATTGCTAAATGCAAATATGATCGTTTTAATATCATTAAAAGAACAAAAATATATGGAAACAACTTGTGGCTATTGCTTATAGAAATAATTTTAATTTGTAAAAACATTTGAATAATCCTTAAATCAACTTATCATAGTAATATTTCATTATCTTTCATTACTTCAGGTCTGATATTATGAATATAGTCAGAGACAACAGGGTTGTTGTGGTTAAAGGTGAACCTGGTTGCGGGAAAAGCACACGCGTGCCTCAATATATCCTGGAGTCTTGGGCAAAGAAAGAGCGATTATTGAAGGAAGATTGCAGGATAATAGTTACACAGCCTCGGAGGATAGCTGCGATATCATTAGCTGAAAGAGTAGCAAATGAACGCAAAGAAATGGTAAGAAAAAAATGTCAATAATAAAACTTGCGGCCTGATTTTGTGATTTAAAGTAGTTTATTCTTTTGTTTAAAGTATAGAAAAGCATTTCAACAGGGAAACGGTAAGTAAATGTCTTATTAAGAAAACTTTTTTTAAACTTCTATTAGATTACCCACCATTTTAAATGATGGTTTAAAATTTTATAAATGAAATGTCAACCAAAAATGTCATTAGTAGAACTTTACTTATTGTATTATATTTGTAGTTTTGTAGGAGTGCGCATGTTGCATTGGTCTTCTTAGACTCCTAATGCTTCCTCCCTGTAGGCTATCTGACACAATTAATGAGCACAGCCAGCTCACGTCGTCAAGATAGATTAGCAGTGCCGAGGCAGGTAGAACCATGATTTTTGCCATTTATGGCTATTCCTCACTAAGTATGGATTCTCTACAAAACTTTAGTGCTGGGCAATATCTTAGGATATGTTCTGTGGTTTCGTCCTCCAAACAGCACCCTCTACAATCTGGTGTCTCTATAATCCTGAATCTGTGGAGGTGTGCTGTCAGTTTGCAGTGTCGAGTTAGAATGGAAGTGGTTTGTATTAAATGCAGGTATTAATGGGCTGATCTTTTATTTAAGTACCAAAGGGTTTGGATAATTTATAGCAGCCTGCTGTGTCATTCCATCTATATCTACATTTCCTTAGAGTATTGGCATATAACAACTCATATCGGAATCTTAAAGGTGGACACATCAGTGTGCCGAGCATGTGAATGATCATTCGGGCAGCAACTCCAGCAATTCATCAGTCTTTCTGTTCCAATTGCCAATACTATGCTCTTTCCCACAGGAGATCTCAATTCTGTTCTGTGTGGAAGCCTATAACTCTTTAAGCAGGTTCTTCTCAGAGACTGTAGAGTAGTGATGAACAAAATTGATTTGTTTGAAGTTTAATTTCATAAAACCCTAAATAGTTGGAGAGACGATAATTATAATAATTATGTTGGGGTTTTGATTCCTTAATTTCACAGAAACGATAACATTTATAATTGAAAATTTCATATTCGATTATTGAAATAATCGATTTTTTCAATCATTGCTGTAGAGCAGGGTTGCCCAAATGTTCGATTGCGATTGATTGCAACAGTTTTTGGAGTCAATCGCAATTTTATTGATAATGTGTAAATATGATTAGTGATGAATGAATTTAAATTGATTGAAATTGCCTGTCTCAGTTCTGTAATTGGAATATGCAAGGCTTCTGAAGCAATGCAATTGCGCAATCTGTGGCTGCAACAATTTCATCTTTTAAAATTTCCTATATACTTGCACTACACAAGAAATCTTTCAATGGTGAAGCATTTGTTGAAACGGCGAATGAATTAATTGATGACTACAAAAATAAAACAGAGATATCTTCTATCATAGATGTTAAATTATTGCGTCAAACTGTTACTAGACATATCAAAATCCTGAACACAGATTTGGAAACAAAATTTAAAAAAAATATAATGGAATGTACATCCTTTTCTTTGCAGTATCAGTCATACCTGTAGGCTCGTCAACTACCGGTATGACTGACACTGCTCAATTATGTATTTTCATTCTGATTATATTTTCTGATATGTCGCCTAAAGAATTGAAAAACGTTTCTGCCTCTAAAAGAAAAAAAAAAAAACTTGCATAGAAGATATTTACGTTTTCCTAAATTTTGTAAAACAATATGAGCTACCGGCTTACAAAGTCGAGTCCATTAAAACTGATGGAGCACCATCAATGACGGGCAATAAAAATGGGTTTATTGCACTGTATCGAGCTAACAAAGACTTTCCATAATTTTTCGCATTTCATTTCATCATTCATTAGCAAGTTCTATGTTCAAAAATACTAAATATGATTGATATTGTCACAAAGATCGTGAAGTCACCCGTGCACGAAGCTTGCAATGACGACTCTTCAAAGTGCAATTGGAAGCTAGTGACTCTGCCGAGCAACTGATTTACTTCTTTATTTAGACGTATGATGGCTGAGCCATGGAAATTTTTTTAGAATGATTCCAATAACTATTACCTGAAATAATTTCGTTTTTACAGGAAAGAGGTGATGACAGTGAGATGTTTAAAAATGAAAAATGGTTCCGTGATTTAGCTTTCCTATCGGATGTGACAAATCATTTGAATGTTCTTAATTTTGAACTACAGGGAAAAAATAAAACCATTATCGATATGGCCACCACAATAAACGCGTTCTTTCTCTTTAGCCTCAATGTCCCTTATTTTTGCCTTTAGGAATTGTTTGGCAAGGGGACAGATCGGTTCAGGGACTATTGGAACTTGTTCAACCCCTTTTTTCGCAGGGGCATCTGTCATTTCATTGCCATTTGCCAGTTTCATGAGAGAGTAGGCTCTGGGATACTCCTAGTAGTCAGTTGTCATAGATGTCGATCGCTTTTCGCCTAAATGTTTTTTGATAGATCGTAGTCCCTAACAGTTTGAGCCCCACTGCTGTAGAGTATACTCCTCATGACTACTTATCTACCTGTTTTTAGGTATAAATAATTCGCCTTGTTTTTGTAAAACTTATTAAAAAAAAAATAATAAAATAAACCTTTATTGGCATAAATCCACATAAAACCACGATTTAACAACCACAAAAGACACAACAAAACATATTCCTTATACATATTCAGAATCTATTCTCCCTCTTCTTCTTTTCCCACACCAGCCTCTTCAATATCTCTACGCCAGCCCTATCCTCTCTCATCCAATCCACAAAACTCCTGCTCCCTTCCACCCACTCTCTACATACTCCCCCACACTCATATGTCTCCACGTATCCTTGCCCCTACCACACAACACACATCTAACATACCTCTCTCCCATCCACACTTTTCTCCCTCTCTCCTCCGATCCAAACCTTGCCCTTGCAAGCAGGATCCTTTCCTCCCTCGTATAACTACAATTTTGCAAGTAATCCGGAAGGGACCAATTCACCTGCCACCTTTCATACATTGGGTTATACCCACTCCTCCTTATACATCCTGCATCTCCACATATAAAACTTATTAATTATCTGCCTGATGATGCCACTGTGTTGATGAAATAATTATAGCAGTGTCTACAAAAATTTGTTGTGAAACTAAAAAAAATAAAACTATTTTTTTTGCACCACTTACGCATGGGTATCGGTTTATCTTTTAACTATATAACCCAATTTACAAATATACAAAGGTTATTGTATATTTGTAATTTCGAATTTGGGGGACAATCACACCATTCATACAACGACCAGCCCAATCCTGGAATCGAACCAGGGGCTTACTAGCCTGACGCTTAACCTGCGTACCACTGAGGCTGACAACTGTTGTTTTATTTACAAATAGTGTATTCAGGAGTTTCATCAAGTAAAAGCCTCATCCATCGATTAATGTCAATCTAAATTAAATTTATAAAAATGTACGATTTTATTTAAAAAAGTGTTTCCTGACTTTATTATAATGCCAGTATTATAGGATAACCGTATAAGGGCTAGGTCGAAGCATCCCTTTTAGAGCTAGCAAAAATAGAAGGTTGGACATTAAATTATTCTACCTCTAGTCCTTTAAAGAATCCTAGTCTATGCCTGTACCTTTATCCTCCTCATGATGGTTGATAATCATTTAGCTTGCTCTTTGGAGTAAGCTTAGTGTTTCCTCCGCACATAGTTGTAATGTGTTCTGCCTTTGGAATCTAGACACACATTTCGGTGTCTCTGAAAGTTTCAGTGCCCTCCCATGGCTATATTGTCGAGATAAGTTTCTCTAGCCACTTCTTAACAATCTTAATTGCACAGGTTTAACACAGTACCCCCTTCTCTAAGTGGCTATTGAAAAACTACAGTCTAGTAGTAGATGCTCATTTCCACATTTCCTCTAGTATGGTTTTCTGCGGCACCTTCCCCAGCTCCTCAGACAAGAGTTCTTCAGTAGATATTAGTGATGGACAAAATTGAGTAATATTAGTAATTGGTAATTGAGTCGAGTATTTCTAAATGAGCAATTTTAAATAAATGAAGTCAATAAGTAACAATAAATTGATGGTTTTCAATAAATAGGGAACAATTATTGATAGCAGTTGAATGTTACATTAATAAAATTGTCATATACTTAGTTTTGCAGTAATAAAAAAGATCAAAAAGATCGACTTTGCCTATCTCCAGTGTATATCTTCAACTTGAAACTTTTAAGCAATTTTTAAATTCATTAAAAAATAATATATAATTCAGCACAGAAATGGAGATCAACGATAGTATAAATTTTCTAGAATTAACATTAACAGAAAACGTTAACAAAACTTTTAAAATTTATAGGAAACACAGTTTCGCTGACATAATCATTACAAATAATTCTAATACATACCACAATATTAAATAGTAGTACATTCCATGCTCTTATCCCTAGATTAATAGATACCCTACTTAATGAAGACAATTTTAAAGAAGAAGAAAAAAATAATAATAAAAACAGTAGCATTAAATAATGCTTATAACCCATAAATAATAGACACACTTGCTAGGAAAAAGAAATTAAAATGATATGACAAATATTTTTATGCAATAAAGCAATTAGAAAAAAATAAAACTGGTGTAAATTGGAAGTATGTTAGTGATCTTTCATTGAATATAAAAAAAATGTTTCAAAGGGTTAGAATTGAATATTATAATGATGAATCCAAATGTAATATTAAATCAAAAACGGACAAATTAAACAGAGGTGGCGGTGAGAGTTACTGTGTTGGACAAACAGGGAGGTCCTTTAACATCCGTCTTGAAGAACATAGAAAGACAATATTAAATAATAAAACTAATTCGACAGGACTTGCACAACATTGTATTGAGAAAAACCACGTCTTCAACAAAATAAATGCAAAAATATTGTATATAGGTAACAAGAGCCAGTGATTAAACTTCAGAGAAGGTCTGGAAATATACAGGTCAATTAATA
This sequence comes from Philonthus spinipes, assembly GCA_963082785.1. Classification (NCBI taxonomy): domain Eukaryota; kingdom Metazoa; phylum Arthropoda; class Insecta; order Coleoptera; family Staphylinidae; genus Philonthus; species Philonthus spinipes. The sequence continues at coordinate 13,624,215 of OY720307.1, read as the reverse complement.
AAGGAAAAACCAACATCATCATGGAAGAAATTTGTCATTCTCTCATCGTGACCGATCTTGTTACCTAAAATTAGTTAATCTGATATAATCCACTCAATGTATATACTGACATATTTCTTCCTTTTATACAGGTTGCATCGAACCTAAATGCGAATTATAAAATTTAATGGTGTAATTTACACTTTATCGATTCGAAAAAACAGCAATTATAAAAGTAATATATTTCTGCTCTCGTTATTCTCCCCTCTCTTTGTAACACTATTGGCCAAAGCATTTGGATTGCGTCGACAGTACATTATTCTTTGGCAATGGTCACTGACCGAAACTATCATAAAATAAAAATCATAAAATATTTAATTTCCTATTATTATTAATTAAAAATGTTTCACCATGGCTTAAATGAGGATTTTATTCAAAATAAAGTAAAAAGTATTTCATTTATTATAACTACAATAAATAATTAATGTATATAAAACTATTGTGTAAACATTTCAATTTTATAAATTTGTATTTGCTCTGTTATTTCTGCTTTTTGTGCAAACTTTTTTAAATACCATTTCAGGTTGGTTCGACGATCGGCTATCAAGTCAGACTAAAATCGAACTTCAACAACAAATCAGGCCACGTCCTCTACTGCACGACCGGCATCCTCTTAAGACGGCTTCAATCCGACCCACAGTTACAAGACTGCACACATGTGATCATTGACGAAGCACACGAGCGGGATGTCAACACTGACTTATTGCTCAACTTGCTACGCCAAGCTGTTGAGAGAAACCCTAATTTAAAATTGATAATTATGAGTGCTACCATTGATGCAGAGAAATTCAGAGATTACTTTGATTCGGCCGCTATGATTCATATTCCGGGATTCACATATCCTGTCAAGGAGAACTTCTTGAAAGAAGAGAATAATTTGAGTAAAACGTTAGAGATGTGTCAGGGGGATAATCCGGATGTTGTGTGTGAAGATGTTGTGAAGGTATTTAAATTATTTTATTGATAATAATTATTATAAATAATCTTTATTTCTAAACTATACAAATACTGAAATATGTTTGACTTCATGTTTTGAAAACGGCTATCGACCAGATGTCTTTCCACCATTAATTATAGTGGTTACTTCATATTTATTTTATTTTGGTATACAGGGTTATTCACGCTATACGAAACGGAGTATTGTGGCTAAAGTGCACTATTATTAAACATTTAATTTCTGGGGTGTATTGGAGCTTATAAGTGATACTTTATATTTTTTTTTCATATTATGCAGGATGTTTCAAATACTATAAAAATATCAAAGTTGGAACACCCTGTATATTATTATGTTTTTAGATTCTATGTTCAAATGATTGACATTTTAAAATTAGAGTATATTTTTAATAAAATTCAAAATATTTCAAAAAATCATTAGGTTTAGGCACTAACAATCTTAATGAAAACGATAGTAAATGGAATAATATATAGGGTGTTCCAATTTAACACATTGACGACATGGCGACCATATATGGACGACACCACTTTGAACACTGTGCGCTTCGTCACACATATATGTGCGACACGTTGTTTTTCAGTTGAAGCCATGTCGGACAAATATAGTGGACACTCTATGTTATTTTACTGTAGTATTTTAAAGTGTGGCCTCTGGCGAAACTTTTGGTATACTGGTTTTGGCCCTGCTCAAAAAATAAGAGAAATAACAGCAATTTAATTATTTTAGTAATTTATTTTCTCAAACTATAATATAGTTACAAATATAACTTTTAAAACATAAAGTGTACGTCAAAAATAAAGTTAATTAGATTTGTGGTGGTTTCCAAAGCACTTTAAACACATAAAATGGGAATGATTGCAATCGGGGCAATGTGTATACTTTTTTTCCCTTTTTTTAGCAGCAGTTCTTCCTTCAAGTTTTTTTTATTCTTGCAATAACAAAAAGTACATATCCGGCATATCTCTTTATTATTTTCATCCATTTTAGTTTTTAGAACATGAACATTATGGCAATTGGGTTTGACATGTTTTAATTTTATTGTAAAAATAGCAAGTATAGTAAATATCTACCAAATATTCAATGTCTAGCTTCTGGTGGTACCACTTTATACCGTTCCTCAGGGTCGTGGCATATGAACAAATTTGATCTGATAGATCAATACTAGCATTCCTTGTTGTACGCTAGCATGGCGATTGGCTTTTGTTTATTTTTACGCTTTCGATTAGTATTTGAAGCTCCAGCATTTTCTTCCTTGTCGCTTCTAATATTTCTCATGTGTGGAGAAATTTGTTTAGTTTATAGAATTCTTACGTCGCGTGTATCCTGCCATTTTAATACCACAATTCCATTTTGCTCTTTTTTTCGCCATAAATTGACACTTTGAAAATAAAGAACAATTATTATTATTATTGGCCTCTATCTAGTTTAGCATGTAAAAGTTTTCGTGGCATATATTTTTTATTGGCCCTCAAAGTACTAACTACGTGGGTATTTTGGTGTAAAAAGGACAATGCTAATTCATGCCAATATGGCTCTGCAAGAAACAATATAACGCGATGGGCCACGTCAACCACATATGAGTGACATACAAAAAAAAAATAATATCTACGTTTCTATAAACAAAAAAAATTACTTATGGGTACCTAACTATAAAAAATATTTTTTATCAATCCAGGCCCAGAATGAGGAGGAACATATTTTTTTGGATCTGAAATGCAAAAACTTCAGCAATAGATATACTGCTTTTGCTAGAGTGAATGTCGCTGCTTATTTAATTGTATAAAATTATGTGATTGTATTATATATGATGGTGGAGTTATTGGATAATTTGAAAGACAAAATTTTGATATAAATTTGGCATTGAAAATGTTTTTCCATTTAGTTTTAATACTCTTTTCACCTGTATTATAAGAAATATATCTTTATTTAAAAAAAATGAGAACAATTATTATTAAAATTGAAAAGCGCCCCCTACCGGGGACAAAATAATTTAATTTTGTTATTTTAGCTATAATTTCATTTAATTTTAAATCAACACAAAGAGTTCTTAAAATTTACATTAATAATTTTTAATTCTAAAAATTCTTTAATTATAACTTGTGATAGGATTTAGATATAGACTTCCGGTTTTCACTAAGTTTCTTACTTTTTAATCCTCTTTTTAATGGGAAAATTATCTATACTTTAAGTTGGCGCCACCTAGCGGCGATAAAGTTAGTTATTTTTCTGATTGTTGTCAATAATTTTAATCAGCATGATAAGTTCTTTCGTATGACATTAAAATCATTAAGATCTGTTAAAAAACAAAAGAGTTATTTGACATTTGCTCTTTATAAATTCTGACCTTCCCCCACCCTTTATTTCAAGAGTAAGAAAAAATGTCTGTAACATTTTTGTTTCACAAACTTATCATGATATCAAAAAGTGTAGTTTTATGATGTCTTTATTAAACATTTTTTTGACGTAATCGCAATATTACTTTTCGATTGTTAATTGCGCTCCCTACCGGAAGAGTTACTAACTTGAAATTTATTTCCAGCATTTTCTCATGATCACTTTTATTAAGTTTTTTTTTATTTGAAAGCTCTAGCACTCATAGTTCCTGATATATAGCCTGTCATTAATCTTATGGCTAGTTCTAAAACTAAACTAAAAGTAAATTACAAATAAAAAAAAATAGAACACAATTTACGCAAAAAGCATTAACAAAACTTAAAATTCAAATGTTGACTGCCCTAACAAACATTGCTATTACAGTTATTGACGATTCAGGCCAAGCTATAGTTCCTACAGTAATCGATTCTGCAATAAAATTGTCCAAAATTTTGAAATAAATTTATTTTTTAGAATCAAAGTATTATTAATAAAAATTTAATAAATGCTGATTATATTTCCTAAAATGTATATGTTTAAATTGCATGAGCTATGACTTATGAAAAAAATCTATATTAAATTTCAATCATAAAAAATATGCCAAAAGTGACATTTATTTTAAATGCATCTTTTATTATATGAAAGCCATGGCCAATGCAATTTAATTTTGCAATAGTTGCATAACCTAATGTTCATTTTTCCATTAGGTGTTGGAGATTGTTTTAATAACTAACATTTTTTAGTTGATCCGGTTTATTCACAGTAAGAGGAGTGAAGGTGCGATTTTATGTTTCCTACCAGGTTGGAATGAAATACTGAAAGTGAGCAAGATGTTTGAGACATCGTCAAATGATCTTGCTGTTTATTGCCTGCATTCACGAATGCAGGATTCCGAACAGTGGCGCATTTTTAGCAAACCTCCTCCGGGTGTACGCAAAGTAATTTTGGCCACAAATATAGCCGAAACATCAGTCACCATTGACGATGTTGTTTATGTGATCGATACAGGGATTCAGAAAGAAAAACGGTTTGATGTTGAAAAAGGTATAAAATTTGCTCAGATCGTACTAAATATGCAGATAGGAATATTGGAGTGTGGAGTTTCCCAAATGCATTTCAGTGACACACTTGCATGTAGCTTAAATTGTAACAATTATTTTGTCATAGAGTTTTGATGATATAAATATTTATAATATTTTTCATAAACAAATTAGTTACTATGTACTACAGATACTCCAGGAAGGATGATTGAAAGGATATTTCAGGTTAGGGTGTGATGAAATGAGGGAATTTGTTAGTGTAGGTTCTCTCAATCAGCCACTAACGAACATTTTTGTATATAAGCAATTAATCTGTGCCGATGACAAACAGAACATCCATTAATCCAGGGCAAGTATATTTTGTTAGAAATACCTATTGCCCCAGTATGATTCAAACCTTGACTGCTCACATACCACAGCCCTCTACAGAGATTAAAATTAATAATTAAATGATAATAAAATTCCATTTTTTTTAAGTGTCACAAATATTTTATGATATCAATTGTCCAATTTCCCTGAATGAAAAATAAGACAATAAAAAGGTATATGATAAGCCTTTTTATTGTCTTATTTTTATATTCGTATTATTTTCTTACACTTATCTTTATTTATATTTATTTTAATCTTTATATATATTCTTTTAAATGTAAGTGGATATATTTCTGTTTGGAAATAAATTGTTATTATTATTAAAAATAATGTGAGCCAGAGATTTTATCATCAGTGATTGAATGAATTCTCTAATTACTGTGGATTTCATATTTCAAACTCCTCACTCCAATATTCTGTATATATTTCGTTTCATTATGTTTACTGTGTTATCACACAATCAAAAATTCCAAACAAATTTTAGGAATCTCGTGCATTGACAATCGTTGGATATCAAAATCGAGCATGACTCAGAGAAAGGGCCGAGCCGGCCGTGTGCAATCCGGCGAGAGTTTCCACCTCTACCCCCGAGAGAAATTTGATACATTCGACGACTACTCCACCCCCGAAATTCTACGCACATCCCTCACGAAAATCGTCCTCGACAGCAAAGCCTACAGCAACAACGCCAGCGCAACGGAATTCCTCTCCCAACTCCTAAATCCCCCCGAAACCTCCGCCATTCTAAAAGCCGTTGACGAACTGATCGAACTAGAGCTACTCGATGAAAACGAGAATTTAACGCCCCTGGGCAGGGTAATCAGCGAGTTTCAGTTGGAACCGAATTTGGGCAAGGTGATGGTGAATTCCGTGCTTTTTAAATGCGTTACTCCGATTGTTGATATCGTTACTTTGTTCTCATCGGAGATGGAGTTGTTTGCTGGTGGGTTGATGCTCAAAAAGGAGATTAATAAGCTCAAGAGGGAGTTTTCGAAATCGAGTGATCATTTATCGATGATGAGGATTTTCGAGAAGTGGTTGGAGTATATGGATATGGAATCGAGTTGGATGGCGCAGCATTTCTGCAAGGAAAACAATTTAATTGATTACAAACTACATACTATTAGACGTGAGTAATAAATATTTGTATAAATTAATAGCTTGAGTGCCATGGCTATTTGGTGAAATTTTTTCCCTAGGCCAAACTGTAATATTATTACTACGTAATAGTAATGGATGTTAGATGTGGCTTTCTATTTTTTGTTTTAACAAATAATATATTCTAATAGTGATTACAATTATTTTTTTTTCATTATTATTTTAAAAATATGAATTTTATGGAAAAGTTGCTCTTATACAAACATCTTTATTCAGGCAATTACATATTACTATCTGGAAAAGACCTCAATCTTTCTACAATCTATATTTTGTTTTCTTTATTATTTAATGGAATTTGATTTAATATTGCTAAATATTTATGTTTTTATTTAATAACAAATAAAATTTGATGTTTTAAGCTAAATTCTATTTGATGCAGGTTCTATGTTTTAAGTTGGAATAAAATTATTCAAATATCTTGTAAACCAAGCTTTTCTTATGTTGGTAATGTGAATTAATCAAGACTTTTCTGGTGCATTACAATACTGTGCAAATTAATATACTACAAATAATATATAAGAATTTAACAATATTTGTAATATTCAGCTCTACTTGAAATTTTGTATGTTTCAAGTTTTTTTAATTGAAACATTTTTTTTAGAATTACGCGGAATTCACTTTGAATACTTAAACAAGGGATTGTTGGACGTCCTGCCGAAATCAGACGATTTATCCGATAACGATGAACTAGTAAAAGCCGTGCTTCTCTCGGGAGTCGGTCATTTGTTGCAGCACAGGGATTTCAATATCGTCAAAGGGAGGCTTAAAAAATCAAACGTTTTATTAACAAGGTAGTAATAATAATTTCCTCATTTTTTTTTGCTAGCTGAATGTGAATATTCATATTCCTTAATATTATACTTCTAGCAATGGCTGCAGGTATAGTTCAGTTTTTATTTTTACAATTGTTTTCTTTCTTTTAGAAATAACCACAAAGCGACTATTTCTTCTGATAGTGTCAATTTCAAGAGATCTTCATTTCCAACTAGTTTTCTGGTTTACATTAATGAAACTCGTTCGAATATCAGAAGAAGCACTACAGTGAGAGAAACTAGTTTGATTTCGCCATTATCTGTATTTTTGTTTAAGAATAATAAGATAATAATTGAAGAGGTAATTCAATTTTAACGTTTCTCTTTCAATATTTATATTTTGTTATGATTCAATTGTCTTCGTTGAATAGTAACAAATGTTAAGATATTATATATCGAGCGTATAACAAAAATTGTTGGCGTTGGAAGTCTCGAGTCATGTCTGTACTAAGATCACACGCGTGACTTGTCAATATGACTTTAGATTTCCAATGCCAACTTCGTTGTTGATTTTTGTTATACACTCCATATATATTCATATAATATCTTTGTTAATTATATTTTTATCAAATTTATTTATTATTCTTTATGTTTTGTGTTCTAAATGATTTTTATTTTTAGTTGATGTTTATTATTTTGTTTTCAATCACTAAAATACACATTCTTTTAGGTACCTGAAAAATATTTAGATGAAAATATTAATAAGGATAATTACGCTTTAATGAAATTGGAAAATACAAATATTGAATGCATTTGTGAAAAAACGTAAGTTTCTTAAAAGTAATATATGTTTGAATTATTATTTAATTTAAATATAACATTTCTAAAATACAGAGTTTTTCAATTGTATTTCACTTTAAATCAAATATGCTTTTGTCTTAAATATATTTCCCATTTAAATCATTTTGACAATGTGAAATATATTTGATATATTTTGGTTGATCGCCAATTATCAGATATAAAAGTTATATTTAATTCTGTAATTTTATCATTTATTTTGTATATTTTTGAATATATCTGTTAATGATTGTATTTATATTTGTGATATATTAGATCTTATTTGATTAAAACAATTGAAAAATTCTGTAAGAACATGGGCTTTTTAAGATGAATTATTTTTGTAGAGATGAGCAAAGTCGATCTTTCCGATCTATTTTGTTACTGCAAAATAATCTATTACTATCATCAATTGTTCCCTATTTATCGAAAAACATCAATCGATTATTACTTTTTAACTTTATTTATTAAAAATTACACTAATTTTATATGTAATGCAATAAATCATTTCAGGCAAGCTGAGTTAGTGAAGGAATGTAAGGAATCCTTGAATTCCATAATGCAGTATTACATATACCAATTGACGAAAGGCGGAGAGTATAACGGTGATGTCAACTCAAAATGGGATGATATTTTGAAGAGGCTCGATAAAGTGTTGATGCTCCAAGGGATCGACAATCGTTAATTAAGTTTTCTCTTGTTTTAGAATATTGTTGTGATATTTTATTTTTTAAAAAATAAGTGATTTGTTTACTGTTATAATTTAGTAGTGACCATTTATATTTTCGTGTTTTAAAGGATAAAATGTTTCTGTTTATTTTTAAATACATTTTTATGCTGCTGAGTTTTGAATGATTGAAGAACTGAGATTTGGTTCATTAATCGGACCAAGAATCATTTATTAAAACTCTCAGTGTGTGTTGGTTTATGTACATAGTTTTGTTTTTATTTTACTGCATTCAATTTTTTTCTCCCAAAAAGTTTTTATTTCCATTCTTAAATTGATTAATTGCAATTTTGAAAATATTGTAACTTAAGGCTGTTATAATCTGAAGAGAGAAGATCGAGTGTGTATGATCGTCTCTTTTGAATTACTATCCATCTTTTTTGGACCGTATTCAATATTTTTCATGGCCCATATATACTCATTTATACATGCTAAATGGAATGGATTGATTAAGGGGATATTACAGTTCCAACTAAAACACTGTGGTCTTTGCGTTTTTTTTTTTCATCTTGTTTATAAACTATTTGCGTACAAAAAGTGCTTGTTAAATTTATATGGTGGATGTACATCTCTTTCAAAATGGCGACCGAATGGGACCGTGTCCGGCGTCTAACCTTGCGTGGCCGGAAAGGTATCGGCACTTTCCGTAAATTGAAACTCAAACGAAACATTTCACTGAAAAATGGGAAAATGGCAGCCATCTAAAGAAAGAGTATCCTTCATTGCCTGCTTTTTTCAATTTTGAGGCGCATGGTAATTTCAATTTTTAAAATTTCGTAACCAAAGTGGTTCGTTTCCGTAAAAAAGTGTGAAAAACCAAATACTCCAGTTGATTCGTTGGAGAGAAAAAAATATACCTTTCTGGTGATTTCGAGAAAAACTTATTTAAAGTTTCAAGACAAGTTTAAACCGAGTTTTCAGATTTTTATGTTTAGTCTGCGATGCCAACTTAGGAGGAGGATTCCTTTATTTTCTTCAGAAAAATCCTGCCGTACCTGCAAGTCATGTTGCCGTTGCAAGATGGAATCCTGGGCTGCTGGAGTGAGCGTGAAGTTTCACGCTCCTCGTTGAACCGCACCTGGTACGCCTTTGCTTGCAGGCCGATGTTGATCCTCGGGGTTTCCATTACATTTAAAAAAAGAGGTGAGTCCTTAATTAAGTATAGCGACGGCCAGAAACGTTGAGATGCTCAATGTTTTTGCTCCATAATTGAGGTGGTTGGAGAGTAGCTTCCAAACGCAAGCGTTGAAGGTTTCGTTTGAATTTTGTGCATTATAATCTACTCAAAAGGTCTTCTTGTGACCCTCTGCGGACTCTTTCTTCCAAGAATGACTCCACGGGAGTAATTTCCGTGCCCTGCACTGATGGCTTTGACCAGCAAAAACTGATCAATGAATTCGTCAATGGTAAAACGGCTTACGGGCATTAAAGTACATATTATAAAGTATAGAAAAATGCAAAATTTAAAAAAATTGATATTTTGGGTCCTCGGAATTTTATATAGTTTTCCAGGATTTTGATTCACCAGGTATGAATTTTCAGAAATGTTTTATTAAGGTGTGTCTTTTTAAACAGAAATACTTTTCTCATGCTGAAGGGAACAAATATTTTTTCTGCTCATAAATAAAAAAAAGTATATATTGCAAATTATTCATATCGGTGTTTGAACACTGTTATTCTTCAATTTTTAACTGTGTTCACTTTAATAAAATCTGCTGCAATGACAAAACTATCTGCTCAACTCCAGAATAAGTAAACAGGATTTTTCATGATTTTATTGGGATAATCAATGCAGTTTTGTGAGAAAATAACGAATCTGAAGTCTGTTTTTTTTTAGGAAACTTATCATTTAGTCACAATTCAGTGTACTTCATTACACCTTTGTATAGTGTTTTTCAACATTTTTTTTCCATATTATTAGCATCGAAGGAATAACTCTTTTAAATTTTGCCGAATGTTTACCTAACACTCTGTATGTATCATTCTAACTGTTTATAATCAATAAACAGATTACTGCTACAAAGTAGTGTTGTGCCATCTTCCGCACATCACTTAAAGTCACTTTAAGATGTTATGTATTACTGCGGTACATTTAAATTGAGTATATGGAACAAAGCTATATTCACTAAAATAAATTTATCGTTTCCATCCATTAATTTTTCTTTCATATACAACAAGAGTAAATATAACGCTATACAATGGCGCAGGTGAAATTTTTGTTTGAACTTGTGTTTCCAAATAAATACAAAATTGTTGTGCTTCGGAAGAGACCTTCGAACAAACAATATTTCTACTTTAAATATAAATCCTATGTAAATGAAGATTTAAAAAACATTATGGTATAACAACACTGAAATGAATGTCGTAACATACATTATTTACATGATGGTTTGGTCATAATATTAATTAACATCTTTATTAATATACATTTGATTAACTTAAATTTGTATATAAATTGGCTATCGACTGAAAGTTTTTTCCTTATTATATTACTATTTTTTATTCTCTTTAAAACCATGTAAACCAGTATGGTTGTTGCATAAGAAAATAAATGAAAAAAAAGAGATTAAAAGTTCATTTTTAAATTGATTTTTTTTTGGTTGGCCATGAAATATTTGACTCACAGAATGACGTATGTGACAATTGTTCTTTTCAAAACTTGTTGCACCTTATCTAATATTATAAAAAAATGAATTACAGAAACTTTCATAAACTAGACATGATCCTTCTTTAGAGTTTGTGCAAGAAGAATACGAGAAACGCTGCAATGTTGTAAAATTAAACGAAGCGCAACTAAGTAATTACATTGAACAACTGTAATAAGAATCTGTGAATCTAATATTTCCATGGCCGACTAAAAAAAATTGAATTTTATTTTAAGTAACACCATATTGGTTTACATGGTTATAAAGAGAATGAAACATACTATTATAATATGAAAAAAAGCAAGTCCAGTCCCATTTGAAAAAAAAAAAAGTTGAGCATCACTGTCACAATATGAGCAGATATTTTTGAAAATTTTATTCTTATCATTTTAAAGAGAATTTGCTCCCGTTTAATAATATATACAGTTTTATATTTTTGCCTTTAAAACTAAGAAATTTATAGGCCTGGCGAGTCATGTCTGAGACATCCTGCATATATCTGAAGTGAAAATATTATATAATATAGAGGGGACCTTGTTGGGAGGAAAATGGGCGGGAGTGAGAATTGTGTATTTTAACTGCTCGGTTGCAAAAGAGGTTGTCTAATATGGGGGGAGGGTTTAGTTATTTAATTGAAATAATGAAATTGGGATTAAATCAAAGACGATTCATTTTTTAATTCCCACATGTTAGAATCTTTATTACCGCCACACGTTTTTAAACATTGTTTTTCTTTTTTCAGACATCACAAAAAATCAAGATACATATACTTTATACTCATATAATTTACAAAATACTCAACTAGAAATAATTGCATTTTATCTTAACATTCTTCAGAAGACAGGATATTGTCCTTTGATAAGATATGTGAAAATTTAATGTTGGAAATAATTGATTATTACATTGACACTTTTTTCATTCAAGTGTTAAATGCCTTAATTGTAGAGGCTGTTAATTTTTGAAAGTTCATATTTGTTAACATTTTACGATTTTTAAAAGTTAAACACACTTTTAAAGTATAAATTTGTCACGAATAAAACAGAAACTTATATTTGAAATTATGTTAAATTTTTAAAAACCTTAAAATGTTAACAAGTGTTAAATTAAACTTGTAAATTGAATTCACTTGGTTTATTTATTTATTAATCAATCATGGTTTAGTTTTACTTACTTCAACTAGTTTCAGATTAGTTCCATTATCAAGAATCTAGTTGAAGTTAAAATAAAACCGAAGTATAACTAAACCAAGTTAATTTAATTAACAAGTTTAATTTAATATTAACAATGTTTTATTAAGTATTTAATGACAAAAAAGTGTCCGATATAGAAGTGTTAGATAGCTTATTTTAATAGTTCTTTATTATTTATTGATATTAGTAATCAATATATATTTTAAAAAGGTTGTTTTAGTAATAATCAATTTATTAAGTATTTCCTATCATTGGTATTAAAACAAGATTGATTGAATAATTCGTAAGATATCTGAATTAATAAATGTAAAAATCAGTTTATTGAATGCTTTATTTTTTTTAATAAACAAGCAAAGTAAGGAGTAAACTAAGATTTGAATTTATTAATTCAATTAATTACCTTTTTAAATAAACAAGTGAAATAAGCAGTGAACTGAGGTTATCATTAAGTTTAAATGTATATTTGTTATATTGCATGATAACATTTAAATATGCATTAAACGAATAAATTGATAGAGTGCTGTTAAAAGTATAATATAACTATTTTTGTGTATTATTATTTTTGAATTAATCAATCAACTTTAAAAGTAAAAAACATAAAAAAAAAAAAACACATCTACAGAGAATAAGTCAGTGTCTCGACAACAAAGCTATGAAATGTTTTATTTATATATTTTTAATAATATATCCTAAGGTTATTTATATTTATTTATGTGTTACGTTATCATTATTATTATTAAGTAATTGTTGCCAAGTATAAAGAGAAAACGATTGCTTTAATAGGTCCCAATTATTTCTTTTATTCAAGTGTATTTATTTATAAATAAAGTTCACAAATAAAATATATTGAAATCAATAACGATATACATATTTCAAACATTTATTTAAAAAAAAACCTTTATGCAGCAGTAAACGTTTTTATGTTGTTTTCATGTACGATAGTGTGCGTCTTCCTTCATATTTATTAAAACAAGTATAAATTACAACTAGTAAAATTTTACATTTCAAGAATTTTATTGAGTGTTGTAGGCTTTGTGTTTAAAGTTACAACAATTATTTAAATATCATCTTGTAAACCCACATTTCAATTTTGTTGATGAAGTTAAGGGAAATGCGACAACGATGATAACAATTCAATTAATAGATAATAAAAAGAAATAAACATTCATCATTTTTTTAATTTCACCATTCATTAATGGTGAAATTAAAATTAATAAATATCAAATTATCAAAACAAATTTGTATTTTTTAAGTTGCATCGTTTGTATGACGAAATTTAATAAATATAAATTATCAAAAAATGATATTTTTTTTTTATTTCATAGTTTGATCAGTGATTATTTTTAATTAAAATTTTAATTAATAAAAATAATGTTTGAAATATGTGAAAATAAAATTGATATTTTTTTTTAATTTCATCGCTTTAATGGTAAAACTTAATAAAAATCAAATTATCAAAATACATTGTTATTTTTTAATTTCATCGTTTAAATAGCGAAATTTAGTAAAAGTCAAAATAAATTCTTATTTTTAATTATAAAAATCAAATTATAAAAATTAATTCGTGTATTTTTTAAAATTTCGCCGTTTGAATGATTAAACATCAAATAATCAACAAAAAATTATTTTTTTTTAATTTCATCGTTTGAATGGTGAAATTTAATAATTAAATTATCAAAATAAATTGATAATTTTTAAATTTCATCGTTTGAATGGTGAAATTTAATAATTAAATTATTAAAATAAATTGATAATTTTTAAATTTCATTGTTTGAATGATGAATTTTAATAAATATCAATTTTATTTTATAAATTTTGATCGGTAAAATATTTATAATCAATATGGAATTTTAAATATTTTAAACTTTTGTATCAGGGATATTTTTAATTTTAATATAAAATTTCCACAGTGTTTAATTTTAGAAGAATAAGTAGAATAGTGTTAATTACAACAAGATTGCAACAGTTTTTAGTTAATGCGCAGTAACAGTTTGCAAATTTTTAAATGGGAAGAACTATTCATTAAAAAAACTATGAAATGTGTTTTTGTTTTAAATATTATTTCACTTTTTTAACATCGTTTTCTCTTTCCACTGACTCGCAGATGAAAATGCAATCAGATATGTATATAATATGGTTAATAACATAATTATATTATATAATTTCAACAATATTAATATATTATTCTTAATCGGTTAATGATATTTAATGTAAGACTATTAAATGTTGATCCTCGTGCGCGTGGATCCAGGGGACACGTTTTAAGTACATAGACAAGAACGCCCTTTCGGCTCCCTTCGGCCGGGTTAGGTTAGAAGCTGGTCTTGCCGAAGATGAAGTTTCCCGGCTCGGACGGGTTTTCGGACATGAAGAACTGCTTCCAGAGCTCCACGAACTGATCGTAGTTCACTTCTTTCTTCCCCTGTAAAATAATTTCATAATCAATTATTATCATTTGTGAATATTATTATTTTTAACAATTAATTCTTTATTTACATAAATATTTACACATACTAATACATTTCAATATTATTGCAAATTGAAAATAGTTGGTGCAGGTCTTGTTCCCTTTGTCCTCATCTCGGAATTTATGGATGTTGACTCCAACTACGGTATTGAGGGAAATATGTTTTATTTTTTTTTTCTCTGCTCCTTATTTTTCGAATTTATTTTTTAATTTTATTTGATTTTGTTTTTTAAAATAATATTTTTTATTTTCAATTTACTAAATTGGTATAAACAATTCTGAAATAAAATTAATGGCAAATCACAAAATCGTTGTAATAATTGTGAATTTCAATTTTTTGTGTGAGTCAATTAGAAGTAGAAATTTTGTTTTGAAAACAAATTTTGCTATTGGCTCAATTGTGAGGTTACAGTTTTCTGTGCTTGGCTTGAAAACGTCAATAAATCCTCATATTATTTTTACCTTTATTTATCACATTTTTTTGTGGTGTGGAAGGGGAAAATCCCTTTACGGACGCTGTCTAGGACTCTTCCCAAATTTAGTCCGGGAAACTACCGACTAAAAACCCCTCCCACTTTACCGGCTTCGACTACTATGGTTGGTCATTAGCCGGTCGGGTCTGAATCAATGCACTGACTTTTTAAATGGTTATTACACTGTCAGGCATTGCCCAAATTTACTTAAAACTAATATGGCAGCCTAACTTAACCTAAAAATAAATACAATAAAACCTAACCCTGGAATAAATAAAATAAACCTTTATCATATTATATTAGATTATATACAATATATTAAATAAATAATATATATCTTTATTGCCAAGTTTTTTTTTTATTTGAAAATAATGAGAATTATACAAATACATATTTAATGAAACGTTTAGCCACCATTCATCTAGCGTATGGATAACTAGTGATGGCCATTTCGGTTTTTCAAACCTCATCAAACTAGTGTGTTCCATGTGCAATGCTTTGATGAAGGCGACTGAACGGAAATTGTGTTGGGGTTATATACCCGATATTAATCATAATAAATTAAAGACGACGCAAGCAAAAGGTGGCGCTTGCGTTGTCTTTAATTTATTATGATTATACAAATATTTTAAAAATGTAAAAATTACTTATCAATCGACTATCGACGATTGATCTTTTTGCCTACAATTTATTATTTTTCTTAGATAATTAATATTTAGTAGTAGTATTTTTACCTGAGACATTTTCTGGAAAGCCTCCCTGCACTCGGCCACTTCCAATCCGTAGCAAGAACAAACGCTTGTAAACTCGTCAATATCTATACCCCCATCGGCACTAGCATCCTCCAAATCGAACATGAACCGCAAATACTGGGTCTGCCACTCCAATGCCTTTTCCGGATTCTTGGCGTACTCATCCCACATGGAGGACCACTCGTCAATGCTGACCTAAACACACATAAAAAAAAACATCAATTAACGGCACTTTATCATCACTTTATCCGTTCAACAGGGCTGATGTATTGCTCAATTTGCAAAGACTTTGCCCCAATTAATCCTCCAAGTTTTGCTCCCCCCAACAACAGCGGATTCAATGGACAGCGGAAGCCGGCTGGTGTTGATTAATGATTATTGGCAGATGGGCGGGGGTGGGGTTTATTTAAGGGGCCATTAATTGACGAAATTTATTAAGGGTTGTGTATATTATAGAGCTAATTTATTAGCACATTAGTTTGATTTTAATTTTTGATTATATATATATTTATTATCTGATATTTAATTTGCTATAAAAATGTCATTAAAAGTGATACAAGATATTCATCTTTTCCAATCGATTATATATGAAAAGAGCACACTTGTATCTACTAATTAAGAAAATAAAATTCGATCTCTACACTCGGTCGTGTTAGAATAAAACAAAATCAATTTAAAAGTATTCAGCATAAATTGCATCAAGCCGAAACTAGTTGAACAAAATAAATATATATATTAGTAAAAAAAACCAAGTCTGTTATTTAAAAAACTTAAATATTTATTAGTTGTACCGGTATATTTTGGTATATTTTCCATTGATCTGAAATTCATGAAAATGATCTCACTCTATACATATGGGAGATATACAGGGTTGGTCAAAATTACCGGAACACCTAAATAAACACAATAATAGCAAAAAACTACCTAAATAACCAACATTAAATTAAAAAAAAGTTTCAAATAAAAAATCCGGGAGTAATAAATATATTTATGTGTCTGTATCTGCCAGTACTTGATACAAGCCATATTTGTATTTGTAAGTACTGGTAGATACAATTTTATAAGAACTTCTAATAGTTTTTAATTCATCATTTCCGGAAATAAATTATTCAATAACAATTAACAGTTATTTTTTGTGTCAGTACTTGATACACAGATAATTGGTTATTTAGTTAGATAGATAGATCTTATTTCTCCATTTCATTTATATTGTATGTAGGTAGGAACGTATACAGTAAAAGTAATCAGTCTCTATATTTGTCTGTATATACTATGTATCTAGTCAATTCTAATGTGATTGAAAGTTATATGTAATAATAATAAACTATATTACCCAACAGGCAAAAAAAACCCAATTCCAGAGCAATAAGTACAAACTAATATAATATGCTATTAAATAAGACGTATATAAAAATATAAAGAATGACATATTTAAATAAAAATAAAATAAAAATTAGAATACAATTCTGACATGATCGTTTTGAATAATAATGTATCTACAACCTTATAAGATAAATTCAACTACAGAAAGGAATGCCTTGTATTCACCCAGACTAAAGTTAAATATGTCAATATTTAAATAATTATGAGTTTGGCAGATTCGACGAGAATTCAAGTATATTAGTGCGTGCATTAATTATATTGAAGGACGTGCAACATCTACTAGATAATCTAGGTACATTAAATTTCATTTTAAATAATAGATCGGAACAATCTGTTAGGTTTTGTGAATTTATATTTAATTATTTTTCTATTGTATTCGCGATCGTTTTTTATAGTCGCGCACATCTGGTGTTCATTCGCGGGATGAATCGCCAGTCTGGCTGATCCTGTCAAGGCGTGTGTACTGTAATGAATTGGAATAAAGTTTTGTTGTTGCAATCTGAGGTTTTATTCAATAAATAACGAATTACAACACAATCGATCATATTATGGAGGATTTTGAATAGAAATACTTGACCTAGTTTATTTCTTCGTGTTGTATATAGTATATATATAGGTTATATATAGGATATTGTTTGATAAACAAAATCTTATATAGCTGAATTATTCATAACACAATAAATGGTTTAATGATGAATTAAAAGTAACAAGCAAATACTTACAACTTATTCAAGAATTATAATGTAAATATGAGAGAAATGACTGACACCATCAAATCAAAGTAACTGTGATATATCTGTTCGGGAATTATTTAAGTGTTTCGGTAATTTTGACTAACCCGGTGTATTTTCCATATATAATTTCCATACATAACTTTCAAACAATTATTTAGGTATTTCAATAAAAATTGTCCTTTTTCATACTATTTTTTTTATTATTGAACATTATTGTTACATTATTATATTACAGGAACTATGTTTCAATTTTCAGAAGTTTCCGAAATTTATCTAGTTCAATAAATAAAAACTATGTAGGAAAAAGGACAACAATTTTTATTTAAATTTTATTAAAAGTCTCCACGACCAACATAGAGAAAATTATTTAGGTGTTCCGATAATTTATACCAATTTGACATCAATGGAAAATGTAACTACATGTACCTGTGATCTACTTTTAAAATGACTTTTCGGGCTGTGCTGAATGTAGGGACCGAATTTTCTTTTTTAATTTCTTAATGCAAGTGTGCTTTTTCATATATAATCTTTTGATATATATTTGACAACGAGAAATATGTTTGAGCTGTAGTAAATCTGGCGCGAATGATCAAAGATGTCGAAACGATCTATAATTCCCGACTATAGTAAATCCGATTTAATTCCTAAAAATTTCATAAACATTTCCGAACACATTAAAAAACTCAAAATTAATAAGTACGAATATAAAAAAAGCAAACGAAGAACAATTTGTTATTCCTAAAAATTTCATAAACATTTCCGAACACATTAAAAAACTCAAAATTAATAAGTACGAATATAAACTTAACTGATTTTAATTAATTGATAAATGCCATTAAGAAGCTGTAAAAGTAATATAAATATTTACTACTTAATTTTTCAGCAAGAAATTAATTTAAAAAAATACAACAATTGACATTCACAACCACATTATTACCGTAAATAATAACACTAAATAATGAACACAAAAGGTTTCCGTTTCATTCTAAAACCCCTCCAACGGGACAATGGTCTTTCTAGATGGACAAGTTTCGCCGGCGGAAGTACGCCGTCAA
The DNA here is from genome assembly GCA_963082785.1 of Philonthus spinipes. Taxonomy (NCBI): domain Eukaryota; kingdom Metazoa; phylum Arthropoda; class Insecta; order Coleoptera; family Staphylinidae; genus Philonthus; species Philonthus spinipes. Next base: position 13,605,266 of record OY720307.1, on the reverse strand, counting down.
GTTCGCGGCGAAGTTTCAGAGCGCGCTTAAAAGAGTTGATTCGAAAGTTTTACATTCAAAAGTGGGGCTCTGAAAACGAAATTGGTCCTCCCGGCTCGTTGTACAGTTAATTTAAAAGTTATCGGCGCCGAAAAGGATTTATCGCCCAGGCGAATTTATTACTTCCAGTATCGCGAATTAAATTTTGCGTAAAATATTCAGGGAGTTATTTATGGATCCGTTTTCTACGTTTGAAATCTGGATATTTGCATATCCGTATTTATTTATGGGAGTTTACGGAAGCGATTATTAATTTGTTTTATTTGTAGTTTTTTTACTTGGATATTTGTTTAATTGGATTTTGTAAAGAATATCTATTTGGGTATTAAATTACAATTTTTCATAAAAAAAACATTTATTCCGTTCATATATATATATATATATATATATATATATATATATATATATATATATAAACATCTTTATTCTCAAAAGTAACCAACAAATTTATATTTTTATACAGAATATTTAAAAACAACAATTTCTATATACATACAATGTACTTCAAGGAAAACAGCTATCGACCGGAGGTCTTTGAGCCTACCATTCATATTAATTATCAATTTAAATAATTTAAGTTTGTAATAAATGGAGTTTATAATGATAACATTTCAAGATTTTAGTGTGTGTAATTCAAGAATTTTAAAGTGTAAGCTTTTACCTTACTAAAACCTCTCCCACTTTACCGGCTTCGACTGCTAGGATCATTAGCCGGTCTGAAGATATATAAAATGCTCTGACTTACTTCAATGAGTGATATTTAATAGAGATGGGCAAAATCGATTTTTTTGATCTTTTTTGTTACTGAAAAATTAAGTATATGTCAATTTTATTAATGCAACATATTCTATTACTATCAGTAACTGTTCCCTATTTAATGACAAACATCAATTTATTGTTTCTTACTGACTTTATTAATTAAAAATTGCTCATTTGGAAATACTCGCTTACTAATATTACTCGATTTTGCCCAACACTAATATTTAATATGATACCAGTCATTACCCATTGATTCATAAAACTAATTATAAAAACACCCTGACACTGGAGCCCTACAAACAACACAATTACAGGTACTTATACCTAAAATAAATAAATCTAAAAATTAATTAAATAAAACTTAAATTATAAACCTAAACCTGAAACATATTCAAACCTAAACGTAATATCACAAAACAAAGGGCACTGGCGTGGTAAATGGACCCCAAAAGCCGAAACTATTAAAAACACATAACCTAACACGATAGAATAAAAGGTGGTGCCGAAGTTGTAAAGGCACTTCGATACAACAGATAACAAGGACAATACAGAGAATATAGTATAATAAATTAAAATAAAATTAACCTAAATTCGCTTCAAAATGTCTATTTCACGTAGGAACTTCATACTTAAAATGTACGCTACATCACCACCCAGCCTTAGCCTATCGCGTTGAATTGCGTAGGCTGGACTTTCTCTTAATACAAAGAGGAGGTACAGAGGTCATGTTTGTGTGCTCTATACGCAATTGACATAGAACAACCTCCTTCCTCCTTGTAAGGACCACCGGCGACTTCCAGGATTGTTTAAGTTAACTGATTTTAATTTGCTCTCATAGCTTTTCCAACTCTGTTGCCAGTTCTGCATTATGGTGCTTTTAATGTATTGCTTGAAGTCATCTGATCGCTCCGGTATATTATCAATAAAATCCACATCCACTACCTGGCGGGTAGCTTCATCGGTCTGCTCATTCCGCTCGATACTCACTTGCCTCAGACGAAGGCAATCATCTTTTTGACTTTGAAAACAAAGACTCATTGTCCTGCTGTTACGCCAGGTTAGCAATTTGGCGGTTGATCAAATTTTCGTAAACACTCATCCTCGAAGATAATTCTTATTAACAACGGTCAATGGTATACCTTCGGATTTTTAAAATTAAATATTAACATCGGTTTAGGCGTGACATTTAAGTGGAACTTAAAGTGTGTCTACTCGCACAAGTCAACCACTCAATCTTAGGCGCCGATTTTCTTCGTCATTTTAAAGTTGTTATTGATATGGTCACCAACAAATTAATAAGGAATGTATTCTACCCATCAAGCCATCTCGCGCTAAATTCATTGACACTCCAAAATCAAAATTACCTTTTTCCTCTCGTGGTAACGGTGAGATAGAGGTCTATAAGAAAGGACTCTAAAACCTCGAACCGTTACAAGCTCCTTCGATCGGACACAAACCGGCCTACTGACGGTTGGTCTTCTAGCGTATTTCCTTTGCTACTTGGTGATGTTGACAAAAAGTCGTCGGTTTATATGCCCCCTCGTTACACGCGTTTCCGCCACGTATTGAAGCAGGTTGCGGCGTACATCCAGAGAAGGGATGCCCGACTCGCAGCAGAAAAGTTCAGGGATGGATTTGTCCGAAAGCACCTGTGGCGTACCAGATGAATGTATTAAGGACCGTATTGAGGGTCTTCAACCAGGATTTTCGAGCCGAAGAGTACACTGTACATCCGAAATCAACCCTGAATAAGACCAGGACCGTATACAGACGTAGCATTACCTCTCTTCGGGCTCCCCAGTTGTTGCTGGCTGAACACTTGGAACGTTCTACCAGCTCATTTATGTGGGCTCGAGAAAACAGAGCCTTATCGAGCCTTAGCCCCAAAAAATTATACTTTCAACTACCTGTATCGGTGTGCCCCGGAGTGACAGTCTGGGTGCGCGACGCGGTCATCTGAGTCTACAAAAGTAGACACATGAGGTTTTCGAGATGGAAAAGCAAAAACCTCTATACTCAGCATCGTTGTTGACCTGCAGTTTGTGTAGTGGCAGGGATGATATCTCTTGCCATATATAATACTAGGTCATCGACGTACAGGGGATTTGACAGACATAGCAATATTGTTTATAGGAATACCGAATATGGTTGAACCTTGGGGGATACCGTTCTTCAATACAAAAGTTGCGGATTCGGTTTCCCCCAACTTTACTCGAAACGACCGATCAGCCATGAATGACTTATATATCCAGGTCATATTCTCTAGATCGAAAAACACCACAACGAGGTATTTCCACTCTAGGAAGGCATCCTGGATGGAGTTCTCCAGATGGATCAGTTGATCGATGAGCTTTTAATCCAAGCTTTTGAATTATTGGTTATGTGGAGGAATATGTGACTTAATTCTGTATGATAGTCACTAATTAATTAAAAAGACAAATTCCATTCTTACAAAATTATTTAAATTGTTTTTGATCAATTTATATTTGACTCAGCTAAATTAGATTAAATTTTGGCGGACTGTTAAAGATATCAAAAATAATACTTGTTTTTAAGAAGGGAGATGAAAATACATTAATAATTAAAGGCGTATTTCTATTTTACCTATATTTTCAAAAATAATTGAGAAAATTATGTTTAAACAGATAATGAGAGCAAGAAGTAACGGTCGTCAAACGTTGAACACAAGGGCGATCGGAGAGAGAACTCCTCACGGGGCAAGCGACCAAAAAAGGCAGGAATTAAATGTATCTCAAACTTGTATTGTATTTACCAAGCTTTTGGGATTATAATTTGTCCCTTCTTCAGGGTGACACTGTCCCGAAAAGCTTGGTCAATACAATAAAAGTTTGAGAGAAATTTAATTCCTGCCTTTTTTGGTCGCTTGCCCCGTGAGGAGTCCTTTCTCCGATCGCCCTTTTGTTAAACATATAATGTTCTTTCACGTGGAAAATAAATATTTCTTTAATTCTCAGTGTGGGTTTAGAGAAGGAAAGTACAACACACACCATAACAAGTCTCCTTAATAGGATATCTTGCTTTGTAATCAACGAATTCGCAATAGTGACATTCACAGACTTTAGTATTTTTTTTTATTGTCTCTCATAATATTGTAACGAAAATAAAAGAAGACATTGTACACATCACTCTGGAATGTTCCACAGAGCGCGCGACGGTAAACGCGGCGTCATCGAAAGTTCCGGAAAGTTCGAGAAACAAGCACGCTATATAAGCGCGCGCGCTAGTCTATCACGAACGTCCGAGTGCTCAACATTTCGTAATAAATAAATAGTGACAGTGTGATGTAAAGATGTTGTAAACGTTGTTAATAATTAGGGACAGTGTGTTGTAAATAAATGTGTTAAGTGTATTCTAAATAAATAAATAGATATTCTGTTACTTATTTCCGAGTCTGATTAAATCATAACAGTATATCATTAAAAAATATATTTATATAACTTTAAATCTAAGACATAGGTTTCTTCCGTCGTTTTTAACAAATAAAAAGCCGACAGTAAACATAAATAGTTCATTATGAGAGCAGCTACAAATTAATCATGTCGTTCCTCAAGGGTCGACGCACGCTAGGTCCGCTGTTTTATTTGATTTATTGCAATAACTTCGTTAATTACATGAAAGGAACTGATATAGTAAATATGTTTTGTTAATTATACTAATGTTATATCATCCTCAAAAAATCTAAAGGTGTTAAAGAAATCGAGGGATGCAGAAATAACCATATGAATAGTGTGATTTAATTATAATAAAGGGTCTTAATGAAAACAAAACTATCAATATGTCATTCTCACTGTAAGATTATAACGTAGTCAATTATCTATATACGGTGAAATTTGTAGGCCTTTATATTGACAATTAATTACCATGAGTCTTTAATTTTGAGAAAATCTCGATAAAATTGAACACAACAATTTTTTATTAAGAACTTTGGATGGGAATATGTCAGTGATGAAAATAATACAGCGTATTGTTCACTTTTTTTATACCCACTGTTTGTTCTTGGACAAACAGAGCTCGTCTTCCTGAAATTGATCGTACGTTTCGGTCGTATGAAGTCTGTTATCTAAATAGGAATTTACTCGTGAATTGTCAGTCGTGTATTACTGAAACGTGCGATCAATTTCAGGAATACGGACTCAGATTGGTTAGACTGCAAAGAAAAGCAATCAGAATTATGTATTGTTTATCTTATATTTATTTATGATTGTGATACATTATGAAACACAAGTAATTTTACTTCGCATTTGTCACATCATAAATATGATACTATAGGGATAAAGACGATTTATGTTTTAATATTCTTTGTTTGGTAAGATCGAGAAATGACCCGGCTTAATTTGGAATTAAATTGTTTAATATTTTACTAGGAATAATCAATTTTGATTATTCTGTGTAGGATCCGTAAAAATCTTCCATACATTATTTAAGGTTGCGGTTTAGTGGAAAGAGATAGCTGTATAGTAAAATGGAAATAATCGTTTAAAAATAGAGCTATTCTTTTGGATTTCATAATATGAATGTGTATTTACATTTTTTATCTACGAAGTATAAAGTTTCAGTCTAAATAAAAAATAAATCGTTAATTTTCGTATATTACGTCAATTTACTAGTTTAAGTTAGAAAAGAAAATTGTAAGATATAATGAAATTAATAGGTCATGTCTGCTAAGTTATTTGAATGCAGAATTATTGAAATCCTTTAAATTTTCATTGCACAAGTTTTTATTAGCAAAAATTTAATTTAAAATTTGCTATAAATTTGATTAATTTTCATTGTTTTTCATAATTATTTTTCACAGAAACTAAACATTAAAATAATTTTTAATTTATATGATGAAATTCCTGCTTATTTTAAGATTATTTTAATGTATAATATAATATTGTTCATTGATCACAACAACAATCTAACTCAAATTAGTGATTGGCCATATTTGTAGCTATCTCTTTCTTCTAAACCGCACCCTTAAACGGACAGAGTAAATGTTTCTATTAAAAAAAATGCGTTTTATAGCATTGAAAAAAATATTGTCAGCATGATTTTAATTTTAGTAGTTACTTTGCATTTGTTTAGTATTATTTTTATTGTTGCATTGACTTGTGTAAAAAATCTGATGTTATTAGCACAAATAAAATATTATTATTATATCGTAAATTAAGCTCTCATTATCAAACATAACTGAACTTAATTTACAATATAATTCAGCTATAGAAGATTTTATTTGTTGGTTGCAGCATTCATTGGCGTAGATAGGGGGATGGTTAGAGGGTTATACCCCCCGAAATTTTAATAACTGTTAAAAAAATAAATAACGGTTAAGCAATTTTTATGTTGATGAGACATTACTAAAATGTGTGATCAGCGGGTTATTTATTTGTTTATTAAATTTTATTCCATTCGTATTACATTATTAACAGCAAGAAGTCATAGCACCGCACCGAAAAATCATGGATGATAGAGGAGGTCCGTCAGATTGATAGAATCGGGGAGTTAGTGCCAAGACATGGTAAAAGTAAGATGTGTAATGTTTTCATATAACTGGGTAAGTGCGATTTTTACTAAATAATCCTGTCACGCCGACCCCCACGTGATAGTATTTTATTGTATTATATTGTAAAATATTCTATGACACCTACTTGACAGTTTTTATACGAGTCACATAATTAGTTTTTAGAGTTAGGATACAAGTACAAGTTACTTCATTCAAACTATAGTCAGAAAAAAACAGTGAATTATCCAAATATTGTTGAAGTATTTTATTGTATTGTATTGTAACATTTTTTTATGAAACTTACTTGGCCGTCTTTATTCGAGTCAGCTCGTTGTCGGAGTCCGTCCCAAATCTGGATCATGCTCTCGAACGTTTTCGTGTATTGCGGACTTCCTGCTGACCATCCGCGGAGGGTGCATATTTTCTGTAAATACAATTAAAAATATTAATATTTTTAATATTTTCAAATAAAAAAGCTATTTCTGATCATATTAACATTCAATCTATAGGATTATTTAAAATTAGTTATGTATGGGTAATACAACTGCATGTTTTAATATCTTTAGAAACGCACCTGATTCTAGAATTTCGTTGGTTGAATTACAGGTTCTGTTTTTGATTGTTTTTTTCTAATTTTGAATAATTTTATCAAAAAAATTAATCTACAGGATGGCCAGAAAATGTGTTATAATTTTCAGTTAAAGTGGTTCGTTAATCAATTTTAAGTAGAAAATAAAAAAAGTTCTTGAATAAAAAAATTGAATTAAATAAAACACAAAAAATATTTGGTAATTATTCAATAAGCTTTATGAGGGCATTAATATCCTAAATATGTGACTAGAATTTGTTTTTAACATTTTATGTATAATTATTGCTATTAATAATCGACTTATCATTAAATAAACATTTGAAATGTTTAGCCGGATGTTAATAGAACTAATTTTAACCAAAATATTTCAAATATATTACTGATTTCTAGTCACATTTACGATATTAATGGCCTCGTGAGTGTTAATGAAGAACCGTACAATATTTTTTTACTTAAATTTTCTACTTGAAAATAAACAATGAACCACTTTACCTGAAGATTATCACATCTTTTCTGGCCACCTTGTATAATTAGTTGCCTTTTCAAATATATATAAAAAATGCAGTTTCTTTAGTCCTCAAAAAATGGTCCCTTCTAAATAAATATAATATTTTGTTTTTGCATTAAATATTTTCGACTCAAAAATTATTACATCATACAATAAGTTATTGTTACACAACAGTAAATGTCCATTACAACAATACAACGGTGTATTTTAATATTATTATTTTGTTCATGGTGAACACGTTTAGAGAACATTAATATGAAATTATTATTTTAAGGAAACATTGTATATTTTATACAAATTTAAAATCTGACTTAACAATAACTTTTTTGTCACATTGTGTACTGCAAAACTACATTCAGATAAAACATCATTTATTATCAAGAAATATATTTAGAAACGCACCTTATTTTAGAGTATTTTTGGTTAAATTACAAGTTCTATGTTTTTGATTATTTTTGTCTAATTTTGAATAATTATATCAAAAAAATTCTAGACTCAGTTGCTTTTCTAAATATATTAAAACATGCAATTGTATTAGCCATACACCACAAAATAATGAATTTTTATTGTCCCATTACTTTACCCTTGAAAAATTGGTCTTTTCTAAATAAATATAATATGATTCATATATCACAATATGGTTTTAGATAATACAGATCTACAAAACGCGCGTACAGTTCCTTTATTACTAGTGAATATGACAAATTAAATAAGGGTCAACAAGTGATCACGAATTTAATATTTAAACTATCAAACTCACCCGTACATGTATGCTGTAGACATTTTAATGTTGCTTAGAAATTATTAATTATAAAATAATATTGAGTTATGTCTACTTCGTTGTATCACTTTCATATCAATATTTCACTTGAATTTTGTAATCTTTTTTCCACCTAATCTGTTGACCTATGTAAAACTCTTGCTCTAGTATAGAGAATGTATTATTATTAGATTTGGACACATTTATATTAATACAGAATTTCCTCTTATTGAGAAGTTTTACTTTTATTACTTAGAAGACTTTTCAATCACATCATATTGTTGAATGCTGAACTGTATGGCGTAAGAAAGAAATATGTAATAATTGTTGTTTTTTATTTAATTTTTTTTTTTCGTTTTATGATTCTAGTATATTCAAAAAAAAGTTCCTCGAAAGTCGTTCGTTCGAGTTTAGTGAGAATGAATTCAAAAGTTAAACTATCACACGACTGTGATAAATCAAGTAAGTTTATTATTTGATTTATCACAGAATGAATACAATATTTAAACCATCGCGGGCGTTTGATAGTTTAAACCTTAAAATAATTGCATTGTAACAGTCTCAATAAATCTATTTCGAAATATTCGAAGCGCACTGAATATCACAAATAAAAATCGAACAATAGATATTCCCATAGATCTCGCGAATAAGACATATGTAGGTAATCTCCAAATTCAAGTTATAAGCCCCAAACGAGGACAGCGCAGTCGAAAGCGATCGTTCCCCAATATCGTTACACGTCTATCCTTAATGCTCGTAATATTTCAAGAGACAGGACTTGTTCGATTCCCCATTTCCCAGCGGGCCTTGTCCCCGATCCGAATCAATCCGCGGCCCGTGGGGCATTTTTTACGGGAGGCAGCGGAGCCGCGGGTGAACAGTTCATCCCCTTGACACGTTCAATGCTCAGGCGATTTTTTCTAGTGGAGGGCGAAAATCGCAAATCTGCTTGTTTCAGGGACTTACTACAGCCGTTTGTGTCAGTGTCGAGGGGATGTGTGGTTTTTATTGGGGATGTTAAAATTGCGGATTCGTATTGAGACAGATTTGTATATGTGTGTGTGTTTTCCGCAATGCCTTTTTTGTATTTATAAGTATATTGGAAATACGATAAAACCTTAGTCACTAAATAAGTCTATTCCCGACTAAACATTTAAATATAATCTATGTACCTTTTTTCATAAGAAAGACACTTGTAAATTAGACAAAAGATGGCGCTTTGTGCAATGTTTGCAATTATAGAATTAAAGTAAATGAAAGTAAGTTTTTGTTTCCTCGTTTTTGCATCCATTGTGGCCACTACCATTTAGACTCATATTGTTGATGCTTCTTGTAAATTAGGCAAAAGAGCTGCTATTTTTTGCAATTATAGAATTAAAGTTAATGTTACAACAAATGTAATCTTATGCATTTATAACTTAAAAACAATACATTTTGATGATGAAAATGATTTCTACAAAAATTTATTAGAATCAATTTCAATTATGAAAACATATGGGATATTTCATTTGGAAAATGGAAACTTATCTTAATATCTCAGTAATTAAAAATATATTTTAATGATGGCATGTGTATATCCAAGAAGTTTGTATTTTAAACTTTTATGAAAATTCTTACTGTTATAGCCATATTAATAATCGCAGCTTAATAATTCAAGTATTAAGCTGCGACTATTAATGGCTATAACAGTAAGAATTTTCATAACAGTTTATAATGAAAGCTAGGATTAATGAATCCCGGATTCGCGAATGCTATTGTTTAATTTAAGGATTGTTTGACGTATAATATATAGTTATGTCGATTATTTAATACATTTTGATATGATCCGAGAATTAATTCTCAATTATTAATCAATCCCTGAGTATTATTACGGACATTAGAGAATTATTTAGGTGTTCCGGCAATTTTAACTAACTCTGCATGTATTTTCTATTTAATGTATTTTAATAGAAGTGATTCTGCCAATGAACTATGAATGCGGCCTAAGTTCATTAAAAGCTAATTTTGTCTATCGTACGGGATATGACTCGAAAGTTAAGAAATATATATTTTGCTTCCTTAAAATCGTAAATAGTGAATATTTATTAAATATGCTTGATTTTCAGATACTTTTTTTTTGTCCTTTATTAATAATTACTTTTTTGTTACTCTTCCAAATAATTACACAAAATAATTTATAAATTCCTAATTACACTTATCTCGTTCATTTTCCTGAACAATTATTTATTGTTCCGAATAATTACCAACATTTCCCCGCTGTCCGAAACGCGCGACTAATTACGGAGCTTAAATCGAAAAAAGCTGCTACAAAAATAAACGCAAGCCCCGTTTGACTGAGGATACACGGCTGAATAAGCGACGAGCTTAAAGCTCGCGTATTTTTTGTTTCCTCGACGCTTTATTTTTTGTATCCATTGTGACCACTTCCCATTTCGACCCTTTTCAAAGGGACCGACGCGCTTCAAATATTTACCGGTTTTATTGTTGGACGATGAAAACGGATTTACGGGTGGATTTATTTATTTCGAATTAAAAACGAACGCGTCATAAAAAATAAAACCAGAAATACGAAATATCACGCCGGGCGAATTTTTTTTTATGATGATTAAAGGGAGGTTTTGTTTAATGGGTTTAATTTGTGTAATGAGGCATGTACTCAATTTTTTAAAACGGTTTTTTTTTATGTAAATACGAAAGAATTTAACGCATAAATATTAATCTTTTATTTTATATTTTATGGAGCATATAAAAAGCGTTTCAAAACATTGCATTTAAAATATATATATATATATATATATATATATATATATATATATGTCGTAGCTGTCATCAAACAAACTTTAATGTCTATAAGTAGTCGATTCAGAGATTCGTTTTTTGAATCTCTATAATGTTGTTCATCAACATTATGGAGATCATCAATCAAATTAAATGTATAGATTAACTAGATAGCATGGTTAATGTAAATTTATTGCCGCTTCATATAAATCTTTCTCCTTTTCACTTGTATATTATATACATATATATATATATTTAATTCACTCTAAATAATTTATTATGTCAGAGGGAAGCACTATACTATAGAGTGCACACATTAACGGATATTTTGAAATTACATAATAATTTTTTACACTGACCCAAGAAACATGGATCGTAAGAGATCGGGTTTTGCGGACTGTGGTCTATGAACTTCAAAGTCTACTACAAACAAGGTAAACCAAGATCGTGCATCTTTATTAATAAAAGGCACTCTGCTTTCCTGCTTCCTTGTTTCAGCGACGGTGGCACAGTTGTCACCTCAATGGAGAATGGCTCTTAGAAACTCTGGGTGGCCTCCTCTTGTATGGCCCATGATAAGGAAATCTCTCCAGAAAGCCTGGTTAAAGCGGAGGGAGAAGCTGACCGAAAGGGGGTGGATCTCGTCATTGGCGCTGACGAGAACACCCATAATTCAATATGGGGAATCTTTGACACAAACGTCTGAGATGAGTTGCCACTTGATTTTACTCTGGCTACTAACCTTTTCATATGTAATATTGGGAGTGAACCCATTTTTTTACATCTAATAGGCGTGAGGTTGGAATCGGATCAAGCGCCCAGTAAAATTGATATCTGGAATGTAAGTGGTCATAGATATATAGAGTTTCAGGTGTATTTGCTATTCCCGGAGAACCCTGTAATTAACAATAAAAGATTAACGAACTGGGACACCTATAGAACTGTCCTCACTAAGGTCTTACCAAGCAAAATACCACGTAGACCTTCCACTGAGGAGGAGGTGGATAGCTTGGTAACCACCCTCAAAAATGCATGTAATAGCGCATTGGACGCAGCTTGACAGAATAATCCCTAGAGGAAAAAAGAAGCCTAAATTGTGGAACCAGGAGATCTCATCCCTTAGAAAGGAGTGCAATAAGCAGTTCAACATGAAAAAAAAAAAAAAACCAACCAGCGAATGGTCGCTGTACAAGGACAGTCTCAGAGCCTTTAAAAAAGATTGCCTGGCAGGCAAAAATGTCCTCTTGGAGAGCTTTCTCCAACAAGATTGACGAAGCCTTTGTGGCCAATCGGCCCATGAAAATATTACCGGGGAATCCAGCGATCTCGAGCTTTCTCATGAAGCAGGGTGGTTACTGGAAACTTACTTTCCCTCCGATTCTGGCGAGAGAGAAATTCGTCTGACACCCAGGAGAAGCTGCCCGATGGAGGATATCCTGACCAAGGAATTAACTTGGAGCGTGAAAAGCTTTAAGCCCTTAAAAAACACGGGATCATTCCTGCGGAATTACAGATGGCTTCGAATATTATCAATTCCTGGTTTAAAATAATGTTTGAGGCCCGCCTAACTTTATCGTATATCACGTGGAGGTGGAAAGAGACAAAAGTGGTATTTATACTCAAAGCAATTGTAAAATAATTGCTTATGATGATGACGTCACCCTCACGGTTTCTGGCAAGCACTTAGGCATCCTATATGAGCTCATGGAACGGGCACTCCGCAAGGTAAACCGCTGATGTACTCTTCACCAGGAAATATAGGATACCAAGCTTCAATGTTCCCATCCTAAACGGAACGAGACTTGTGGTAAAAGAGCAAGCCAAATATCTGGGCATCTTAGTTGATAAAAAATTAAGCAGGAAGCCCAATATTCAGGAACGCGTACGGAAATGGCAAGTTGCTCTGTACTCGTGAAAGTAGTAGTGAGCAAGAAATGGGGACTGAAACCAAGCGCTGTCCACTGTAAGTACATGACTGTGGTAAGACCCATTCTGTTCTACGGAGCTGTAGTATGGTGGATCGCTCTTGATCAGAAAAATCATCAGACGGCACTAGGTAAGGTATAGAGAACAGCCAACGGGCGCGGTCAGATCTACTCGCTCGAAAGAGTTAGATGTAATCTTAAATCTAGCTCCTGTTGATCTTTATTGCAGGTATGTTGCAGTTACTACAACGATCAGAATAAACTCAGTCGGGAAAATAAATATTAGCAAACAAGGTCACGGAAGGATTGTCGATAACCCGCCGAAGACTGATTGCTGCTTCCCAGAACTAGTCTTGGGTAATAAGATCTCCATCCATCCTGGATAAGATAGAATGGGTACAAGGTAAGATCGTCCAGGGAAATGACTTATGGCTCTTTACGAATGGTTCCAAGTCTGAAGGCAGAGGAGGAGGTGGAATTTACTCTCATGAATCCAACCTAAGACAACCTAAGAAAATGTTTCGACTTCCGAACCACTGCAGCGTCCTATAGGAGGAAATCATGGCCATCCGAGTGGCAGTCGACTGGATAGGTAAAACCGATCTTCAGGTTCATCACGGATAGCCAGTCCACCATTGGAGCTTTAAGCAGTCTCTACTGCACCTCCAGGGTAGCCAGATTCTGCAGAAATCTGCTCAACAAGCTTGCGAATAGCGATGGCGTGGGATTCATTTAGGTAGTGGATCACAGTGATATCAAGGGAAACTCAATTGCTGACGGCCTCTCGAGGAAGAAGGTAAGAATGAGGAGCCCATCTACCGAACTCTCCGCCGATATGCAAGAGATTATTGAAGGACCAAATGATGTCGTTGATCAACCTAAGGTGGAGGGACACACAATAAGGCAGTAATGGCCTATGTGCGATATGGAAAATGGCAAAAGATTCATCGCACTTAGCAGAAACGATATAAGGAAGACACTGGGCATCATTACGGGGCACTGTCTTCTAGGCAGACACGCACACAATATGAGTCTTAAATACAATGATTTTTGCAGAGTATGCCTGGACGAGGAGGAGGAAGAAACAGTACTCGACTATATAGAAAAATGTTCTGCTCTTGCGGGGAAACGAATTAAGTTTAAGTACCTCGGTACTATGCAAATGAGCTGGAAGATCTCTCACATATAAAGGTGAATGATCTGATCAGTTTCATTAGGTGCTCGAATTTGGTTGTATAGGGGGAAGGATCTATATCTTTATAATATAAGTGAACAGTCATAAGGCTGTTTCCATTGAAACCTAACCTAACCTACATAATATTATACTCTCATAAAATATAAGTATATTTAATTTCTTACTCTTTTCGCGGTGGTAATATTTTTGATGAGGTACTTGCGAAATCATCAGGAAGAAGAACCTCATTATCTTGTTATAACATTATTTTTTTAATAGTATGAGTTTTTAATTTGGACTGCAGAGTGTCCGGAAGAAATTGTTTTTGGTCAAATTGAAAATTACAAATCCGTTTGCGCCGATAAATCCAGGCGAAGTGCATTTCTTCATAAAAATTAAAACAGTTTTAATTTCCACATCGTCCCGTCCACAAATTAAAAGATTTGAAGCCATATTTTCATTAAAATATCTTCTTTTGCACAACTTTTGGCAGAATGCAGTAAGTAAATTGGTTGATAATTTTGGTTTTAGTTAAAACATAAATGTATTGATGTATTGTGTTTCTAGAAAATAATCTATTAGATTTTACTCTACAATATTTTACATATATCGTCGATTAAGGATTAGTGTTCCTTGAATTCGTCAACATATAGGAGAGAGAAGTATTTTTCGTACATTGTGTCCATATCTTAGAAAAAGAAAATGTAAAAGCAAACTGACATATGAAATTAGTCACTAAACAGATGTGTTAAATGTTTTATTTATTGACATTTTATTATCAAATCACGTTTCTGTTCTCGCCAAATAAACGATGAAGTCAAACGTTAATAAACAGCTATGCCAATTGGGATAAGTTTATTTAATAAAATGTTCGACCCCCATTTATATAGCAGTTGAACATTTTATTAAATGAATTTCGTTTCCTGTTCTCATAAACAGATCAAGTTCGCCTTCCCTTAGTGGACGAAACAAAGATTCTCGGTTGACCCAAATCGATGCTTCATGAAATTAGGCACAAGATGGCGCTTGTGTCGCCTTTCATTTATTGGGATAAGTTTATCAAATCTAAGTTATCCATACGCTAGATGAATGTTATTTTTTAAAAACTTTATTATTATTGAATTTGTTTATTTTTTATATACAAATTACTTTAATTAAATTAAAAATAATACATTATTTATTCATAGAAAAATAAAGAAATAAAATTAAAACGAATGCAATTAAAAGAGATTAATTAGCCTGTTTGTGCTTTCCGAACCAATTTAATCCGTTTAATTATTAATTTTCCCGCTGAGGAAATTATACCATCGATTTATCATTGTCAACGTGGGGAAAAATAACAACATTGCTTTCGCATTTAAAATTACTTAAAGCGTTTTTAATCAAACGGACTGTGCCTTTGTGTTCTGCCTTTTAATTAAAATACCCGTTGGGAAATAAAAAGAAACGAGCTTTTTATTGCTTTCGGGAAATGTGTGTATATGCTTTTTATGAAAATTATTGATACGTATCTGTTATTTTGTATACGTTTACAATTAGGGTGTTGCGTATTTTTAATTAAATCTTGTTTCGTAAAATGATTAATGGGATTAAAACAAGAAATGTCATTGCCATGTTAGAAGAATTTTGTTATTAAAATAATTTTTAAATGATTTTGGGAAGTAGGTGTGATTTTATTCAATTAAATATTGATTAAGCCGGGTTCATGAAGGTAATATTTTGAAAGGTTATCCAAATTTTTTGAGTGTCTTAGCTTGCCCACTGAACAAATAGTTCATACAAATGTTGCATCAATGTCACGTGGACTTTTAATGTTATTTTAAGATGTTGCCTAGGATGTATAACAAAGTAGAAGCCTCAACAATTAACACGGTAAAAATTATGAACTATGAATATTTTGATCAGCTGTATAATTATAACTTGGAGGTGATTTAATTTGGGAAAAATTGATAGCTGCATGGTGTAAATAAACCCGACATATCGATTTATAAATATGTGTTAGGGTTATTTCTTCGATCTAAATTTAGATTTTCGTTATTAGATGTGAGGTTCAATAATAATAGATCGTTGTATTTTTTTTATAAAAATAAAATAAATATTTTATAATATTGGGTAATAAAATACTCTTGTTATGTTCCATACTTTATATTATATATATATATATATGCAGATAATTGTATATACAATAAATTAAAAATATATAATTCTTATACTATGTTATAGGTTGTTCTTAGAAAACGATCATCGGTCTTTCTGCCTGTGCTTTTTATTTTTTCAGTTTCCTGGCATATGTTTCGATCTTCACAGATCGACGTTCATTTTCGTATTTCATTGTTAGTTTAACCTTTGAAAATGATATGTCAAGGTTGAGACATATGCCAGGAAACTGAAAAATAAAAAAAACATGAAACATAACAAGAGTGATTGTTCTTTACCCAATGTTAACAAGCATTAACTTTTATGATTTTCTTATAGTTAATTAAAATTATATACTAAATTGTCTTGTAATTGGGATTTTGTTTCCTGTTGGGCAATAAACATTATTATTATTATTAAAATATTTTATTCAATTAAATATTGTTCATTCTGATTCAACATCATTTGCCATCTTTATGGCAGTAGCATGATTCGACGCTCATATATTTTTTGTTAATTGCTGATAATAAAATCCAAGTGATTTTTGACCTCGTCATTTGATTTAAACGTTTCACCGTCTAAAAAGACAGACTGGAACAAATGATAACCGAAAGAGTATTTGTCTTATTCTTGCAAAAGAAAGGCGAAAGATCTGAATGTAACGACTATTTTCATTCATTCTTCGTGAGAAGTGGGTATGGGATGTGAATTCATCCTTTGATAAAAATTCACCAGAATAATAACTACCCATCAAAAGGTACTCTAAAGATATTGCTAAGTGGTCAAAATTGTAAGTGATTTCACATTATCTTTTTGGAAAACTACACCTTTCCTATACCCACGAAGAGATACTGGATATCGCCAGATTTGCAGAGTGGGTCTAGCCACTGGGAAAATGAGATTTGGGTTATCTATAATAAAATTAAATGCAAAAGATCTTGGAATGAATAGACTCAAAGCACTTTGAAAGTCTATATTCATAAAAAAAAGGTTATGCTGTTTGGCAGGATTCAAAAGGATTCGATTATTTTGAGCTTCTATTTAGCAACACAACGATCATTTAAAGAAAAGGAAGCCAGAATTGGCCAATAGGAAAGGTATTAAGGATTTTAGAGTTAGGGGCGCTCATGCACCGCATCCAATTAGGTAAAACCTTAGACCCATTGTGATGGTACCTCCACATCGACCTAATTGGTTGAGTACAGATTAAGGATTTTGTAGTTAAGGGCGCTAATACATTGCAACTAATTAGATTGTTACCCATAGACCCATTGTGGTGGTACCTCAAGTACCATCACAATGGGTCTACGCTTTATTTAGGTCACTCCAAAATCCTTAATACCAATTCTGGCCCTTTTTCTTTAAGTGAATCATTCAATTTGTTCAACTGAAAACAGTACACTTCAGAATTGACCGTTGTCTTGTTCAATAGGAGCTAGAAATAATCGATTCCTTTGAAATCCTATCAAACAGATAGCATAAACCTTTTTTATTAATATTGGCTTTCGAAGTGCTTTGTGTCGTTTAATCTTTTTCTACTTCAGAATCTTTTGCGCTTAACTTTATTGTAGATAACAGACTGATTTTTGAAATACCAAGTACACATAGTCTTTGATTTCAATAATTTCGAATAATAATTAACGAATAATGGCGATTCTATTTCTAATAATTCAGGGTTATTAAATGATGGACCTAAATTTTAAAATTGATCAAACTATGTAGGCGTTCACGACCAGTATAATTTGAATTGTTGATTTCCGGGTAATTTGGCCATGGTCTGTTCGCAGTTGTCAGCGAAACCTTTGGATTAAACTCCAACAGATCACGACCCGGAAATCAATAAATTCCAATTATAAATGCATATTTATTAAAGTACAAATCTAAAATGAATAATTTTTTAGCCATGAAACGAGGAAGTTTCAAAGTTTTTTTTTTATAAATGTTAAATATGTCCATCGTTAGATGTACAACAGCAAACGTCGTTCCAGCTCTTTCTATACAGTTGGTTGGGGTATTCCAAGTTCTCTCTAGACTTACTTGGACCGCGAACAAAACTTTCTTCATACGTCTGATATCATCCTGAGACATACACGATCGGCCTGCTTAAACCAACGGCTAGTGAATTTTCTAGTTGGTGGTTCAATACCAAATTTGGTACGGAATGTCTGCTACAATTTGCAGCACGCAGAAAGCTGTGCGTTATCTGACCCACAATTGACACATAAAAACTTTCTCTTTTTACTCTTTTTATGGCTACAAAGATTGTTATTTTTTGATTTGTACTTTATTAAATACGAATTTTTAAAAATGGGTCCATTGTTTATAATAATCCTGCATAATTGTCACGATTGATAAGCTTGTTGAATCTTGTGTTAATTTGAGGTTATGTTTTTTTTCATTTCATAGCCCATTTTATAGTACGTATGAATTCATAAACGCCTTACAATGAAATGCTAAAGCATATTATTAAATTATAAGATTGTTTTAATTATTTTTATACACATTTTGATATTTTTGTATATATATAATAATTAAATTTTTACAAACATTGAGTGTATACACTAAAATAAAGGTTTGTCTGTCCTGGGCTATCGACCGGAGGTGTTTCTGCCCTGTCTTGAATTGATGGTGGTGTGCAATAAAAATGTCTGTGCTAGCTAGCTGAACTGTCTTGAAGAGTCTTAATGAATTTATGAATTGTGAGAGTAGGATGGATATATTTTGAGAGGATGTTTTGGAGAATATAGAATTTTATAAGAAGATCCCTTCTTGATTATTGGGGTTGCATTTTTTTTGGAGAAATCGGTATATTATGTTAATTTTGTTTTGTAATTCAACATATTTTCTTGTTGCTATTTTTTTTTTCATTGCATGCATTTTTATAATTTTTCAGTGGATGCAACAGCTGTGTCTATTAAAAAATCTCACTTTGCCCCTTTTATGTGCAAAACGGTATTATTATTAATTTCACCATAAAAGATAAAGGTGTATCTTATAAGAACAACTTATAAATTAACACACATATTTTTTTATTTATTCATTGAATTAACGATAAACCATCAATAAGTCAAACCCAATCAATAAAAAATACTTGTTGCGAAGTGAAGAAACACTCTCGCGTGTTCAACTCGATAATTACTAATTTGAAGCGTATCGTAGTGTTGAGTTATGAACAGGCGATTTGGTTTCTGAATTATTCAGTTCAATCGATTCGAATATTTTCCATTATTTATGTGTGTACATAGGTGGAAGTTTGCATCGTTTGGACTGTAATGATTGTAAACCCATGAATTATGTAATATTCGCGATGCGTCGATAAATAATGTGTTTAAATAAATTACTTGCTTCCATATTTTATATGTTTAGTTTAGAAAATATAACTCTGGAATCAAACATGATAAGGAAAAATGGTGATGTGTCCATCATGGACATAAATAACAGTTTAAATTAATCAGTGATTGGAAAATTCGATTTTTTAAAAATACAAAAATAGATGCTTCGCAACGTAACCAATGTAAAAGTTAAAAAAAAGTTATTTTCAAAATATCTCAATTACCATCAAAATATTTTTTTTTATAATAATTATAACTTTTTATTTTTAATACCTAAATGTACATTTTAATATATATAAATAAAAATGTAGCTATTATAAATAAAGCAAACTTGACATGAGCATAGAATCATGGATCTTAAAGAAATGATAAAATCAATAAATGTCGTTGGAAAAATAATCGATTTTGCCAATGACATTTATTTATCCAATTTAAATAATCCGCAATAGAAGAGCTTTTCTTTCTCAATGATCATGTAATCATTATTTTACTAATTATTGCAATAAAAGTTGGTTACATCACAGCATAACTTGTTTTAAATAAATTTAGTTACCGCTATCTCCTAGTCGGACACACAACAACAAACATATATAGAAAATCTTTATTTCTGAGAGATACATTAAATTACATTACGACATTTACAACATTACAATCATAAAAATCTAGTTAAGCCTCAGAAAATGGCTATCGACCATCGGTCTTTCTGCCTCAACAACAAATATTTTTATAATTAATTATTTTCGATAACTCGAAAACTAACTAGTATCGTCACCTGGATCACAAAAATAACCTTGTCTCTTCTTCAATTTACAGCTAAAGACCTATCACTCTTAACTCAGTCATCGGTAAATTGTACGAATCTCTAATTAAAAATAAACTAATGGATCATACCTTGCACATAATCCCTAAATACCAATTCGGTTTAATTTCCAACAGTTACACTGCTCTTTCCCTCATAATCCTCTCATCAAATATTCAGACAATACAGCAGGAATGAAAATCAACCGCCGCTTTATACATCCGTATCAAGAAAGTATTTTATACTATGCAGCATCGAGGTTTTTTTGTATAAAAGTTACTTCCTTATTATTCCCAAAAACCTCATCCACATCCTCAATATTTTCCTATCGGACAGATCTGTAACTGTAAAAAAATAGCCTATAATAAGAAATCCTGCAAGGGTCACCTATGTAAAACCCATATTGCGCTGACTTTTATTATACCAACCCTACCCACTGCATTTCCCCAGTGTTATATCCTCCAATATACCGATGGCACTGTTCTAATCTCTCACAAACCAACTCTTCGTAAAGCAATACAATCCTTACAACATTTAATAAATTCACTCGAGCTTTTGTTCGCCAATTAGAGAATTAGAATAAACTCTAAACCTAAATTCTAAACTAAATCTTAAAAGGAAATATTCCTTTGCAATATTTCCTTTACTTAACCTACCGTAATTCCTGCATTAAAATTAAGAATGCTACATTATTAAGAGTCCTGTGAAGTAATGATATTTGGCATTTTAACGATATCATAAAAACTACTCAATACCTATATATGAAATTTGGAATGTATATATCTATAAAATAATTTTCCTAATGAGTAATGCATGCCTTTTTTGTTATAAAATGTTTTTATAATAATTATTTATGTACCAAGTCAGTAAAATAAGACTTTATCGAACGAGTCTGAGGTTATGAGACGAGCGAGCGGAGCGAGCGAGGTGAATAAAGACGAGTTCGATAAAGATATTTTACTGACGTGGTGCATACAAAATTTTATCGCCAATCTTAAAAATAAATGAAAAAGTATAGGATTTTTTATTTAAATTAAAAAAAAAACAGAAAATATGTATTATTATTTAAACAAACACTACGAATTAATCAAGATATTAAACCACTCTATTTGTTGTATATGTTGAAATTGATGGTGCATCCTGTGGCAATATTTAAATTTATTCCTGATGTTGACCCATCAACGGAAAAATTTTGTGGAATATTATTTAAAAGGGTATTTTCATCTTTATGCAATTCGGTGTTATTAATAAGAAAATGAATATTTTCATTTTGATGTAAAGTTGTGGCAGTGTTGTCATTGATATCAAAACGGTGCGCAATTTGATCACCACCCAAAATCGTTTTTGCAATCTTCGTTTTGTTCAATATTGATTCCTCAACATAGGACTCAGCAACGGTATCACTCTTCCACCCTCCATGACGTTTCAAATTTTCTTTGCTGCCCCCTGCATTAGCAAACAAAGTAGCAGACGACCTCCGAAAACAATGACCAGTATATTCTGACGGATTTGGCAAATTTAAATAGTTCGCAATTTTACATGGTATGTTTCCAAAAGTGTGGATACCCACAGGCTGCACTGTGCATTTACTTTTTCTATATGTAATAAAAAATCTATCATGTTTGGTCTGTGCGGGACGAAGTTTGGCATATTTTTTATATAACTCAATCGGTTTAACGTGTCCTTCGAACTCTGATGTTACGACA
The DNA here is from genome assembly GCA_963082785.1 of Philonthus spinipes. Taxonomy (NCBI): domain Eukaryota; kingdom Metazoa; phylum Arthropoda; class Insecta; order Coleoptera; family Staphylinidae; genus Philonthus; species Philonthus spinipes. The sequence goes on along the minus strand of OY720307.1, from coordinate 13,583,255 downwards.
AATACTCTTGGTTTATTAGTTTTCGTGTGTCTTATATGCACAATCAATACAGTATCCTTGTCTTCTATATCATCAACTTTAAGATTTACTAATTCATTATTACGGCAGGCTCCAGCAACGCCAAAAATAACACAAATCTAAAATAATATCTACATTAATAACAAATATGCTTCGATAATTGATTACTATCTTACCTTCATCATTAAATATATTTCATTTGGTGCATTCAATAGAAACTGTATTATTTCTTCTTGTGTGAGAACTTTCGATTTTTTTGGCGTATAATTTTTTGATTTCTGTTTTAAAAACGCCGTAAGTTTCTTATATTGGCTTATATCAACGTCGTTTTTTACCGAAAGAGATGCTTTTAACATAGAATAATATGACCATAATGTTGCTGCTTTATATTCCTTGGATTTTTCAGAAAAATATGTCAAGAGAACGTTTTCGCTAATTTTTTTAATGTTATTTCTGTCACACCAACTTGTGAATAAATCGTGTTGACGATTATAAATATGTCTAGACTTATTTGGAAGAATTTCGAGCGTTGTTTCTATCGCTCTTTCGCGTATTTCTGGTGGAGTACATGGTATTTCAAACTCTTCACTACTCATGTTTTTTTTTTTGACAACTAAACTGACAGGATTCGACCTCCTTAGATTTTGTTAGTATTGTCCCATAATGTTACTTGTTGAAAGTAGTAAAATAATGGGACGGTTTAGTGCCGCAAATGGCGATAATAATAGATGTATTTAGTGCCGATTGGCGATAAACAAATTTATATGAACAAAATATATATAAGATAATCTGCAGATCTTTATTGGATAATGCATTCATCTTTTCTTAACATCCACCACCGTAATTCTCCACAACATCCGGGTCAGCAAACGATTAGCCTTAAGATTTCTTACCAAAATTCGTTAATAATTCTATAATCTCTTTTATACGACCAAATCAATATAACCCCTATCACCGACAGAATCCGCAACCCCGTCAAGAAATGTTCCTTTAACAAATCCAATTATGATATCCGATTATAACTTTCCATATATCATAAATCATAACAAAAAAATCATCATAACATTAATCCAAAATTCCGAAATCCCCCAATAAACACTGGTTCAAGTCATAGAGAGTTATCACCATGCACAGAGGCGGATTTGCAATCTTGGCCGCTCTAGGCCCCAGGCCACATAGTATGTAAGATGGTACTAGTTTAATTTACTTTATTACCAACTTTTATCAAAATTAACCAGAAATTTAGTTTAGCTGCTAATGTATAATAAATAGGTTTTAGGTTATTAGCTTTTTCTCTTGGGAATTTTGTTAATAATTGAAGCTTCTTAAATGTTTAAGCTTCTACTTTGTTATTATACATTGTAATTCATAGTTTGTATAGCTTTACAAAGAAAGTAACCGTTTATTAAAATAAACTACCAATGTTTAATATATACTGGTGTGAGTTACGTGAAGATTAATGAATATAATAAAAACACTGTAAACTTTCCTTCACTAAATGTATTTTAGTCCAGATGACATTTCGAATACGATGTGTTCATTCTCAATGGAGAAATAGTTACAAAACAAATTTACAAAAACAAGCTTATATATATATATATATATATATATATATATATATACAGGGAGATTTTTTTAACAGTATACATATCCCCTAAGTATACATGTAAAATACCCAAGTCAAACGCATTGATGTACGTGTTTAGTTGCCTATAATAAGCAAACCGAACGATCGATTCCTTCAACTAGGATAATTAAAAAAAAACAATTAAACAATTTTCTATTTCTGTTTACGACAATATCGAAATGTACGATAGTTTGAGTTACTGTCTTGCAGTTTCTGGTGGTCATTTCTAGCACTTATTCTAATTATTTATTTTGAGTTTATTGTTCTTCACTGTTACTTTTCTTTCAAATTGTCTTAATAAAATCTCTTTTTACCTGTAATTTCTCCATAATAATAAGTATTTTTGATAAAAAAAGGAAATTGTTCGTGACGGTAACGCATGCAGTGTTAGTCATGATTTATTTCGTTGCGTTTTTCAATAGAATAAAGAGAACGCAACATACAACCTTCCAAAGAAAATGTTTTAGTTTAATTATTTTTAGAATCATCCTAACTGGGGTATTCGGAAATTTTGGATTCTTCATTGAAATGTCTTATCCTCCTCTAGAACTGTTTGTATACATTTTCGATCAAATATTTCACACATTTTGAAGTTTAGCGTTTGACGTTTAGTTGTGTGTTATAGGCAACCAAACCTACACATATCAATGCGTTTGGCTTGTTTTTTTTTGCAGGTATACAGTTCGCCTAATGTATACTGATAAAAAAAACCTCTCTGTATATACTTATGAGTGGGGGTAAGGGCGCGGCAATATGTAAATAAACAGATTAAGAGATTACAATTTGGTGGTGTTAATTGATGGGGTCAAAAAATAAAAGATAACAGTGGGTGGTCGAGCGGGCTAAGATCAAAGTTGATGAGGTTATTATGATGTTTTTTTTTCATCTGGGCCGCTTCCAAGAAGCTTAAGTAATAATGACTGGATGATTTCAAAAGGGTTGTATTGTCTAAGGTCCGGTTGTTATGGTTTGGTTGGATACGGCTGATTTTTCTGAATCGTTGTGTCTTATATGCGAAATATCGTTGAACCTGGTTACTATTTTGCCTTTGGTTTGGCCAACATATATTCCACTACAGTTGGTGCATTTGATGGATTTATCTATGTCGCTAATTCGGCCAAATGAACCCCAAAAAGGGAACTCAGTTTTGTGTTTAAATAGTAAGCAGGTTCAATATTAATTTTTTTATAAAATTTGTTGAAGTTGTTTTCGATGTTGGGGAGGTATAGTAGTTTGGCATATTTTCTATTGTATGTTTCTTCACAGTTGACCAAACGGGTAGATTTAAGGAGGTTCTGTTGATGTATATGTTTGTTTATTAGTTTCTCAATGGATTTAACGTTATAATTTAATTTTATTGCAATTTCTTTAATAAAATTTAGTTCTTTTGATCTGTTTATTGGGGATAATGGAATTTTAATGGCTCTGTTAATCATGCTATTGAAGACGGCTAATTTATATTTCATATGTGATGAAGCGTCTGCATGTAGTAAGTAATTAAATGTATGTGTCGGTTTTCTGTATATGTCAGAATCTGGTTTGTTCGTGTGTCTTGAGATTAACACACAGTTTACCTTTAACAGTTCTTTTATTCAATTTCGTAGGTAAAGTTAATACTGTCATAAAATTTATTTAAAGATGTGGTGAATTCGTTTAAATTAAAGTCTGAATCTACGATGGCAAATATGTCATCAATGTATCTTAACCATGTAACCTTTTGAAATCCTCCAGCCATCACCACTTAAGCTTCTTATAAGTGGACCGTTCAACCACCCACTGTTATCTTTAATCACCCCAACCTTTTTTTGACTCCATCAATTAACACCACCAAATTATAGTCTCTTAATGTGTTCATTTACATATTTCTGCGCCCTTACCCCCACTCATAAGTATTGGTCATATAAGCTTGTTTTGGTAAATTTGTTTTGTAACTGTTTCTCCATTGAGAATGAACACAGCTTGTTCGAAATGTCAATTGGACTAAAATAAATTTAGTGAAGGAAAGTTTTTTTATAATACCAATGATTAATTATTAGAAATATTAATTATATTTATTATATTTTATATTAAATATTGTATTTATATTTAATAATTCATTATGTTCTTTGATGTTGAAGTCATTTCTTTTCTTAATCATTACTTTATTACAAATAGATTAAAAATAAGAGTATCATTGAACTTTAAGGGGACCGATAAAATCTAGTCCATAAACAGAAAAAATATTAACAAAAAAAGCGATTTTTGTTAGAAAGACTACGAAGATCTCCGAAATAGAAAATGTTAACAAAACAGAAACATTTAATAAAAAAGGTGGTCTAGGTTAGATGAACTACGAGGCTTCGCGCTATTTACGATGAGACAAAAATTGTAAAAAATGTAATTTTATACGTAACAACTTAAAGTGTGAAAATATTCGAAAAGGAATAAATAGAATCCATTTGATTTTTAATTATGTAAATACTTACTTCAATAGCCAACTCGAAGTCTTTCCTGTCGATGGTTCCACTCTGGTTCACATCTGAAATAAATTAAATACATTAATTCAATGTTAAGGATATAAAAATCTCTAATCTAATGGAGAAACAATTTAATTTTAGTGTATATGCTTAATTTTTGTAAATATGTATGTTATTAATATATACCAATAACTTTATTCATGGATAAAGATATTGGTATATATTAATTCAATTTAACATATACAGAAACAATATTATCAACTTAATATATTGTTATTTTTTACATTTATCTTCTAGGCTATTTTAAGGGTGAGGTTTAGTAGAAAGAGTAAAATATATAATTATTGGTAGTCACTAATTCGCAGTACATTAATGTTCTGGTTAATGGACAACATTATATTATAACTTTCGTATCATAATGTTTCAGCAAAATCTTATGTATTTTTTTCGCTAGAATCCGATTCTTGAATAAAAAATGGGGGTTCAAATTTGAAATGTTAAAGTTGTTCCCCGGCTCGCCTACAGATGGGGCAGCAGGGGTCTGAATTTAGAACAGGATGATGTCCCCTTAGGAAACATTAATAAATAAATATATAGTTATTCGTAGCCACTTATTCGTGTTACATTAATGTTCTGGTTAATACATTTTAATACTTGGTGTAAATTAATATTATTCAAGATAAATAGTCATTTAATGTTTAAAATAAGAATGTACACTTCTGTGCAATAAAATTAAGCACAAATCTCATAACAATTTTTCACAATATTCTAGTTGTGTGATTAAGGTCTGTTTTAATTGCCTAGCAGCAGTTTCAATAAATAATTCAATACATTTTGAATTGTCTAAATGACGCGGCATTTTAACATTAAAGAAATAATTTACATATTTTTTCTTACTTATCATGTCTCCTTAAACCATAACATATTTTATGTACTTAATTTTATTGCACAGAAGTTAACTTTTGTTATTGATAATTTGTCCATAATTGTGAATATTGTTTTGCATATGTTAAAATACTATACAAAAGTCTGTGCCAATTCAAATTAACCACAGTAGTGTCAAAGTTGGTGGGAAATATTAAATATCATCACTCTTGAGAAGGAAATATTAATGCATAATGTAAGCGCATTTTTCATTTTCATTATTTCTATGCTACTGCATTGTAAATTAATTTAAGTAATCAGGGAATTTTCAAAATGTCATAAATTGGAATTTACTGAATTCGCTGCATGGATATAAATAACGTAAAATAAATTTCAAGTTTATATTAAATATTTCAGTAATCTACTTTATGTTGGCTGTAAAGACTTTAATTATTTAAATATTTCAGTAATGTTAGAAACTATAAATTGAAAATTATAGATTAAATAAAAAATGATTTAAAAATTATTATTAAATTATTTCCACATTTAGCTCTGTGACTTTTAATTATGTAAGGCATAGCTGTACTGACGAGGAATAGATTCCGAAGCACGTGTCTGCAGATGGCCTTATATTGAATAGCGTCCCTTTTGTTTGTTTTTGCATTAAATTTTTCTCGGATCAAAATTTGTTGCATTATGTAATATTTTATTGATATTCAACAGCAGGTGTACATTATGTAATTCAATGTCCGGCGTGGGTATTTGCCCGGGAAGTAGTTGTTTTAATGTGCATTTGTTTAACGTAATAATTAATAAATTATTTCCACATTTAGCTCTGTGACTTTTAACTTACGTTACGTAAGACGTAAGTTAAAAGTCACAGACTTACGTTACGTAAGACGTAAGTTAAAAGTCACAGAGCTAAATGTGGAAATAATTTATTAATTATTTTCAAATCATTTTTTATTTAATTTATTTAAATAACTGTGACCAAGAGAATGAATACTCTTTTCTATTTATGAAAATGATAGGACCATAAGAAACGCCACATCCAAAACAATATTTTCGAAATATTTGTATTTTAAAATAAAGGGAATGATAGAATTTCCGTGATCATTTTCAGTATTTTTTATTTCATTTTAATAAAATATCGTGAAATATTTTTTTTTTCTCTAAGTCAATTTATATTTTTATAGTACAAATTTAATGCTATACGAACTTATCCCATGAATTATTTAGAAAGCAATATTGCTTTTATCTATTATTGTTGTATTCTGTCATTTCAGCTTTACTTGCGCATCACAAGAAACCTAAGTTTGGACTTAAACGCTTTAATACTTCTTGTAGTAAATGAAATTCATTGCCAACGCTTCAAAAATTCTGTAATTAAAATCCCCTGCCGTTGAAACAAGCCAACTACTGTTTCCAGCAAAATTAGTTCATATAGAATAAAAACAGTATAATTACATTAATTAATTCACGTATACACGGATTTAATTAAAACAACCTAAAAACAATGCACACATGTTTTCAAACGAAATCACCGAGGAAATGCATATTCTAAATACGATTTCCATTTGTGCAAATCCCCCGTTTCCAGCGCGCGCTCTTTCGAGAGGGGCTTTTAGCAAGCAAAAATTGCCGGTCCGCTTTTCCGTGTGTGATTTATGAGCGTTATTGTTCCGCATGATTAATTCAGCAACTTCAACGTGCTAGAAACCCTCGCGGAATTAAGGAAGTCGTAACTTTTGTAGTTTAATCTACAATCAGCAGTTCATTTGCATGTTAGTATACTACACAAACAATGTGAGTAGTTTAATTACACCGATGTTTAACTGAATAAAAGTAAAATATTTTCGTTTTATAAAAAAAAAGTATTTTATTTTGAATTATTTTACTATTATTAATGTATATTTGGAGCTTTTACATTGTACAATAATTTAAGTTGAGTTTTTATGTATTTTATTTTATTTTGAATTATTTTACTATTATTAATGTATATTTGGAGCTTTTACATTGTACAATAATTTAAGTTGAGTTTTTATGTATTCTGAATATTTAACAAACTAACAAGCAATAATTTTTATTAATTGCAATTAAGAAATATTCCCGTTTTTCTATTCATGTCCATAGAAAAAATAAGTATTACGACACTACCGCTTTAGTCTATATCAATATAATGTGTTCGTTTCGAAGCACCATCCTTTTAACAAACCTCCGGCAGGTTTCTATCTTTTTATTAGTTTTAACAATAACTTAACTTCTCGTATTCTTAATTTGTTTGCGGCTTCAAATTATTAACTGCGGGAACTTTTGGTCTTCTAGGTCTCGACGTCTTCAATTGTGAGATTTATCTATTTATCGTAGAGTACAATGAAGCACCCACAGATGCCTCGAAATCTATGAGCGTGTCTAGTTTGCGCTATAAGAGGAAGTTGTTTATTTTCGCATTTTATGAACAACGCCAGTTGACTCTATTGTATATGTTGAGAATGTTTTTGCGATTGATTCTACTGAATGGCTCTATTTTGATCGGAAATCCTCGGTAAACTTGCGTTTGACAACTTCCTTTCCCACGAAATCTGCCTTTGTTATGCAACAGCAAATATTAATTGTGTAATTTAAATGTCTGGCAGGGTATTTACCTAAGAAGTAGTTGTTTTTTTATGAATATTTGCTTTTTTTAAGTATTTATGTAAATAAAAAAGTTGCAGTAGCTAAAGAGAAAGTAATTAATTGTTAAATTGTAGGGGAAAGTTGTCAAAATCGTACTATTTACGCAAATCTGTATAAAACACGAAACCGGAAATGTTATTAATTAAAGTAACTATTTCAAATAATGGTATGATGCTTATTTAATCATTTTATCATATAACAAGTGAATAAAAGATGCTTATTATTCGTGTAAATTACACTTTTTTAATGCGTTGGAAAAGTACGATTTAGGAAACCCAAATCCCAAATCGTACTTCATAGTTCCCTGAATTGTACCTTTATTGTCGTGTCCTATCATGCCTCTATCATAAAATATTATGCTTTCAGTATTATCTACTAAGTATCATGCTTCTATAATAAAAAAGATGTTTTAGATACACTCCATATGATATAATTATTGAGTTTTCTACAAAAAAAAAACTTTTTAGATTACCCTACAAAAAACATTTTACATTAAGAACATTTAGGGCACAAATATATCTTATCTTTTCTTATCACTCCTGCACAAGCCTCACGTACCCAGATTTCACATACTATTCAGTGTATTAAATAAAAATGATTTGAAAATAATTAATAAATTATTTCCACATTTATTCTGTGTATCATATTTTTCAATCTAATAGTTTCACAGAGAATGAAAAACTAATCATCCTCATTGACATTTATAACAATATCTGTCGAAGAACTTGTTGATGCATTATTCACAATAACCTGTTTATCTCCTTTGTTTTTTTACTTTACTCTTTTTTAGAGGTTGCTTTCTTTTTCTCACACAGAGTGTTTATGTAGGTTTCAGTCGTAAGCACATTTGCTTTTTAAGCACCTCTTTTTCTTTTTGTAATTTTATGTATTGGAGATAGATCTGGTATTGTTACTTTCAGAGAAGAATTATTTAGGATATTAGAAATACTTAATGTTTGTAGTTCACTTTCTAGTACAGAATCTTCGTTATTTTCAGGCAAAATTTTTCCTCCTGGTGTTTGGAATTCAGTTGGAAAATCGCTAGCTACATCTGTCTTGTTACTTTGTTCTGAAGTATGTGGTTCATTCAACAAATTGCTAGCCATAATATCGACTTTGCTAAATACGAAGAGGTTGACTGGCTTCAAATGATTTGGCTGCATTAGAAACATAGCTTTATAGTAAGCTGTGGTTATTAATACTGAGTAATGTTTTTGTTTTAAATAGACAATTGGTTATTGTTTCACAATTTTTATTATTTAGTTCTGACTAGTTTAGAAACATAGCTTTATAGTACGCTGTAGTTATTAATACTGAGTAAGGTTTTTGTTTTAAACAGACAGTTGGTTATTTCACAATTTTTATTATTTAGTTCTGACTAGTTTCGGTCAGACGACCATTATCAAAGATATACAAAATAATTATAAGAGATATATAAGAGATATCATAAACTTTTTGTATCTCTTTGATAATGGTCGTCTGACAGAAACTAATCAGAACTAAATAATAAAAATTGTGAAACAATAACCAAGTGTCTATTTAAAACAAAAACCTCAGTGTCAACCAGTGCTAGATGAAGTAAAAGTGAATAGTTTGTAGTTATTAGTTATTAAGGCTGCAACATCATATTGTGTAATAATACATTGGCTACACTGGTCCAGAGCTTGATTATAAAAAGTTTGCATGGGCCCAAAAACTCCAATGTCCAATGGTTGGAGCTTGTGTGTTGTATGCCTTGGTATTTGCAATAAAATAATACGATAAGCTTGTGCTAATTCCAGAGCTTGCATGTATGCATGTATGGGATGTATGCCTGTCAAATAGTAAATGAAAAAGCATGACGGATTCACGCAACACACAATTGTATTGTTGGTTTCTCTTTATCCGCTAACCACTCTACCAATTCTTTCTGCAATTATTTTCGAACATTTTTTAAACTGTAGAGAATCCCAACTCATCCATATTGAAGATTCTGGAAGCATCAGTCCTATTAGATCTTATAATAGTTTCCAATAAGTTGAAAAAAGGTTTGCAGATTCTCTATTAAAACCCTTAGCCCAGTTTATAGAAGTATTATCAGGTTGTCGTACTGAAAGATTGGGGTGTCTCTTTAAGAAAAAAATAGAACCAATTTTTCCCGGAAAGCTGCATTCAGCGGTTAAATTTATGTTGTAATTAATTTTTTTCCGCTATATAATAAGCTAAATTCCTGCTGTCTCTAATGTTGAGATCAAAATATGATGATTCCAGACGTATAATATGTTTAACCAGTTGATCTTCCACATCTTCAGGTAATGTTGTAAAAGTTCCATTCCTTTCTCTTGACGATAAAAATCTTTTTAATGTACCCCCAAGATGTCTTTTAGAAGTGGGTTTTGGTATGTTGAACCGCCTACAACACTCATTAAATCTCTATTTCTTAGAACGAGTTTCAAATGCATTGTTCATGTTCTCTTTAGTCCACTGACAAAATATTTTTTTAGCATGATTTCTAAAAGCGTAAAAAATATTTGAAAATATTTGGAAGTTACAGCGTCTGTATAAGATAAAAAAAATTCCAGCCAGTTGCTTAAATCGTACTAGTACGATTTTAGAAACCGCACAGTTGTACAATTTACGAATTTGTATAATATTTATTAAATTGACGGTTATTGTAAGGAGAAGTTATTTAACATATATTTTTAAGTAGTAAAATAGTAATATTGAAACACAAGCTGTCAATTTTTGGTTATGTAATGAACACGTTATACTTAGTATCAAAATATATCGCTAGATGGCATTTTGTATTTATAGTTATAGAAAAGTGCATAAAGCACAATTTAGGCACCGGTGTAATATATGGAACTGGGGTTGTGATAGCCGAGTGAGTAAAGGTTTTGCTCATGAGGCAGAAGAGTTCCGTTCGGGATGGAATTTGTTAAAGAAAAATTTCATTCTGAGTCAATAATTTCCACCAATTTTTTTTTGGTTGTTATTTTCACTAATTATATTAGTAAAACAAACCTTAAACACTACTTTAGAAAATATAAATTGTACTTCGTATAAATGATACATTTATCATTTATGCAGAAAATTAAATTGAATTTAAGAAATAAAATAAGTTTATTTTAGAAAATATCGGAATTATATTATAAAGAAATAATATATTACTTAGATTAATAAAGTGAAAAGAAAATTGCCTTAGCTAATTATATTAGTAAAACAAACCAAGTGATTTTATTTTTCAAATTACTTTAACATTTATCAGTGATCATGTTTTACCAAGTAATTAATGAGAACAAAGTTAATGAAATATTTATATACTTTCACAGAAATTGAATCACTTCTTTCTATTACAAGAAATTTGTATTTTATTTTAAACAATTTTTGTATTTTTAATGTTCTATATATTTCCATATTTACGCATTAATTGAATTATGAAAAAAGTATATTTATAGAATTTATTTTCATTCACACAAGAGGAAATTTTACATTGTTTTTTTTTTTTAATTTGGAATAATATATATATATATATATATATATATATATATATATATATATACATATATATACAGAGAGCTTTTTTTATCAGTATTCATTTCCCCTATGTATACCTGCAAAAAACGCGAGTCAAACTCATTGAATTGATTAATGTGTGTATGTTTAGTTGACTATTTGCTATATGTGTGTTCAGTTGCGTGTTATAGGCAACTAAACACACATACACGAATGCATTTGATTCGCGTATTTTGCAGGTATACATAGGGGAAATGTCTACTGATAAAAAAAGCTCTCTGTATATATATAATTTACAATTTCCTCTTGTGTGGATGAAAATAAATTCTATAAACATACATTTTTTATAATATATATTATTAGTTGTGTAACGGAAAATGTTCCTAGTATAATATTTACAATTGATCGTTATTAGCGCCATCTATAGTCGAGGATACGCTAATAAATAGAAATGTAAGCTTCTTTTACAAATTATTATTGTATTGTGTATTCAGCAAATATATCATTGTTCGCTTGTTAGCGAGAATTTATTTCGATAAAATCACCAGCAAACGTATGTTAACAATTAATCAGAAATAATGGACCTCGAGATAAAAATCCTAACGATATTGCATAAATCGTAGACGACCATCTATAGACTTCGTTTCCTATCCAAAGGGCAAATCCCCGGGGAGCAACAGTGCTAGAGAAGCAATTCATTCCTCCTCCTGCACACACACTCTCACACACCTTCACACACATACACACATTCAGTATTCTCAACTTTTTTTTTTGCTTGGCTCCTCTTGTTCTTCCGCAAAGGATAGGGCGTTATTTATGCCCTAACCCAGCGTTATCGGCTCCTACGTCTCGGAAGGTAACGCTCCGCACTTCGTCATGGGATTAGGGGATGGTGTGTGTACGTTGGGGAAACACTCATTATTTCCTGTCCCCCCCTCTCTCTCCCCTGTGGAATAATTTAAATTCCGCAATTGTCACACGTGTCGGTTTTCCCGTGATAAATTGGGGTGAGGTATTACGGGTATGTCAGTGGGCCATATTAGTCATCAGGACCTAATTTCGACTCCGAGAAAGTTTGTTGTTTGTAAACACAAAAAAATGGACGGTTTTTAATAAATGGATTGAATAAAATGTGCTTTTTTTTTAAATAATTTGTAAAGCAAAGTAATGGCTGTTAAACAGTGATTTAATACAAATTAATTAAAATTTATTCAAGGAAAAAATATGTGACTCTATCCAAAGAAATCACACAATTAAATGCATGAACTATTTATATGTCATTTGTTTAGATAGAGGTAAGAGGGGATTTTTTTTTTAAATTTTACTTTATAATTTCTAAAGCTAATGCTCATGTAGATAAAAAACAACTTTTAAACTTAATACCCATTTGAGCAGACAAATATTTTAGACTTAATATACAACGAGCGAATAGCATTTCTCAAGCAAGAAAAACTACTCGCGAATTAATTTAGTGTTCATACAGTTTATACAGGTTATGCGCGCGCGAACTATTTCAATTTAGTGCCGAGTTTTGGCGTGCAGAGGTGGAAAATTAACTGCGAAATTTCAGCATGATGAAACAACACACACAGCACTCTGTTTCCCGCCGTTCAAGGATGCGACACGGCAATTATTTCGTATTTGCATAAATCTCCATTCCGCGGATTCCGGCTGCCGAATTAACAATTCAGAAAACTCAATTTTCGGCCCGGGTCAGCAGCTCGAACATTTCGGGCGTTAAAAAAGGTGAAAATTCCGCTGGTCTTTGCACATCCCTCGAAATCTGTTTTAAGGGCGTTAATAACGGTCGTAATTGCGTTTATTCTTGCGCCGGGGTTTATTTAAGATTCATTGGAATGTATAAATTGTTAATGGAATTAAATATAAATGTATAAGAAATTTTTTGTTTTCAATACCTGAAATATCCATGAATTAATTAATTAGGATTGTTTTTAATACATAATACTGAAATCTTAAAATTATTTTATTCATATTCTATTAAATTATATATTAATGCATCATTAATATGAATTAGGAATTAAAATAATATGCCTATGAAGTTAACAATAAATCTAGAAATGACTGACCCGGCGCATTCACCTTTTATCCTTAAAATAAATAAATTCTAATTTTAAAGTTTTATAACTTAAAATAATTTACATTTTCAATGAATACAGTGTACCGGTTTATTTTTGCTGTAAAATTTATTATTTATTATTAGATTCCTATTATTGACTATTGTAGTAAAAAAGATACTGCAATGGTTATATAGCAAATGTGAAATGCTGAATTATAGATATTTAAAAATATATATATACCTAAAATTAAGTATTCTACATTTGGCAAACGACTATTGCAGTAACTTTTCTATTACAGTAGTAGAAAATTATTACTTTCTAAAGTGTATATTATTAATAACATATGTAGTCACAGACACAGCATTATCAGCCTAAGACATTTAATTATAAGAGATTTTCGATATTATAATGAAAACAAAAACACATACAAAATATGACACCTTAATAAAAATGTTATGTATTAGCACTAAAAGTAGTACTGTGCATTTTTTTATGTATTCTGTATTTTGTATTCAGTATATATTAAATCTTTCAAAGTCACCAATTATTTATTTCATTTAAACCTTTGTATTTTTCAAATGTTTAAATCTTTTAAAAATAAATAGACTTAAAGAAATAATTAATTGGTAACTTTCAAAGATTCAATATGTACTGAATACAAAATATATGTATATTTTTTATGTATTTTATATTTTATATTCAGTATATATTGAATCTTTCAAAGTCACCAATTAATTATTTCATTTAAATCTTTGTATTTTTCAAAAGTTTAAATCTTTTAAAATTAAATAGATTTAAATAAATAATTAATTGGTAACTTTCAAAGATTCAATATGTACTGAATAAAAATTATAGAATACACAAAAAATGCACAATACAACTCTCAGTGCTAATCGATGGATATTCTTGATAATTGATATAGTATAAATCAATTATCAAGAAGGGACCAGAAAAGATGTTCTTAGACTGTTTAATGGGATCTATAGGTAGAGTTGTTCATTGGTTAATTTATAGAAGAAAATTTAAGTATTTTTTTTTGTATTTTGCTTAACAACAATTAAAATTATATAAACTATGTTGAAACCAAGCAGGCTCTTAACCTATAATCATTTTAATTGACAGAAAACAGTTGTAGTATCACTGACTTTTGACTTTTGGGATTTTTTAATTTACCATAACACCTACACAACAATAAACTTTTACCAATTTTGAACATGAACCATTTATATTGATCCATAGAGATTTAAATAAAAATACAGCACATTTTTATGATCATTCTATCAGTTGACATTTATTGATTATGGCTTGTTTGAGCCTCTCCTGAAGAAAAAATCACTCTTAAAGAAGTGCAATTTGACAATATTAATTTTTGAAAGTGAAAATCCCATGGTGGCAGCGCGATTGCCAGCAATAAGTGTAATAACAAATTAACTAAAACGAATGTAAACGAATGTAATTCTGACAGCTGAATATTGTCATGTGGTGATTGTGTTATTGTAATTTTAAAGAAAATTGAATTTTAAGTAGTGCTATTTCGAGATATATTTTTTTTGAATAAAAAATGTTTATAATAAATTAATCAAGTGGAATGTAAACATTCTGTCAATTGGCATTTGTTGATTATGGCTTATTTTAGCATATCCTGAAGAAAAATAAAGTAGTGCAATTTGAAAATATTAATTTTTGAAAGTGAAAATCAAATGGTGGCAGCGCGATTGCCAGCAATAAGTGTAATAAAAAATTAAACAAAACGAATGTAAACATTCTGAGAATTGATTACTGCGAATTAAGAATTGTTCATATTTCTATAGAAAAATGAATTATTTAGATATGCACCCTGATGGTGGCAGCGGTTTTGCTAGCAATAAGTGTAATAAGAAATTAACCAAAACGAATGTAAACATTCCGACAGTTGAATATTGTCATATGATGATTGTATCATTGTAATTTTAAATAAACTTGAATTTAAAATAGTGCCATTTTGAAAATTACACCTTTAAGGCGGTTGGTGAGACCCAACAAAATGTGTAATAAAAATTTAAGAAAGCATAAAGTAAAGCCTTTGACAAGTGAGTTGATAGTTGAATTTAAAGTATCGAATTTGAAAATATGATTATTTGAAAATGTCCCCGAACGAGGAAAATATGGGAGGCGGCAATAAGCCCCATAGAAATTAAACTAATAAGAATGTAAACAGTTTGACATTGGAAGTGTAATTATAATAATTGAATAAACATTTAGTGAAAGAAAATTGAATCTAAATTAGTGTACTTGGAAGAAACAACATTTTAAAAATTTGACTTTTGGGATATTTTAATTCACCATTAATTTGGTTAGGATGCAATTATAAAATTGTGCCTTATCGCGTTTTATAGATTTTGTTTTTTTTACTCAAAGGGTTATAAAATGTTTACCTTTCGTCGCTGATCTGTTGTAAAAAATATTATTTAAATTATTTATAATTATTAAATAGTGGAACCGCCGGGTTATTGCTGGAATTATTCCCAGCTTGACACACATTTATACACATAGTTTTTCACCGTTTTCAAGCCACAATTTTGTCTACCCGGCGCATTCGCCATCATTGATGGGATGGATGTGGTTGATCCACGGATTTTAATCTCCATTTTTTTACCTTAGCAGTAGTAGAAGTCATAAAAATCACTTTGAATAATATTATCATTATAATTTGTTTAATTTTCTCTCTGACATCCACGAATTTCAACATAAAATCAAGAAAATTTCAAAGTTATAATTGGCTCATTTTGGCGCACTTCGTTATAGATTTCTTTGTCTTTGGTTGTAACTAGATGTCTTAAGAACTATTTCAACCAATGAAAAGTGAAATTTTTATTATTGCTATCTTTTTGTTATACACACATTTCAGCATAAAATCAATCAGACGTGACCTACATTAAATTCGATTTCTTTGTCTTAGATTGTTACTAGATGAATAATAAGACACAATAACAAACAGTTTGGTAATAATAATGACCAACTCAAAGAGGCCGTTATTGAAGAATGGGAGAATATTCCGCAAGCTTTTGTTAAACATTTGATATCTAGCATGCCTCTACGCATGAATGCAGTGATAAGAAGTAGAATACCTACACGGTATTAGGGTTAAACAAGATGCATTTATTCTGTTTTGCTGGTTCTTTTTTTAATTTGATGTTATGCTAGATTATTTATGCATTTCCAGCAAAAAACTATTTTTTAAAGAAAAAATAAGGCAAATTTCCAGTAATTTGTAGGTACACATTATTATTTCAATGTTACTTAGTTTTATCTTGTGATTATATCGTAAATATTTAGATTAATTAAAGTGGTTCGTTAATTTTGTCCAGGATTTTATAAAATGATCTGTTTCCCTCTGTTAGATTACGCACACATTCTTTTCCACAATCTCAAACCCTTTAGAATTATAAATATACAATTAATCCAAACTTTAATATCAAAATATAAATATGCCCCTCCCCTCCCATACGTTATTCGTCTTTATCTTATCGCTACATTACAGAGACAATTAGACATTAGCGATCATGACTCCACTTGACAGTCAGATAGCAAAAATCAAAGCGCTCTAGAGAAGAAACGTTCTGAAACATATAGTAGTTACATGTTATCTACCATATGATCGAGAACTTTTCTCCTCTAGAGTGCTTTGATTTTTTTTTTTTTTCAAAAAATATATTGGCAATAAAAGTGACTGCACGCTATAGGTTATGTTATTGTAATAAATTTGATGTTTTAAATAATGACACATTTGTTTTTATTCATTGATGCCAACAAAATGTAAAATTAGGAAAAAAAAATTTACAGAGACAATTATACATTAGAGATCATGACTCCAGTTAACACTTAGACAGAAAAAAAAATCAAAGCTAGAGGGAAAAAAGTTCTCGATCATATGGTAGATAATACAGTAGAGATAATGATTGACTTTTCCACAAACAGACTAAAAGGCCTTAGGTCGATAACTATTTGACAGATAATTCTCACATAAAGAAATTTCTTATAATATGTTTATTTGTATATTATTAATTTCGTATATCTGTCAATAAAGATGTGTGTATATATGTAAATAAAATAAATATTTCTTTGATATATCTATAGATTGCTATAATAATGACCATTGCTGGTTAATGATCCTGTCAGTCGACGACGCTAAAGTGGGATGGGTTTATAATGGCTAGTCTCCTAGTTAAAACCGAGGAAGAATTCACTACTCTAAAAATAACATACTTTATTTTTTATTGTAAAGTGTAAAATAAATACAAGAGGAAAATGTACGTAATAATTTTCTCATACAACCCGCTTAGTATATAATTGTTTAAAATCACAGCTCGACTCGAAAAGCCCCCCGCAGTAAGCTCGGGCCAATTAAGAGAGCGCTATTCCGACATCTCATTTCCAGCTCTGCATTTAATATTAATAGACACAATGGAATTTCCATTTGGAAACTTAAGCCGCCCGATCGAAACGCGATATAGAATGAGAACGGCTGGTGGGGGTGGAAGGAGGAGATAGGTGACGGGGAAAGGGGAGTGAGTGGGGTCGCGGTCGTCCCAAATGGAATTTGCATGTGAAATATTTCGTGATGTAGGACGGTGGGGGAGAGAAAGAGAGATTATGCCGCAAGGTTACTGAATCGGGGTGAATTGTGTGTTTCTAATAAATTTTCCTAGATTGTTACACGGGATTAATATGCAGGGGTTTGGATGTACGAATGGTTCGGACTGTTGGAATAGTTCATTGTTTTGCGCTTGGTGGGATGCCAAGAAAAAGTTTGCCTTCCGGATGGAATTTTCCGCGCTATTAAAGGCTGTTAGGAAATATTTAAATAAAGTTGAATAGGTGAGGCAAAATGGGTTTGAAATAAAAACAGACAGAAATATATATAATAATAAATTTGAAAATACTGAAATTAATATAATAACAATGAAATTAAAAAAGGAAACTTTCTGGCAATGATCAATGCCAGAAAATTGCCAGAAATTGTTCTTGTTTAATTTCATTGTAATTTAAATAACTGCAAATGTATGAATCATCGTTGTTTCATTTTATTTGATTTAATATAATAACAGTTTTTTTAATATACAATTAGGTTCAAAAATTGAATAGAAACACAAAATGGACCAAGTACTGAAAATGACATTTTTCAGATTTAAAAAAAATTATCGAAATTCGATTATTTGCAAAGGATACGCATAGAAAAAAGTGAATATAGGTGAAAAATCACAAACTCGCGGAATTACTTAAAATGAATCCAAAATGATGTAGTTGAAAATAAAATTCCTTATTTCACTTTAAAATTTTATTAATAAACCAGATGTACATTTCAAGTACTAAGTACTCATTATCCATCGTAAATGATTCTGAACAACTAAATGTGATATTATATATAATATGGGGATTAAAGGAAAATCCGAAGAGTAATTAGTGGTTGTCACCGACTAAAAAGATGGGCGATAGATGTTTTTTGCGACATAGTTTGGATAACAGATTTAACAGTGGGTTGTCCAATGGAGTTAAATCGGTGTTAAGTAGCATATATATGAGTTTGTGCATTTTGATGGCCTCTAACATGTTTAGTCTATTTTTATTTGATTTTTGTAATAATGATACATTATTTTAACATTATTTAAAGAAAATAGATGATCAGTTTCGGAATTACGTTGTGCTAGGACCGATTTGGACTTGAGTTATTCCTGGTTGCGATTTCAATTAAATATTAGAGTCTAATAATTCACTCGTACTTTGTATAAATTTTATCTTGTAAATATGTTTTTAAGTTATTAGATAATAAAGCTTGTCATAATTTATAAACATACGATATAACATTTCACACTCCTTTTTCATGCTCGATTCCCAAAAGGATCAATTAATAACACGTGCGCGTTAAAATGCGAGTCCCGAAATCCCGATAAGTAAAGGGTCGGGATTCTGGATAGGGGATGCTCGCGGTTGATTGATCGCAAACAGATAATTCCAGATGCGTATCGTGATCTATATTCCGCATCCGCCATTACCGCCGCGGAGAAGAGAAATGCCCGCCGTGAAATTGATTAAAGTTTCCCAGGGAGGGAAAATGCAAACACACGGACGGCACGCATAAAGAACGCTCTTTACATAATAAAAGATTCATTAACGGCGTCTGACGTAATGGATAGTGTGCTTACGTAAAGTGCTAAACGTAAATTACTCGTTTACTACAAACAAAAGTTGAATGTCGCGTGAAGAATGAAGGAATATGTTGTGTTTAATGTGCGTTATTTGTTGATTTTAAAGTGTTTATATTTTCATACCTTACTTTATATATTTTACCGTTTCCGCACGGGAAATGTTAAGTTTATTTAAAAGGTTATTAATTAACATTACTTTCTATGTATAAGTTGCTTAGACTGTGATAATAAAAAAAGTATTGTTTAACTTGTTACAGTATATCCCAAATAAATATTACAGCTGAATTATTTCCACAAGATTTTTTTTTATTTAAAAATCAATATGTTTCTTAAAAAAATACGTAATGTAAGGATGATAAAGGAGATGTCGGTAGGTGAATTTTAAAAATCGTTCGTTTTTAAAAACTGTATGTGAGAGGTTTAAATAACGAACGATTGTTAAAATTCAGCTACAAACATCTCCTTTATCATCCTTATATTACGTAATTTTTTATTTTGTTTTATACATTAAATATTTTCAAATCAAAAAATTGTTGCAATATACAATATGTTATTGTTATACAACAGCAAGTGTCCATTATTGAATATTCATTTTATGTACTTATGTATTGTAAGTCAAAATGTCACAGTAGCTAAAGAGGGAATAATTTATTAATTATTTTTAAATTCTTTTTATTTAATTCACTTAATAATAATTTTATAATTACTACTCGAATTTATAATAAAATGGTAACTAGATTAGACTTGTAAAATAATAAAGAATTCTTGAAAATGGTATTAAGCAGAAACTAGTTGAAGTTAAAATAGATATAAGTAAAACTAAACCAAGTGAATTTAACGTACAAGCCCAATCAAATTATTAACAATATTTTACCAAGTGATTAATGGGAAAAAAGTGTCCGATATTTCGTGAACTATGTTTGCTACACTAGAAATAAGTGTTCGTGTTGAAACTGATGTGATAATTTCAACACGAACCTTCTTTATTATACAGCAGATTTTTCAAACCTAGTCCACAATTTTATTCTAAAAAAATCTATCAACATTTCACGCACGCTCCACTAAACTTCCTTCCCCCGCTCTCAAAACCCTTCCGATGACAGTGGACCTAATTCTGCTTTTAAAGGAAAAAAAGAAGAAATCGATGCCGACGTCGACGCAAAGAAATTCCGCCCGCTCCTCCGATAAATCGCGCTAAATAGATATTAAAAAAAGGGAGCAGTGAAAAATGGACGCGATAATTTCAGAATAAACCCGACAGTAATTACCTACGAATTGTGTGCGGGGTTTAAGCCCTCCTTTTCAGCCATATTTTCTGAGTTATGATTATGTACGCGCTGGGAGGGTTTAGTTAATTATGGCGGGCATTTACATATGAAAAGGATGTTATGAATTGCTTGAATTGTACCTTGTAATTAACTAACCAAGGTATTGATTCATGTGCACGTTATAAAACACCCACTCAATTTCCCACGATTAGATTCTGATAGAAATTTTTACTCATTTGGAATTTGGTATAGATACTTTTAATAAAAATATATAATTTATTTTTTCTAAGTGTAAGTTAACTCAAGAATAAATTTATTATATAAACATATTGAATGAATTCATTTTCCTTCAATATTCTGAATACATTTCTCACTTAACCCGCGGTGAAACATTTTTAATTAATAATGATAGGAAATTAAAAATAAAACAAGTGTTTTAATTTCCCATCGTTATTCCTTCAATATGTTACGAATTACAAATTTTGGAATATATTTTTTTTTTATTTATGATTTTATATTCACAGTTTGATTTGAGTTATGCGAAGTTATCACTATTAAATTTATTTCCTTCTTTCGCTTTTATTTTTCCTAGGTGTAACGGTATAAAATGAGCGATTAAAAAAAAAATAATGGGAACTTAAAAAAATATATTCAAAGTATTGACCACTGCTTTCTACACATTTAGACCAAATTTTCTGGTAATTCATGGATAGCCAATAGAAATGTTCATCTTTTGAAGTAAACCCAATTTTCGACTTCTTCGTAGGAATGGAAGTGCTGCTCAGCCAATGCGTTCTCCATCGAAGAAAACAAATGGTAGTCGGAAGGTGCCAAATCTGGTGGGGTAGCAGCTCCCAGCCAAGTGTCTGGATTGTATCCTAAACCGGTTTTGCTTTGTGTGCAGGTGCATTGTCGTGTAACAAAATTACTTTGCCTTGTCTTCTGGTCCATTCTGATCGATTTCCGATCAAATCATTTTTAAATTGATTATTTATGTCTGTAGCGATTAGTGTTAACAGTTTCACCAGGTTTTAGAAGCTCATGATACGCCACACCTTTCTGATCTCACCAAACACAGACTATTGCCTTCTTGCTAAATCGATCTGGTTTTGAAGTCGATGTTGAAGGATATCCCGGATTAACCCACAATTGTTTTCGTTTAGGATTCTTAAAATAAATCCATTTTTCGTCACCAGTAACTATTCGATGCACGACTGATTTTCTTTCGCTCTTTGAAGGAAAATTTCAGAAGTATTTGTTCGCTTTTCCATCTGTCTTTCATTCATGTGGCACCCATTTTCCACACTTTGGGATTTCTCCCATAGCTTATAAATGGTCGGAAATTGTTTGTTGTGCCACATTTAACATTCCTGCTTTTGACAAGAAGTATCATCTTCGTCCAATATTGCCTGCAACTTTTGGTGGCTTCAAACTTTTTTAGTGGTCTTCCAGGTTCTTCAATTTTCATATCAAAATCATTATCTCTGATCCGTTTAAACCATATTTTGCATGTTGTTAAAGCCATAAACGTAAACCAGGTGTTCATAACAAATCACTAAAGAAGTACTCCTAGAAAGGGTTTTATACATTCAATACCAATAACATCCATATAAATAGAAACTATCATCAACGACATAGATACAGTGGCCACATATTTAAGTATCAAAGAAGCAACAACGTTCCGGACTGCGGGCAAAGAATCATTGGAAAAAACATTGAAGAAGCTGAAAAGGATCCAGAAGAACAATATGGATTACAAAACGACGATATCACTAAAAGCGAAACATTTGTTATATCTAAAATCCCCTTTGTCGGATTTTAGATATAACAAATTTGTTTATGCCGTCGTGATCATGAATAAAAAGTGATAGCGTAAAACAATTTTTAGAGATAGGATTGAAAGCAAAAGAAAAATCCACTAAACAGTTATATAAATAAAATTATTTCTATCTTAAAACCAAAATGTTTAATTTAAAAAAAGAAAACTCATATGTAAATTAAAACTGAAAAACTATATCGTCTCCCCGAAATACACAAAACCGGAAAGAAAAGAAGACCAATTCTGTCAAATTTAAACTCTCCTACATATAATATCGCAAAATGGCTGGTAAAAGAATTTTAATTAATAAAATTCAAAAATGATTTTTCATTTATAAATTTCATTGAGCTAATCGAAAAACTACAGAACATAACAATAGAATCAAACGAATTGTTGGTTTACTTTGATGTAGTAGCGTTATGATCCAGTATTCCAAGCATAATCTATTTTAGAAAATTTACTGGTCATTAATGGCGAAACTAATTTGTCGAGCTTGCTGTCAAGCTTAAATGCATTGTCGCCAATTAAATCGTTTACACGTGAAATAGAACAAACTAATAGAATTCCATTTCTAGATTTAAATATAACTAAAAATACAAACATAAAGTCATAAGATTTCGACATATGTAGAAAACCCACCTATACATACAATTACATCTACACAACCTCTTCATCTTCAAATATACAATGAATACACAAGCATTCAACTGCATGATTTATAAAGCCAAAAAAATCGCAAAGAAAACGTAACTTTTATTAAAAATATAACCTAAGATTTAGGTAGAAAATAGATACTACAAATAAACTCATTAATACATAAGGAAAAAATATTAAAAATCATAAAATGAAGAATACAACAACGCTTATAGGAAACCAACAATAAAATGAAATACGCAAAATTTGTATACGTGCCCACAATAATTTAACCTGCAATTTTACGTTTAATAAAAAAACAAACCATCGGTTTTAGCGCCTTTAACAAGAAAGTCATGGATAATATAATTTCGACCTATCGACAAACGTCTAAACTTCTATGTACTGTTCCACAATAAAAATTATGTGGTTGAACTAAATATGTTCTCTTGACTATTTAACAGTATTAACAAGTATACAAATAATATATTATGAATTTATTCAATATGGATATTTGGGAGAAAGTCTTTCCACATGCAGTAGAGTATGTTTAATATAGATGAAGTGTACTTTTGTAAATTAAATTAATTTTAGAATTTTTTTTTTTTTCACTTTTTGTTTTTTTTTTAAATAAAAAAAATTAATATTTATTTAATAGGATAAACGAGTGTAAAAAATATTATATTATGAATGTATTAAATATGGGTATTTAAGGGATCCACGCGCAGTAGAGTATGTTTAGTATACATTAAATGAACATTTATAAATTAAATTATGTTTTGAAAAAAAAATATATTGCTCACTTTTTTATTTTTAAATAATAAGAAATATCTAATGTTAATAAACAAAAAATAGAGGCAGATCTCTATTTTTTCTTTATTTTTTATGAATTTGTAACACTGTTAATCTTATAAAACTGAAACGTATGAACGGTGTTACAGCCTTAATACAATTTTTATAAAATTCAATTTAGCTCCAACATACTATAGTAATACAAAAATAAAATCATTTTTAAAGGTTCAAGACCCTAATCAAAATATCATTCAAAAATCAAGAATATATCGCAATAATTGCAACAACTGTGATAAAGTTTACATACATCAACCTCAACGGAATTTAATAAAAAGATTTAAAGAACACGATTATAACGTTAAAAATAGAAATATTTTTCCCAAAAAATGAAAAATTACTAAAATCTGCCAAAAATAAAATAGACATGTTGGGAGCAATTGAAATGTATAAATACTAAAACAGATTGTTAAATTTTGACATGAGCCCTTTAGATAATCCTCTTCTATATTTCATTCAGAAAATTAATAGACACGCCGAAAAATCGAATTAGCTCAGCTAGGTCCTCTAGAATAAAACTAAAAAATTGTAGATTTTAAGTCAAAATTTTAAAACTCCCTTAAGTTCCGTTCGTTTCAACTTATAAATCTATAATCTCAAAATATTAAACTTGCTCCGACAAAGTATAAGGTAAATTCAAACCTTAGATTTAATAAAAATCTGAATCTGAATACAACTATTTATAATCTAAATTAATAATCGCTCTATAATCAATCCACGCTACATATATTTCTTATTTATATTCATCCCCTTGCCTCCATTGATGGTATAAAGTTCACAAAAGCATCGCTTTATCATAATACAGTTATAATGAGCGATTTTAATGTTAATAAAAATAAATCCCGACATATTGCATCCTTTTGTGACAATTCTAATTTTGTAAAAATTAATACTCCTCCTATCTGCATTATGAGTTCGACGAATAAAGCACTATTTATGCATTATGAGTAACAATCAATGTACCATTCCAGACATATTCTTATGTACCTCCAATATTCGTCACCTTATTGATTTCATCGAACTAATTCAGTTCCGACCATTTGTCCATCAAATTTTACTTCTCCATCTCGCAACAACCCCTTAATCCCCCTCCTGAATTAAATTTCCAATGCCAGAAATGCATTGTAGACAAAGTTACAGAAGACTTAAAATTCCTTATCCAAAATACCCATGATATAGAGCCTAACATTATATACGTTTTTAATTCCTGTATATCCAAAAACAATTGAAAAAAAAACATAATCCAAAAATCCAAAAGCAATTTTACAAATATCCCCTTCCTAAATTTGAATAAATTTAAACGACAAATATACTTTAAATTCTACAATGACGATCCACTCAACGAAAAATTTAACAAATGGAATGAGGACATCAAACACTTAATTTTAGTATATAAAAAGACTTAATGGATAGAAACTTGTGAGAAAATAAATGAAAATAATATACAAAACTTACTGTATAAAAATAGATATAAAAATACGAACTATACAGACAATTTAACAGACCTTACCGACAGTTCAATTCTGAAGAACGATTTATCAATTGCAAATGCATTTGCACGAGATTTTAGAAAGACGTACAAACGAACGTATGACAACACTTTTGAAAATAAATTTTACAACACCGTTACTAACTGGTATAGGACATTTGATTTCAAGAATAGATTCCCTCCTGAAGACGACACATTGGACGAAACGAACTATTACAGGAAATTGCATTCTGGTAAAAATTCCACTCCCGATATAGATAAAATTCCTCGTGTCATCTTGAAAAAAAAAAAACCTCATGACATCCATCTTTTCATCCTCAATATATTTAACTACTGCTACAAAAATCAATATTTCCTTCCAGATTGGAAAAAGGGTGTAATAGTATGCATGCCAAAACCAGGAATTGACTCTCACTTATAACTAATTGCCGACCTTTAAAGGGTATCATAGTATGCATTCCTAAACCAGGAATTGACTCCTCACTTATAACTAATTACCGACCTTTTACTCCTTAATTGAAGAAAAAATCCTAAATTTGTGTACACACTCGATTCCAGAATACCAATTTGGATTTTCCTCTAAAAAAATCAACCATACTTCCACTTTCCATTATATTATATTGTTTTCCATTATATTTTATTTTTGTTAATGTTAATAATGATATTTTGTTATTTTGTTAATTACTCTGTAATTGGGCTTTTTGTCTGTTGGGTAATAAAGTTTATTATTATTATTATTATTATTAACATCCAATATTCAAACATGCCACCTTAAAGAGAAAAAAAAAAAAAAACTGCTGTCGATATTGAAAATCGGTCTGGCATCAATGTCTCCTTTACAAATGTTTCCTTTTAAATCTTCCCCATCATTTTATAATTTCACTAAATCCTGTCAGACAGGTTATCACAAATAAAAGTTCGACAGTCGTATTCATTCCTAATTCCTCTCCTACAAGGGGTCCCGTAAGGCTCTCCATTGTCTCCACTACTATTCATATATATATTGCTCGGATATATACAATAAAAACCCAACATATTGTAATCCTTCACGATATTTTATACTTTTCGCTAATGGTACAGCACTTATTTCCCATGCTACTACCCTAAAAAAAAAACACAACTATCTCTCCAAAAATCCCTCGAAGCAATACAAAAATGGTGTTCCAAGTGGCGCATGAAAATTAACCCATTAAAATCTAAGCTCTTCCTTCCCTATCATAAAATCACTACCAGTTCACCACTTTTGTCCTTTAAAAACACTCCAATCCACCTAGTATATTCCTGTAAATACCTTGGCATCCTGTTCGACTCAAAACTTTCCTTTAAACCACATATACATTCCCAAAAATCCAAAATAAAAGCAAGGGCACAACACTTTAGGGCACTTACATATAGAAATCAAGAGATTTCTACTGAAACTGCAGTCCATATACATACATCGATTTGTCGGCCCCTGTTGGACTATGGTTGTATCCTTTTTAGCAAAATCCGTTAGATACCATATACAAGTAGCCGTAAGGTCAGAACCATCACTAAATTAAGACATCCCAGAAATTCTCTTTATAACTCATTCAATGAACTGCTATACGAAACCACTAAAGTAGTCCCGATAGACCAACATATCCTAATTATATCTTCAAAATTCTCCACACACCTCAACAATTTTGAAATTATCAATCAATTCAGCATCCATCAAAATCCAAATATTACTCCCAAATATATATTTATCCATTAGCAACTCTTCATCAACTCATCAGTTTGTTTCATCAAGACAGTTAAATTAATCCTAAATATAATTTGATTTTATTAACATATAGTAGATTCAGACAGGGCGGAAAGACCGTCGGTCGATAGCTCACACAGGCTAACACTAAATATTAATAATTACTTGTGAATATTTTAAAGAAAATTGTATCAAAAATTGTCTGAATAAAGATGTTATAGTAGTAGTAATACCTCAATTAATAAACAAATAAATATTCAATTTTAAACTTCAATAATTAAATCTAAACAATAAAATAAAATTTCTAATCAAAGTTATGTAAATCCCTCAATCTATACAACTATAAAATCAACAAAATATAATCAAAATTTTGAATTGAATTTAACAAAATTTTATGATTTTTAATGAAATTTCACGATTTTTTGATGAATTTTCGTGATTTTTGATGACATTTCACGATTTCTTGATGAATTTTCATGGTTTTTGATTATTAATTTTTTTGTCCATTGAGTTGAAACCCATAACTAAAAATTTAAATTAAATCCTATTAACATAAATGCTGTTTGACATTTTCTAACAAAATTTTCTCAGAATAACAACTCATAATAGATTTCCTTGAAATATTCTGCTTTGTTTAAATTTAACATAGGGCTATGTTCAATGAAATAAAATCTTCACTGTATAATTTTTTTATAATAATGATAATCTTTATTAACAGATATTTACAAGAAAATATACAAAATAATAAAAAATCAAATTTATAATTTACATCCGGTCAACAGCCAATTAACGCTGCCGACCAGTAGTCTTTCCCACCTGATTTTTTATGTTTATGTCATCATCGCAAATAAGGATATCTAACTGTCCATGTCAGAAGTCATTGTCTGGTATGTTCGCAATTTAACCGTCATTGTGGTGAAGTGATGCAGTGAATTCATGAAGTGTTATTCTTTTGGGATTTCTATTTTCATTACGAACTATACATTTTATAAAATCATGAATATTACGTTCTTATATATTTTTTCTTGTAATAGAATATTCCGTATTTGCTGGGAAATAAATGAATATTATTAATATCCTCTGTATATTTATTATTACAAAATAAAATAAAAAAAACACGCGAGTTTCATACACATACAAAATACACACACAGAACCGAAGAGCGCGTTTATTCAAATACCCATCGAACCGTTCATTCTCCAATATGTACACATATGTTCGTGCTCCTTTTATTATTTCCCTTTTTCCCCTATGAGGATATTCAGTTCCCTCGTATGCTAGATGTTCTCCCATATTTTAATATGTTGATGTGCATGGAATACACAAACCACAAGAAAAAGGAGATAAGAGATAAATCTCGTGAAAGCTATGATACTCACACATCATGTGAATAGAATACGCTCAGGATTATAATGGGGAGCATTGTTATGAAATATTTTTTTGTCCGATTGTATTTAGGTTTAAATTATGTCCGGAAAGTTAAGTTTAATTGTCTATTAATTGAAAATATGATGTTGTAATGATTAAATATACTTTAATTTGTGTACAATTAGATTTTTTTATTAAATAAAAATGATTTGAAAATAATTAATAAATTATTTCCACATTTAGCTCTGTGACTTTTGACTTAGTTATGTTAGTACGTTAAACAAATGCGTATTAAATCAACTACTTTCCGGCAAAAGGTGTACATTATGTAATTCAATGTCCGGTGTGGGTATTTGCCCGGGAATTAGTTGTTTTAATGTGCATTTGTTTAACGTACTTACATAACGTAAGTCAAAAGTCTCAGAGCTAAATGTGAAAATAATTTATTAATTAATATATTTATATATATATATAAATTAATATAATTATTTAATATATTTAAATAATTGTGATCAAGTGAATAAATATTCTTTTCTATTTAGATTTTTTATGTTTACACAAAGTTAGATTGTTTTTAAAATTAAAATAAAATATTATATTGACTATAATGTAGTAATATTTTATTCCTTTCTTCACTTTTTTTTATTTTTATCACTATATGTTTATTTCAAGCACAACGTGCTCTTTTTCAATAGTTTTATGTAAAATTGACAAATAAATAAATAAACATGTAAACAAAATTTAATATACAAATGTGTTGTGTTATTAAAAAAAATCAGATAAAGGTAATTTATTGAATTAAATAAATTAATTTTAATAAATTGTTATTTAACGGAGTTAAGTCAAAATTTAAAAGTTTACTAGAATTTTTATACATTTCAATTGCTTCTAACATATTTAGTATTGGATAATTTGACATTTTTAAAATTTTTAAATTGTTTAACGAAAATTTATGTCCAAATGTTATTATGTGGTTAGCAATTGCGGATTTTTTTCTGTTGTTTATTTTTGAATAATAGATGTGTTCTTTGTATCTTGTTTTTAAATTTCTTTTTGTTTATCCAATATATAATTTCTCACAGTTACAGCACTGTGCTGAATAAATGCCACTTTTTTCTAAATCATTAATTTTGTTAAATGTATTTCCTAATAAAAATTTTGTATTCGTTTTAGAATAAAATGCTGGTGTTAGGTTAAATTTTTTAAATAATTTAATTAATCTATAATTTAATTTAGGTTCATGAATAATTTTAATAATTTTTTTTATTTGTATTTATTTCATTGATTTTTCTAAATTTCTAATATGATTAATTAAATATTTCCTTTTTTGTTTGTTAATTATTTTTTTAATTATTGAAACATCATAATTTAGAAAATTTACAACATCTAGAATTAATTTAAATTCCTCATTTCTATTTTGATTTGTAATTGGTAAATTCATTGTTCGAAAAATCATGCTGTTAAAAATTGAAAATTTATGTTTTATATTACAAAAAGAGCTCGAATGTATATAATTAAAGGTGTATGTTGATTTTCTATAAATATTAAAATTTAATTTCTTATTGCTTCTAATAATTAAAAAGTCTAAAAATGGAAGACATCCGTTAGTTTCAGTTTCGTTTATAAAACATGTTAACAACCAATATAAATAATTATAATTTGTAAACGACATTGAAAATGTGTACAAAATATACTTAGTAAATTAATATTTGTCGTAAAGTGCATACATATAATAATAATTACGATAAAAAAAAACAAATTTACACTAACGAACTTATTTATATTCGTTAGCAATGATAGTCACAAACGATAAGTAAACAAATGATTCGAATTTGTTTTTTTAATTGATGTTGAAATAATTACATATTTTTTGTAAATTGGCGAATGCGCCGGGTTTTTGTTGTAATTACTAGAGATGGGAATAGTCGATTATTTCGATCTTTTTTTACTGTAAAATTCAGTATATGACAATTGTATTAATGCAATAAATTGTATTACTATCAGTACATGTTCTCTATTTATTGAGAAACATCAATTTACTGAGACTTATTGAGTTAATTTATTTAAAATTGCTCATTTAGAAATACTCAATCACTTTCATTGTAATTAGAAAATTGGAAAAAAAATAACGAAAAAATAAAACTCTATACTGATGTAAGAATCGAATAGCATCATTTTTGACGATGGCACTTTAAGTTAGGCAAAAGATAGCACTTTATCTTATCTTTTCAATTATATGAACCACTGTACACTTTGAATTGTTAATTATTTTTTGACACTTCAATTACTCAACTAATTTTAATTATATAATTTTATACAATGTTCATGATGTATTGACGTTTATTGATTTTAATTAGTTGGATTTTTATTGTTGAATTTCTTTAGAAGTGATATTAAATCGTATCCATTTTGATTTGATATTACAAATAATTTTTTTTGCTGAATTTATCAAGTGGTGAAATTTTGTCATATTAAAGATTAACGACACGATTTTATTACATACAAAACAAAAAACAACATTCGAAAAAGCGCAATTCCAGCCACCATCACTTACATCTTCCTCGGTTGCATCCGACATTTAATAAAACGCATTCCCGCGAACCTGGGGATGAGCGTTTTCATCAAGTGCCGAGGGCCCGTTTCGGCGATAACGGCGCCGTAAAAAGTTTCAATTGAGATTTATTAAATTCCCCGCCGACTTTTGTGGCCGACGCATGAATATAAAACTGAAAGCAAAAGCAAAAAAAAAACGCGCACACATCCCTTTAGTACGGGCCGTAAAAGAAATGAAAACTTTCGTTACTTCCTTCCGTGTTGTGTAACGAAAGGGGCGGGCAATTTCGGAGTTTCACCTCCGCAGCGTGGGGGCCCGGATTTATGAGTGGATTTCGGGGATGATGTATGTTGTAGGAATTTGTATTCTTGGTGACTGTTCATTCTTCTTCTTAATCCGTTTACTTTATAGCCCATCTGTTAGGATGGATTATGTTGAGAATATTATCAATGGTATATTAAATTATCACTAAACTGCTCAATATGATGGTTTTTACACTCTTTGTAAATATAATAACAGTTTTTTTTAAGTTTCATATACAATTGTTTCACCAATACAGTGGCATCATCAGGCTGATGATTAAAAATAAC
This sequence comes from Philonthus spinipes, assembly GCA_963082785.1. Classification (NCBI taxonomy): domain Eukaryota; kingdom Metazoa; phylum Arthropoda; class Insecta; order Coleoptera; family Staphylinidae; genus Philonthus; species Philonthus spinipes. Next base: position 13,551,563 of record OY720307.1, on the reverse strand, counting down.
AATACATTTTGTGAAACTTAAAAAAAAGAACTGTATGTTTAATTAATTTCTTACTTAACGTGGTGAAACAATTTTAAATTAATTCAGGATAATTTAATTAAAATTAAAACACGTGGTTTCTTTCACTTAACTTTATTTCCTGAATTAAAAAAAATGTTTTAATTACGTCGGGAATCCGACGTGGCCCAGGAAGATCTTTCACCCAATTTCCAATATCGTGAAAACGAAAAGAATACAAATTATTATTTAATAATAATGGTTAAAATATTAGTCATGGAGTTAAATCCTTGCAAATAGTATATTATGGAGTTTCATCAAGTGAAAGCCTCAACCATAGATAATGGTTTTTAAATTCTTGTGTATTATCATTTAAATAAAAATACTCTTTTATTATCTCTATAAAGGGTGTTCCGGGATAGTAAAAAAATCTGATTGGATGTGCAATTAGATAATAGAAAAATAAGTATTCAATATTTTAGAAACAAAAAATCTATGAAATAACAAGGAAACCGCGGGTCTATTCCAATGGATGAAGCGAAAGCTAATTGAAATTACTTTAATGGAAACTAGTAATAAAATTGGTGAAAATTCATTACTTCACTTGTTTCTTTGAATACAAATTAAAGAGGAATTACCTTTTTATTACAGATTCTGAATCTATGTCATCAACTAAGTATATTTCACTCGAAACATGTTTTTTATCAATAGCAAGTATTCATTCACTTGGTCACAGTTATTTAAATAAATTAGATAAATTTAATTTTAAAATAATTTTTAAATTATTTCCACATTTAGCTCTATGGCATTTTTATTTAATTTTTTTTTATATTCGTGATAGATGGCGTTCTAATCGAAAAATAATTTCTATATAAATTCTGAAGAAATAATAAGTTCGTGATCTTTTTAGAGGTAAACAACATATTGAGAAACAAAATGACTCATATTTACAAAATATTTTATTGTAACTTACATGTTTGACATTTGTATTTAGCAATTTACGCGATTAAGCACTTAAATATACGCTATAGAGGTTTTATTTTTTATATAATTACTTTTCTCGGACTCCTGTTCAAAGGAAAGTATTGTGATCGTAAACATTTTCGAATCGCCAATTTCGACAAATATGCACGTTTTTATGTTCCCTGGGACCATTCCATCGAGTTTTGGAAAATGTCTGTGTGTGTCTCTGTCTGTGTGTTTCCGCGATAGCGCATAAACGTCTGAATGGATTAAACCGAAACTTTATATATAATCTTTTTATAACAGTGAAATGAACTGAGAAGCTTTTGATTAGAATCAAAACTCATTAAGTGCAACTCTACTCTAAGCTATTTTTTTAATTCGGATATGTTTCAAACAAAAGTTGTAGATTATGAAAATATAAATATTTTTTGTTGTAAAACTTTTTTGTAGGACCTTTAGTTTTGATTTTATAAGCGAAAGAATTTCATCTACTTGATAATTTCCCTTAGAAATAAACAATAATTTTTATAATCTACTTTATGTTGGCTGTCGAGACTTTTATTATTTAAATAATTATTTTTATGTGAAATAAAACGTCAAAGTGTGGTCATATTTAATACATCATTCGTAAATGCTTCCAACTTCAAAAAATTAAAAAGACATATTTTAATTTTTCCTTTCCTAATTCCGACAAACTATGTTTTTTTAAATAGAAAAAAGTTAAAAGGATGGTGAATTAAATAAGAAAGTGAGAAATGTACGAACAGGATTCGGCAGCATAGGGTCGCGGCGAATAAAAAAAAAATCACCACCACTTTATTGGGATCGATAAAAAATATTCTTGTAGGATTCTATAGAGTAAAGTATAAACGAATTAGAGGTGGTAGTATATATCCTCCGTCCTATGACTGGAATTAATTTAATCCAATTTGAATTTGAAAATTAATTATAAAATCGCGTTACGTTTAAATATTTATGAACAATGTTCACTGTATAAAATTTTACTAAATGTCATAATATTTAGCAATATGTGTTGAATAAAAAAATATATAAATATTGAATGAGTATGATGAAATAAATAACTGAGCACGAAATGTGCGGATAGGAATGCTCAACCGTTTCGGCAGTATAAGGTCGCGGCGAATAAAAAAAGTCACCACTACTTGATTGGGAAAGATAAAATTTTTTTTGCAGGATTCAATATCGATTTTCTTATGATAGTCTCCATCCTCCGTCCTATAATTGGGATTAATTTAACTTAACTTGAATTTGAAAATCAATTATAAAATCGCGTTACGTTAAAATATTTATTACTAATGTTCTATACCATGTATAACATTTTATTAAAAGTCATAATATTTAGCGATAGGTGTTGAATCAATAAAAAATTTATATATAAATATTATGTAAGAATGATGAAATAAATAACTGAGCACGAAATGTGCGTCCAGGAACGCTCAGCCATTTCGGCGGTATAGGGTCGCTTCGAATGAAAAAATTCACCATTACTTTATTGGGATCGATTAAAAAATTATTCTTGCAGGATTCAATAGAGGAAAGTATAAGCGATTTTTTGATGATAGTTTCCGCCCTCCGTCCTATGACTGGGATTAATTTAACTCAACTTGAATTTGAAAATTATTTATAAAATCGGGTTACGTTTAAATATTTATAACTAATGTTCTATACCATCTATAAAGTTTTTCCAAATGCCGTAATATATTGGGAGGTGTACTAAGTTATCCCATGTAAAATTGTAATTGTATGTTTGCTGAGAGCGATAATATATATTAATAAAATAAGGCTATTTTTCAAGCGTATTTCGCGTTCCGAAATTATCGTATTTTGGGAATTTATTACTCAAAGAGGGTACATCGGAAAAATATGGTACTTGAATATTTGAGAAATTTGGAATATCCACATTGTACCTATATTTTTTTCGTTTCTTCATTCTGAATTTTAATTTTTCTTCCCGCCCATCTTGATGGGCAAGATCGATCATTTCGAGCGGATAAATACTTCAACTTATTGATTGATCGATCTTGCCCATCACTAATATTTACTCTGAGTCGACCAAAAAAATGTAGCTAAAGGGGGGGAATAATCTGTGAAAATTTGATAATTGATAAGTAATTAGATTTCGGTTAATCTGTAAAGTTGTTCTTCGCAAAAAAGCGCAAAAATGTTTGCGATTTTTCTCTTTTTCACATCTCTCTCTTACAAACACGCGGAATATAGTACTCGTGAAAGCTATATCCACATTAACTTTTGAATTAATTTCTCACTTAACACTTAGTGAAACATGTTTAAACAATTACGGTAAAAAATAAACACGTAGTTTATTTCACAATGAATTATTATTGTGCAATTGTAATTATATATTATATTCTTCTTTTTTTTTTCAAGTACGTATTGAGAATTCTTGTAACAGACGTGGAAATCCGTAGCCTGCGGACTTCACTAATTACTTTGTTTCTTTATTAGACAGCGGGGGGAAAATCGGTGGATAACCGCAAGAAAGCGGAACAAACGGAGATTAATCTCGGCTAGAAATGAGGAAGAGAAGGGAGGCGGGCGAAACTCGCGATCCCGGAAAGTTTTAATGGAAATTAATGCGCTTTTTAAATTTCGATCGTAATTCCAATTACCTCGCTTTAAAAATAAAAGTCAATCGATAAATCGTTCCGGAGTAATCCCAGGATCCTGTCGAAAGCCTAACAACTAAATTGTTTAATTAATACGTCTCGATATTAAATTGAAAATTAATGAAGTAATGAGTTCAATTTCAAACAGAAAATTATTGATTTTTTTAAGATTATTCAATTTAAATTGTTGTTGTTTCTAAGTAAAAATGTAATTTTTTTATGTATATAATCTTTATTTTATTTGTTTATTTAATAACCCAACAGCCCTAAGGCAAAATTAAGGATTACATAAATTACAAAATACACAACACTAAAATAATATGTTAATTGTTAAGGCTTCCACTTGGTTGTACATGGTTTATTATAAGTCAAAGTCAAACTTCTAGTTTGATAATGACACGCTAATGTTGTCGAAACTATAGTCACTGAATAATAAAAAATAGTTTGCAAACAAAGTTAAAAGTGTTTTATTGAGTTATACTAGAATAATAATTTAAAAATCATATATAATTAAAATTTCATTATAAATTACAAATCAAATAACTTAATGACATGCCTTATATTTTTAGGCTAAAAACTAAAATGAATATAATAAATGAACATTGAATACACACCAAAAATCTACGAGCCATCTTGCACGGCTCGTTAAGATTACAACTGAAGATCTTTTTAGGTGTAGATATGTAACATAATTCAAGGGTGGTATCGCGCAAAAGTAAGTCATTATACAAAGGGCGCATTGCAAATAAAGGCGATTGAAGCAATATATTAGATTTTGGGAATTTAAATTTGGAAAAATCGGGTTTGTATTGAGACTTGGCGAACACGAATATTTAATTGAGCAAATATATCACTACGTCAATTAATTAGAAATTTTTAATCAAATAAGCTTTTTTAGTATAGGTTTAGTTATTTGTGTTTCATAAAACTATGTTAGATTGCTAAAGATTAACTTTTATGTACGTTATCATCACAGTCTAAGCAGCTTTTGTAATAGATATATATTAATAAAATGTGAAATTAATTAATAACGTATACGTTTAACTTATTTATCTAGAAGACAGTCGTATGTTATGGAATGATCGGGATAGAATCCAGTCTATTTAAACATATTATTAATAAAATTATATTAACAGAAACGATATACAAAATAATGAAAATTGCAAAATCAAATATATAATTAATATCTTTTAATTGGCGATCGACCTGTGGTCTTTCCGTCAATAAATTATTATTAAGTGTATTTACACTTCCAAATCATTGTGATTTTGTTCGATTCTTATATTACAATTAACTATTATTTTCTCACACTTCAAATTACTTAACTAATTTACGAATGAGTTCAATATTAAACAGAAAATTAATGATGTAATGAGATTAATCCAATATTTTTAATATTTAGTGTATCGTTCTTATCTTTAGATTTTTTCTTTCGAGATTTTTTCTTTTTTTCTGTGCAAGGGAATGTTATTGGAAATTGTCGGAATGTCTGTCGAGGGTCAGAGAGGCGGCTGTAGCGAAATAAATTATCTTGTCGCGTCATTGGACAACAGTAACGGGAAATGTCAGGAATTTCAAAGCGATGATAAGAGGGAACGCCCCGAGGGGATGTAAAAGATACAAGGAATAATCAATCACAAATAACAACAAAATTCCTTTGGGTGTTAAGAGAATCAACTTTTTTCTTCAGTAGTAGTAAATATCTTTATTACTAATAAGTATATATGTAATGTTTATTTTAGTACTAATATATTTCATTATGCTATCGACTAGTAGCCTTTTTATCACAGATATAAACAAAATATTTTGTTGAATATGCCCGGTTTATCATACAAATTAAAGTAACTCGAAAAATACGCATGGTATGAAAAATCATTACGAGACAAAAAATAATGTTTTCAGAGGGTGCTGCAGAGGCTGAATTTAGAACAGGATGGTGTACCCTTACAACCTGTTTTAAATTCAGCCCGCTGCAGCACCCTCCGATTCCTTGAAAAAATGAGAATCCCGATTTGAAATTTCAAAGAGGTTCCCCGCGCCGCCCACTGAGGGTACAGCACGGGGCTAAATTTAGAACTGGATGATATCCCCTTAGAAAACATTAATTTTTTTTTGGTCTCGTAACGATTTTTCATACCATGCGTATTTTTTGTCAGGTAAATGGTACACCCGGTATTATGTTTTGTCAGATTATTATTTAGTGTTTCGACTATGTAGAGTGGCTGTAATTTGAAATAGCGTTTTTGGGGAATTGATATTTAGTCAGGATTTCTAGGGTTGCAAAATTGGGTGAGGATGTTAAAGTTGATTTTATTTTGGGAATAATTTTTTGTTAATTTCTGGAATCTGTATTTAGTTGGGGTGTTTTTTTCTTCTTCATTTTACTTGATGAATTAAAATAATTAAAATACACAACTGTAAGTTTCGCAATATTTATTGTATAAAACACTGCTCTAGTATATGGGATTATGATACTGCTATTGTATAACTGTGTATTCTACAACAAATATTCTGTAGCAGTACTTTCAAAAATAAATACTGTGAAACTTACAGTTCCATCTTTCGATTTTCCATTTTTTTATTTAATTATTTATCAAGTGTGTCAATTGAATTTCACTATTTCTTTTTTTTTTTTCGGATGACTTTCGTACTTCCACTTGGTGAAACATTGTGAAAATATTTAAGTTTATTTTATCTAAATAAGAATATTTGATTTGTTTTACTTATTTGTCTTATATTTTTTATTTGTCGAGTAAGTATAACCCGGTATAATAACGTTCTTAGGACCATATTAAAATCCCTTCCTCAAAATATCCTAAAAATATTCAATAATATATACTCCACGCAGATTAAGCCATCCGAAAGGAAGCATGGTTTAATAATCTGTGTCCCAAAACCAAATAATGATCCCTTATCACTCCTAAACTACCGTTCCAAGCTTCGAAAAGTTTTCCTAGAACAGGGAGTAGGGTGTTCTAGGAAAAATTTTCGAAGCTTCATTTAATGATTTAAATAAAAAAATGCTCAAACTCATCACAAATAATATACCTCCCTGCCAGTTTGGCTTCCTCCAACATCCATCCATATCACTTGCGCTCTCTCTATCCTTACCTCAAATTGTTAAACAGCATACCTCGAAGGCTATTCTATTCTTAGATATTGAAAAGACATACGATTTAGTATGGCACCGAGGCTTGCTGCTTAAATACAAATCCTTCCAAATTAGACATGACCTAGTAAATCTTCTAGATGACCTTTTAACCAATAGATCCATATAAGTAAAATTACGCAGCTCCATTTCATATACATTTATCTTGTATCAAGTACTTCCTCAAGGATCTACATTATTGGCATTTCTATATAATATTTTCCTATATGATATATATAGCCCTAATTCTGACCATTTAAACGAGTTATCGTATTCCCTCTTGTAGACCACAACACAACCATAATTTCCTATGATCCTACCATCCAAAAAACCCTTAGTACTCTTCAAGGTTTGATCGACAGAATTGAAAGTTGGTTCTCAAAATGGAGAATATCCATTAATCTCCCGACAATCTACAATAATCCACTGATGAAATTTGTGTGCTTACTAAAAACCTTGAGAAAATGGACGATAATTTCGATTACGTAAGCACGAACATTATGGAAATTCATTATCCCCTAGGAAATTTTCGTGCTCTTTATTTATCAGCTAAAAATTTATTAATTTACGAAAACTCAAGGCTTTTCATACAAATGTTTTCTAATCACCTCAAGGATTACATTGAGGTCGTCAGTACGTCGGTTTGTGATGATTACTCGCTTTTTGGTAACGTGTAATGAGAAAACGTAAAAAGAAGGTTTGCTAAAATTATAGTCGGAAATGTGCTAAATCACCCCTACACCACCATTATGGTAGATGGGGATTTTAGATTATATATATATATATAAATATGCTAAATGTTTAAAAAATTCTTGGTTGCAAGTTGGAGAAGGGTGGCGATTTATTATCTTATGATGTTTTGAAGAAGCATTTATGATTACCTTTTGTTATTTTTTCAAACTATTCTTTTAGTTTACTAGCCTTGTAAATTATTGGTAAAAATAAAGCTTGTAAAATCCTAACAAATCCCATCTAAGGGGAGTTTGTCGTATGGTGGAAAGGACATACGACAAACTCCCCTTTCCATATTAACATTAACCACTAACAAGTAGTTTCTTCACCATCATACAAATACCTTGGCATAACCCTTGACCTTAAATTAACATTTAAACCTTAATTCCATATCCTTAAAACAAAAATTCTAGAATTGCTGCGCATATGTATTAAGCCATCTACAGACACCTCCTCAAAAATGCTCCATCTTATTTCACAATAATCTTCACCTCTCCTTTTTGAAAAATCTTCAAATCGCTGAGCGATCAGCTTTAAGAGTGCTAACTAAAATAAGACACCCTCTAAACTCTTTACACATTCCATTAAATGCTTTATAATATAACCCGTATAACACCTATTGAATACCGTATTAACCACCTCACAAAAGTTTGCATCCAATCCATTCAACCAAGAAATACTCAACCATTTATGTATCCCACGGTAACCTAATACCCCTGCGAAATACAAATTGCCTCGCAATGCTCTACACCAATTCGTTTCATTATTTTAATCGGACAATAGCGAACATGATATAAAAAGACAGTACATTCATTGACATTGACAGAAAGGAAAAAAAAAGAAACAAATTAAATATTAATCCAGGCAGAAAGACTGCAGGTCGTTTAGCCGTTTTACGGAAATATGTATTATTTCTATATATTTGTAAATATTGTTTATACTTTCTGTAAATATAGGACACAATCTCTTGAATTTTAATGTCTCAGCGGGGGTTATCCGGGTTTCCGTCAGCAATGGACCCAATGGAACTCCGGGCGGAATGGAGTAACTGCCTGGAGTTTCATCATTCTGGCGCAGCCCGAAGCCATCCTAAAGTAAGGATAAACAGCAATATTGTGCCTGGATATCTCTTCTATCGCAAGAATTAGGGGTAATATCTAATTGAGGAGAGGCCGTTACATTCCAGAAAAATGTGTTCCACTCTCTTCCTCTGTTTCAAGCCATCCCAGAGTAAGGATGAACAGCAATGCTTGACTCCATTTTCTGTAGCATGAATTCGGTGTAATATCTGATAGAGGAGAATTCGCTACATTCAAGGTATATGTGTTCCACTGTCTTCCTCTGTTTCACAAGCTCGACATGACTATTTTTTTCCAGCTGTGGTCTGTGCAAATATTTCCTGAGTGTGCAATGACCAGTTAATAAACCAATGACATTACTCAGGTTTTGCCTTGAGAAGGTCATTAGATATTTTTTATATTTATGGTTGAGGCTAAAAAAGTGTTGCTTTTGTATTACTCTAAGTCACAGTCAATCTTTCAAGATGGTTTTGGAATGGTCTTTAATAGTTTTTTTATTTTATGTAAGACATAATTTTTGGTAATACTGGTTCTGATGCCTGATTTTATTCATTGAATGAGAGGTGGACATACAAATACTTTTATTTTCTTTTGTATTTTTTTGTATGTCTACATATTCTTTATATAGTGTAAACTTATGGAATATTTAACTTGTCCTGTATTGGTTACTCTGTTGGATAAATAAATTTATTATTATTATTACTTTAAATTGGCTGTAAGTCAAATATTTGAATTACAATGAAACTAAACAAGTAACATTTCTGGCAATGATCAATAAAATTCGATCAATCTCTTTTTCCAACTGTAAAAAGTTTAATGTTTAATTTCAGTGTAATTTAAAAAAACTGCCAAATCTGTAAATCATCTTTGTCTCATTTTATTTAATCAAATATCTGATGTTTATGATAAAAAATGAGTTAAGATAAGTAATTCCATTTTCGATTCTCTATAATTTATTTGAAATCATTTTTAATCCAATGCTTAAATAAATAATAAAAAAGTTAAGAACAAACTAAATCTTAGTATTGGAGATTTCTAGCTAAAATTCACAGGGCTTTTCGGAATATACACTGGAGCTCAAAAGTTATGCAATACCCTGAAAGCAAAATGTTTTTATATTAAATTTATGTTCAGTATATATTTAAATGATAATTTAAGTGAAAGAACTTCAATAAAATAAAATTAAGGTCTTTATTTCAGTTAAATTAAAATGAGAAGGACTTGAACAGCGAGATGTTTTTAATCTAAAAACACCAGCAGAAACAACTTCTCGTAAGTAAGCAATTGTATTTACAAATAGTTATTTTAATATTGCGACGAAACAACCTCTCTGAAATAAAAGTGCACAGTTATTTTGTTTAAAAATAAACGCGCATTCTTATATCTCACAATTTTTATAAATACAACCCAGAAAGCAATCTCGAAAGAATGTTATAAAACAAAAAAGACCCCATTAATGCAGTTCGTGTTCGGGCAAAGTTCTTATCAATACGTGACAGGAATCGCACGTTGCTGTAAACGATTTTCTTAAAAGTTACGTAATATTTCTCCACTTGCATCTTAAAGTATGGATTATTGCGCGTTCAAATATTATTTAGTTTACTAAATAAAATAAGCAATTCTGTTGAAATTGTTTTGAATACAAAGCAGATTTTTTTAATCAGATATGATTAAATTATAAACTTTTTTTTGTAAAAAAGTAAAAGAATTAATAATAATATAAATAGGCAGAAAGACCTCTGGTCTTATGTATTGTATTGTAAATATAAATATTTGTAAAGAATTGTAATTCTGCTGTCTGAATAAAGATGTTTGTATATAATATAAATATAAAAGAGTATTTATTCACTTGTTCACAGTTATTTAAATAAATTAACGTATGTCAAAATGTCATAGAGTTAAATGTGGAAATAATTCATTAATTATTTTCAAATCATTTTTATTTCATTTAATTTAAATGTAATGTATTTAAATATATATACATATACATATATATATATATATATATAATTTATTTAATATATATATATATATATATATATATATATTAAATAAATTATTTCCTATCTGTAATTCTTTTAGAAAAAGAAATGTATTTTAGAAATCTCGAATAATAATAATACTTTTGCAATCTTTTGAATATTTTCAGAAAGGAAACTTAATTACACTTTTACTTTTCCCCATCTGGAATACTTTTCAAGGAATGTTCCAAACATATTTCTGGTAAGCGCAATAAAGTTGAATTTTAATAAAATCTAATAAATACCTTTCGTGCAGAAAGTAATATCCCACGATGGAATTACAACGTTTCGCGTATTGGACACGAATGTCATTTTTTAAAGATGGCATTTTAATTCTCGCAGCCAGCCCACCATCATCAATTCCGTTCAAAGCCCCGGCGGCAATTAAACCGCGAAACACACAGTTTTGACGGTGAATTATCGGTCATCAGCATAAATCACGCGCGCTGGAAACGGATGATTTCCCGAGCGTAATGCCCTTTTAATAACTAGCGAAAATGGGAAATATTTTTCCGTCAGTACTGAAACGCGAAAAGCGAGAAGGGGAGAAGAGGATAAAGGAATTGCCATTATTTCCGTATTAAGTTGGCTCGGATTGAGTTGTCCGTTTTGGATATGTGAGCGGGAGAGAGATGCAGGGGAAGTTTTTTTGTTGTCCGTTGCTTTTGTTCAGATTAAAAGTCACTTACCGAAAAATACGTTGAAGACGTAGAGGAGCTTCTTCTTGCGGAAGTCGGAGATGGGCATGGTTTAGCTGGAATAGAAAAAAAAGAACATTTTGAAATAATTTGTAGTGGAAGATCAATTACAGCAATACATACTTTATTGAATGCATTGATTAAACCAATTCCTTTTATTAAATCTACATATATATATAAACCTGTGCTTTCTTCATAAAATTGTACACAATCATGTTGACGATCCACAAATATTAGGACAAATTAAGTTTAAGATTCCGCGATCTTCAGTGCGTAATTCCGTAACATTCAGTTATAACTCAACACGATGTAATTATTATCTGAACTCCCCTATTCCAAGGATGTCTCGCCTTTACAACCAATACTCGAATTGTATCGATATATTTAATATGCCATTTGTTTACTATAAACGCGTTGTTTAGATTGTCTTAAACCGAAATTATGAACTTTGTACTCGCCATATAAAATAATTTTATAAATATTGTAAGCCCTGTCAATGGACTATGTCTGTTGGGTTTGTATAAATAAATAAATAAATACCGTGTGATCAATGTCAACTATTCTTAGTTGTTAATGCTGAATTTAAGTTGGGATAACTGGACAATTAGCTAGGGTAGTTTATTCCATTTTCGGTTTTTATCTTTCAAACCTAGCTTATATTAAATTAAATAGAAATGATTAGAAAATTATTTCCACATTTAGCTCTGTGACATTTTGATTTAGGCTACAGATAGCCTTATATTAAGTAGCGTATTTTTTTGTTTTTTGCATTGAATTTCTCTTGGATCGAAAATTTTTTGCAATATTTTAGTGATATGCAACAGCAGGTGTATATTATGTAACTCAATGTCCGGTGGGGTATTTGTCCGGGAAGTGGTTGTTTTAATGTGCATTTGTTTAAAGTACTTACGTTACGTAAGTCAAAATGTCACAGAGCTAAATGTTGAAATAATTTATTAACTATTTTCAAATCATTGTTATTTAATTTATTTAAATAACTGTGACCAAGTCAATGAATACTCTTTTCTATTATCTAAGTTATGTTATTATTAATTAATAATATTTAAAGGATAAATTAAAACACTTTGTTAGTGAAAGAATCGTGGAATATTTACTTGACTAGTTTCGCTTTTTACAACATTATCAAAAGTGGACGTGTGTAGTCTAGTTAAGAAAATAGAAAACAATAGTCAAACAAACAAAGTGTTTTAATTTATCCTTTAAATATTATTAGTTAAAAATATTTTGCAAAGTGATAAGTGAGAATGTATATATATATATATTATAGAAAATATATATTCAAGAAATATAATATTTTTTATGTTTATAAAGATAAATGTACAACTGTCAACTATATTGACAACGTCGACAAAAATAATAAATTACTGAATCATTTTTATAAACTATATATAAAACATGAAAATTTAATGATATCCGAATGTTTTGGTTACCAATACTGTATGGTTGATATTCATCACTCGGTATTATGGATATATTTTTTATTGTTGTGTTTATCGCCAATTTTTTTTTTCAATAAATGATTTATTTTATTATTATTAAAAAAATATTGATTATTAATTTTAATTTATTTTTGAAAATCCATGACAATTTTAAATCAACAGGGCGAAACTATTGTTGTGAAATGCAATAAATAGCTAATAATCAGAAACTGTTTTTAATATGAAATAATTTATAAAATTATTTCCCTTGTTTTGCGGGTAATATCAAGCTGTCTTCGCAACATACCCGCAGTACGATTGAATATTTAATTTTACGCATTTGCATTTTTTTATAAAATTTTAATGTTAGGTATTACTTTCGTTATAACAATAGTGAGAATGGATTCAGACTGAATTTATGGAAGATGTACCTATCGGTACCCCCAATAACCGGCCTGTAAAACTCCATTGCTAATAATTTCAGACGAGTCTTTTGTGCTCGGTGAAGAAAGAAATGCAGCTTGAAAAAAAAACCAAATTTTACCTCTGTTCTGCATACTATATTTTCTTTTCTATCACTTTCTTCGTTTATTCATTCACTAATCCAAAATCTATCTTCTTCATCTCATCATTTATTTCTCAACCAACGCACAAGTAAGATCTCTCTAATTACAATGAAATTAAACAAGGAAAATTTCTGGTAATGATCAATAAAATTCGATCAATCCCTGTTTCCCAACTGCAAAAAATTACTTACACTGTAAGTTTTACAAACATCTATTGAAACAATTACTTCCCGAGCATTTTCCCCGCCGGATATATCTAATTGTTTATCGAAGTAAAATTTGAATTTTCTCTAAGTTTGAAAGGACTTAATTTTATTTTTATTTCAATATTATTTTTTTTTATCACATCTTTGCATTTTTTCTATATTTTGATCAATCATTTCATTTCACATTAGTTGTTTCAATTTATTTTATTTTTTTAAATGTTGATTTTATTAAAGATGCAAGTTACGTCTTTCGCGCGAGCGGTGGCTTTTTTAAAAGGACGTTTATTTTCGACACACGATGTGTCTCAATTCAAATAACAACTCTTCTTTTACAATTATGCAAGATGGTTTTGTTCACAAAGAACGCTTACAGGGCGTCTGTGTAATCTGAGCTTATCTCTTATGATAAATACATTGTTGGAATCGTAACTTGCACGTTGTTGCAAATAAATGTATTTTATTTGAACATTAATCAAGTAATTTTTAAACCCAAATCGTCGATAATCATACATAAGCTGTATTATAGACTAACTCTTTCCAGATTTTCCTTTCAAGAAAGCCCTTATAATCATAAGCTTTATTAAAGGAGAGTCATCATTTAAAAAATATGATATTCATATCTATTTAACACTAAAATTATTGTATTAAATGATATTGTAACGCGTGTATAAATAACAGTAAAAAAATAGATTACATACTACACCTAACAAAAATATATATATTTATAAAACTACTCAATGTTTAAAGTATTAATAAAAAATAACTCGATATTAAATGCTCTATAGTTTCGTAATCGCTCGTAAATCTGAATTTAAGCTACGGAAGTCACGAGCTTTGATAAGCTCTCTATCGCACGCAAATCCGGCACTAAGCTTTGTTTCCTAAGAATCATTATAGGCTGTTGCTTATAAAAGCAACATTAAGCTTTGCCAGTCAATAGTCTTACTGTTGCTTGTATATCTGAGTAAATGCTAAATATTCGATATGTTAACATTTCATTAATTTAGTTTTTGTATTCTCCTCAAATAAAATGAGCAAAAACCCGAATGCTTAAGCTCGGGATGCATGCTTATCAGAGGCTATAATTTATAACAAATATTTTTCTCGTATATTATATATATTATATATATATATATATATATGAAGTTTGTTTTGAATTAAATTTTATTTCTTATGATATTCGTAATATACGAGAAAAATATTTGTTGTAAATTATAGCCTCTGATAAGCATGCATCCCGAGCTTAAGCATTCGGGTTTTTGCTACGGTTAAATACAATTACGAAGCCACTTGACCGAGGAGGAGTAGCTCTCTAGCTCGCCAAGTACATGATGTATTATCCCCCTTCATCCCTACGCCCATTTCCTGTCCCTGCCACTTTAATCCACTCCACTTCACGATAAAAACGGTTTAACAAAAAAAGAAGGAGTAGAATAAGAAAAAAAGAAGCTTTTCTTGTAAATTTATCGATGTTCTATAATGGAATTAATAAAATTGTTACGATTTAATATCTGTAAGAATTACATTACATTAATTAATTCACAGAATTTTGTCATGTCGTTTGATGTGTGAGGGAAAAAATGTGGAAACATTTAAGAAATATTTAATAACACATATTTCCGGAAATTTAAAGAGTTATCTTTGATGCCAATAAATATGAAAAATAATTAAAAATAATACATTCGCTTTTTAGACGAAAACCATCTTTTGTCTATAAATCAATTTGTGTTCGTCCCATTTTAACTACTTTAACAAATGTTATTATTCAAACAGATAAAAGCTTAATAAATTAAAGAAGACGCAAGCGCTACCTTTTGCCTAATTTCAAGTGGCATCGTCATCGATTCGGTCGCCTTCATCAACACATGGAACACACTAGTCTGATGAGATTCGTAAAACCGAAATGGCCATCACTTGTTTTCCATACGCTAGATGAATGATGGCTGAACGTTTCATTAAATGTGAAAGATAAAAGCTTACTTACTTCTGATGTATTAAATAAAAACACTAATTACTACTAATAACACTGGTTGTAAAAGTTTTTTTTATTCCAAATGTATATTTCGGTTACAAAGTGAATTTAAGAATAAGTCCATTTTAAAATCCATTAAGAATGTTCGCTTGTGATAGAAATGTTCATTTGGAATAAAATAAAAAATGTGCTCTCAAGACCTA
Organism: Philonthus spinipes; assembly: GCA_963082785.1. Taxonomy (NCBI): domain Eukaryota; kingdom Metazoa; phylum Arthropoda; class Insecta; order Coleoptera; family Staphylinidae; genus Philonthus; species Philonthus spinipes. Next base: position 13,535,891 of record OY720307.1, on the reverse strand, counting down.
CATCTAAACATATAAATTATTGTTATTCGTAAACTTAATATTCAGTTAAGTGTTAATATCGAATTGTAAAACAAGAAAAATCAATTTACATCTGATTTACGTAAATTTGTCCATATTTCATGTACTACATGAACTTTATTGGCTAAGCATGAATCAGCGAACCGTTTTATATTCTACCATATATATTCATATATTCATATGAAAACGTCTCCCTATCTTTATAATGCAATTGTATTCCATTCCAATGTTCACAAACTTAACGTGAGATTTGAGAGTATTATCTCTCCAACGAAATACAATACTATTTTTTTTTTCGAATGATCATTTACTTTCAATAGATATAGAATATACGACAAAATAACCATTGCCCTCAAAACCCACACCTAAACATATAAACTGTTGATATTCGCAAACTTTATATTGAGTTAAAGGTGAGAATCGAATCGCAGAAGAAGAAGAAGAAAAATCAATTTACATCTTTCAAAACCCCCGAAACCCCGGCAATTTGGGAAATTCCCGGCCGGCTCCGGGTCCGGAATTTCGTATATGTTTGCTGTATCACACAATCAGACCTTTTTCAAACGGAAGAAAGTGGAATCCGAAAGTGGCAATAGAATCCCGAATTCGCTTCACCGGGAGAGGGGATTCCTGCGGGATCGCGAGTAAATGTTTACCTCTGGATTTTCGAGCGGGATATATATTTTATGGCGCCTGCTTTTCACTCGATTTCATAAATGCATATACAGCCAAGTTGAATTAATATCGCACGCGTTTATTATAGTTAATTTATTAATGGTTGTTGGGACAATTTCGGGGAATTGTTAAATACAAAATAATGTTATAACATAAATCAAATTTAAGATATTTGTTGGTGAGTACGTGAAGTTTCTTGATATAATGTAGTAATATTTTATTCTTTTCTTCACTTTTTTATTTTTATAACTATATGTACATTTCAAGCACAACGTGCTCTTTTTCAATAGTTTTTTTTTTACATAAAAATATAATAAATAGTTTTTTGTACATAAAACTATTGAAAAAGAGCACGTTGTGCTTGAAATGTACATATAGTTATAAAAATAAAAAAGTGAAGAAAGGAATAAAATATTACTACATTGTATAAATTAAATTTGTTTAAAATAAACACAAATTTGTAATTAATTAATTTACACAATTGAACAACTAATTACATTCTCTACATTGCAATAATAAACTTTATTAGCCAACAGAAAACATAATCCAATTACAGAATAATTAACAAATATCTATATGAAACAATAACATTAACATATATAGAAATAATTAAAACTAAAAATTGGATCATAAAGAGTGCAATATATATAACATACAATAATAGTAATCAAAACAAAAATAACAAATTCTATGCAAACTACACAAGATTCGCTCAAACAGATACAAGCAACAATTTGAACTCTCTCAAACTGCAACAAAATTTATCACAATCAATTGTGACATAAGATGAATTGGAGAGATCTCAAGAATTCCGCTACGTGCATTACATAGAAAAATTGTATGGAATGTCCACTACATATAAAGGATAATTAAATTTGATTCTAGAAAATAAATCCGTACAGTCAATCATATTATGAATAAGTTTAAACAATTAAAGCTGACCCAAGCTATCTCTGCGTACTGCCAGTGACAAAGCTCCAAATTCACATAAAAGCAAATCGTTATTAAAACCTTGGGGAGGATAAGCACCAAATTTCATAAATCATAGACATTCGTAGAATCTATGTTGAATGTTCTCAATAGACCGCTGATGTGTGTGATATAAAGGATTCCGTATTAAGGATCCGTATTCAAATATCGAACGTATCGAACGAATTGAATGAACAGATTAACGAATAAAAACTTTTGAATTCCTTAGTATTTCGCATAATGAATCCAAGAGATTTACTAGCTTTGCAAATGGTTGAATTACAATGTTATCTAAAAGTAAATTTGGAATCAAAAGTGATACTAAGATCCTTACATGTTGAGAGATGATTTATTATCTATAGTATACGTGAACGTAATCGAAAGCTTTTTTTCGTGAATACGTAACTATTTTTTATTTAGTTACATTTAGAGACAGATTATTAACGGAGCACTATGTGGAGATTCTATCAAGTACAATTTGCAAAAGTAAAGAGTCCATAATTGAATAAATTGTAGAAAAAAAGATCATCTGCAAATAATAAGTGATTGCAATTTAATAGTGAACTAAGGTCATTTATAAAAATAATGGACAATAATGGCCCGAGGTTGGAACCCTGAAGAACCCCTGAGCGGGCCATGAACTTGACAGAAAAAAAAACCATTGATCGAAACATACAGATGACGATTCATTAGGTATGATTTAAATAATTTAATTACGTTAACATGAAACTATAAGTATTACGTTTGTTAAATAAAATGGTATGATCAACACAATCAAAGGCTTTGGCAAGGTCCATGTATATGCAATCAATTTCTGTCAATTTCACTGCATATAAATTCATTAAAGCTGCACAAGTTGGTCATTGTGGATATTCCTGTAATAAAACTATGTTGAGGTGTAAATATAATACTTCTAATCATGGGAATAATTTGACGATAAAAAACTATTTAAAATATTTTAGAAAAATTGGACAAGAAAGGAATTGGTCTATAGTTGCCAATTTTCTTAGAATCGCCGCTTTTTAGTACTAATGCCTAGTACTAAAAAGTGGCGATTTTGGATTATTCCTAGACTATCGGAAACTCAGAAGTCTTTAATATAATGTTGAATATAACCTTCAACGGTTTTATTAACAAGAAAGAAATATCTTTAATTAAAAAAATTGGAATGCCATTTGTGCTGCATTACCCAAGTGAGAAATGGCATGGCTGATGTCATATGATGTAATACATGGGATATTAATCAATGCTGAAAAATTCAGCAAAGACGTTAACGATATTATCGGGCGAGTTTAATAAGGTGTCGTAAGATTGCATAACTTTAGGTATGCGAGATGTTCATTTTTTAGAATTGATAAAAGACCAAAATTACTTAGGGTTTGCAGAAATATCATCAAAAATGTTTTCAATATACTCCCTATATGCGTTACAAATGACTTTTTTACTTTGAGATCTAACATGCCGAAACTGTTCAAGTGACTCTGCGCTTTTAGTACAAACTTATATTTTATGTTTAATATGTTTTTAATATAAACTATGAATAATGTCAGGAGTTAACATGGAAACTAGTGTTTAGATTGCTTATACGTCGGTGCATAATATAAGTATTTAAAAAAATCCATTGAAACAACTACTTCTCTGGCAAATACCCCGCCAGATATTGAACTACATAATAAACATTGGCAGTTGCATAAAAAATAATTCTATAACGCAACGATTTTTTGATATGATATGGTAATATTGAAGCAAAGAACAAAAATACTACGAATATAATCTGCAGACACGTGTTTTGGAATTCATCCATTGTCAGTACAGATATGTCTTATAAAATTATAAAATTGTTAAATTAAATTAATTAAACGGATGGTCCTTACTGCTGTGTAATAGAATGTCTGTCGGGGTTTTTGTACGAGAAGTAGTTATTTCTATGGATGTTTATTTTTTAAGTACTTTCATTATGCAAGTCAAAAGGTTGCAGTAGCTAAAGAGAAAGTAATTATTTTTAACTCTTGAATTAATTTCAATTTGGTGAAACATGTTTAAACAATTAGGTAAAATTAAACACGTGTTTTGTTTCACAATGTAAACAAACCACGTGTTTAATTTTACGTAATTAATTATTTTTAATGTAATTAATACTTTTAATATTTGAACATTGGCAGTTCATATAGTAATAAATATCAATAGAGCAATTCTGATATGTAATGTCATATATCTAATAGACAAACATTTAAATTTGTTGCAAATGTATTAAACGAAATTACTTATAAATAAAACACTTTTTCGATACTACGTATTACAAATTATTATGATCTTTTTACATCTCGTCTATGGACAATAGCGTTTAAATACAGTTGCTAAAACCAATAATTTCTTAAGTATTTTTAAGTATTTTTTTTGTGAGCCCATGCATACTATTGTATGTAAAATAAATGTATGTAAAATTATTGTTAATATAAATTTCTATATATAAGTGATGGAATCATTTGTTTTCCACCAGAAATTAAACATGTAGCAGTGAACATTTTTACTAATACCGAAATCAAAAGACAATTATTTTATTTATTTTTTCCATGTTTATTATTTTGAATTTTATTTAATATCTAGTCTCAGATTTTCAATTTATGCTTGGCTTAATTAAGTATCACGTTTACATTTTTATGGATTTTTTTCATATAAGGGATATTAATAGTTTTACTATTTCAAATATAAACAAAATCTTATATCGTCTTATATTTGTTGTTTAAATATATATACAAATCGTAATATATTTTGCCTAATTTCAAGTGGCATCGTCAACGATTTGGGTCTACAAGGTAGACTTAGGAAAAAGGTGGCGCTTGCGCCGTCTTTAATTTATTATGATTAATATCGGGTATATAACCACAACACAATTTCCGTTCAGCCGCCTTCATCAAGGCATTGCACATGGAACACGCTAGTCTGATGAGGTTTGAAAAACCGAAATGGCCATCACTAGTTATCCATACGCTAGATGAATGGTGGCTAAACATTTCATTAAATGTATATATACAAATTTATTTATTCAGATAACAATTACTTATATTTTTACAAATATTAACTCTACGCAGTAAAATGAGTGTTGTCTATCCTGGACTATCGACCAGAGGCCTTTCTGTCCTGTTTAAATATTTTACTTTTTTTATTTCTTTAGTGACATTGACTTGACCCTAAAATGATAATTAATAAAAATATTATTAAATAAGAAACATAAAATATGATTAAATAAATCAATCAATACAGCATTGCAAACAATGTCTTTACATAATAATTAAACAGGAAAGTAATTTAAAACAGCCTGTGAATTGTAAACAATGTTTAAAGACAACAATTCAATTTTGTGAGTAGAATTTTCACCGATGTGAAGTTATCCACGCTTTTCCAGTCACGTTTTTCTTTTCGACCCGGTGCATCCACCAAGGCGGTGATGTAGAGTAATTCATGGTTCATCCACGGATTTTAATTTTCATTTCTTTACATTAGCCTATTAGCAGAAGTCCTAAAACTTACTTTGAATAACACTATTATTATTTTCATTACAATATTTAAATTCTATTTCTGCCATCCACGAGTTTGAAAACAAAATCGAGAATATTTCAAAGTCCAAAACGGCTGACTTTGACGCATTTTAAATTCGATTTCTTTGTCTTAGATTGTTACTATATGTTTTAAGAACTATCACAGCCAATAAAAAAGTTAATTTTTTTTATTATAACATTTTTTTTATTTGTCCTCCAAGGTTATCAACACAAAAAAGTCCAAAACGGCTAATTTTGGCCTCACTTTAAATTTCTTATCTTTATCTTAGATTGTTTTTAGATGTCTTAAGAACTATATGAGACAATAGAAAAGTTTATTTTTTTATTATAATTATTTTTTTGTCATCCACGGTTTTTAACACAAAATCTATTAAACTTCAAAATCCAAAAGGGCTGACTATGGCTCACTTTAAATTTGAATTCATTACCTTAGATTATTTCTAGATATCTTAAGAACTATTTGAGACAATAAAAAAGTTTCTTTTTATTATAACTATTTTTAAAAGTTTTTTTACCATCCACGGTTTTCAAGCACAAAATCTATCAAACTTAAAAGTACGAAATGGCTGACTTTAGCGCTCTTTAAATTCGACTTCTTTGTCTTAGATAGTTTTTAGATGTTCTAAAAACTATTTAAGACAATAAAAAAGTATCATCCACAGTTTTCAACATCAAATCGATCAAAGTTAAAAGTCCGAAACGGCTGACTTTGGCGTACTTTAAATTAGATTTAAAGAACTATCTGAACCAATAAAAAGGTTTATTTTTTTATTATAACTATATATATATATATATATATATAAAGAAATCGAATTTAAAGTACGCCAAAGTCAGCCGTTTCGGACTTTTAACTTTGATCGATTTGATGTTGAACACTGTGGATGATAAAATATATATATATATATAATCTTTATTTCTGAAAGATACATTAAATTACATTACAATATTTACAACATTACAATCATAAACATCTAGTTAAGCCTCAGAAAATGGCTATTATAACTATTTTTTGTCATCCACGGTTTTCAAACCAAAATCGAACAAATTTAAAATTCCAAAACGTCTGATTTTGGCTTAAATGTTAAAATATTTAGAAAGTCTATATTTAAGTATATATTTTGAAATTTGTTCGTTTTTATGTTGGAATCTGTCGATGAAAAAAAGAAATAAAACAACAATGTAACAATACTAAAATAATATCTGCGATCGACATCTAAAAACATAAAAACACACTAAACTAAAGAAATAGGATTTATAGCGTACCAAAGTGATCTGTTTTGGACTTTGAAGTTACTTAGCTCTGATGTTGAAAACCGTGGATGTCAAAAAATAAAAAAAATAGTTACAATAAAAAATACACTTTTTATTGGCTGAGATGATTCTTAAGACATCTAGTAATAATTTAAGACAAATAAATCGAATTTAAAGTGAGCTAAAATTAGGCGTTTCGGAATTTTAAGTTTGATGGATTTTGTGTTTGAAAACCGTGGATGGCAAATTCGTGGATGACAGAAATAAAATTTTAATATTGTAATGAAAATAATAATACTGTTATTCAAATAAAGTATAAGACGTATTTTAATTTCCATTTCTTCACATTAGCCTATTAGTCGAAGAAATGGAAATTAAAATTCGTGGAAGAACTACCCTACACCTCCGACATGGTGCATGCGCCGGGTCGAAAAAAAAACCGTGGCTCGAAAACTGTGGACACATCGGTGGAATTTTCTGATGTGTTTGTTGTATTCAAATAAAACTCATTTTTTGCCTGAATATAGTACGTATATAATGTAAAATAGTAATATAAAATTGTTTATTCATTTAATTACATTCGTTTAAATAATTACAAGGTAGAGAAAATAGTGTATGTGTTGGCAGAACGTTTTATTTGATTTGAAAATCGATAAATTTGAAATGTTATAAATTATTGTATAAATATTCTATCAAAACAGTAATAAAGACGTTTAATATATAATATATGTAATAGAAAACAGTATTTATTCACTTGATTACTTCCACTTTGAATAACAAAATAAATTAAAAAAATAATAATTCTAAATTATTTGTTTTCCCTTTAACTACTGCAATATTTAATTAAGTATTAATTTTCAAATTCTTTTTATTTAATTTATAATATAGAAGGTGGCCAGAAAAGGTGTGATAATGTTCAGGTAAAGTTGTTCATTGATTAATTTCAAGTAGATTATTTAAAATTTACAGTTCTTTATTAACACTCACGAAGCTATTATAATAAATATGTGACTAGAAATCAGTAATATTTTTGAAATATTTTGATTAAAATTAGTTCTATTAAGATCCGGTTAAACATTGCAAATGCTTATTTAATGATAAGTCGATTATTAATAGCAATAATTATACATAAAATGTTAAAAACAAATTCTAATCACATTTTTAGGATATTAATGGCCTCATAAAGCTTATTGAATATTTACCCAATATTTTTTGTGTTTTATTATTTTTTTATTTAAATTGATATAATAAATATGTGACTAGAAATCAGTAATATTTTTGAAATATTTTAATTAAAATTAGTTCTATTAACATCCAGTTAAACATTGCAATAATTTATTAAACGATAAGTCGATTATTAATAGTAATAATTATACATAAAATGTTAAAAACAAATTCTAGTCACATATTTAGGATATTAATGGCCTCATAAAGCTTATTGAATATTTACCGAGTTTTTTTGTGTTTTATTTAATTTTTTTATTTTTTAATTTAAATTTTCATTTTAAAAACTTTCTTTTTAGTTTTTTTTCTATTTAAAATTGATTAACGAACCACTTTAACCGAAGATTATCACACCTTTTCTGGCCACCCTGTATGTATTTTGCTTCATCGAAAAACAGAGTTTAATCAATAAAAGAAATTCCTTTCTATACTTTGTCTTGAAAATTACACAACTGGGGTCACTAAAACGACTGTAACCTTTAAACTAATAGAATGCCATGAAAATTTGACAAGTACTGTTCGAATTATTGAGTGACTTATTATATATACCTTATGTATTGCATTCAATGTTTAAATGAAAGTTACATACAAGTAAAGTAATACATTTTTGCGAGTGGTATTTTCTACTTATTTTCCTGCACGTTTCTGTTTCGCTTTTTACCCGAATGTTCTAATACCATAATATTATATAACTTCCGAAGGGACATTACATTAAACAACGAACAGTTTACAAACTGAAAATAACGAGAGAGGGAGAGGGCAGACATATATTTGCGAAAAAAGTTTAGATACGCCAACTTTCATGAAATAAGGGCTTTACGTGTGTGTAAATAAAGTGGCGGAACTTTTTTAATACCCGCCGACATGTAAACACGCGAGGAAAAATTCGTTTTCCATTTATGTTTAGAGTTGGCGGAACGTTTTACATGCGGAGTGAATTTATACATAATCTTGGGTTATACATTTAAGTAGCAGATATAAGAAAATAAAAACAAGATCTTATTGAACAAATTTGTCACCAATAATGTTGTACCAGAATTAAACGTTAATATAACATTGCTGCTATGTTTTTATGTCCCTTTTCCCCACTGAGCAAAAAGGGATATAAAAACATATCAGCTATAACACTGCTGATATGTTTTTATGTCGTTTAACGTTTAAAACTAGAGACGAAATTTAGACATTGTAATCTTTTCTCTTAATAATGTTGTATCAGTACATTATTAAGAGAAAAGATTACAATGTCTAAATTTCGTCTCTAGTTTTCTCTATTATTATTCATATTAGAAAATACATTTTCAAATAAAAATTATATTAAATATCGTCATATTGTGCGAGCTAACCTTAAAAAATATTTATTTATTAACAGCAGTTGTGCATTATGTTATTCAATGTCCGGCTGGGTATTTACTCGAGAAGTAGTTGTTTTGATGTGCATTTTCATGTACTTACGTGACGTAAGTCAAAATGCCACAGAAATATGTAGAAATAATTTATTAATTTAAATTTTATTTTTAAATAATTTGTATTAAATTTATTTGAATAACTGTGACCAAGTGATTAAATACTCTTTTCCATTGACAACAATAGGTACTGGTCAGTGGCAAAATACGTTACAGCCAATTCCATTGTAGCCGAGTAAAGGTTCATCCCATTCGATTTAGTAGATAGAGATAGCAATACAGTAAAGAAGAATTCTAACGTTCTTAAATATAGCGTATATTTAAGAACGTATTGCCATCTATATCTACTAAATCGCAACTTTATTGCATGGTTTATTTTTTTTAATTACACTATACAATAAATAGAAACAAATTGGTATATTTTTATTTATTGTATAGTGTAGGATTTTTATGTAAAATTTACGATTTAAATTTTAATAAAAAATCCTACACTATACAATAAACAGAAATATATCAATTCAATTGTAACCGAGAAAATGTTCATCCTACTCAGCGTATATTTAAATCGGTTATAGATTGAAATGGAAGTAATATCCGAATGGATGATATACCGCTATGGATTTTCTGCGGTGCACTTCGCAGGACTTTTCTTTATCGTTTTCCACTTTCCTCCGCAATCAGCACCCCGCCATCTTCCTTCCGTATTTACTGACCCCATTCCAGGCAGCTTTGCATGCGCATAAAGATAAGAGATTATGAAAAGGCGTAATGGGACAATACAGGCGCTTCACGTGCGCTCGGGAAATGCGGAAAGTTCTCAAACATCTTTTTGCGCAAAATTGTAATCGAATGGAGATAATGGGATTGTTGATAATGTTGTTTATTAGTAATCTTTGCGCTTATTGTGGGAGAAAATGGAATGTAAATAGAAAATTAGATATTGTTATTTAAATTTGGAAGATGAACTAGAGCCTGTTATATACGGACGTATTAAAAAATAATTAAAACAAACTTTTATTTAAATTATTATTACTATTATTACTTTCAATAAACATATTTAAATTATTATTGAATAGTCATTGTTTTTGTCTATATTATTTCCTGCGAAATATCGTTAAATGGTTATATGATATTTTTTTCAGGATGCAACTAACTATTTTATTTCAAAATTGCGATATAAACTTAATATAGAACTTTAAATTGAAATATAAAATCAAGTTGTACATACTCTCAATTAAATAAAATTTCCTTGCATTCAAAATAATCATGTTTGTGATTTAATTATGAACAACAGGAACAATATTTTTACTTTCCCCGGACCCCTATATAAGGGAAAATATTGTGATCGTAAAAATTTTCGAATCCCCAATTTCAACAAATATGCACGTTTTTAGGTCTCCTGAGTCCATTCCATCGAGTTTTGAAAAATGCTGTGTGTGTGTCTGTGTGTTTCCACAATAGCGCATAAACGGCTAAATGGATTAAGCCCAAACTTTATATCTAACCTTTTTATGACAGTGGAATGATCTGAAAAGCTTTTGGTTACAATCAAAACTCATTAACTACAACTTCACTTTTCGCGATTTTTCATTTTTTAATTCGGATAGAAAAATGTTTCAAATGAAAGTTGTAGATCTTGGAAAATAAATTATTTTTGTTATAAAACTTTATTGTAGAACCTCCAGCTTTCATTTTATAAGCAAGAGAATTTCATCTACCTGATAAATTCCCTTAGAAATAAGCAATTATTTTTATGTTGGTAGTGGAGGCTTTAATAATCGAAATAATCATTTTTGTGTCAAATAAAAAGTCATAATTCCGTTATCCTTCGCAATCGCCCTGAGAATATTCAAGAAACAATAATAGTCTGAAAAAATGTTGTAAAGCCATTGTAAGGTAAGAAATAAACTAATATTCTTCCAAATACTCGGATTTAACTTTAAAAGACAACGATTCATTTTTTCAATTAATAATTTTTCATTTACTATTAACTGTTTATTTAAAAACATAATTGACCGAATTCACGGGGGAAAGTTCCATGATGAACACATCACTATTTTTAAAATAAGAGCAACTATTTTGGAATGATGATACACACATTTTTATTTTTCTATGTACATTAAAAAAAATAGGAAACAATTAATTTTTATCAATTATTTTCAAAAATCATTTCGCATTTAATTATTCGTTCATATTTAAATCCTTTTAGCCTCACTGTATTATACAACAATAATAATAATTTTTATTTGCATAATGGAAATATCGAAATTAAAATGTGGCCGCAAGATCGAACAATCACGGTGAATCCTATTAAATTTCCACCGGAATGGTAATTCCGGTCCCTTACTTTCCCTCCATTCTGGATTCTATTTAGCATCAGGCTGCGGAACAAACGCTTTCATAAATATGTAAGGGTCGGCGATCAATTATTTATGGCGCTGTGAGCAGGGAAAGACGTCCTCTCAGGGACAGCCACTTTCTCGTCCTCGCACCACCCTCGACCTCTCCTCTCCACTCCACAGAAGCCGAAAAGTCCACAGGGGACAAATGAGACGTGCGAAAAGGGACAAGTGCTTATTAAACTAGACATCAAAAGCTCACGCACATATTAAGAGATAACGTTTTCAATAATGGTAATTATATATATTAGAACCCTTCCATTCTCTCTGCTCATATGTAGATATATTCAAGGTAATGTTGAATCATTTAATATAAAATTATACCGCCGGTATGACCTTAAATTCGAACGTAAGGAATAAAAAAATAATTGTAACAGTCTATATAATCATATTAAATAAAAATGATTTGAAAATAATAAATTATTTCCACATTTAGCTCTGTGACTTTTGACTTACGCTACGTAAGTACATTAAATAAATGCCCATAAAAACAACCACTTCCCGGGCAAATACCCACGCCGGACATTGAATTACATAATGTACACCTGCTGTTGCACATCAATAAAATATTGCATAATGCAACAAATTTTTTGTTCCGAGAAAAATTTAATGTAAAAACAACAAAAGGAACGTTACTTAATATAAGGCCATCTGCTGACACGTGTTTCGGGATCTATCCCTCGTCAGTACAGCTATGCTGTTAAAATAAGCGTAAATCAAAAGTCACAGAGCTAAATGTGGAAATAATTTATTAATTATTTTCAAATAATTTTTATTTAATATATTTAAATAACTGTGACCAAGTGAATGGATACTCTTTTCTATCTATATAATCATTTTCAAAGGGGCCAAAATTGAGTTTTTATGCTTTTTATGCAGAAACCGGAACCTGCGAAGGAATGAAAATAATAATAATAATTGTAACAGTCCACATATAAATTTTCAGAGAGGTCAAAATTGAATTTTTATGCGTCCTATACAGAAACCTGAACCTCCTTGCTGGAAGTTACGACTGAAGGTATTTTTAGAGTTTGTAATAGTTCACATCGGGATGTGCGCAAAATTTATATTTTTCAAAAATTGTTACATACCAAATATTAAACAATAGAATTATTCGATACATTGTAATTTCGCTGTGGCAATTGTTTTGTTTATTTTTATACAATTAATGGTTAAAATTCGGACGGGAAAGTTCCGCACACGCTTAGCCCCAAAAATTATATATAATCGACAATTAAGCATGAATTGTTTAATTTTGTAAAATTTAAATGTGTATGTTCTTAAGGCGAAATCCAGTACGCGCGTTACCTCAAAATTGTACAGAATTAAAATTTAAGCAAAAATAGTTTACTTTGTATAGCGTAAATGTTCTTATTATGGCGGTGAAATCCCGCACGCGCTTGAACCAAATTTATGTGAAATCGACTCATAAGCGAAATTCTTATGCGCGAGAACGAGTATGAGTTTGCAAGAATGTGGGAGCGATAAATCGTAGAATAATCAAAATTGGTTTCAAAGAGAAAAAAAGGAAAGGAAAATCGGTGGATTCGGAAGTGATCGCGATGGTGAACAGACGTGGGATGGGAATTAAATGAAAAAATTCAAAGTAATTGTGGCTCGAGCGGACGTGAAATAGAAATTAGATAAATCAAAATTAATCGATAAGTAAAAAGTCGAGAATTGGTAGCGGTAGCATATTTTAAAGTTATACAATCCGCAATAATTAATCTTATTTGTAAATCGATAAATCGTTTCAAATCGTCAATATGGAAGTCATGTAATTAAATAAAAAGTATATTAGCAAGAAGTAATTAATCAAACTTAAAATGAAAATTGATTTAATTTGTTTTTATATATTAACTGATTAAATGATTTATGGAGATATGGAATGAAATCACTAATATCTTCTAATAGTAAATGCTGACGGACTTGGGCCGAACTAATCAGAAAACAAAGAATTACACAATTACAACAAATAATTGAATCACAGACATTTTCTAAAGTAAATGCGCCTGAGAACGCAACTGATGGACTTGGACCGAACTAATCATTAAATAAAGAATTGCACAATTACCACGAACAATTAAATCACAAATATTTTCTAAACGTAAATACTTGAGATTTCTGCCCGTTAGTCTTTTGCGCCCGAAAACGCAACTGACGAACTTGGGCTGAATTTATCAGTAACGATGAATTACACAACGAAGGGAAAATGTATATCATAAGATACACATAATCGAACAAATATATCGAATTCCGTATCTCGATAAAAAAGAATCAAACTAAAAAATAAGAAAAATATTCAAATAAATATACTTTAATGAAGTCATGCTCCGAAGTGTTTATTTTGGTGGGTTTTTTCTAACCTCTCAAAGCGAATGCGGAGCAGAAGCGCGTTTGCCCCACATACATTGTTTTTGAGTTTAAAAGAAAAATGCATGTGGTTCTCTAATAAATTAATTAAAACAATAAGGCGTTAACATTCAATGATAATGTATTATAATTGTCAAATGAATTATGCCTTTAATAAATTAAAACAGTTGTTTGTAACAGACCGGGGGTTGAACTATTTTAAGTTTTTATATGATTTTTATAAAAAAAAATATTTTTTTTCCGATCATAGATGTCACCACGTACAAGTGTTTTTTACGGTCACGCGTCTCATCTCATATATAGTTTGCAGTGTTAAATACGTGAAGTTTGAGCCCAAATAAAAGAGTGCAAGCGACCAAAACAGGTACGAAATAAATAACAAATCGTATACGAGATGTGCCTAAATGGACGTTCAAGAATAAATATATTATGGAAGGGAATAGTTTCCGCGTCGGTAAAGGAATTAATGATGTCGAAAGGACAGTACCACGTATATTTGAACCTACAGGCTGATCGAGTTCCTGTTGGTGTTTTCCGCACTATTAGAATTGGTTGTCTACAAGCAGCGCGGTTTTGATATAAAATTTCTAGAAACTAGTGTTAGAGGGTTGGGGTTTAAACTCTCTGTGTGTTGTCCCAAGTGTGAACCACGATAAATTCGTTCCCGCTAATCGGCAACGCATACGAAATCAATCGACGTATAGTATTAGCTACCTAGACAAAACGATTTTCATCGCTACATCTTCCGTACGAGAAATGTCTACGAAGAATGCAGCTGTCAAGGAGACAGATTTGTTGGAGAAGGACGGCGAGATGAGTGGCCCAACAGTCTGTGGAGATGGCAGATGGAAGAAGAAAAGCTTTTCTTCCTTCAAAACAAATCAAATCATTTATTTGTGCCAATTAGTACATACATATATACTTTACACACGTCAGAAGAAAATATACAATGTGAAATAAGCAAGACAATAAACACAACGCATTAAAATGAGTAATAAATAAATAAAAAATACAAAACAAAGTATAACACATTAAAATCGGTAGGTACACAGAAAATATACAACAAATAATAATAAAGTTTATATAAGGGACAATTTACAACAATTAATAATAGAATCGGTATATAGAACACAATACAAATTATAATAAGTTAAATTGTAAAAGGGTAATCAAGAAAATCATTAAAGCTGTAGGGTATTATTTTCACGAGGAATGATTTTATATGCACCCTGTATTCCATGTATGGCTTAGTTCTAGTTGTTAAGCTTAACTTATTATAAAATAATGGACCATAATAATTGTGACCATTTTCAGTTCTTTTTAGCCTGAGTGGGGTTAAATTAATATCATCCTTCTTTCTAGTTGTGTATGCATGAGAATGGGTGGGATATTCAGTGATATTATTTTTGACATGGTGTAAACACTCTAGAATATACAGTGCAGGTAATGTTAGAACACTTAAAGTTTTAAAGCTATCTCTGCAATCATCACGGAATTTTAGACGTGCGACTATTCTGATAGATTTTCTTTGCAGTGCGAAAATTCTGTGCCTGGAAGCAGAGTGCCCCCATATCAAATTTCCATAGCATAGATGACTTTGACATAGCGCATAATAAGCCATAAGTAGTACATGCAACGAGACTGAATTGTTCAAGTTGCGAAGGCAATAGATATTTTTGATAATTTATTTGCCATGTTGTCACCATGCGTATCCCATTTTAAGAAGCTATCTAGATATAATCCTAGGAATTTTGTGGATGGTTCCAAATGAACATTGTGTCTATTTAATGTAAATAACATGGTCACCGTTTTAGCTTTATTGAGAGACAGTAAGTTACTTGCAAACCAATCGGATGCCTTCTTCTCGCTTAAGTTGTGAAATAACACGGCTTCGTTAAGGCTACCGTAGTGTCATCCGCAAATAGTACCGTTTGGCAAGGTTCTAAATATCGTGGAAGATCGTTAATGTAAAGTAAAAACAGCAGTGGTCCAAGGATGGAACCTTGTGGTACACCATATCGAATAGGCAAGTAATTTGAATTATGCTCATACATACAAACTTTTTGCTTTCTATTATTAAGATATGATTGCATGAGTTTACAACTAGATTCGCTGAAATGGTATTTTGCCAGTTTCGCTATCAATAGATGACTTGGGACACAATCGAATTCTTTACTAAGAGTTGCTGGGAGTTACGACTCTCATCTGCTGGCACACGGGAAAAGTGATCGACCTGCAGTTAAAATCCAAAATCTGCAAATTCTGTGAAGTTTGAGAAAACGAGGGGGATCGCAGAGTACGAGGAATAGAAGAGCAATGCGAACGAAATCACCAAGCATCATCGGGGAAATTGAAGTAGATGCTATAGTTTGCATGGCACTAAATACTGCAAATACTTCGGGGGCTACGATAGCAAGACTTTTTTGTCAAAGGTATTCTTGACACAAATAAAAAAGAGTGTGTCGACCATGTGCAGATGGTCATATTGTCACTCGTCAAACAAACCAAAGGGCTCGGCGGAAATAAGAAATTGACGGTCAAGCTCATTGACAAACTGACGATGTACTATGGATTAGCCATTCATCGCTTGAGAATATGAAACTAAAAATTTGGGCAACACTACACCATTAAATATCCACTGACGACGAACCGCAGCAGGATAAGTTTCCAGTAGGTGCGGATACCTGGTGCTCTTAGCAGAAGGCGAAAGCGACCGGTGAGCTGAAGAACTTTCATCATAAGCCAGCTATGAAGAATGAATGCTTCGATGCACTCTACACAGAATTGTCCCGAGATGATTTGCTGCAAAGATGCCTCGGCGAGTTCACACAGAACGCGAATGAGTCTTTCAACGTAACTCTGTGGCAAATAGCGCCGAAAATGTTCACAGTGAAATAACGGTGGTAGATATCGCAGCTGATATTGTTGCGTGTAATTTCAGTGATGGGACCATGGAAATAATGCAGATTTTAGATCTGAAAATCAACCCGATTTGCTACAACTTCTGTCGGACTGCTGACGCCGAAAGGACGAACAAGGCGGAGGAATGCCTCACGGATGCAGCAAAAGAAGCTAGGAAGTCTAGTTTGTCGGGAAGAAAACATAGACTACATAGATACTATCGCAGAAGACGCACCAAATGGCGTCGGCATCGCGGATTGAAAGTAAATATCACATTTGCACGAGAAAAAAGAAACTTTGTCTGTAATGGCGTTTGTCTCGAAACGTGTTTTTTTTTTTTCAAACTGGCGTGAAAAATAATTAGAACAATTTACGTCCGATTTTGATGTGATCTTTACTATAGTGATCAGAATTGAATTCTGTTTAGAGACACGTAGCCATATTTTCGATTTTTTCCAAATTGTTTTTTTTTTTAATCCAATTTTTTTTAATTACAATTTTTTGGGTGAAAAATGGGCTTTTATTCATTGGGCAACTACTTTCTTAAAAATCAATAATTTAAAAAACGGGCTACGTGTTTCTAACAAAAATGTGATTGCTAATCAGGTTTTGATTTATTTTTTGTTCAAATGCAAAGAAAAAGATGATTTCTTTTATGTTGGTTGTTGGTTGTGGAGACTTTAATTATTTAATTAAATATACTTGTTCTTTCTCCTACTTATTTTTTATTTCACTAGATATATTTCGGAAACTATGTTTCCATCTTCAGTAGTTGAAGATGGAAACATAGAAATAAAAAATAAGTAGCAGAAAGGACAAGTATTTTTATTTAAATAATTAAAAATGATGATTGGTGAAAAAAATTGGCATCACTTATAATTGCTAAAAAAAAAATGTGAAAATGATCTACTTTTCCGACGTACATAGTATACCACCCCCTTAAATAATAGCGGTATAAAACATAGTACGTTTCTATTAAATTTTATTAAAGATGTTTAATAATAATCAACTATATAAACGCTATATAAATTAGGATCTAGAGAATCTGAATCAGTCAAAATGAAAGAATTTTTGTCCTTTTTTGCTTAATTTTTAGCAGAGCTGATACACTAAGGTACTGTTTAATAAAGTGGCGATTCTCCAACTCGTCGTTTCAATCGTATTTGCGGTTGGACAAAAATTACAAAGATCACATACAACTCAGGAGAACTGATTTTTTAACATTCGATTCTTAAAAGATATTTTCATCGAAAATTATCATTCTCTCACGCCTGTGATTGCTATAAAAAAAATCGCAAAAAATAAGACAAAATTGTTTATAAATATCTAAATTTAATTCAATTGAATCGAGTCAGATTTCTAATTAAGTAAAAAAACAAAGGCAATTTACTTTTTCACCCATACAAACCATTTCCAATTAAACTCGCAATCCCCGTTTAAGTCACCCACGGCGCGGCTGCACTTATTTTTGTTTACGAAGCAAAAAAATCGCAATTCGCATTCCGTGCCGCCATTAATAACCGCGATTTAATTAAACATCCCCTTTTAGGCGCAAACGTGATAACATTTAATCCGAATTAGCAACACGCGATTCTAATTATACGGTTAGTTTTAATTAAACTATTTGCCGCGATTCGATTCGAATTTAGATGTGGGGGCTGTGGGGGATGTTTTGCGGTTGATATTGGATGATCACCGCCCTTGCCGGCAGCCCGGGTTCGCAACAGCGGCGTCGGAGTTTAATTATGGTTTTCGGACAAAGTTTGATAAAGTTGACGTGGAGACACAAAGGGGAAGCGACTTGTGCGTATTGACAGACTGCGCGCCGGGGGATGGGGATAATTGCTGTTTTGTTTGAACAGATGTTATCTTTTTTTTTTCTTGCGAACGTGGATTGATTATTTGTTTAGGGGCGGATGTAGTTGGATCGATTGTTTGTTTGCTTTATCCTCCTCGTTGTAGTTCTGTTGGACAGTTACGAGTTTCGCTGACTTGTAATGGAAACAGCGGTATTTCAGGCGTGAAAGATTGATTGATGCGAGTCTACGAAAAGAACACGATTCGATCGAATTTTACGCTCACTAAACCATCAAATCGAATTTGATAATAATGTAGACAGTTATTATTAACTAAAATAGAGTCAATAATTCATTTAAATACACTGTCATTGCCGTTTTTTTTTTCAGATTCTTAATATGCGGCGCAAATGACCAATGTTGCCGAAGTGCTCTAAAAACTTCAATTTCAGATTCTTAATAGCATAAATTCATAAATGTCTTATATACAGGGGGTCTGTACACAGTACAGATAAAACGACGCCATTTCGGTAAGATTTTATTCACACATATTTCACTGTTCGTGTGGCTTCGCCAAAAAATGTAAAATATTTTTTTTCACCAGGATAATGCCCCGTGTCACAAGTCGAAGAAAACAATTGTTAAATTGGATGTATTACGTTTGGATGAATTACCCACCATACTCTCTAGATTTGCCCCCCAGTGACTATTGTTTTTTTGCAGACATGAAAAAGATGATTCAAGGAAATAAATTTGACTTAAATGAAGAAGTGATTGTCGAAACTGAGTCTTATTTTGGGAGTAAAGACAAATCGTTTTACATAAAGGTCATCGAAAAGTAAGAGGCTAAAGTCTGGATCTTCGCGAAATTTTCTAATCAAACAGTATTTGCAGCCAAAGAAGATATAAATGAGGCAGAGTTTTCTATGGAAACAACTGTATTATTTTGGTTTGCAGACATGAAGAAGATGCTTCAGAGAAATAAATTTGACTCAAATGAAGAATAAAGGTCATCGAAAAGTTAGAGGAGCCTTGAAATGAATGTATCACACTTAAAGAAAATATATACAGAGAGGTTTTTTTATCAGTATACATTATGGGAAATGTATACCAGCAAAAAAACCAAGTCAAACGCATTGAACCGATTAATGTATGTATGTTTGACTAAACGTCAAATGCTAAACTTCAAATTGTGTGAAATATTTGATCGAAAAATGTATACAAATGAAGAAAAAGTCGAATTTCAAGCGTGTATTACAATTCCAACAGTACTAGAAGAGGATAAGACATGTTTTCAATGAATCCAAAGTGGTCGAATACCTCGGTTAGGATGATTCTAAAAATAATTAAACTAAAACATTTTTCTTGGAAGGCTGTATGTTTCATTCTCTTTATTCTATTGAAAAACTCAACGAAATAAATCATGAATAACACTGCATGCGTTACCGTCACAAGCAATTTCCTGTTTTTATCAAAAATACGTCACTTATTATTATGGAGAAATTACAGGTAAAAAATTTTAAGAGATTTTATTAAGAAAATTTGAAAGAAAAGTAACAGTGAGGAACAATAAACTTGAAATAAATAATTAGAATAAGTGCTAGAAATGACCACCAGAAACTGCAAGACAGTAACTCAAACGATCGCGAAAATTCTTCCACATCGATATTGTTATAAACAGGAATAGAACATTGTTTAATTGTTTTTTAATTATCCTAGTTGAAGGAATCGATCGTTCGGGTTGCGTATTATAGGCAACTAAACACATATACATCAATGCGTTTGACTTGGGTATTTTACATGTATACATAGGAGATATGTATACTGTTAAAAAAACCTCTCTGTATATATATATATATATATATATATGTATAAAGTGGAATTTCGAAAAAAAAGTTTTCTTAGTTAGACGAGAGACTTATTGTTACGGTTGATATTTGGTAAGGTGAATGATTTGCTCAAGACGTTTTAATTGACATTTTAACAAATGAATTGTAAAATTTGGCACGCACTATTACACCGATCTTTAGAGAGTTAAATACATTCATCTCTTGCCATTCGTGAAAAAAAAAAAAGATGACAGACACCTGAAGGTGCATTTTTACAGGCATAAGCCTCTAACTCTGCAAGCATTGAAGGAAGTAATTCTTGTGGGAACTACTGCGATCGACAGAGCGATGTTGGAGTGAGTAGCGGCCAACATCCAAAAACGGCTTCAACAGTGCATTGCTAATCGTGGCCACCACATGAGAGATGTTTTTCGTAAATGCCATGAACAGATGTACTCGAATATATAATAATATGACAAATTGGAAAAACGTCCGTTTTCACTCCCCCACCCTGTACTTAAAGTCCAGGCTTTGATATTTTTTGTCCGCTTCGACCCCTTGTGTCAATTGCACCAGTTCTAGTTTTCAGCATCCATATGTTTTTGTTTCGCAGTTTACTAATTTGTACTTTAATAGACTTTAAGGTGCATAGTAGGCCTTACTGTTGAAATTCATACATCACACATTTGTATCATTATGTTTACTTCAAAATTCATGACTACCTCGTAATTGTATTCTCCTTTTTTTTAAATTTTGACCTAGGTGTATTAACGATTTCACTCTTTTTATTGTAGTTTATAGCACATTTAGGGTTGTGAAGGCAGCAAGCATGCCGCGCCCACTTATGTCATAACCTCTGACCCGTCCAAGTGGCTAGACCCATTCGGCCACTCCGGCTATTTCCAGTATTTGGTCAATTTCCACTTAGAGCCTTCACGGTTTCGAGGCTTCTTCCTGTCCATGAAACTCCTTATGCCGCGCATTCATGAAGTATATACCCAGCTGTTTCCGTTTCTTCATTGAATCCTCTATACAGATCATCCCCCCAATGTCCAGTCTTAGGAGGTGCTTTCGAAAGCCGCTAATATAACCGGTTCTGGTGTGCTGTCTGGAGTGTCTGAGTTTCTTGGCCTTCTTAGGGTCAGGTTTTTGGAGATAGGTTTTAGTTGACAACACATTGTTAATTTTCCTCCATCTATCTTCCTGCATCTTGGAGGTAAATGTCTTTATTGGTTTTATTAGAGTTATAAGCGACTTTATTGTTATCTTATCTGCCTCTGATGCTCTTGATGCTTCCTTAGCTAAGCTGTCGGCAATGGTATTCCATGTATTTTTTTGTGGCCTTTGGTCCACGTCAGGATTGTGGAGTTTCCTTCCGCACTCTAATATTTTCAATTTTGCTTTTAATACTCTAGCAAAAAGAGGAGTATTAGAAGGCCTTAATCAAGGAGCCAATCAACCATTGACGGCATTCATCAGATGTCGTCTCAAAAATTCTAATTGAAACGGAGCTGCCAATAAACGTATTTGAATGTGTTTGAAGGCTTTCTCGAAATGCAGACGGTTGTAGTCAAAATTTTTCTTTCCGTAGCCTGCCATTACCACACAATCCAAGTTATTGAAAAAAATAATAATAATTCAGTGTTTTGCGTTTGCATTATTTACGTTGGACTGTAAGAGCATGGATACACTATTTTCGTTCGAAACCTATAAAATATCATCGTGTAATATAATTACTGCGAAGGAAGCTAATCTAATACGAAAATATAAGTGTGTTGCTTCACTTAATGAACTCGCCATACTTTAACTAATACTAGACTCCACGCTGCTGCGTCCTCGACATTGCACTATCATAAATTGTAGCATGGCCAGTACTGGGTTTCACGGGAAAAACATTTTTATCATTCTCGCTCTCCTCAAGGCTCCTCAAGGCAGCTGTCGTCCATCCATGAATACCTTGTAACCCGGACATGTATGTATTGGCCGGGTGGTTGCTGAAATTCTTGTTCCATCCTTTGATGATCCAAAGTGTTCATTGTTTTTTTTTTCATACATTTCTAGCGAGAAACTATATTGCTTGGATCATCAGCCGTTTGCCAACTCGAACAAAAAATATAATTGTCTGGGAGATAAAAAAGGAAAGAGCTCTCTATCGATACTTCGGGTACATTCACGTCTTCGGACTGATTCAACTTGATTAATCTAAGGTTTAAGGAAGCTTAATTGTTGAGACGCAAATTTAAAAGTGTTTTATTAAAAAAAAAAACTTTCATACAGTGTTCACAACATTTCACCAAGTGTAAGATTTATACAATTTTAGTGAGGAACTACATTGCTTGGATCCTCAGTATCTGGTGATCGTAACCCGTTTGCCAATTCCAATAAAAGATATAATTATCTGGGAGATAAAAAAGGAAAGAGCTCTCTATCGATACTTCGGGTACATTCACGTCTTCGGACTGATTTATCTTTATTGATCTAAGGTTTAAGGAAGCTTAATTGTTGAGACGTAACTTTACAAGTTTTTTATTTAGAAACTTTCATATAGTGTTCATCATATTTCATCAAGTGTTAGATGAGTCAAAAGAAAATCTCGTTTGTTTTGATTATCGTGTCGCTAACAAGAAACAATTCAAATTGCATAAACAAAGCAAAATATGAAATTAAACAAGGAAAATTTCTGGCAATGATCAATAAAATTCGATCAAACCCCTTTTCCAACTGCAAAAAATACTTACACTGTAAGTTTTACAAACATCTATTGAAACAACTACTTCCCGAGCATTTAACCCGCCGGACATTGGATTACACAATAGATATTTGTTGTTGCATCGCAGCACTGCTGAGAAATTGCAACGGTTTGAGTCGAAATTATTTAAATGAAAGGAAACAACAAATAATAGTTACAAGGCTATCTGTAGACACGTGTTTCGGGATTTCATCCCTCATCAGTACAGCTATGCCCTGTAAGCCCTTAGTTGTTAAACAATTTTTAATTAATTTTTACGTACCGTCTTCAACGAGATCGCGGATGGAAGTGATCGCGGTGAAGAACGCGCGCATTGAGCGGATTTATCGGCTCCGAGCAAAAAACAATATCGACTCGGCGTGAGAAAAAACAGCAAAGTTTTCAATTAAATTAAATAAAATGAAACAAAGATGATTCACCCGTTTGCAGTTATTTAAATTACAATGAAATTAAACAAGGAAAATTTCTGGCAATGATCAATAAAATTCGATCAAACCCTTTTTCCAACTGCATTGCCAACTTGATCATTGTCAGAAATTTTCCTTGTTTAATTTCATTGTAATTTAAATAACTGCAAACGTGTGAATCATCTTTGTTTCATTTTATTTAAAACAAAATATGTTTCATTTATTAAAGTTTAAATATTATATATAACAAAGTAGAAGCTTCAATATTAAATATAACAAAGTATTATATATAACAAAATAGAAGCTTCAACAATTAATAAGCCAACAGTAAGTTTGCTTATTAATTGTTGTGGTTTCTCAAAATTTGGTTTCTTCAATAGAAAACGTATTGAATAGAAACTGTAAAGCGATCTTTAAGCGAGAATAAAATTCTAACAGAAAGAATTTTCCTGAAATCAATTATGCAGTATTCAAAATTTCAATTGTTATAAAATATGACCCACATTACCCCTTCACTTCTAATAAATCCCATCCCCGGAAACTCCCCTATAAATCATACGAATTTATCGGTAGAGAACGGAGCTGGAACTCAACTATAAATCCAGTGGAAATCTGGTGTGTGAGTAATATATAAGAATTAAAATATCAATTTCCCATCGGGAGTTGGAAAATAGGGTAGTAGGAAATAGGATGAGAAAAAAACGGGAAGGGAAGGGGTGGCATGTCCATCCCTCTAAATCATAACGGACACTGGGATTAGGTCCGAATCGCTCGGCGCGAACCGTTGCCAACAGATGCTCGACCGTTTCGGAATTTTACGCAAAACGCACGTTGATTTATAACGGGGGATGAATACTGTTATTTGGATGGATCTATCTGCTTTTTAAATACTTCATAAACTGTGATTTTCACAATAAAATAGCCTTTTACTCAAACACTGTCGAATTTATTTACTATTTGTTTTTTAATAATAACATCTTTAATATAAATAGAAAACAAGTATTCATTCCACTTGGTCACAGTTATTTAAATATATTAAATAAAAATGATTGAAAATAATTAATAAATTATTTACTTGTTTTCTATTTATATTAAAGATGTTATTATTGTATGGTATTGAAAATAATTTATTAATTATTTTCAATCATTTTTATTTAATATATTTAAATAACTGTGACCAAGTGGAATGAATACTTGTTTTCTATTTATATTAATGGCCAGCGAGGCATTTATTCAAATCCGAATCGAGAGAAGTTTTTTGTGAATTTGCGATAACAACAATACACGAGCGCACGTCCTCCTTCGCCGGTCATTACTATCTCAGCGCGCGGCAGGTGAGGGTCGCTCTTTTTAATTAATTTGATTTAATTCTTTTCGTTTAATTTTATTCGGTTTTGATTTAAATTGAATTAATTTGGTTTAATTTAATTTAAATTGATTTAGTTTAATTTGATTTAATATAACTGATTTAATTTTGCTGATTGTATTTGAATTAATTTAATTGATATTTTTAACATCTTTAAATTGTGTAAGGCATAGCTGTACTGACGAGGGATAGATCCCGAAACACGTGTCTGCAGATGGCCTTATATTAAGTAACGTTAATTTTTGTTGTTTTTACATAAAATTTTTCTCGGATCAAAAATATTGTTGCATTATTCAATATTTGTTGATATGCAGCGGCAGGTGTACATTATGTAATTCAATGTCCGGCGTGGGTATTTGCCCGGGAAGTAGTTGTTTTAATGTGCATTTGTTTAACGTACTTACGTAAGTAAGTCAATAGTCACGGAGCTAAATGTGGAAATAATTTATTAATTATTTTCAATCATTTTTATTTAATAAACATCTTTAATGTCCAACAGGACGACCCAATTAAAGAATAAAAATTTGAAGAGTGAATATTAGGATATATATATATATGCTAGTTTCAGGTTATTAACCCATTTTCAAGAGAATTTAAAACAATTTTTTTTACGTTCAAGAGAATTTAAAGCAAATTTTAAATTTTCTTGAAAATGGGCTTATAACCCGAAACTAGTCGAGAATTTAAAGTTATTCAATCTAATCTGTGTTTTATTGGTTGATTTTTAATATTTTATTCATATTTATTTCATACAATATGAACTACCAATGTCTAAATATTAAAACCATTAATTATATGGAAATAATTTGTTAATTATTTTAAAATCATTTTTATTTAATTAAAATTTCTATATTCAGGGCTTCTTTCCGTAAGAGTATTCATGGATTGGATAAACAAAATTATTTTTTATGACATGTAGGATGAGTGTGATTGTTACTATTATAAATGACAGATGTATTGTTTTTAACAAAAAGCAGACTTTCCAACATATATACTGCACATACCTTAAGTAATCCACTGGTGCGAAACACAATTCTACAAGAGACTGTGAATTTTAGTCCAAATTGTTTTCACATATAAAGGATGTACAATTTTCTCGTAAAAATTAACTTTTGAATTTTTAAAACTTTACTCCAACTAGTTTGGGTTTGTTAGACTATTTTCAAAGGAATGTGAGTGTAATATGTTTCACAAAGTGTCAGATGAGAAGTTAATTCAAGAATTCATTAGATTTTATTGAACTTTTAATATAAAATTATTTACATATATACAGGGTGTACTATATTATTGTATGGTATGGCGGTAAAGCATATATTTTTGCCGCTTGATCGCTTTTCAAGCCGCTCAGCTGTTAACAAAATCGTCATATTTGCGTGAGCGTCCTTAACCTCGAAAGCGAGTTCAGGGAACATCAAGCGCTTTGCGCTGTAGCGCTACATGTCTAAAATTTCCATGAATGCACCCATTAATTCAAATTTAAATATTATCTTCCATATATTATATGGAATTATATTGATAATTCATATTGTATAAAATAAATATGAAAATATTAAAAATCAACAAATAAAATATTAAATTGCATAATTTTAAATTCTTGTCCAGTTTTGGGTTATCAACCCATCTTAAAGGACATTAAAATTAGTCGAGAATTTAAAATTAATCAATTTAATCTGTGTGTTTTTTTTATTTTATTGGTAGATTTTTAATAATCTGTTCATATTTATTGTATTAAAAAAATATTACCTAAATTTCAGATTACATTTCTTAGCCATATCACATTGCGTATTGAATATATATGATCGGGTTAACTCATTTTTATTACTATATGCATATTTAATACCTATAGACAAGTGATTGAAGTGTAACGTTATTATGTAGCTTCCCATTATATGAATGTCGATGTCAGTTGCGGAACAAAGGGCGTGATTTGGTGGAATTAGGGCGACGTGTTCATGTCGGTGCTCAGAGTTCTCGTCAATTCCTCAAATCCCGAAATCCACCGCCTGGAACTCTTGTCGACAATCGTCAATTGGCGTTCGCGTGCGTGTCATGATCGTGACGAGCGCACGTATACTCAAACTTTCAACAAAATTTACCCCGCAGGTTACAGAGCTTAATTATCTGTAAACCATTTTCAAGTCGCAATCAAGATGAACAAATAAGTTACAAACTATGCTATAATGTAAAATGTGTTAAAGATTTATTTTAAATTTTATTTCTCGAAAATCGGCTCATCCTGTCCTGTTTATTTTTATATACAGAGAGGTTTTTTTAACAGTATACATATCCCCTATGTATACATGTAAAATACACAAGTCAAACGCATTGATGTATGTGTTTAGTTGACTATAATACGCAACCCGAATGATCGATTCCTTCAACTAGAATAATTCAAAAAACAATTAAACAATTTTCTATTTCTGTTTATGACAATATCGAAATGCGCGATCGTTTGAGTGACTGTCTTGCAGTTTCTGGTGGTCATTTCTAGCACTTATTCTAAGTTTATTGTTCTTCATTGTTACTTTTCTTTCAAATTGTCTTAATAAAATAATATTATATTTTTGATAAAAACAGAAAATTGTTTGTGACAGTAACGCATGTAGTGCTAGTCATGATTTATATCGTTGCATTTTTCAATAGAATAAGGAGAACCCAACATACAAACTTCCAAAGAAAATGTTTTAGTTTAATTATTTTTAGAATCATCCTAACTGGGGTATTCGGAAACTTTGAATTCATTGAAATGTCTTATTCTCCTCTAGTACTGTTGGAATTGTAATACACGCTTGAAATTCGACTTTTTCTTCATTGTATACATTTTCGATCAAATATTTCACACATTTTGAAGTTTAGCGTTTGACGTTTAGTTGTGTGCTATAGGCAACCAAACATATACATATCAATGCATTTGACTTGTTTTTTTTTTGCAGGTATACAGTTCGCCTAATGTATACTGATAAAAAAAACCTCTCTGTATATTTTTTTTATATAAACAACTTTTCTTGACAATTATGGGACTTTACAGTACAATTAATGTATAACCAAAGTACAATTGTTTTATTTAGTTATTTACAAGTATTAATGTGCACCACAAAGTCAATGCATACAATACAAAACAGTTTTTTTTTCATTTTAAATTTTAATTTAAAATACTACTAAATCTTTATTATTTGATAAAATAATAAATTGTGGCTTAAAAACCATTGGCCGATAACCAATTGGTAAACTTTTACAATATACGTTGTAATATTTTACACGGAATAAGAACCGCTCGTTCAAATAATTTTATATTAAGGGTGCGGTATAGATGAAAGAGATAGCTATAAATATTGGCGATCACTAATTCTAGTTAGCTTGCTGTTGTTATCATTAAACAATATTGTATTATACATTAAAGTAAAAAAGCAGAAATTTCATCAGATGAATTAAAAATTATTTTAATGTTTAGTTTTTATAAAAAAATAATTATGAAAAAAAAAACAATGAAAATTGATCAAATTTATAGCAAAATTTAAATACTATTTTTGCTAATAAAATCGTGTGCAATGAAAATTTCAAGCTTTTTACTAAATTCTGCATTCAAGTAACTTAGCAGTCATTACCTATTAATTTCATTATATCTTACAATTTTCTTTTCTAACCTGAAGTAGTAAATTATCATAATACACGAAAATTAACGATTTATTTTTTATTTAGACTGATACTTTATAGTTATAGTTGATAAATAAAAAATGTAAATTCATATTCATATTATTAAATCCAAAAGAATGGCCCTTTCTAAAACGATTATTTCCATTTTACTATATAAACCAAAACCTTAACACATATAGAACTCACTCAGGGCATCATAATTAAAATGGCTATTGCAAACGAATATTGTATTCATCCATGGTTATACATGTTTGACATATTAATACGTAACTTTAAAAATAAATTCAAAAAAGCCATGAGTTAGTATAGGTACTCTACACTTTATTTTAGAATTAGTTTTGTTAAATATTACTATATTATGTTATAAACTTTTTGATATATTATGGTTTTCATTAGCATTGTTGAATTAATTAATTGTATTAGAATTATTTTATTAAAATTATCTCATGTTATTATCTTATACAAGGTGTCCCTGAAATGTCTGTACAAAATGATACCACATATTCCTGGTATCAAAATAATGCGATTTAACTAAATTTACTTCTATACCAAAATGTACGGTTACGGAGATATCGTCCTTCAAAAATTATTTTTTTATTGATTTTTTTTAAATATCTCCCGATTGTCCTTTGTCAGCAAAGTGAAATTTGGCATACTTATGGTATTAAGAAGGACTACCTTTTGGCCTTCTTTTGTTTTCCTAGATGCTACAGAAGTGGTAAAAAGTTGATCCTCAACTTATAAATCACTTCATAACTTTTTAACAGGTTGACCAATTTAATTTTTTTTTTCAATTCAAAATATAGGTATTTTTGTCTCTTGTTTCATTTTGGTATTTATCACGGTTTTATCAGAAAATTGATTTTAAAGTAAGTACCTACCATTCCTGGGACCAAAATTCGATTTAAGGTAATTTACCTCTAAGGTTAGGATATCTTATACCAAAATGCACGCTTACGGAGATATTGGCCTCCAAAAATAGATTTTTTTTATTGAAACAAATATTAATAATTATTTAACAATATCAAAACAACAATAAAAAAGTAAGAATAAAATAAACAACATATGTTACAATAAATGGTCAAAAAGATTTCCATTTTTTCTGATACAGGTGTTTATCCTACGTAGTAAATTAAAATGTACTCTTTGCAGCATTCCTTCATTATTTTTTAATCAACTTGCAGCGTTTTCAATTCTTTGCCATAATTGTTCTCTTGACTCCAAGAAGTCCAGTGCAGTCAGATCAGGGGATTGGGGAGGCCATTTGATGTAAACGATCGCTAACATTTACAGCAAAATGTGCAGGTGCTCCATCGAGCATAAACCACATGTCTCGTATGATCCGTAATGGCACATCCTCTAAAAGGCCCGGCAAAACATTTATTAAATATTCCAAATAATTTAATATGAAACAAGAGACAGAAAAACTTTAAAATAAAATTACCTAAATTTTTAATAAAAAATAAAATAAAACTGGTCCATCTGTTAAAAAGCTATGAAGTTTTTTGTAAGTTGAGGATTAACTTTTTACTACTTCTGTAGCATTTAGAAAAACCAAAGAAGGTCAATAAGATAGTCCTTCCTAATATCAATAAGTATGCTAAATTTCATTTTGCTACCTAAAGCCTATCAGAAGATATTTATCAAATTTTAATAACAAATATAATTTTTGAAGACCGATATCTCCATAACCGTTGATTTTGGTATAGAGGTATATTTGGTTAAATCGCATTAGTCCCAGGAATATGTAGTGACATTTTTTTACAGACATTTCAGGGACACCTTGTATTTATAAATGGTGTTTACCATTAATAAATAAATAAATTTTATATTACATATAAAGGGTGATTTTCAGAGTGTCTGAACTTCCTATAGAGATTGCTGTTAAACAATCTATCTCTATGCGCATATCTAGTGTTAAACTCTTTCAGTATAGTCTGGCAAATAATCATGGAACGTTTAACAACAGAAAAACGCTTGCAAGTTGTCGCACTTCGCCAATTTTATGGTACACATAATCGCCCAACCGTGCGATGTATTCACCGAATATCCACAAATTTCGAACGGATTGTTTGGATGCTGCTCGAAATTAAAATAATACAAGATATAAAACTGTGTGTTCCCAAGAAACTACAATCCAACTTATCCAAGAATACATTGCATATAATATAATATAATATAATATAATATAATATAATATAATATAATATAATATAATATAATATAATATAATATAATATAATATAATATAATATAATATAATATAATATAATATAATATAATATAATATAATATAATATAATATAATATAATATAATATAATATAATATAATATAATATAATATAATATAATATAATATAATATAATAAGGGCTATCGACCATAGGGTAGAAAGCCTTTTAATTTATATAAAAATATTTTTTTGTGAAAAATGAAATTCACTTCCATTTCTATTCCTGTTGAACTAGTTAATTAATGAAAATTTCATCTGGATACAATGTACCTTCCCTCTCCTTCACTTCTCTCTCCTCGAGCGCGTCGCGGAATTGAGCCAATTGAAATCGGAACAGGATAGACGAGGGCGATCCGTGTCCCGGAAGCGACTGAATAATTCAATTCCGCGTTTATGAAGTAATTTAATAAATTGAAAGCGCAAATTGCTGTTCCCTCTTCTAATTAAACGCCGGACGAGAATACCCTCTTCAATCTCCACCGACGCCACTGCTCTTCAGTAACATTGTATTGCTGAAAACTCGGGACTGAATGGGCTCAAACGGCTGCGAAGATTCTATTAAGCACCCCAGACGGAAATTTTATTAAAGATTCCGAGTGTAATAAATCACAATTATAATTGGATCTGATTTATTAAAGCGTGCAGATAAACGAAACGAATTTTTTCATTACGAATTGCGGATTATGTACTGACTTTCATAAAAACAAAGTAAACCGAAATACACAGAAGATGTTAATTAATATGAAATAAATATTTTATTTTGCTTATACGACCTGCAATTAATAGTGTAAATAAAGTACAGATGTTTTATGAAGTTTATACTCCGATTTCTTCGCAGGGGTGGAGGCTGGCATGATTACAGATTTGCACTTCTCGGATTACGAAATTCCGTCTAATGAAGTCTGATAACAATTAAAAAATTGTTTATGACTCATTTCTGATCCTTGATATTCATTGTTTATCGACTTTTTAAACATTTTGTGAAAGAAAATCTAAAATAAATATCACGTACCAAAAACTATGTGTATATTTGTAAATAAAGTGTACTTGTTACTCAACTACGACCATTTGGAACCACCACAGAGAGCATTCCCATCCACGCTTAACATTATTATATATTCAACAAATTACGGTGTTAGCCGTTAATCGTATGATGTGTTACGCAAATATGTTATTTGATGATGTAAACTTTGTAATATTTTCGCCATCAACATATCATTTTAAAAGTTGTTTGAAACGTATATCTCTGTATAATTATCAATTAATTAATTTTTTTAATCTAATGTTATAGAAAAGTCCGTTGATTGTTTCTGTCTGTAATTATTGTAAGCGTAGTATGCTCTATATAACTATTATTTTTACATTAGTATTTATTAGATTTAAGCTGTAAACCTTATGTAAACATTTGTTAAAAGGTGTATACCGTAAATAAATAAATAGTTTTAGATGAAGGTTATTTTACCTTTCATTTACTGTATACATTTTGGTAAAATTGTTGGTAGAAGTTGTTTTATTGATGCAACATGATGAGTGTAAATTATTTAAATAAAAAAAAACACACAACTTTAGTACTTTAAAGAAAATTATATTTTCTGTTGAACCAATATTCTATATACGTGGAATGTAACTTTTTTTCTCTCCGAATATTACAAAATGTATGTTACTATTGAAAAATGCAATAGTATTGGTTTTCAGTTGACGTTCAAGCGGAATCCTATAACAGCGGGTTGGCAGCCTGTCCGAATATTGAGGATTCCATTCCCGCCCGGGAATGCTACACGCGAATTTCACCCTCCCCCGCCACCTGAGCGCTTCCGGTCGTCCGGAAAATTAGTTAATCGCCTCACGGCCGGAAGCGACAAACACTCGTCATAAGTCACGGCTGAATTTAATTAAGCGCATTCTTATCCCGTGCGCAGCCCTTGTTTAATCCCCTACTATTTTCACCCCAGTGTGCTTACCGTCTTTCAGACATTAGCCGCAGTTCACAATTTACATTAAACTAAGTTATTGCGGAATTATGTCGCGGAAGATTTTAAATTGCATTAGTTTATGAGTTAATTGATGTTTTTTTTTAATTAGTTGTGTTATTAAATTCCTATTTAAAGAAAAATACTTGTCCTTTCTCCTATATATATCTAGTGAAATAAAAAATAAGTAGGAGAAAGGACAAGTATTTTTATATAAGTAATTAAAGTCTCCATAACCAACAACCAATATAAAGAAGATTAAATTCTATTCCTCACTACATTTTATAAAAAAATCGTGACTAATTAAAATGTTTAGCATATTTACTAAAATGGAAAAGAGGAGCCATTTGAAGTATATTAGTTTTTGCGACAGGTATATAAAATGTATGACGGGAAGACAGTCTTAGAACAGACAATTTCATTTGAGATAATCGGGGCTATTCCTTAAAGGAAATGCTAAGTGAAAGTTATTATTATTAAATAAATTCACTTAATATATTTTCAATTTGAGTCTCATTAATCACTTGGTAAAACATTTTAGTAATATTAGGGATTGTTAAGTGATTTGTTAAGTGAAACTTACTTAACAATCCCTAATATTACTAAAATGTTTTACCAAGTGATTAATGAGACTCAAATTGAAAATATATTAAGTGCCTGTGAAGCAGAACTCATTACGATGTACAAGAGAAATTTAATTAAATTCAAAAAAGCAAACAACCACATAATTTTTAACAAAATATGTTACCGGGAAAAACTGAAACCTAAAGACATGAAAAATAAATGTAATCACCGATCGAGAGAATCCAAGAAGGCAGTAGAAGCAGCGTATCAAACCTGGATATCATTAGAAATAAAAAGATGGTATAGGCAGAGGGACTCAATATCAGAAGTCATCAAATTACTACATACAAGACTCATCATGAGACTCCATCCCATCGAATTTGACGTCATTGATGCCGCCTCAAGAGAAAAAGCCAGTGAGATATCATATGAACAGTTCAAAATACAAAAAGAAAAAATACATAAACTCCGCAGTGAAAAAATAAATTGTGTTTCTGTGCTAGACAACAGCAGTGGTAAGCAGAATAATATTCAGTTTTTTCCTAGAATCGTTAATTTAACAAATACAATTTTTGATAAATCAGAGTCCAATTTACTAGAAAAGGGTTTAAAATACTCCCCTCAATTATCAACTAAATTTTGCGTGTAAAACAAACCAAGTGAAACTTACTTAACAATCCCTAATATTAAATTCACTTAGTTTAGTGTACAATATCCGCGAGACTCCTCCTAATTAACCTAATAGACGTGTTTAAGAAATGAATTCTGCTACAAATGTTATTAGCCGTGCGCGTTAAACGAGTCATAGGACAGTTTAGACCGCAAGTCGTCCTACAAAATGCATTATGCAGTATGATGTGGCTACGCGCATGTCTAGGTGGTACATGATACTTAATCATACTGACAATATAGTTTGAATCTATTTTGCAGTTTATAATTTTATAAAGAAAACACATATCCAACACGCCTCGATGTTGCAATGTTGTAAGTCCTAAGTAGGCCATTGTTTCCTCGGATGTTAAGAGAATATATTTTTGGGCCAATCTTATGACATGAATTTGATAAACTTGGTTTGCACATTTTCCATCCTATTAACATAGGTGACATATGTAGGTGACCATATTGTTCTGCAATAATCAAAATATGATCCAACTAGAGAATTGTAGATAATATTAAAAGTGCGTATATCTACTAGATCTTTGGTAACACGCTTGATGAATCCTAGCGACGTATTAGCTTTGTTGACTACAAAGTCGAGGTGGCACTTGAATAACAGCCTTGAATCAAGCATGATCCCAAGATCTTACACTAAGTAAACTTGGCTCAATGTTAAGTTATTTAATCTGTAATCATATGTTATTCTCTGCCTCTTGCGTGAAAAACAAATAAAACTACATTTGTCAATATTGAGCTGCATATCATTCAGTGCACACCATTTGTATATTGAGTCAATATCCTCTTGAATCCTGAAACAGTCTTCAGTGTTCTTCATGGTCTAATATACTTTTAAATCATCGGCAAAAAGCAAATGAGGATATCTTAGTGATTCCGACATAAAAAGAATGAACAATAACGGTCCTAAGTTGGATCCTTGTGGAGCACCAGATATTAACACATATGGTTCTGAGAGAAAGGATTTAATCTTCACAAATTGTTTCCTTCCAGACAAATATGCTACAAGCCACTTCAATAACGGATCACATAGACCATACGCTTGCATTTTTTAGTGAGAATAACGTGATTGACTGAGTCAAATACTTCGCTGAAGTGCGTGTAAATTGCATGGACTTCAAAATTAACATCTAGAGCTCTATGTATGTAATCCTTGCATATGAATAAGTTGGTTAGTGTTGATCTGCTTCCATAAAAACCATGTCGGTGTTCCACAATGACAGATTTAAAGGTATCATAGAATGTATACTACTTTCTCAAATATTTCCGCTATAGTTGAAAGAATGGAAATGGGCATGCAGTTTTCTATATTAGATTTAGATTTATGAATAGGTATCACATACGAGTCCTTCCAAATGACCGGAAAGATACCAATATTTAATGACAAAGAGTATATATAGTGTAAAGCATCGATTAAGATGTCACAGCAGTTGCATGAAAATATAGCTTGGGACTTTATAAGGGCCAGCGCTATTATTAGGATTAATTGAGCGTATTGCGTTATAAATATCCTCATGAGAATATGAATATAAATAATGCACTATTGTCGTCCCTTGGATAAGACAAAAGCATAACGTGAAAATTGGAAATGCTTTCAGCTGTAAAAAAATGCTATTGTGCCCTGGCGTATTCAACATTTATAGACATACGAGAAAAATAAACTGTTTTTTATTTAATTTAATTACGTTTTATAAAAGTGGTCGAAATTATTGTCAGAAAAGCTATAAAATCTTCGCACGTAATATTATTTGTTGATGCGTGGCATGTTTATGTTTGATCGTTTTGCTGCCTCTGACATTATTGTCGCTGAAGCGCATTAATGCGAATGCATACGTTTCACGTTCCAACATGACGAACGATGAACATGGCGGATCTACTAATATTCCTAACCTATGACAAAGATTGAATATTGTGCCTCTCAAGCCGAAATATATTATTAATTATATTATATCAATAAAAACTTAAAAAATGTATATATCGCTTTTTCATAGACTTTTATCGCAGTAAAAACCCTAGTAAAAAATTGATGAAGAAAAAAAAAATTAAATTTGATGGTTTAACAGCACCCATCAAATTTAAATATTTTTTTTTTCATCAATTTTTTACTAGGGTTTTTACTGCGATTTAATAGATCAAAAAAATTTCAAGAAAATGCTGTATTTTTTAGGTTAGGATTATTCACATGTTACCTTCTAATTTGTGCTTTAATTTATCTTATGTGATGAGAAATGTAACAATAATATTACAATTCAAATAACTACTTTTTATAAATAGAAAAGAGTATTCATTGACTTCATCACAGTTATATATTTTTATATAATACAAACATGATTTGAAAATAATTAATAGATTATTTCCACATTTTGCTCTGTGATTTGTGACTTACGTTACGTAAGTACGTTAAGCAAATGCACATTAAAACAACTACTTCCCAGGCAAATACACACGCCAGACATTGAATTACATAATGTACACCTGCTGTTGCACATCAATAAAATATTGCATAATGCAACAAATTTTGATTCCAGAAAAATCTAATGTAAAAACAAGGAAAGGAACATTATTTAATATAAGGCCATCAGCAGACACGTGTTTCGAGATCTATCCCTAGTCAGTACAGCTATGCCTTACATAATTTAAAGATCTTAAAAAAATCAATTAAATTAATTCAAATACACTCAGCGTAAGTAAGTCAAAAGTCACAGAGCTAAATGTGGAAATAATCTATTAATTATTTTCAAATAATTTTTATTTAATATAGCTACTTTTTGTATAGCTGTATTCATTAGTTAAATAATAAATACTTGTGTACTTGCAAAAATTTTAACACAATCTGTTCATTGTTGTATTTAAATTTTCAGAAACAGATCGGGCTAGCTTCATTTAAAATTTTTTTATTATACAGGTTATAAATCTTCAACGTTACCGTGGCGCCAGTTCTAAACGTTGACAAAAGATTGCACAACTGCTTTTATATCACTTTGTTTTTGCAAAAGAGTTGACATTTTAGCAATTTTATTTTCTAAAATATATTAAGTTTTTTTATATTATAAAAGTTTATTTGACCACCAAAGGAACTTTAATGGAAAAATTGACTTCTGCATTTTTGAGAAGTATTCGTTGGCATCTTTATAGCTGTCAAGTAAATAAATAATTAAACTTCAGGTAATATTGAATATTATTTTTAAAACATACTATTGCTTTAAATTAAATATATAATGTGAAAATATACTCATTATTTTTTTAAGGATGATTTTTAAAGGAGTATATAAAAAAATATATTGAAGTATATATATATATATACAGGGTGTTTCAAATTCGGACTCACCATGGAGATCGCGCTTATTATAAGAGATAGAGGGTAGGTTCGGCACTTTTGCAGAATTTCATGCTGATTAATATCCCGTTGAGAAAATTGGGCTAAGTTTCTTTGTTTTCAAGAAAAATGAAAAATACTGAAAAATGCGATTTTCTTTTTTAATTTATATCTTCGTTATTTGAAGAAATAATTCAATACAATGAAGACATTCTTATAGTACTTTTTTATGATCTTATCGATGGCGTACTAATTTTACTAATAGCATGTTCCGTTTATAAAAATATAATACGTTTAAATACAGATTTATATAATTGATGGTTGAATCTATTATTATAAAATAAATCCTCATACTATTGAAAGTATCTCTCTACCGAAATAAATTATAAGAACGGAACAGATTCCTGTAAGTAAAATATTTTAGTTTCCACATCGCCACCTAGAATATGGACGCGCTATTTATAATAAAAGGGAAAGAGTTTTGTTGGAAAGAAAAATAGTTACTTATGACGTGAATCAAAATATACATACGTCTGCTTTAGTTTGTGTTGAAAGTCGATTGCCAACGTCTTAAAGATTCGCTGATAAAATTTCTGACAAAATACTCGTTTTAAACACCCTAAATTTAGTGATATTAAAATAACAGAATTGAGTATTGTTCTATAAAATCATTGTTAAAAACACTATGAATTACTTATTCTTATTATATTTTTACACATTTATCGCTTAACAATTATTAATTTCATTTCGCATTAAAATAGTCCTGCAAGGCATAACCCGGCGCGTCCACCATAATACCAACGATGATATAATTAATTTAATTTGTCCATACAATTACTTCTTGTAAGGGCTAACAAAAAATGTGAATTTTATTAAAATCCCTGGCCGCAAAAGTGTACATTCATTTATGGAATGGTCGTGTTTTTAAAACAAATCTTTTTTTAATGTAAACGAGATAGGTTTAAAACTTAAACACTACTTACCACACAGTTCGATAAACCTACCTCTCTTTACATTGGTTAAAAGTGTATCACAAAGTAATGGCTTCAACTATCAATTATATAAATCTCTTGTTTTTATTTATTTATTAATGCAATCTCCCTTTTTTATATACAAATAATAAAAAAAATCAATCAATATACATGAAAACATATATATTTACATACGCATATGCTAACCCACAGAAATATTTAAATAAACTCTAACAGTAATAACAGAATATCATAAATACCAATCACTTAATTTGTATGCCATCACAATAAATATACAATGAATTAAAATAAAACAAAATAAATATAGTATTCTATGCCAGCCAAGCTAGCACGTTTTTAAATACGTTTAAAACATTCATATGAAACTATGAATAAATCCAAATTATATGTTGAAACTATCGCATAAGCCGATCAATGGGGGAAGAATTGCCATAATTTGTAGAATGATAATATAAGAAAAATCCACCTGATTGAAAAATACACTAAATTTGGATATTACGTCTTAACGTTAAACGTTTGGAAAAAAAACGTCATATTTATGAAAATTTAGTATTAATGATATTAAGATTGAATCCATTTCTCCTGTTTCATTTTTTTAATAAATTATCTAAATAGGTTTTTCGTACATTTAAATAACACCTATTTTTTTCACAATAAGGTGATTCCAGCCTTTATTTAAAAAAAAATTAATGTATAAACGAAAAATCTAAAAAAAAAAAAAAATGCGTGAGTAATCTAAATATAATTATGAAGCTCTTGTAGGATAAATTCATTTTTATCATTTATAGTTTTTGTGTTATAGTATTTTATTTATGTAATTTAAACCAATAAAAATATGTATACGTTCAAAAATTGAATATAATATTGTTATTTGAATGATAACTGTGTTTATATAAATATTAGTGTTGGGCAAAATCGAGTGAATTTAGTAATCGAGTATTTCTACATAACCAATTTTAAGTAGCTAAAGTTATTAAATAACAATAAAATAGAGTTTATTATTGAATAGGTAAAACTTTCCAATATTAAAATTATAAATAACATTAAGAAAATTGTCATAAACTTCATTTTGCAGTGACAAAAAAGATCGAAAAGATCGACTTTGCCCATCTCTGATAAATATATTTATTCGCAATATATTAAGAGTCATACCTCTAACTGCATTTTTCGTATAATGTTATAAACCATTCTCTATCTCTTTTACCTCATTAATAGAATAATGGATCGTAAAAATTGGAAATGCTTCGAGCTGTAAAAATGCTGTTGTACCCGGCGCATTCACCATTTATATACATATGAGAAATATAAATTGTTTTGTATTGTCGAAATTATTGGAACAAAAGCTATGAAATCTCCCTTTTTGTTTTCCCCAACGAAACATTTCTGTAAAACCGCACATTTCCGCATAATTCTAAGAATGCCGAATATCCCTCTCTACTCGCTTCACATATTCATTCGCCGGGAATGTTTGCATACATGCACATTATAAACGCAAGTAAAAAGAGCAACCCTTTCAAAAGACAACACACACACTCACATGCATGTACCTAATAATATATAGTGTCAGTATAAAACACAACATACTATCACTACACATATACTTGAAAACCAATTCGGGCGCGTCTTTTTCCTCAACAATGTACATATTTGATGGTTATTGCGCGGCGTTCCGTGCAGACGTCAGTTTCGGAAAGAAAAACCGCACGGAAACGCTAAAGTTTGTATGTGTGTGCGTGTGAGTATTTCCCTTTTGCGATAATTTAGTGCATGAAAGGGATAGGGGCGGTTAGGTGGACGTGATCGAGGCCACACGGAGCTCCCCAATGAGCCTTGTCCTCGATCGAACTCCGGAGGAATGAGTGCTGGCAGAATCCATGGGGCTGTGTAATTAAGTTTATTTCTAGTTTGTGTTGAATTGAATCCAATTTTTTTTAGTTGGAAAGAGATCAAGAAGTTTATTTTTGCAAGAGTATAAAATGAAATTATTTACGAAATGTACAGAGTGATCAATCTCAAGTGTATGGCATTGGAAATTCACTGCATTAATAAATTTTTATAGTTGATTACAGTACAGATTAGTATGAGATATTATTTTTTTAGAAGTTCTATCCCTTTTTATTCGATACTTACGTATTTAAAAAATAAAGTAATAGAAATCTTATAGTTAACGCCTAAATAAAATAAGCCTTTAATGCTCAGATTTTCATGTTTACGTTAATTTTATGACTTATTGTAAGTTATTTATTTAATATTAAATATATAAAAAAACCTTGGAGGTCCTTTTTTTAAAAAAATCGAAATACATTAATTTCATTCTTTACTTATAAATAATCTATTCTAGAAATTGGTTATTGTTTATATCATTAAAGCCAATAAGTAATAAAAAAAGAAATAATTCTTTGATGGTAAGAAATATCCAAAGCAAAAGTTACTTTTTGGAGCAAATTTTATCCTATCGCAGAGCCACTGAATTTCGTACCTCAAACGAAACATTCAAGTTTATATACACATTTAATATTACCAGGTTGCGGTTTAATAGAAAGAGATAGCTATATAGTAAAATGGAATTAATCATTTGAAAAAAGAGCCATTCTTTTGTATTTAATAATATGAATATGTATTTACATTTTTTATCTACCTAATATAAAGGATCAGTCTAAATAAAAAAAAAATAAATCGTTAATTTTCGTGCATTACGTCAATTTACTAGTTCGAGTTAGAAAATAAAATTGTAAGATATAATGAAATTATATCTTACAATTTTTTAAGTTATTTGAATGCAGAATTTAGTGAAATCATTGAAATTTTCATTGCACAAGTTTTTATTAGCAAAAATATAATTTAAAATTTGCTATAAATTTGATCAATTTTCATTGTTTTTTCATAATTGCTTTTTACATAAACTAAACATTAAAATAATTTTTAATTCATCTGATGAAATTCCTTCTTATTTTAAGATTACTTTAATGTATAATGCAATATTGTTCATTGATCACAACAGCAATCTGACTCGAATTAGTGATTGCCAATATTTATATAGCTATCTTTGTTGTCTAAACCGCACCCTTAATGAAATCTACTTGAAAAATTATATAGCTTCCATAAAAAAATAAGAAATATTCCAAATCGGCCTTGTTGCTTCGCCGGTACTCAGGGAGCCGATGTTCCCTAGTAAAACCTCCCTCTTGGACAGCTTCAGGATTTTGGCACCCTTTTTGTCGCTCTCAGTATAAACTCCGAGAAGACGTTTCAGAAAAATAAATCAATTGAAAAAAATGAAAAATGCGATTTATTTATTTATTCGTTATTTGAAGAATTATTTGAATAACGTGAAGACATTCTTAAGAACTTTTTTATGATTTAATTAATGGTTTACTCAATTTATTAATAGTATTGTTGATAACTTTGTTATACATTATTTATCAGTTGAATAAAACACTTGAAAAAATGTATTATTATTACTAAACATACTAAATTACAATTCAGTTATCAACAATACTATTAATAAATTGAGTATGCCTTTAATTAAATCATAAAAAAAATCTTAAGAATAATAATACGTATAATTATTATATTTCATTGAGTTAGAAAATTCTGATTGTTACACAATTTCTAATTAATTCTTCAAAAACAAAAATCTTACCTACTAACAGTTTTAATTTTATATTTGAATATGGTGCAAGTATTAAATTGTATGAAAAATATTTAATTTGAAATTGAAATTTGTATAATATAAAATTATTGCATAATTTATAATGGAATCTTGTTCATAAATTAGTGTTAAAGTTGTCGAAATTTTAATTTAATATTTGTTTTTAAATTTCGATTATTTTCGATTGAAATTTTAATTTGTTGACGATATTATATACTAAATTAATTTCTGATTTTCTATCTTCTTCAGAAATTGGATAAAAAATGGCTGCATAACCCAATAAATTAAATCCCGGTTATTTGTGTTTATAATGAGTATTAGAATCTGAATCAACGTAATTGAATGTATGAGTTGGTTTAATAAATATGTTAAATTCTAATATTGAATAATTTCTAATGATTAATTATTAGAAATCAACAACTAACAACGGTTATTTTCCATGATGTAAAGTTCATACATAAAATGTATATTGTTCTTATTTTGTGGGCTGTGAAAGGGAAAATCCGTTTACAAACTAAGTGTCGGACTCATAAGTTTTAACTAGAAAACTACTGACTAGAAACCTCCCCCAATTTACCGGCTTCGACTACTATAGTCATTAGGCGGTCGGATTTAGCAGTAGCATTGCCCAATTTAACTTAAATATTAATATCACAGCTAATCTAAACATAGAATAAATAAAATAAATTGTTATTAATATTATTAACTTCTGATATAGACAATTAGATATAATCATATATTTTTTACAAGAAAAACATGAAACACCAGGCGGAAATCTATATTCTTGGTTTTAATGATTCAGAGACAAAATAAGATACTCTTAGTAGAGAACACAGATTAAACATGGGCACGTATGACAAAAGTATTTTGACTGCTTTATTTACAATTTCACATTGCTACCATAACAATATTACAGCTCTTTTGATAATATTAATAAAGACCACTGGTCAATTAATAGATAAAAATTATATATTTGATTTTTAAATTTTCATAATGTATTTTGTACAGTTTTCTGTTAATATCTGTTAATAAATACCATTAGTATTAATTTCGTTAATAAAATTATCATTTTTAAAATTCTCATTCATGCAACGATTTTTTATCCATTTTTCTCAATGGAATCTTTTGATGATTATTTTTTTAGCAAATTAACTCGAGCAATTATTAAATGTTTGTTACAAACTAATCCAAACGAAACGCCTGTGTAGTTACGAGATTAAAACATTTTCAATTCACCGAGTGCAAACGCTTTTCCGTTCATCAAGGTTTTCGAAAGCTTCCGTTGCAAACTCGAAGACTGGCTGTTTCAATTGGATGGCGTTCTGCAGTCACGGCCAGATGCGCAAATTAATCCGGTTCCCTCCCTTGCTTCGCACAAGCTAATTCATTTAGTAATTACAACTCAATGAACTCCAACTAATGCATTATGCATCTAATTAAACTTTCGAGACAAAATGCTTAATTATATTACGTTATGAATTCATTATGTGTTGGTATTAATAATAATTGTAAATTATTTGGTAAGATAGTTTTAAGTGAAAATGACGTAATTAAATAAAACACTGTAAACTATTCATTGCTGGATATTTATTTGCACCAAATGTACATTTTCATCACCAATTCATTATGATGATTATGGATGGATATATAAATACCTATGGTATTAGGTGCGCAACTAAGTTCTCTCTATTTTTTTATGAAAATGCAACTTTGTTTTGAAAACATGGTCGATCGGGTCGATCAACAGTTACAAATTTAGCATTAATCACACAAACGATATCCGAGTCCCTACGTTGTCGTGGCCAAACTGATGTAATTTATACAGACTTTTCGCGTGCATTTGGCACTCTAGACCACAACAT
This sequence comes from Philonthus spinipes, assembly GCA_963082785.1. Classification (NCBI taxonomy): domain Eukaryota; kingdom Metazoa; phylum Arthropoda; class Insecta; order Coleoptera; family Staphylinidae; genus Philonthus; species Philonthus spinipes. Next base: position 13,492,056 of record OY720307.1, on the reverse strand, counting down.
TTTAATTGAAAAATTGAGTATCTTTGGTTTTGCCAGCAACCTACTTGAGTTTATATCTTCATACTTGAATTATAGGTCAAATTGTGTATTTTTCAATGGATTTAAATCATCGCAATTTGCTTCAACATCAGGTGTCCCACAAGGGTCCAATCTAGGGCTTCTGTTATTCGTTTTATATATTGACGACTTAATTAGATCCATCTCTTGTCCGGTTTTAGCATTCGCTGATGATCTTAAAATTTACACTAATGTTAACTGCTCAGATGATTCTCAACTATTTCAGCAAAATATTAATTCAATTTTTAATTGGTGCAATGCGAACAACCTAAAACTGAATGCAGACAAATGCTATGTTGTTTCTTTTCATCGCAAAACAAATCCATATGTACATAACTATACAATAAATGGAACAATTCTCGAAAGGAAGACCGAAATTAGGGATCTGGGTGTGCTGTTTGATGAACAACTTAGCTTTACTAAACACGTGTACAACATAACCTCGTCGGCAATGAAGATGTTAGGTTTTATAATGCGAACCTCTAATCACTTTATAGATATTAACGTTCTGAAGTCACTATATAATGCATTTGTTCGCACTAAACTTGAATATGCATCGGTTATATGGTATCCGCTTTACATGAACCTGTCTCTTGCAGTAGAACGTGTCCAAAGGCGATTTTTAAAATTTGTATCATTTAACTTCACCGGTATCTATCCACCTCGTAATATTGACTACAATACCCTGCTGATGGAACTCAATGTTATGTCACTTGCGGACCGCAGAAACTCTTGTAGTGCTATCTGTTTAAAGAAACTAATCAATAATACCATAGATTGTGATTGGCTACTAGCTAAGGTTAATTTTAATATTCCGCGAATATCTTCTCGATACAATAATACATTTTTAATTCCTAGGTGTAGAACCAATATCCTTTCCAAAGCCCCGCTGTCTCATATGTGCCGTAATGCCAATCGCCTTTTTGAAGACATTTTCAGTTCGTAACAGATAATTACATTTTTGTTTCTCTGGTGTTTAGAATAGTATTAATTAAATAATTAAATAATATTTCATTTCTTTTCAAATTTTATGTTTAATTACTTCATATTTGCACTACATGTTATTAAACAATAATTTACTCTTCCTTTTACTTTATAAGTTACGTTTAACAGATTTGTTTTTTTTCTGATTAGTTTACTTTTATCAAACTTACATACTTTTATAATTAATTTCTTTACTTTTTGTATTTATACTGACCATTGTAATTTGTCCTGTTTTGGTTTTTCCGTTGGACAATAAAGAATTATTATTATTAAAAATGAATCATTCAAAATATTGCCCATTGCTTGCGACAACTTTTTCCTATCTTTCTGGCAAAGCTAGAATACCGGCACGGTAGAAGTGTTCGTCTTTTGAGGCTATCCACAATCGGAAATGAGCGATGTTTACGATTATTTGGAACAAAATCTGACATTTTCACACAACAAAAACTATATGATGCAACAACAAAATCACGGTTTGTTTACCATACATCTAAGCTTGGTTCATGACGTTTTAGTTATGTCACAATCGACCAGCACTTATTACTGGAGCTATCTCTCGAGAACTTAGTTGCGCACCTAATATATAATAGTGCAACCACGAGATGGTGATTATTAGGTCCTATATTGTCTAGGTTTTCGATTAAATCAATGAAAGAAAAGATCCATTTTCTTAATTGACAGAAGTTTGGTTACTCAAGAGTCCGTTTCCGATAGAGGGGCTGAATATACCCACTTATAATTCCGCGGTTGCCGGTCCTAAACCCGAATGAGAAAGGTAGAGGTGGGGCACTCTCCATCCTAGATGATGATCAAGGGAGCGAACACTAGAAGTGCCATAAAGAAAGAGCAACGATTCTATAAAACGAAAGGAGCAATGGAGATTATTACAATCCAATGTCGATTGGAAGATCGCCGAATTAGAACTGGTGCCAGTCCATAGGGGAAAATCAGTGGGGGAAAGGGAAGACAGTGTCTTCAATTATCCCTAGTTAATTTTTGGAGTGTGGTACTAGGACGGGTTCTCTCGGCGGTTGGATTCCGTAACGAGGGTGGATATAGGGTTGTTATTGTAGTAGTACCCACTCATGCACAATATTATTATTATGCCTAAATTTCAAATCCATCTTTGTCGTAAATATTTCATATATTTAAATAAATGTTATTATTGTATTTTGAATGATTTATAGTATTAAATTAATAAGTTACAATACGTCATAAAATAAACGTAAACATGAAAAACTAAGCCTTTAAGGATCATTTTACTTTGGTCTTGAATACAAGTTTTCTATTACTTCATTTTCTAAAATGTGTAATTAACGAATAAAATGGGATAGAAATTCTGGAAAGTAATGATCTGTACTATATGTCTTCGTGCGAAGAAATGGACGAACTTTCATTGCTTGTGTAATGACGTAAAGACGAGTGGTTCAGTGAATATCAAGTTTGATCAAAGTGTGCGTGTGTTAGACATGTAAGTAACGGGAAGGAAAAGCGAGAATACAATTTCGTCCAATGCTCTTAAATGAGACAAAAAATACAGGTTGTTCTGAATATTCTATCTGTATTGAGAATGGTCTACCACGTATTTTCGAGAAAAAATAATTTGGGTAATTTTTTAATTAATTAATAATAGATAATAATAATAATAGATTTTATTTTCAACAGAAATCTTCATTTTCCTATTTCAAGAGGTCGCCTCCATAACATAGTTATAATTCCGCATCATTAATTTTAATATTAATTGGGGAGTTGTAAAACATGTTAATAAAAGATGGCGCTTGCGTCGTCTTCCATTTATTATAATCAATATATAGATGTTTATTCCATACAAGTAACTGAATAACAAAAACTGAGTAATTGAATAACAAAATCATCTAATGTAAATAACATTAGATGATTTTGTTATTATATTATTATATTAGGTTGATACAAAAGAAATGTCGGATTTTAACCATTAATTTTAATTGAGTATAACTTTTTATAGAATAAACTTTATTAATAAAAATAAGAACCATTAGAATTAATACAACTTTGCCAACAAGAAACAAGTTTATTTATGCCGATATCATAGAAATCTGGAGTTCTTGAAGCAACGAAAGAATTGATGGCGGTTTCAGCATCTCTTTGATTTTTGAAGCATTTATCACGCAAGAAGTTGTCCAGATGCTTGAAAAAGTGGAAATCAGTAGGCGACAGTTCGGGCGAGTATGGTGGATGGTCGAGAGTTTCGTAGTCCAACTCATGCAGCTTTTGCTTGTCATAATTGAAACATGTGGCCGAGCGTTGTCATGATGAAGAATTGAGCCTTTTCTATTGACCAATGCCGGCTGTTTCTGTCGAAGTTTTTGGTGCATTTCGTCGATTTGTTGACAATACTTCTCCGCTGTGATAGTTTCGCCCGAATTCAGAAAGCTGTTATATATCAAACCCGCCATATACCACCAAACAATCACCATAACCTACTTTTGATGCATATTTGGCTTAGAGAAGTACTTGGGAGCTTCATCATGATCCAACCATTGGGCTGAATGTCTTCGGTTATCATAAAGAACCCACTTTTCATCGCAGGTGACGATTCGGTTGAGAAATGGGTTGTGTTGGTTGCGAAGAAGTAGTGCAGATGACACATCAAAACGGCGATTTTTTTGATTTTCGTTCAGTTCATGCGGAACCCATTTGTCAAGCTTTTTCACTTTCCCAATTTTCTTTAAATGTCTTCAGCAACTTTTCTTGTTGATTTGCTTGTGTCAGCTTCAATTATGGTCTTCAATTTGTGATCATCAACTTCTGATGATCGGCTAACATGTTTTTCATCATCAAGACTCTCATCACCATTACGGAATCGGATGAATCATCGTTGCACAGCACGTTCATTAGCAGTATTTTGGCCAAATGCTTCGTTGATATTGCGAGTCGCCTCAGCTGCTTTTTGACCTCGCTTAAACTCTTACAAAAATATCGCTCTTAATTGCTTATTTTCTAGCATTTCTAGAATGATCAAAATATAACAAAATCATAGAATATTTATAATAAAAATATAGAGCATATTCTAAGCTTTAAAATAATATATATTATGTCAATAATTATTTAAAATTTTATTAAATTTTTAAACTATAGAGTTTAATAATATTTATCAACCTAATACATAAAACATGATTTTGATCTGGAATTTGACAATCGCTCAGAGACCTTTCCGACTGTCCTTGTTTAGTCTATGTCGTACGTATTTATGCATCCTTGAATTTCCTTATTAAATGCTGTTTTAACAAAACTAAAGTGTTGTGAAGTATAATTATAATAAAAGTGTATACAGCTGAGGGGGATAACAAACGAACAGTTTGTATTGTCATTGGCGGAATTGCAGTATTGGCCGCCTCCGGCCACGGAGCAAGTACCAGCCGCCCCTTTCTCAGCAGGCAAGGCGATGTGAATTGAGTTCTATCGATACTTCGTCACTGCATTACATTTTTTATTTCCATATTTTAAAGTGATTTAGAAAGATTATTATAATAATAAGTGCGGGCCTTGCGCGACACTTGAGAATATTTTGGTAGTTAATTTTTAGTTATTTTTTTTATTAGTGTTTTTTTTCGTCACGATTGGCCACTCTAGGCCCGGGCCTGCTGGGTCGTAGGACAAATACGCCACTGCATAGAAACGTTGAAATGCGGAAAAAGTGACAAATGTGAAATCACAATTTCACCCATTTAGCTTGACAGTAGAGCTAAATTCTGACAAAAATAAATATATATATATATATATACAGTGCATTTTTTTTATCCAGGCCTCATAGGGATTTACATAGGAAAATCTTTTCGTCGTGTTAATGGTTTTTCTATGGTATGGATTTTGATCAAATTATACACACATTTAATTTAGAGTAATATGTACAAAATTCAATAGTTTTTAAACTATTTTAAATGCGTTTTATGTTTTTAAAATTGATTTTAAGTGATAATAATTTTGAATATTTTTTTAAATAGTAGGCTTAGTTCACTGACATCAATCGTAATTGTCAAAGTGTTCCAATTTATTGTACTCCTTTTATTGAAAGAATGTCGGTTTATACCACCCAAGAAAAGGTTAAAATGGTGATGGAATATATAAAAGGGCTATCGAGTAGACAAGTGCGTGATCATTTCTCCGTGGAGTATCCAGGACGGCCAATTCCAAATCAGAAAACAATCCTAAAATTTTACAACAACTTTGTTAAATTTGGTTGTGTTAATGCGGAACATAGTGGAGGAAGAAAACGTGCAAATCGGGTTGTGACAGAAGACTTGAGGGAAAATGTCTGTTTGGCAATTGAAGAAAATCCATTTATAAGTGTGACAAAATTATCCAGCCAATTTCAAGTTACACGAAGCAGTTGCTACCAAGCTTTGAAGTTGGAAAAGTTTAAATGTTATAAAATTCACAATAGCCACTATCTGTTAGAAAGTGATTATTTTCCGAGAATGGAATTCTGCGAGTATTGGATTATTAAAATCAATAAAAATCCAAATGTAATGAATAGAATTCTTTTTACTGATGAAAAAACTTTCATATTGAATGGGTCAGTAAATAATCAAAACACAAGATTATAGTCTAGAAAAAATCCATATTTCTTCCAAACCACACACACACAATGGCCACAAAAGGTCAACGTATGGGCAGGAATGGTAGGTAACCATATTATAGGTCCAATTTTTATAGAGGGATCGCTAAATAGTAAAAATTTGAAAGATTATTGATGGAAGATATTTTTCCAGCCATTGAACAAGTGCCAGTAAATGGTGAAATAATTTTCCAGCACGACGGTGCTCCTCCACATAGCACGCGACAAATTACTGAGTATTTAAATACTCAATTTCCGCATGGATGGATTGGGCGATTTGGACCTCTGAAATGGCCAGCAAGGAGTTCCGATTTAACACCGCTCGACTACTTTTACTGGGGTTATTTGGCAAACAATGTTTTTGACGATATCCGTAGCAGACCAAAGGATTTAGAAGAATTAAAAGGAAGAATTCTCGAAGAATCTGCTAAAATAACTCTCCGGCAGCTTCAAAATGTGAAAAGACATTTTAAAGATAGGCTAGGTCATTGTTTAGCTGCTAATGGGCAACAGTTTGAACATTTACTTTAATGTTATGGTTTTTTTAAAGTTATTGTATTGCCTAGTTTAAGTTAATTAATTAAAGTTTATTGAATATTGAAAACTAATTTGAAATAATTAACTAAACCTTAATATCTTTTCAAAATAAGCTCTTTTGTGTAATTCATCACTATTTAAATCTTTTCTTGGTCTACACCGTGATCAACATTCTTGCAATAAAAGATGTACAATAAACTAGAATACTTTGACAACTTCAGTAGATGTCAGAGAACTAAGCCTATTAATTAAGAAAATATTTAAAATTATCATTATTTTAAATCACTATTTAAAACATTAAATGCATTTAAAACAAAAATTAAAAACTGCTGAACTTTGTACAAATTACTCTAATTTAAATGTGTGTTTAATTTGATCAAAATCCATACCATAGAAAAACCATTAACACGACGAAAAGATTTTCCTATGTAAATCCTTATGAGGCCTGGATAAAAAAATGCACTGTATATAAATAAATATGTGAAAATTATTAGTGAATTTCAACCATTTAAAAAGTACTAAAAATCTATTCCTATTTATATCAGTAATCATATGAAACATAGAGGTTTTTGAAAAATAAAAATTAAAGAGAAAAATAAAATAAATCTATAATTAATATAATTTAATTTATTTATTTAATATAATTAAATTAATTATTCTACTGAAAAGTTAATTTTGAATTCTTTATTAACTTCCTATCTTTTGGTAGCTTATATAAAAGAAATGTAATGATGTGAGTGTGACAACACACCAACCAAAAAAAAAATATATAACGCTTATGTTACTATAGTTCGCTATTTTTTTTTTATCTCACACAACGGATGCCTTTTATAACCCCACCCAAAGCTACCAAGCATAAAAAAAAATACGGGAAACTATTCGAACGCGTGGATTCCTTCCAACCCCTGCACACTCTCTTTCTCCCGACGTTTTTTTCCTTCTCATTCGGGAAATGACAACAATGAACAAAGGACGCGGCGCACACGCTGGAAAGCTCTCGCCGAAAAGGCCGGCATTTTCTTCCCCTCTAATGCCTGACCTGAGGGCGCGGAGCGCCGAAGGAATCGAGATTATGTCCCATTATGTTATTATATATTTGCTTCGCAAACGCGTAATCCGGGCCGGGGAGGAACGCGAAAAATACACGAGCACACAAGGGGCGGCCTGTGCGTTATTAAATCGCACAAAGCTAACGACACTTATGAGATTTGGATGGATAACAAGGATGAACGGATGTCCTGGCTTTTCATCGTTGAGCTTTGTGAAAAAAAAAAGAGTGCCAGAGATGATGGCAGGCCATTTCAGTTGGATGATTACAAGAGAATTGTGATTTTGTCAAAAAATTTAACGCAATTTCCAGGAACTGCAGCAATTTAAACTTTTTTATTAATTTAGTGAGGTTATAAATATGTTTAGGTTAGGATTATTCACATTTTACCTTCTACAATAAACAATTTTAAGAATAATATTTTTTTTATTATGTAGTAGGCATTCCACACAATTTTTCATATGTAATGCACATACCAGTATCCTTGAGCTCTCTCCAATTCATCGTATGTGTTTACTTCACAATTTTATTGATTGTGATATATTTTTTGCAGTTTGAGAGAGTTCAAATCGTTGCTGGTACTTGCTTGAGCGATTCTTCTGTACTTTGCATTGAATTTGTTATTTTTGTTTTGATTTCCATTTTTGTATGTATGTAGATATTGTACTCTTTTTGATCCTATATTTAGTTTTAATTATTTTTATATTAGTTATTATTAATATTTCATATTGTTTTTTTGTTAATTACTCTGTAATTGGGCTATTTTGTCTGTTAGGTAATAAAGTATATTATTAATATATAGGGGATTTTTAGAGTGCATTCACAATGAAAGGAACAAATTCTTACAGACTTAATTTAATAATAATACACACTGGAACCGTCTCCATTGTGGTATTAGTTTTCTGAGGATCTGTTTTAAGTCATGCAGAGATCATCATATTTCGAAGTGGATAGGGTTTTTAGTCGGTGGTCTCCTGGTCAAAACCCGAGAGGAGTCCGACACTAGAATTGTCTAATAGATAATTCTTCAAAAAAAAAACCTACTAACAGTTTTATTTTTATGTTTGAATATAGTGCAGGTATTAAATTGTATGAAAAATATTTAATTTGAAATTGAAGCTTGGATAACATAAAATTATTGCATAATTTATATTGGAATTGTGTTCGTAAATTAGTGTTAAAGTTGTCGAAATTTTAATTTAATATTTATTTTTAAATTTTTTAATTACTTTCGATTATTTTCGATTTAAATTTTAATTTGTTGAAGATATATACTAAATTAGTTTTTTTTTAGAAATTGTATAAAAAATGGCTTGATTATTCAATTAATTAAATCCTGTTTATTTTTTTAATGAGTATTAGAATCTGAATCAATGGTATTGAATGTATGAGTTGATTTTACAAATATTTTAATATTGAATAATTTCTAATAATTAAAACATCTAAAAACGGTCATTTTCCATGATGTAAAATTCATACATAAAATGTATATTATATGAAATAAATATGAATAAATTATTTCAAGATAATTTAAAATTTTAAATTCTCTTGAAATGGGCTAATAACCCGAAACTAGTCGAGAATTTAAAATTATTCAATCTAATCTGTGTTTTATTGGTTGATTTTTAATAATTTATTCATATTTATTTCATACAATATGAACTACCAATGTCTAAATATTAAAACCATTAATTATAAAATGTATATTGTTTTTCATTATTTGTGGTGTGTGAAAAAAACAAAACAAAAAAAAACAACAGAGATTATTACATTTCGAAGATGGTTAGCCAATGACCATTTCATAAATACAACAGATAATTGTATAACAAACAAAAAATTGTAGTATTCAAAACATAAAACAATAAAATGTAACGAAAGAAAACAAATAACTACATATCACATTTCACTTATGTGTTAAATAAATGTTTATTCAATGATTGTTTGAATGTTGTAATTGATCCGCCAAATAAGTCGAACCAAGGATAATTGCAGTAGTAATTTGCAAGTATCATTAGTCGGGAAACAGAATTGTTTAAGAATACATTTGCTCTGAGTAAGTCAACATGGAATAATCTATGAGTTCTTGTATGTTTGTTGGAAACATTTAGCATTAAACAATCGAGTAGTAAAGCAGATTCTAAATAACCGTTTAAAATAGTATAAAAAGTGCACAAATCAGTAATCGTCCTGCGGTCTTTAAGTTCTAAAAGTTTGAGATCTGACAAAATATTATTATAGCGACCACGACAATGTTGAATTCCTTTGCGATATTCCATACATCGCAAACATTTTCTTTGTACACCCTCAATGCGTTCGATGTTTGCGGAAGTGTAGGGAGACCAAATAGTTGACGCATATTCAAGATGACTTCTTACAAGAGAACAATACGGTATTCTTATACAATCAATTTGAAGATCCTTGCTAATATTCCAAACAAAGCCCCAACATCGCAATGCCTTAAGACACTTTATTTCGATATGAGTATTAAATGACAGGTTATTATCAAAAAACGACGCACAAATCCTTAAACGTTTCCACTTTTTGAAGAGTAGTAATCCCAATTGAATATATATGGTTTATCTGACTCTTTGACCTCGATGAACTCATAGCGTAACACTTGTTTACATTCAACAGTAGATGATTCTTAGTACACCAATCGTAAATTCTGTTAAGGTTATCCTGAATTTTTTGGCAATCGTTATGATTTTACACAATTCTGAAAATGTTGAGATCATCCACAAATAAGAGAAAACTGCAATTTTTAATACTGTGTTGTATATCATTAATAAACAAATTGAATAATATGGGACCACCCTTGGGGAACACCAGAAGTAACATAGGATCTGAAATGAAGTTTCCGATACGGACGTATTGCATCCTTTCATACAAAAAGGAGGCTAACCATATCAATGTGTTATTATGAAAGCCAAGGCAACACAACTTCTTTTATAATAGACTACAATCGATTTTGTCGAATGCTTTGGAAAAATCAGTGTAGATTGTGTCTACCTGATGCCGCTTTTCCAAAGAACTCCACCCAAACTGCGTATACTCTAATAAATTTGAAACTGTTGATCAGCCAGGTATGAAACCATGTTTTATGTGCAAACCATTGCAATTGATTAGCCACCAACTTATCTAATATTTTAGGAATGACAGATTGAATGGCGATTCCATGGTAATTATCTATATTTTGTCGAGGGCCTGTTTAAAGATGAGAATGACAAAAGAAGATTTTCATTCAGATGGAACTCGTCCCATTTCGAATGACTTTTTGAAATGCAATTAATCGGTCGACTAAGTGAGTATATATAATTCTGAATAATATATATCTAGATAGTCCGTCTGGACCAAATGAATTAGTTGGTTTTAGTTTAAATACATCCTGTAACGATATGTTAATATTATCAACAAACATAGAGAGTGTCTGAGTATTATAAAGTAAATTGCAGCTGTTAGAAACACCAAACACAGAAGAAATGTAACTATAAAATAAATTTGCAATGTCTGAGCCATTATCTGCTACAGAATCATTATAATACATAGTTTTAGGATAACCACTTTCATTTTTGAGATCTTTGGCATACTTCCAAAAGAATCTGGAATTGGATTTAACAGGATTTTTATAAGATTTTGTATGAAGCTTTAGATATGTTTGTTCCTATAAAACGAGTAAAATCGTCTAACTATCCCGTTTGGTTTAATGTTGAACTTATTAATTTAATAAAACAAAAACGAACTGCTCATAAAAACTATAAAGAATGCCAAAATTCTATAAATTATAGGAAATTTCATGATTTACATTCAAAATGTACACATTTAAGAAACATTTTATATGGCCAATACATACAATCAGTCAACAATAATATATTTAGCAATCCAAACAAGTTTTGGAATTTTGTTAATGCTAAAGAGTCTCGCTCAATGTTTCCAAATATCATGCCCTATAACAACGATCGTAGTACTAATGGTGGAGAGTGCGTTGATCTATTTGCGGATTACTTTTCGACTGTCTATTGTGCTGACAAACCTTCGCATATTCCAGCCTACAAGTATAACTCAAATGTAGCTCAGTTTCAATTTACTTTTTCTCAAAGTGAAATATTTGATGCAGTTGCTAAATTGAAAAATTCCAATATTACAGGTCCTGATGGTATACCATCAAGTTTCCTAAGAAACTGTATATATTCCATTACCATACCGCTTCATTTATTATTTGATGCTTCCATGTCTCAGGGTATATTTCCGATATTCTGGAAGAGAAATTATATTACACCGCTTTTTAAATCCGGCAAGGATAACATAACGAATTATCGCAGCATTTCAATACAATCATCTATACCAAAGCTATTGGACGAACTTGTTTCTATTAAATTAAGGGGGGTTTGCAAAAATGTACTTCTTGAAGAGCAGCATGGTTTCCAACCAGGCAAATCAACAGCTACATATATGTTATCATTTACCACTTATATAATGAATGCTTTTGAATGCAATCAATCTGTGGATGTTATCTACACAGATTTTGCCAAGGCATTCGATCGTGTAAATCATGATATTTTAATTGCCAAACTATCAGCTTATGGATTTCATAAAAATATCGTGTAATGGTTTAATAGTTTTCTAACTAATCAAACGCAATGTGTGAAAGTGAAGAATTTCTTATCAAAAACAATTTCTGTACCATCCGGTATACCCCAAGATTCACACTGTGGTCCATTATTATTCTTCTTATTTATAAATGACATCTCACAAGTCATAAGATGTTCTTCATTTTTACTCTTTGCCGACGATCTTAAGATATATCAAAACGAATATCAACAATCGACGACTGCGACCTGCTGCAATGCGACCTCTCTTCAGTCCATAAGTGGAGTTGCGATAACTACCTATTCTTCAACATTCAAAAGTGTAAGGCAATTTCATTTTCCAGAAAATCAAATATTATTAACTTCAAGTACAACATCAATAATAGTCAACTTGAACAATTGTGTGAAATTAAAGATCTGGGTGTATTACTGGATACAAAATTATCTTTTGATTGCCACATAAATTCAATTTGCAACAAAGCATCAAAAATGTTGGGTTACATAAGTAGGATGGTTAAAGATTTGTCAGCTCAATCATTCAAACTTGTTTATTTTGCTTATGTACGCTCTAATATGGAATATATGTCTTGTGTCTGGTCTCCTAATACCATTACTCATAGTAATGCTCTGGAGAGAATTCAGAATAAGTTTTTAAAAATTCTAGCGTTTAAGTCTTATTTAGATGTTGACAGAGTTATGTCGGTATTTTGCATTGATACGCTTAAGAGACGCAGGATTCTCTTGGACTTGTCAATGTTTTATAAACTTTTGAATGGCCAAATGCAATGTCCATATTTATTGGCATAAGTTGATTTTTACATAAACTTATCAGATCGTACTACTCGTCATAGACCACTTTTTCGCATTCCCTTACATAGGTCAAACTACTATCTTTGAATCCACATTTTAATTTGTTTTCAGAATCCCATACGCAATTTATGTCTAAATTAAAGCATGTAATGTTCTGAATATAATATTTAGTTAATTATCATTATAAGTTTATTGCAGTAATACCAATTGTATTTCTATTTCTATTTTTATTATAAGTCACTTTTTTATCCAAGATGCACGTAGCTCTAGTTTTAATATATTATTTGTTATTGTAATATTTATGTTATTCTGTTTGTAAAATGTTGTTTTTTGCCGTTAATAAATGAATTTTAATTTGAATGAACAGTTGATTCGATGCGGGATATGTAGTTACTATAGCAAAAATTAAACTAGATATTTGCAAATTACAAGAACAATGAAATAAGAAACTAAAAGTATAATAAACTTGACAAATTCTCTAATTCGAAAAAATGCCAAAACCTGTAAGTTTAGGTTTTGACATTTTTTCAAATTCTAAACATATAATTTTAGAGAAATTATCAAGTTTCAAGTGATACTTTCATTGTTCATTGTTCTTGTAATTTGCAAATATCTATAGTTTCATTTTGTTTTGTATGTTAAGTATTAGGTAATGTGGATTTTCATGTATTATTGTTATTTTTTCTTAAATTTTCCTGTAATTGGATGGGCAATAAATATTAATATATTATAAATAAAGGTATGTGAATATACAGGGTGTTTAGTAAGTATGGAACCCGGTAGGGGTATGAGGGCGCAGTGAGGATCATTCAAATCAAGTGGTAGTTCGGTTTTAGAATTTAGGAATGATTTCTGGGGATGCATAATTGCTTGAGTTATTCATAATTATTATCATTGCTAGTGAATCGCTCATTCAGGAATCGAAGTCTATCATAGATTGATAATATTTTTTTAGTTTGATAGAGAAGAATATTGGAGGAAATATGGAGAGGATTTTGTCGATGGCGGAGTTTTGTCAGAGTACGGAGAGATGATCTCTCATCAACTTCGATATTGTTGAGTGGCTTTGGAGGAATTAGGGTACGGAATGGAGAAGTATTCTAGTAGGGAGGGATAAATCATTTTGTATATTCGTGCCGCGGTGTTTATACCTATAGCCTGATTTTATAAGTCGGGAATTTTAAGTTATTCATCTATGATAGAACAATATTTTAAAATAAATAATTTCACTGTCGTATAGAGAAAAAAGGCATAAAATGAGCATAACTTTGAATACCCGTGCTATTAAAAAAAAAACAAGCTGGCGTTGTATCTTCCTAGCAGTCAAACTTTTCGAGATACAGCGCCAACTTGATTTTTTTTGATATAAATAGATATAAATTAGTTAAATATATTCATAATAAATTAAAGACGACGCAAGCGCCAGCTAGATGAATGGTGACTGAACGTTTCATTAAATGTGTGGTGAAATATATATTCCAAATTTCAAATTTATCCGACAAATAGATCCGAAGATACTCAACCGGTTCCATACTTAATGAATGCCATTATTAAAACTATCAGTTGTAATTTTGCGCCAACTTGATTAATTTTTATTAATAATAGAAAAGTGTATTTAATGACATGGTCAGAGTTATTTAAATTAAATCAAATATTAAGAATTTGAAAATAACTAATTTACACAATTGAATAATTAATGACGTAGTTAAAATTTCTTAATTTTTTATTCTTTTTAATAAATATTCTCGAATAAAAAAAAAAGCTGCATTATACAATATGTTATTGCTATGCAACCGCAAATGTCCATTATACAATTCAATGGCTGAGGGGGTATTTGTCCGAGAAGTAGCTGTTTTAATGGATATTTATTTTTAAAGTGCTTGCGTTAAAGAAGAGTTGCACTAGCCAAAAGAAAAATAATTTATTAATTATTCAAATAAGTAAATTAATAATCTTTTTATTTAATTCAATTTTTATTACATATGATAATTATTTTCGAGTTGATAATATAGACGTAATTCAGCGAACTAAACGATATTTATTAATAATAATGTATTTAAATAAAATAATTTGTGGTCTTGATGGAAAGCTGAAATATTAATTTCAGCATAATTAAAAGTAAGTTTACCTCATAGTAAATTGTGATGAGAAATGCGCACATTTATTGCAACAGTTTTTATGCAAGAGTATTTTGTTACAATAATAAATATGAATAAATTATTAATAATCTACGATTAAAATGAATGAGTTTAAGTTGATTAACTTTAAATCCTCGACTAGTTTCGAGTTATCAGCCAATTATGAAGAGAATTTGAAATTTAATTTATTTAAAGTTATTCAATTTAAACTATGATTTTCTTGCTTTATTGGTAGATTTATAATAATTTTTTCATAGTAATTATTATAATATAGACTACTAATGTTTAAAGATTAAAACATTAATCATATATTAAAGTTTTAATTACAAATTATAATTAAATAAATCAGAGTTTCAGTATGTTTGAATTACGCGAGTAGATTTTGTAATAAGTTGATTCAGTTCATAAAACCTCCAAAAATTTACGTTTACTACTTAAATTAATGCCAAGCATGTTGTTGTCGCTTAGAAGAATATACTCATTGCACTTTGGTGCTATAAAACTGAATATTCCAGTTCCTTAATAAATGATGTGCTTTTGGTAATGTATGCTTAGTATCAGAAATGTACATTTAGTAAATCTAAATAAAGAGTGAAGAAATATTTAATACGTGTCTTTCTTTATATTTAACTTCTTCACGTAACTTGAATAAACAAAAGTGTAAAGTAGTGTTATTATTGAAGGGTTTAATAATTATTTCTGTACAATAATTTATACCATCAATTTTGAGGAAAGTAAATGACTTCCGATTTTATTAGTTATGAAAAAGGGACTGCACATTTAAACCATATATAAAAAAAGTTTCATATAATTTAATAATTATAATATTATATTAGTTTCTCGATCATATGTAGTTTCTCGATGTTGGTGATAAAAGTAACAAGACGTTATAGGTTAGGTTTCTAACGAATTGAAGAATTTGATTTGATAAACAGTGACAAATGTGAGGTATTATTTGTTTTTATTTACTGGTGCCAACAAGATGTAAAAAAATCAAAGCACTCTACATGAGAAAAGTTCTCGAGCATATGGTAGTAACAAATAATGTTAAATACCATAAATTACAAACATAATAAAGTAAGTATATGAATATAATTAAACTAGTAAAATGAAGTAAAAACAAAATGATCAGAACCGTCTTGATTATTCTGTTGTTAACGTTCCTTTATAAGTATAGCGATTTAAAATACTAAACATAATACTTGTATAATTTAACAAACGTGTAAATAATGAAAATATTTTCAGTAATTTTCATCTTTACAAAAAAAAAAAGAAAATCCTCCGACGCAAATTTCCTATAATTTCCAGCCGGAGCGCGGCGCCCGCGCATGCGCCTTAATCACCACACCGATGGCGAAACAAGCAGTCCACCCGATACCCCACGGCAATTTCGACGTTTTTCACGTTTATCCACACGAATCGCACTAGAAATAAAGTAAGTACGCCTTTTTAAAACATTTACAACTCGATTATCGATCCGCCGACTTAAACAGAATTGCGCAACAATTTTCGGCCGTCGAAATAAACTCGTATGTGGAATGTTAGGGTAAACATAACCTAAAAATTACAGCGACGGGAATTTCACTGAATCCTCTTGAATTACGCTTTAATTTGTTGTAATTAGTGTCTTAAGTGATTGAGTTTAAGGTTTGGTTCATGATTAATCAGCGTTTTTATTGCGGGTGATGTTTTCTTTCTGTATAAAACCTGTGTGGGAGTGTGTGGTCCCAATGTAAATATCAGCTGATTAATGATTTATAGAATAATCTCAAATGAAATAAAAAGCAAAAATATTATTTGATTTGTAGGGTTGTAGTTCCACTAAAAAAGAAAAATATGCTGTGTTTCAAATAATTAATCTCAGTGTAGTTATTTGAATCATGTGAAGTTTGATTTAATTAATGAAACAGTATCCACTTCTTTTAATAATGATAAGCCTTATTTTTATAGCGATTAATATGTTTACATTCATTTATAAACAGAAAGGATTTTATTTCATTGAACATAACCATAAGATAAGGTTTAAAAAAACTCATTGCATTTATTCAAGTAGTCGTAATTAAATCCCGTACTTCTCTCATTTGTGTTGTTTACTATCTTAATTGTATTTTATTGAATATTTGCTTACTATTCAATGGCATTGTTTTAAATTAATCTTAATAATTGATTATCTTCATATTAATAAAGTTTTATTGGACCATTTTGGGATTTACAGAATTACCATTTTAAAATATACATTTCATTCACAAAAAACTGGTAAATAAAATCCAAAATCTAATTGGTGTAAATTAGATTTTGGATTTATTTATTTACAGAATCTCCATTTTACAATATACATTTCATTCACAAAAAACTGGTAAATAAAATCCAAAATCTAATTGGTGTAAATTAGATTTTGGATCTAATTTACATTGTAAAATGGAGATTCTGTAAATAAATAAATATTCAATGAAATAAAATCTTCACTGTATAATATACCATACAATACTTAACATTTATTCTGAATTGAAAATTAGTATTTCTTCCAGTTTTCACCTCTTGAAATACAGTCGGTCAGAGTACAAGCTTGCAGTGTTGATATTAGAGGACAATTTCTTTGTTTGCATCAGATATATATTTCGATTATTAAATGAGAATTATCACTTACATATAGCATTTGTAAAAAAGTATACAAGTTTTTCATTAATTTTTGTCATATTTAAGGAATTATAATTATTTTGGCTGAAAGACTTCGGTCGATGGTCTTTTGTAACTTTTTTGGGTTCAATAAATGGATTTAGTAAAGTAATTTATTAATGTAAAAACTTAAATATCAAAACAATGCTATAATTATCAATCAAAAATATGATTTGTAGAAAAGTGTACATATTTTTCATTAATTATTCTCATTTATTATTTTATATGCAATTTTAAGATTCAAATTATTATATTTTCGTTTTACAAAAATATGTTTTAAATCAACTGGCTTAAAGTGAAATTGAAAAAATTGAACTACATACTAATTGAATTATGTAAAATTTTAGTACAATTAAATAAAAAGAATTTTAAAATAATTAATTATTAATCAATCATTTTCTCATAGTAAACTGAACTAAGTCCGAGTTTGTGTTAAGGTTTATATTGTGCAAAAGCACAATTTTAGTACAATTAAATAAAAAGAATTTTAAAATAATTAATCAATCATTTTCTCTTAGTAAACTGAACTAAGTCCGAGTATGTGTTAAGGTTTATATTGTGCAAAAGCAAAAAAAAATTCATTCAATGAAGAATATGATAGTGGTTATCTATCAAGGATTGAAAATAATATACCTATATAAGTGTAAAATATATAATAATATAAAAAAAACACTTATTAACTATTTTTATACCATTTAACAATTTATTTTGCTAGTCTTGGAATGATTACGGTGCAACCGAAACCAAATAAAGAAAACACTTATCTTTTTTTTTATTCACCTCAACAATTAATTATTTTGTATCTAGTTTTAGGATGATTAATCAAAACTAGTAACAGTAAAAGAAATTGTTAAGTGGTATGAAAATGTTATTGTTTTCTTTATCCTAGTATTGAAAATGTACCAAGAGGATTCAAGAAGTGAATTACATAAAATTAATTCCCTGTTAGATTTTAAATTCAATTTTTTATTGCGGATTTAATAAAGTGAGAAAATTTAAGTGTTTTGTTTATCTTTATTTTTAAAATGTACCAAGAAAATTGAAGAAGCGAATGAATTCCCTATTAGATTCTTAATTTCTCAATTTAATTCTTTAAAGAGGATTCAAGAAGTGAGAAAGAAATAAAATCAATTCCCTGTTAGATTTTCGATTTCTCAATTCAATTGCGACAGCCTGGTTCTTTCCATTCTCAATTACGGTGAAAGTGTGTATGTGGGCCATGTATCGATGCTACGGACTACCAAAGAATCCATAAAGTCAAACATACATACCTATGACTCTTTTTTTAATAAATTATAAAATCTTCTACATACTCGAGAAACTGAATTAGCTCAATATGGCAAACAAGAGAATTACACTCATTATGTTTCTATCATAAAATTATCAACACCAAGCAGCCTGCTTATCTCTATAACAAGATAACAATTAGAACAAACGGATGTTAATAATTTAAATCTTCGTTGTAGACACATGATATCTGTTCCTAGATATCATTATAAAATATTCGAACGGTCATTTACCTAACAAATTATGAATGTTTTCAATAGTATACCTGAACTATTCAAAATGTTATCTCCTGTCACTTTTAAATTAAAATCGAAATTTAAGGTATAAATAATTTGCTTCTTGTTCTCTCCTGTTTTCCTACTTTCCTTTCTTTTTCTTATTTTTCTCTTTATGTAGCAATTGATTTTTTTTATGTAAGCAACGGTGATATCAGTTTATTTTTTTTTTATTAAATTGAATACAACCGTTTTGATCAACAATTATAATATTTGTATATGCAGTGGATTGAGTGCACATAAGGTGTAAATGAAAAATTTTTTTAGAGTTGAATCTTCATATTCTGAGGATTGCTCCTGCTTAGTCTCATATTGAGATATATTGAAAAATATAGCCAAATTATACAGTCTGTTTTTTTTTGACCGGATTCTAAAAATTAGTCAAGAATAAACAGTCTTTATTTTGGCAGCTATAACAAAAATGTATTAGAATGAGTTCTTTAGAGTTAAAATTTATGAAAGACTTTCAATTAATAATAATATATTTATTTACGGTATCTCCTTTTTACAAAACATATGCAACAAAAATCAATATTACAACATGTATGTAAATGATAATCAAACTGAAATATAATTATAAATTAACAGTGAATAATACTAATATTTTAAATTGGTCATAACAAATCAGCCTGTTTTCATCTTTGTTGCAAACATGAGTATTGGATGCTGATGAAAAATTCAAAGTAGGCTGATTTTTATAAAGATTGAAAGTTTTCCATAATTTGTATATTTAAACAATTTTTTCTAATACATTTTTGTTATATCTGCTAAAGTCTTGACTAATTTTTAGAATTCGGCCAAAAAAAAAAAAACACCCTGTATATTATTCGTGTTGACTCATTTTGTCATTATCTTAGTTTAAGACTAAGCAGGAGCGATCCTCAGAGTCCAAAACTAAAAAAAATGTCTTTACATATTATGTGCACTCAATCTGTGCACACACTGTATGTATTATTTTTTAAATTTAGTTAGATTATTTTTAATTTTCTTATCTAAAGTATACGTTGATCAATAAATGGTTTATTATTATTTGTTATTATTTATTTATTGAGAGGTTAAAATAGCAATTTTCATTTAAGAAAGCTTCAACATATGTCATTGGTGAATATCTCTCGTAGCCACATAACACATTACCCACTGCAATGTGATGATAATTAATTCGACGTTTTTCAATAAATATGTGTTGTATATACAAATGTGTTCATTCAGACAAATACATGATATGTTTAAAATATTTACTTCTTCATTAATACTTATGCACTTTCAGGTGTTGGACCCAATATTTACAATACATTTGAATGTCTTAGCTATTGAACAGAGATATTGCCGCTATTATGTATTATTTATTAATAAATGGATATGTTATGATAGAAAGAAATTCGTAATTTAATAATAATGCATTTATTTGTATATCAAGAAAAATAATACAAGCATACAACAAAGAGTGGGTGAAGTTCAGTCAGTATAACCTGTTATTGTTCTTCCACTTAACCTACAAAAATACGACACTATAGAAAATGTTTGTAGTTAGTGCTATATATATATATATATATATATATATATATATTATATAATAATATAATATATAATTAATATACAATTAATATACGAACGGAACATATGTCATAATAAATGGAAGACGCTGCAAGCGCCATCTTTTGCCTAATTTCACATGGAACACACTAGTCTGATGAGGTTCAAAAAACCGAAATAGCCATCTCTTGTAATCCATACGCTAGATGAATGGCTGTTGAAGGAGCATATGTCATAGATTTCCAACCTCATTAATTTCTAAGGCCATTTTGAAGTAACAATGCCATTATATTGCCGAGCTAAGATTGCAGTGTCATAAAAATATTGATGGGACCTAAACCCAAGTCTTACATAAGTGTTTTAAATAAATATACACATGGGTTTATGTCCTTTCAATATATTTTAAATCTCACGTAAATTTTCTGGTTCACTTACGTGAAACATTGGTTTACGCCTCTTCAATATATTTCCAGTCTCACATAAGTGTTTGAATTTATATCCCTACAATATTGTTATGACACTGCAAACTTGAGTCCTATAAATGGGACAATGTTCAGTTTTATGCTGAGGACACAAAATTATACAACAAAAAAAAACTTAATTAAAAGATTAATCAAAACATTCGTTTTGTTTCACTAAAAAAATGTTGCTTTATACAATATGTTATTGCTATGCAACAACAAATATCCATTATGTAATTCAAAATCTGTTGTTTTAATGGATATTTGTTTTTAAAGTACTTGCGTAACGTAAGTAGAAAAGTCGCACTAGCGAATAAATTAATTATTTTCAAATTATTTTAATTTAATTTTTATTAAATATAATAATTATTTTCGAGTTAATAGCCTTATACCTGAAATTGTAGAAAGGCATCAAAATTAAAGAAAAGATTTTCTAGTTGATAAAGTAGACGTAATCCAATGAACCAAATTATATTGATCAATAATTGTGTCATTTAAATAAGATAATTTTTCGTCAATGTTGTATAAATTTTAGTATTTTCACATAGATCTTGTTGTAAAGCTAAAGTAATAATAAATAAATAAAACAATATAAATTAAACTTGAGTTAGTCGAGGAGACGAAATTTTACAACAATAAAATACAATTTTCTTAATTAGACGATTAATTAAAACACTTAGTTTTGTTTCACTATAAAAAAATTGTGAAACAAAACGAAAAGTTTTAATTAACCTTCTAATTAACATAAACATTTTTCTAGACGGATTAAGTGAGGATTTAATTCATTGTATAATTTACTTAACCCTCATTTTTTTAACATTCGTAAGTAATGAATGTGAGGATGTATAATCATCTGAGATGAGCTTGTACTAGCTGAAGCGAATGCGAGACTTTAAGATTAAAGTATCTCACTTTCATTGCCTCAATTAGGCTATAAAATCGCTATGGGTTATTTTTATTGCCTTTTTTTTACTTTAAAATCGCTGTGGTTCACGTTTGTAACATTATTTTAAATTTAAAGACCATATTGGTTCCTAATCTTGAGTTTTAGATCAATATAACTCTTACTGTTTTTACTTAGGTTTGACTTATAAGTCTCTATCAGCTTCATTTACTGCCTAATTTTGATTCACTCATTGTTGTTGCTTGGGTTTGACTTTAAAGTCACTGTCAGCTTCATTTACTGTATAATTTTGATTTGATGCTATTGTTTTTCCGTTATGCGTTTACGATAATTATAGATCATTGTTGCCTAGGTTTGACTGTAAAGTTTGTAAATTAGCTTTATTGCCTCATTTTGGTTAGTTATATCACCTTAACTTACAGTTGCCTTAAAGTTTGACTTAAAGTTGTTGTAGCTAATTTTTTTACTTTAAGGTCGCGATAATTGCATATATTATAATACCATATTCCAATTAAACCTAAAAAAATCTACTTTCAAACCATTTAATTGATTGGTTTGTGTCAATTATATTAACGTGCGAATATAAATAAAGGCGGAGATATGTTTATTAGAATTATTGGGAATTGTAGAGAAGTGAAATGGATTTTTTCATATGCAAATCACGAAATTCTATTGCCCAATTCGTCATATTCCATAAAAAAAGCTTGAACTGCTTGGTACTAAAATGACAAATGAAAAAATGACAATGAAATACAATTTTGTGTTATACAAACAAAGATTAACGTGTTTTATTTAATTGATAAACAATGTATAACAAAGTTGAAGCCTCAATTATTAACACTAAAACTTTGTATTTTATTTTAAATTTCTGTTGTCAAAAAATCTCGCATTTATTGTCTAATTAACATTTTGTTATGAATTTAATTTCTTTACATAAAAAAATCATAATTTTTAGTTCCAATAATTTCACTTAATTTCCGGAAATTTCTAATTTTCATTCTTAACCATAAATCCTTTTTTCCCTTATAAACCATAAAGATTCGTCCTTCTTAAGTAATTTTAACAGAAATTTAAGTGCGTTTTAAGCTTTTGCATTTTATTACACATTTTTAAAAGAAAAATCACACTATTTTCCATATTTAGCTATGAGTGGGTTATTTTGGCAATTTTGGTTATATTTTAAATAGTAAATCTATTCGTTATCGTTTCATTTATAAAAGTCTATAAATGAAAACTACACAAGTGAGAAGCTACCCAAAAAAAAATAAATAAATAAATAAAACTTGGTAGGATTGACATAGTAGACGTTTTCAATGATATATACATCAACGATCTCCAAACTCTCAAAGTTCTTTTAATTTAATTTATTTAAATAACTGTGACAAAATGAATAAATCATTTTTTTGTATTAGGTAATTTAAGTAAATGAATTGAATAAAATACTTTAAATTTTGTTTGTATAACACTAAATTTTAATTCATTATCAAACTAAAACTTTCAGTTTGATAATGACAAGTGTACATTTTTGAAACTATAGTCACAATAAATAAAATTTAGTGTTATTCAATAAATCAGTGTTGTTGTTGCCCAAATACTAACATTTATTACGAAATTTTCACTTTGATTTTTGTGTTATACAAAGTTTAAAGTGTTTTATTCAATTGATAAACAATGTATAACAAAGTTGAAACACAACAGTTTAATTACATGACAAATTTCATAAAAATAATACGTCAATACTTTTACACATTTATTTATTTAATTATTAATCAACGGAAATCTCCTTTGTGCAAAATATATAATAAACAAAAGTAACTTAAAATAAACATAATATAAACTAAATGAATACAGTGTGAACAAAAAATAACAAGAAATTCTTAAAATAATTCAAATTGTAAGCGTAAAAATCATTTATCTGCAAGGATTGATAAATGATTTTTACGCTTACAATTTGAATTATTTTAAGAATTTCTTGTTATTTTTTTATTAAGAGCTTGGAAGATATTTGAAATACATCCTTATTAAATCACGTAATTTTTGAGAAAAAAATCTACATTGTCGCTTCTTCCAAATTGTTTCAGAAATGGACGATGAAGCCGTCATCGCAACAAACGACGATGCCAGCGAATGCAAACGCAACGCCGTGCAGCTGGGTTACTGGAAAGACGACTACATCTCCTACTTGATAAAACACACTCAAAAACGCGCCCCTGAAATTAACAGGGGCTATTACGCGCGCGTCAAGGGCGTCGAGCGCTTCATCCACAAATTCCTGAAAAAAGCCGGCGACAAAGCCCAGATTATAAACCTGGGCTCTGGCTTCGACACCCTCTACTGGAGACTAAAAGACCAAAACCTTAAAGTCAGCAACTTCATAGACATAGACTTCCCAGCGGTGACAGCTAGAAAGTGTTATTTAATTAAACGCAGCAAGCACTTATTAGAAAGGATCCACGAGCAGGATGGGGAGGTTAAGCTGAGCTCTACCGATATGCACGCCGGGAATTACCATTGTTTGGGTCTGGATTTGAGGAATATAAACGAGCTCGAGGCGAAGCTGCAGCAGGCCGAGATCGATTACCAGGCCCCGACTTTATTCATCGCGGAATGCGTTTTGGTTTACATCGAAGTGTACTTCGTCGACCGCCTTCTGCAGTTCATCTCGAATAAATTCCCCACCGCGCTTTTTGTCAATTACGAAATGTGCAACATGAACGACACCTTCGGAGACGTGATGTTGGAGAATTTGCGGGCGCGCGGGTGTTCCCTTAGTGGAATCCCCAGCTGCATCAGCACGGAAGCTCAAATGAGCCGGTTCAAACAGAGCAATTGGACTGGGACGAAAGTCTGGGATATGGTTCAGATCTATTACGGTTTGCCAGCCGCCGAACGGGATAAAATCGAGAAGATTGAGTTTTTGGACGAGCAGGAGTTGCTGATTCAGCTGTTTCAGCATTATTGTATTTGCGTTGGTTGGATGGGTAGTGATTTCGAGGATATTAGTTTTGAAGAGGATTGAAGATGAAATGAGCGTGTTTGAGTGTGCGTGTTTATTTGGATTTTTTTATAAAATTGTTTGTGTGTGGGCATTGAAACGTTTTTAATCTTCAGAAATTGTATGTGGGCGTTTTAAAAAATCACGAAAAATCGGTTGTTCAATAAACAAAACAAATTTACCCCATTTAAAACCACAATGAATATCAATTAACTTAAATTATTACCTAAAATAACTAATTCTGAAAGAAAGCCTAATTTTTTCAGTTGCCCGGAATTAAGAAGTATTTCCTATGAGTAGTCCGATCACGAGTTCTTGTCAAAACCCATATTAAAGAGTAATGTTGTGTTCATTTCTCCCTAAATTTAAATCAGCGTGGTTTAAACCTTGGGTTGAACGAATCGGATTAATAAAGATGACAGCTCTGATTTACTTCAAACGCGGAAAGTTAGGATATAATTTTCTCCGCGTTATTAATATTTTTTGACTCAAAAATATTATTGCATACGTTGTATCATACGCGAAACACTGGTGGCAAAATTTGGAACACTCTTCGGGAACAACGCAAACATACATTGTAACACCTTGGGTTTTTAGTATCACAATTCTTCCAATGCACAGTATCATCATCAGAAAGCGAATGTAATAGTAAGTTATAAACACAAATTATTTGTCTATACATATGGAATAAAAATAAAATTGTGAAGATATTAGTGCTTTTTTATAAATTTATTCGTCTGTGTCTGATTTTATAGACATTTTATCATCATCAGCTAGCGAATGTAATTGTAGGTTATGAATGCGTGACTCATTTGCTTACTCCAGTTTTTATTGTTATCCAGAGAACACTCGTGCGATTTAAAATCATGATTAAAAATTGTAGTATGCCAAAATGTGTTTCAAGATCAAATAATAAGGAATTTATTTTCAATAAGTCTCTTTCAAATTAAATTAATTATTAATTTAACATAAACGCAATATAATTTATGTTTCGTTAAATGAAACTGCACTAAAGAAAATTATGAAACCAGTGAAAACACAAAACAACACTTAATGTCAAAATAACGAATCGTGAAACTGGTATTCAAATCGAAACATACTGACAAACCGCTGATAGCTGGCGATATAGACGCGTATCCGAGGCCAAAAAAAAACAACACTGAAATGTATCGAGTGTATAACAAAATCGACGACGAAGTTGGCATTGGAAATCTAAAGTCATGTCTGAACTAAAATCACACGCGTAAAGTACTGGTTGTCATGTTGACATTATTTAACCGTAACCAGCATTTCACACGTGTGATCTTAGTACAGACATGACTCAAGACTTCCAACGCCAACTTCGTTGTCGATTTTTGTTATACCCTCGATAGTTACACACCCGAAACATGTTCATAATTTCGCCGCTCTCGCGCTGTGATCGTCTAATTGTTTGAGCGGTGCGGATCGAGCGTACTGAGGCTGTTGAACGTGTTTTATTACAAAAACTATATTAGCCTCGCACATACTGATGTTAGAATTAATGTAATATTTTTTTAAATAAAACACGTTCAAATTGAGATTACACATTATGCAGAATTCGTAATAAATAATTTGAAATTGAACTTTTAATAATAATCGAAAAACAAAGTAAGTACTTACATTGCTTAATTGAATACCATAATAACAAATTTATATATCATTTATGTAACAAAATTCAGTAATTAGAATAAGTTTGAACATAAATAATATTTACTACTGCAGTTAAATTGGCATAAATATGAGAAAACAATCTTTATTAATTATTTTCGCTTTTTTTATTTAAGTCAATTTAACCTTTTCAGCATTTCGTTGAAGCGGTGTTTCTACAATAAAATTGTGAAATTTATTAAAAACGAATTGTATTTTCTATCTTGTAAAATATTTGAAAAACGTATGTATTTCAACTCGTGAATAGTCTGATTGCTTGTAAGAATTTTTGTTTTCTTCACACGGTGGATGCGCCGGGTTATTGCTATAAATATTGTTTCCTTCACATTCACATTAATTAACTGGCAATAAGGATGTTAATTATTGAACTAATAAAATCAATAATATAAATTAAAAATGTGTATAAAAAAAAGTTTGCTGACGATGCATTAATATTTAAAAGGAGAACTTTAATTTCGCAAATTAAACGTTTCTATTTAATTTAAGTAACTTTGATTGCGGTGAATGAACTCCTATCTCTTATTTTTTCTTCAAATTTTGCAAATCGATGGAATTTAAAATATTACATCGCTTATGAACATTATTGAACAACCGTTTTTTTTAAATGAATGTAAATAATTATAACTTTGTTACAAATTGTTTGATTTATTTTTTAAAAGTGTTATATGTATGTTGAAATGTGATTTTATTTTAATTTGAAATGGTGTGCTTTTAATTTGTACGGAACTAACTTGTTTAGACTCGGATGTGCTGCGTGAGTACAGCTTTATTTATTTCAATGAATTAAAATATTTTTTTTTTTAATATTTTTTTATATTTTCAACAAGTTCCTTCCTAATCGAAAATGAAACACGTAATCATTTTTCTTCACTGCTTTATTTAATTTAACCCACTAAATGTACATTGTAATTGAAATGTATATTTAGTTTCAGTTACAATGGACAGGCTGGTGCTATTTGGATGGTTTTAATAGAGATAACCTATATCCAGACTAGATAGAGAAAACCGACCTAGGTGCCAGGAAATCAATTTTTGAAGAAAAAAAAAACGTAGTTTTTAAAAAACGTCACAAAATTTTGAATGGTTGTCGAGATATTGGGCGTTTTCTGTCATTTTTATCTTCGGGCAAAATACACGCTGGCGCAGTGCAAAACGAAAATATTTGCGAAAATTAAATGTTACACTAAAATGCATGTAAAAATAATTTAAATATTGATTGCATTATTAAATCGCTCATTGACAACCAAACTTCGTTCGACTTTGCTTTAAAACGCCAAATTGTCTATTGAAGACCGTCGAAATATAAGGCAGACTAGGTAGATTATTGGTGACTGTCGTAGTTAATGGGTCAAAAACTACTGCAACTTTTTTGTTTATGAAAATATTGTATATGGACATTTAAGCGTCAACTTAAGAAATTATTTTGATTTTGTACTTTTTTTGTACTTGCATATACGTTGATTGATTGTAATACTGGTATATATATATATATATATATATATATGTTATGTTATTTTTCAAAAAGTGTTGAGTGTACCTTTTATATATATATATATATTATATATTGTATTGTTTTTGTAAAAAGGTGATTGTGTAATAAAATTATTATTATTGAAGGTACACTCAACACTTTTTGAAAAATAACATAAATACTTTTTTAAATGGACATCATTGTCTCTCTCTCAAAAATCTATCTTCTACTCCTAAGTACGTTTTTGTCTACCCAATCTGAAAATATGTTATCTCTTAAAACGATCCAAATAACACCACCCTGTACATTTAGTGGTTGAAAAAACCAGTGAAGAAAAATGGAAAACAAATTTTCTTCACTCGTTCTCATTAAACACTAACTGTAATCAATAAACCTTTTTTTTTTAACTAAAGGGATTATTAAACAAAATTATTTTTATAAAATGAGCAGCATGTTATATATACAGGGTGGGATACAAATAAATTGAATAGTGAGAGCAATAGCTATGTTTTAGTTAAGATAACATTTACAGATTATGTGCAAACTATTTTTAGCTAGAAAAAAATCATTAAGCTGATTGAGATGCACATTTATCAAAATCTACAAGTCTTTGAAATATATAATTCAGCTAGAATTACTTCTAGTTATTTAAAAATCTTGAGCTATATAATGATCTTCAAGTTATTTAAAATCCATATTTTTTAGCCAAGAAAAGTTATTTAAAATCCCCACTTTTTAGCTTGAAAACAAGTTTCAGGTTGTTTTAAATCCATTTTTTTCAACTAGGAGAAAATCTTCAATTATTTTGAAGTTTATATTTTTCTAATATTAGGGATTGTTAAGTAAGTTTCACTTCGTTTGTTTTACACGCAAAAATTATTTATTTTCGAAACTAGTCGAAAATAAATAATTTTTGCGTGTAAAACAAACCAAGTGAAACTTACTTAACAATCCCTAATATTACTAAAATGTTTTACCAAGTGATTAATGAGACTCAAATTAAAAATTTATATTTTTCATCTAGAAAATAAACTACTAGTTATTTGTAATCCACATTTCTCGGCTATAAAATAATCTGCATGTTATTTTAAATCTATACTAGAAGAAAATCTACATTTTTCAGTAGAAAATAATTTTCAAGTTACTTGATATCCACATTGTTCTACTAAAGCAAAATCTTTAAGTTTAAAATAACATGAAGATAATAGCTGATAAATGTGGATTACAAATAACCAGAAGTTTATTTTCTAACTGGAAAGTATACATTTCAAATAAATTGCAGATTTTCTTCTAGTTTCTTACTTGAAAATTTTCTGTTTGAAAAATTTGTAGTTCAAATAACTACAAACTACTATTTGAAAAATTTGTAGTTCAAATAACTACAAATTTTTCAAATAGAAAATAATTTTCAAATAAGTTGAAATCCATTTTTTCCAACTAGAACAAAATCTGCAATTTATTTGAAATGTATACTTTTCAGCGAGAAAATACACTTCTGGTTATTTGTAATCCACATTTATCAGCTATAATCTTCATGTTATTTTAAATTCTTAGTTTCCAACTAAAATAAAATCTGGAAGTTATTTGAAATCTACATTTTTCAATAAGAAAATAAACTGTTAGTTAATTAAAATGCGTATTTTCAGCTAAAAAAATAATCTTCAAGTAGGCACTGGTATTTTTCAAAAATAATCAAAAAAATTGAAAATTATGAATTAATGCGTATTTCTTAGCTACAAAATAATCTTCAAGTAAGTTGAAATTAATTTTTTGCAACTAAAAAAAAAATCTTCAAGCTATATGAAATCCATATTTTTCAACTAGAGGAAAATCTTCAAGATATTTGAACTCCAAAATTTTCAAATATAAAATAATCTTCATATTATTTGAAATCCGTATTTTCAGTGCCTACTAAAGACTTTGGTATTTTTCAACTTAAAAATAATCAAAGAAATTGAAAATAATAATTATCTTTAAATTGCTCTGCAATTTATTAACTTACAAAGTAAGTACTATGAAAAAACAAATATCTATTGAAACAACTACTTCCCGGGAAAATACCCACGCCGGATATTGAGTTATAAAATAGATATTTATTATTGTATCTCAGTAATACTAACGAAGCAACATTTTTTTTTAATCAAGATTTTTTTCAAAAACCAAAATCTATGCATAAAATACCATCTGTAGACACGTGTTTCGGGATTTATCCCTCGTCAGTACAGCTTTACTTCATGTAACGTTTCATGGACGGTTTGAGTTTAATTATAATACATCCATAAATTAAACAAACAAAATAAATATTTATTTAAATATGAGCAAAA
This sequence comes from Philonthus spinipes, assembly GCA_963082785.1. Lineage (NCBI taxonomy): Eukaryota > Metazoa > Arthropoda > Insecta > Coleoptera > Staphylinidae > Philonthus > Philonthus spinipes. Next base: position 13,461,684 of record OY720307.1, on the reverse strand, counting down.
ATATATAAAACAATCAAAATAAACAAAATACGTACATTAGTTGAAATAACAATTAAACCGAAGAAACTAAAATGAACAAATGTGAAAATATCAAAATGAAAAGTACACTTCTGTGCAATAAAATTAAGCACATTATCATAACATTTTTTTCACAATATTCTAGTCGAATAAATTAAATAAAAATAATTTGAAAATAATTAATAAATTATTTCTTCTTTAGCTACTCTGACAATCTGACTTATGTTACATAAGTACTATAACAAATGTCTAATAATAGACATTTGCTGTTGCATAACAATAACATATTGTATAATGCAACAATTTTTGAATTGAAAATATTTAATGCAAAAACATTTTTTTTTAATTAAATTAAAAGTTACGTAATATAAGGCTATCTGCAGACACGTGTTTCGGGATTTCATCTCTCATCAGTGCAGCTGTGCCTTACGTAATTGCAAAGTTGTTGATTAAATTGATTAAAATTAATTAAAACGCACCGTCTCCCCTGAGATCCTGGATGTCATGCGCGATATCGATAAATTGTTTTCTGCAAAAAAATCTTTTCGACTTGAATTTTCTATTATTATTTAATATTCTAGTTGTGTAATTCTGGTCTGTTTTAATTGCCTAGCAGCAGTTTCAATAAATAATAAACTACCAAACTTGAAAACATTAAAGAAATTGACATATTTACATATTTTTTCGTAACTAGGAAACTTATCACGTCCTCCTTAAACTATAATATATTTTGTGTGCTTAGTTTTATTGCACAAAAGTGTACAAATATTGCAAGTTAAAAAAGGTTTGACTCTTCTTCAAGATAGCGATCTAGTTATATTGAAGAAGAGTGATTTTGGAAATTTTAAATCGGAGGGAGGCTTTGAAATCGTGTGACAAGGATGAAGTGAGAGAAGAAATCACATTTCTTCTCTCACTTCATCCGGACAAGAAATTAAATTGAACTTTCGCGCTACATACTCTTTAAATTATATTAAAAAAATACTTGGAAAGTCAATAAATTGCTGAGAAAATCAAAGAGAATAATTCATTAATTATTTAGAAATTATTTTAATTTAATCAAAACTGCAATGTGAAACATTTCCACCATCATTATAATTAAAAATAATCTTCAAGTAATTTTCTAAATCCATTTTTAACTAGAAGAAAATTTTCTAGTTATCAGAAATCTTTATTCTTCAGCTATAAAATAATCTTCAAATCTAAAGGAAAAAGTTTCAACTTCATAATTTTGAAAATAATCTTCAAGCTATTCGATATCACTATTTTTCAGCCAAAAAATAATCTTCATTTTTTTAAAAGCCATATTTAAATAAATTTAAATATTTTGAATCCAGTAGTCTTAAAGTTATTGCAGTCACTTTTCAGTTTGTTTTTAATATTCAATCGAATATAAAAATTCGCAAGAAAATATATTTGTGACAATTGAAAAAAATGTTGTGAACATATAACGCAATTTAAATTTTATACATGGAAATGACACTTTGAAAATAAACAAATATTGTTGTTAATAAGGAATCATTATTTAGGCGTGTTAATCAGGATTGTTATAAAAAACGTAAGAATTATTTTCTGTATTTAAAATGGAATTAGTATTTTGAAATATGGTGTTTTTTATTCCGAACCAATTGTAATTGCAAAGATTTTTTAAAAATAGTTTAAAACATTTTTAAACCGAATTGAAAACTATGACGTGTTTTTACGTTGCGATTTTAAATGTTACGCCTAATACATTCTAAAAATCAAAGATGTATGTTCAATAAAAACTACTTGAATTTTTTTTTGTATTCATTAGACCTAATATTTAAAATCGTAATATTAAAACATGTTTTTAATTTTTAGTGAGTCTCATAATCGTAAAAAAAATAATATAAAACACATTTTAATCAAAAATAGATACAGCTGCAAATATTATCGATTGTTATGATTTATATTTACATGTCAATTGATTTTAAATGTATTGTTTAAGGGTGCGAAAGAGATAGCATATACATATTGGCAATCACTAATTCGAATTAGATTGCTGTTGTGATCAATGAAGAATATTGTATTATATATTAAAGTAATCTTAAAATAAGCAGGAATTTTATCAGATGAATTAAAAATTATTTTAATGTTTAGTTTGTGTGAAAAACAATGAAAATTGATCAAATTTATAACAAATTTCAAATTATATTTTTGCTAATAAAAACGTGTGCAATGAAAATTTAAAGGATTTCACTAAATTCTGCATTCAAATAACTTAGCAGACACGACCTATTAATTTAATTGTATCTTGCAATGTTCGTTTCTAACTTGAATTAGTAAATTGACGTAACACACGAAAATTAACGATTTATTTTTTATTTAGACTAATACTTTATACTTCATATAAAAAAATGTAAATACATATTCATATTATTAAATCCAAAAAATGGCTCTTTTTTCAAACGATTATTTCCATTTTACTATATAGCTATCTCTCTCTACTAAACCGCAACCTTAATAAATTTAAAATAAATTGAATCATGCAATCTTCTGTAAGTTGGTTGTGAAGTATTTTTTTGCACTGAAGACGGAAACATGGTTTTCGAAATATATATATTTAGTTCATTAAAAAGAATAACAGATAATTATATAATAATTTGTATTTAAATAAACAATTGAATCATAATGTTGATTCCTTTGGTCACCGTTATTTAAATTAAATCAAAAGAATTTGAAAATAAATTTAATCAATTGAATAATTTAAGTTATTTTCCCTTTAGTTACTGAGTCTTTTTTTACTTACGTTACCTAAGTACATTAAAGGGAAAATAATTTATTTATTATTGAATTGAGTAAAATGATTATTTCAAATTCTTTTTATTTAATTCACTTCAATCATTTTAAACAAAACAAAAACATGTTTAACATAAAATTCTTTAAAATATATTCGAAATGCCTTTTTTTGTAAAAAAAAGATGTTTATAACAACGTCTGTGTTAAACCTAACATTTTTAATTAAAAAAATATTTTCTTTTTTGTCTTAAAAATAAATATGAAATAATTCATAATATCACGTCCAATTGATTTTGAATTTATTGAAGGATTTTATCGTGTTAAACAATATAAAACATAATAAATTAAAGACGACGCAAGCGCCACCTTTTGCCGAATTTCAAGTGCACCTTCAACGATTTGGGTCTACAAAGTAGACTACAGAGGATTATTGTTTCGTCCACAAAGGAAGGCGAACTTGTCCTGTTTATGAAAACAAGGAAAACGAAATTCACATTTAATAAAATGTTCAGTCACCATTCATCTAGCATATCGATAACTAGTGATGGCTATTTCGGTTTTTGAACCTCATCAGAAAAACCGAAATGGCCATCACTAGTTATCCATGTGCTGGATGAATGCTGGCTGAACATTTCATTAAATGTTAATAAATAACATGTTTAATATAAAATTGTTAAAATTGTTTAAAACACAAATTCTAAAAATTCAATGGTTGAGGCTGTCACTTGATGAAACTGCATATTCACAATTAAATAAAAGTATTTTAGTTTCACTATTATTTATTGTAGAAACACTGCTACAATAAATAATAGTGAAACTAAAATACTTTTGTCTTTTTATTTAATTGTGAATATGCAGTTTCATCAAGTTTTTATAATTGTAAACACAAATTTTGTTTTAAAACTTATTTTAAACTCTTTTTTTTCTTCAAAATATGTTTTTAACATAACAATCTTGAAGGTAACAAACGCACGATTTTTAATTAAAATACATTATTATCATTTTTGCCTTACAAATAAATATAAAATAAAAAGGCTGTTTGAGTTTAACTAATATTAATAATAATAAAATAAACAATTGTGTGTATGGTAATAAATGAGAAATCGATGCATAACCCCAATTTAATCCGCCAATTCCATGCAAATAAAAATGTTCTTCGTGTTATATTGAACAATCAAATATATTCCATGTATCCAGACAAGAAAATAAAAGAATGTTTTATATTTGTTTAAATCCAAAACGCATTTAAGCAATGCGTGGATCCATTGATTTAGTATATCTAGACGAAGCAAGGAGTGATGGGGATACGCGTTTTTGTGATTCCAACATGATTCCATCGAAATTAGGTTTACAAAAAAAAAAAAAACGTATTATATAATATAAATGAGGCTACACATGATTATTTCGGACTTTCGGACCTCATCGGTGTGTTATTTGTTTACATATACAAATAACACACCGATGAGGTCCGAAAGTCCGAAATAATCATCACCAGTTATCCAAACGCTAGATGATCATTAAAATTATTATAATTTATTAAATAAAATCCTTTTTTTGTTTATATCATAACTATTCAATAGTTACATACTTTTTATAAATCAACTTCGTTGTAACAAAACATAAACGCTCGCATCAGTACTTCCATTACATCTTGGGATCATAGCAAACGTCTAAATGTGCAACCTTTTTATATCGATCGAATCTAGTTGAACGGATCTAGTTGTTCGAATACTACTCGATCTTTTACTTGTTCGATCTTTAAGATGTTCAATCCAGCCCATCACTAATATAAACCCCTAAGCGTCGTTATTATAATCGTGTATTTAAAAATAAATATGGTGGATATTCCGATTTGAGAGAATAATTATTGGAAAACATAAGCATATTTACAGTTTATTGTTGATTTGTAAATGTATGCTTGAATTAAAATCTGTGATACTTTGTAATTCTTGTTTTTATGTTACACCAATCAATTGTGAGCTTTTACTACCTGTGAAATGTTGAATGCATATTTATGTGTACGAATATGATGAATAAAAAAATATATGTTTGAGCCAATTTGTGTGTTTTATTTTCCAATTTTTAAATGTTGCTGTTTCTGATTTGTTATAGATCTCAATTTATAAAAGTGAAAACACTTTGAATTTATTTGTATAAACGTTGATTGGAAAATTACTGGATACGCAACGCTATTCACAATTGTGTAGCCGGAAAATGTTTCTGCTAAAAGATGTGTCTGGCAATTGGTTATTGAAAGTGAATCAGAGACAACTCTTAATCATTCCCTCTCACTTAAATACAATTTTTCGCTTGCGAATTGTAGTACTCGCAAATGTTGGCGAGTGAATTTGAAGAAGAATGCATAATTTTAATTTGTTGTCGTTTCTCGTAAAAAATCTGAAAATAATTGCGAAAACTTTTAAAATTCATATTTCATAGTAAAAATTAATCAAGACACTCATGGCTATCAAAATAATAAATGTCAAAAATTAATTTATCAAAAAAAAAAAATACAAATGACAAAACTAGAAAACAAATTTAAAAATTGTCAAATTTTAAAATTAAAAAATGTCGACCATGAAAATTATTGCGAAAACTTTTAAAATTAACATTTCATAATAAAAATTAATCAAAAGACACACATGTCTGTCGAAATAATATAAATCAAAAAATAATTTATCACAAAAAAAAAATACAAATGGCAAAACTATAAAACAAATTTTAAAAATTGTTAAATTTAAAATTAAAAAATGTCGACCATGAATATCTACATTTAAAACTGAAAATAATAATAACAATAATAATACTTTATTAACGGTGGCTATTAAAAATACTGAGCCACTAACAATTGAATTGACAAAAATTTCAAACAAAAAAAAAATAATAATAAAAAATAGAAAAAAGTAATCCCTTTCCTTAGAATTTTCTTATATAAATTATGTTTTTTTCTTAATTCATCATTTGTGTTTTGAAAATAAAAGACATTATTTTTTCATTTATAAAAAAAATAATGTCATTTAAAAAAAGTTATTTCGTTTAAAATTTAACAATTTCTTAAAAATGAAACATTTTCTAAGAATTTCATTTCTTTTCAACACAAAATTGGTAAAAAGACGACATAATTACAAAGTTGAAATTCTCAAAAATTATAGAAAATGATACCCACGAAAAGTTGAATTTTCCAAAAAATCACAGAAAATGACGAAATCACCGAAAAAAAGTTGATAATTTAAAAAAAGTTGAAATTATAGAAAATGACGAAATTTTGAAATAAAAGTTGAAAATTTCAAAAATGAGGGAATTGTCGAAATTGGCAGATATGAAGGAAAAATTATTAAATATGTACAAAAGAGATCAATTATTTTTTCGTTGCCAATCACACGAAATCATTCACTAATTTAAAAGAAAATCTCATTTTCTAACAATTTAGCATTTATTTTCCTTTTTCAAAAATCCAATTTCTTTCTAATAAATTTAGAATTTCCTGTTGTAAACACTTTTTTGTTCGTTTAAAATTTTGATCTTCGTTAAAAATGTGTGCCTTTTTTGTAAATTTTTAAAATTAACATTTTTTTAATAGTGGTAACTTTTATCTTTTTCGGAAATTTGTAATTTCAATGAAAATTATTTTTTTGTGTAAAATCATTGCTTGTTTATTATGTTTTGTTGGTCGTATCGGTGGTTTGTTAGTGTTTTACAGGTTTGTCATTTAAAGGAGTAAATAGTGATTAAATTCTGTGATATACGATCTGTGATATGATTTTTTTTACTACAATGTGATATAAATCTGTCATGAAGTTGTGATAAATTGTCTTTAAATTATATTTTTTAGTGTTTTTTATATTTCATTATATATGTCGGTGCATCGATTTCGGGACTGGTGGATCCCCGAAATTGGTAAACGCACACACGGGAATACGGGGACTTCCCCGTGTGTGAGGAGAACAAAACCGGCGGAGCAGGGGAATGAGGGACAGTTCGTGCAAAGCTAGAGAACAGTGAGCCCTGTGAGACGCGGTTTTGGACTTCTTAGTTTGCCAAGTTATAAATAGTTAATAGTTATTAGTTAGTTAATCGTGTTTGTTTAGTTAATAGTGTTTTTATAAGTTTAAGTTAGTGTTAAAGTGTTAATTTGTATTTTTGAATTAAATAAAAGAAACAATATAAAAATCGGTAAAAATTAATACTGATTCAGCGTTTGCTCCGACATATATTTGTTGTTTTATATTCAATTGTATCTATTGTTATTTATACACTGGGTAACAGTAATTGTATTTAAATACATATTTTATATTTATTTATCTATATTTATGTATAGTTTTATTTAGTTCGCTCTATACTTTGCATGTTATTTAAATCATAACATAAAATGGAACCATTTAGGGTATTATTATTACTATTATTTATATATTTATTTAATATTATTTACTTATTATTTGATAATTGATAATTATTATATAATGTGTCTTTTTCCTCTATCTTGTAATTGGTTTTCTTTTAATTTATAAGTTGTTATTTTGTATGCTCAATATATGTAAACATATTTTAAATGTAGAAACGGTGAATCCGCAAATAAATGAAAAAAAAAAAGAAACGAAAATGTCGAAAGGCACAAAGTTGGCGCGGAGTATCAAAGTTCATCGAAATTATCATTAAAAATTGCCAACAAGTGACAAAATCAAAATTAAAACTCTATTTCGGTCGCAGACTTTGAATTCGTAAGTCGACATAACCTCGAATTACACGCGAAACTCGAACGATAACTCTCTTATTTTGAAGGTTTGAAAAAAAATTGTTCGAAACAAAAGTTGTAGACAATTGAATGATCTACAATTCTTTTGTTTAAAATTTTGATTTTCGTTGAAAGTTTAAACTATTTCTGTAAATTTAATAAATTAACATTTTTTTTACAAAAGCCGGGATTTTTTCTTTTTCGGATATTTATAATTTCAATGAAAATTATTTTTTTATGAATAAAAAAAAAAAAAACTAAAATGTGGAAAGGCACAAAGTTGTCGCGGAGTATAAAAATTTGTCGAAATTATCATTAGATATTGCCAACAATTGCCAAAATAGTGCGAAAATCGATCGATAACTCGCTTATTTTGACGGTTGTGAAAATTGTCTTAAGGTTGCGGTTTAGTAGAAAGAGATAGCTATACAGTAAAATGGAAATAATCGTTCGAGAAAAGAGCCATTCTTTTGAATTTAATAATATATAATATGTATTTACATTTTTTATCTATCAAGTATAAAGTATTAGTCTAAATAAAAAAACAAATCGTTAATTTTCGTGTATTACGTCAATTGTGTTTTTTATTTGTATAACCGCAGAAATACCGCGAAAGCATATACTTCGATATTGCCCAGCGCTGAAGTTCACCAAAAATGGCGAAAATCAGGGGTCTATGTGTCTCGGCACTGCTGCTTATATTGATGAGTAGGCTGGCTGTACCGATACATGGTTTAAGATACCCTAAAGGGAGGAAGCATTAGGTGTCTAACAAAACCGTAACTGTAACCACAGAGATATGAATAAAACATTGTTTATTCTCTTTAACTCGAAAGTAGACGAGAATGTAAAAGTTTTTTTTTTATAAAATTAAAACATTTTGATACATTTTTTTCAATATCTTGTTTTTAGTTATTATTATAAAATCAACTGCCATTGTCTACATTTTAGACATATGAGCTAATTTCATTAAAATTCATAATGTGCTTTCAAAAAGAGTGCATTTATTTATGAAAATGGTCGAGTACTATTTGCGTATTTAATATCCACGAAATTTTTAGATGTCACCATATGTCGATGCCTGCAATATCAGTGCTGGTGAAAGGGGGTATGACATACTATGTGTTTCACATCTATATAATTTTCAATCAACGGTATAAATGAACGTTTTTCTAAAATTCGATATTTTTGCCTCATTCAGACCACTATGTAAATATTTTAAAATATCGAATTTTAAAATTTAAGAAAATAGTAATACAAACGTATATTTTAATAAATACATAGTTACTGAGTGTATATTGAATAAAAATACCTTTATTTGCACCCCATATATAATTATTTTAATAATCCTACAACTAAACTAATACTATAAACTAAATACATATTCTCACTACTATTCCTTTAACTCTCCTCATATCCATTTAAATCTAATCACATCTACCCCATCTTACCGTCCTATCTCATCCATTCTTCTATCCTTTTTTTCTCCATCACGCCCTTCCTTGCACTTTTACCATAAATGAAACCATTAAAAAAATATATAGTAGAAGAGTGCAGGATTAGTAGGGGGTATTACTAATCCTGCACTCTTCTGCTATATTTTTCCCTTACTCTCAACCGATCCTCACCTGGACCTTACCAGAGTAACTTTGTTTACTCTTGACCATTCATTCCTCAATAGGTATTCTGGCAACCGCTCACATACTTGCCATATTCATACAGTGAATTATATCCACTCCTTTCATTTATTCCTTGTTACTCTTGTATTTCCACTTCCGTTGTTTTATTATCCACGCCGCCACATTCATTAATAAAAAAAGTTATTAACTATTAATAAAATATCGAAATCGCAATAACCATAGAAAGTAATTTAATATAAAATCTATAATTTAAGTGATAAATTAATTACATAAAGTAAACTTTATTACTAATGAAGAGAAGAGACATTTTCAATAAATTAATGAGTCAATCAAAATAATTATAGCAAAAATGTTAAAAAAACAGCTGTTTTCTGTCGATTCCAATGACAGTCTTGCCAAACTTCCACGCAGTTTTTAACACCCGAAAACAAACAGTTTACTCTCAATTGGAATAATTTATTTTTATGAATTGTGGAAAACTCGATCGGCAATCGAATAGGTTCAAATCCCATCACAGATGTTTTTTTCTACTTTATATTTAATTAAATTTAAATTATACGTCAATGTTGTATATTGAAAATTTCTACAATTCATAGATATAAATTTAATTTAAAAGGAATAACAATTTATTTTAATTAGTTTATTTTTTTAAAAATTACAATGAACTTTCTTAGAATTTTTACAATGGATTATTTTCTCTTATGTAATAATGTATAATAAGGTAATATAAGAATATTATCCTTGTTATATATTACTGCATAGGAATAAGTTTAGGGGAGAATTTTTTTATATAAAAAAACTGTAACGTCACATTTTCGCCATCAATTCTTAACGCTTTCAACAAAAAACGCATTCCCAATGAAAACACCCAATCAATACGTATATTCACACATAATAACCATAGAAAATATATATATATGTCACATAATAAATTTATTCCAACACGTACATTTTTCATAAAAATCGATCCGTTTCCTCCTTTATTACCAAACCCAACGCCCGTCCATACAAGCAATAACACAAAGTAACATCCCATCAGTTCAGGTTACTCTGACTTAAAGCCACAGCAACGTTGAATTCGAATGGATCAAACACGCATGATATTAGATTTGATATCGTGGAATGAATTTAAATTGGATTGCGGCATTGGGGGATGGGAATCGTAATAAAACTCGGCGGAATTGGATAATGTCTTTCGTGTATTGTAATAAAGTGAATTGTGAGTTATCATGGTCTGGATGTATTATATTTTCTGCGGTTATTAAGGATATATTATGATATATACACTGTGGAGTTATATTTCTGAATTATCTTATAATGTTCATATTATAGTTAAAATACGAGGGACAACATTAAATGATATTTATTTGCATTGAAAAATCCATACTCCATTAAGTTTTTTTCGCCCACTAGAATAGTTTAATTTTATTTCTAAAATTGGTATGATGTTGTTTTGATAGTAATGATTGAAAATGTGTTTTTTTACATTTTAATATTTTTATTGGAGTTTTCGCCCCTCGACTAAGGTGGTTTAATTTTCTTCCATAAATTATTTCAAGTAATTTTGATAGTATTAAATAAGAAAAATCATGTTCATGATTTAAATAAAATAAAAAGAATTCAGCAGCTCACTGTATTGTACAAAACTAGCTAACCTCGCGTTTCTTTATTCCAATATTAACTCTCTCAATAACAAATGCTACATAGTATTCAACTATCTAAATAATAATTCTACCCATATATGATTGCCGTTTGAAACTAAGTCCAAGAGACCCTTTTCCTTCCATAACTGGAATCATATAGATCCCTTCCTCCACTTTTAATAATTATTCCCGAGGAGGTTTACTTGCAACAACCCATCTCAGTTTAAAAATAACCAAATGCAATCCCCCTAAAATCAATCATCTCCTCAATGCCTCTAGACACGAATCCCTTCAAATCCACATATTCCTAGTTTATATTCACCCCAATTCTCTTTTTCGAGATACAGCACAGCGCCAACATTTTTTTTTTGATATAAATAGATATTAATTAGTTAAATATATGTTCCAAATTTCAAATTTATCCGACAAATAGACCCTAAGATATTCAACCGGTTCCATACTTAATGAATGCCATTATTAAAACTATCAGTTGTAATTTTGCGCCAACTTGATTAATTTTTATTAATAATAGAAAAGTGTATTTAATGACATGGTCAGAGTTATTTAAATTAAATCAAATATTAAGAATTGGAAAATAATTAATTTACACAATTGAATAATTAATGACGTAGTTAAAATTTCTTAATTTTTTATTCTTTTTAATAAATATTCTCGAATAAAAAAAATATGCTCTCTTATACAACATGTTATTGATATACAACAGCAAATGTTCATTATACAATTCAATGTCTGAGGGGGTATGTGTCCGAGAAGTAACTGTTTTAATGGATATTTGTTTTTAAAGTACTTGCGTTAAAGAAAAGTTTCACTAGCCAAAGAAAAAATAATTTATTAATTATTCAAATAAGTAAATTAATAATCTTTTTAATTAATTTAATTTTTATTACATATGATATTTTCGGGTTGATAATATAGACGTAATTCAGCGAACTAAACGATATTTATTAATAATTATGTTGTTTAAATAAAATAATTTGTGGTCTTGATGAAAAGCTGAAATATTAATTTCAGCATAATTAAAAGTAAGTTTACATCGTAGTAAATTGTGATCAGAAATGCGCACATTTAATGCAACCGTTTTTCTGCAAGTGTATTTTGTTACAATAATAAATATGAATAAATTATTAATAATCTACGATTAAAGTGAATAAGTTTAAGTTGATTAACTTTAAATCCTCGACTAGTTTCGAGTTATTAGACAATTGTGAATAGAATTTAAAATTTAATTTATTTAAAGTTATTTATTTAAACTATGATTTTATTGCTTTATTGGTAGATTTTTAATAATTTATTCATTGTAATTATTATAATATAGACTACTAATGTTTAAAGATTAAAACATAAATCATATATTAAAGTTTTAATTACAAATTATAATTAAATAAATCAGAGTTTCAGTATGTTTGAGTTACGCGAGTAGATTTTGTAATAAGTTCATTCAGTTCATAAAACCTCGAAAAATTTACGTTTACTACTTAAATTAATGCCAAGCATATTGTTGTCGCTTAGAAGAATATAGTCATTACACTTTGGTGCTATAAAACTGAATATTCCAGTTCCTCAATAAATGATGTGCTTTTGATAATGTATGCTTAGTATCCGAAATTTACGTTTAGTAAATCTAAATAAAGAGTGAAGAAATATTTAATACCTGTCTTTCTTTATATTTAACTTCTTCACGTAACTTGAATAAACAAAAGTGTAAAGTAGTTTCATTATCGAAGGGTTTAATAATTATTCCTATACAATAATTTATACCATCAATTTTGAGGAAAGTAAATGACTTCTGTTTTTATTAGTTATGAAAAAGGGACTGCACATTTAAACCATATATAAAAAAGTTTCATATAATTTAAAAATTAAATTAAAAAAATTAAAATTAAATTATGGCACCCGGATATACACAGACGCATTGTTGAAGCCCTACCACCATTATTTTCTCAACATCCTTAACTACTCATACCAAGACCATTATTTCCTATCAGAGTGGAAAACTGGTATAGTAATATGTATCTCGATCAATCCCTTTTTCCAACTGCAAAATTTTGATTGATCATTGGTAGAAATTTTCCTTGTTTAATTTTAATTTAACACGATAATAACCCATTACTTATTCCTAGCTACCATCCAATAACACTCTTGCCAGCTCTATGTAAAATTTATGAATCCGTTTTAAAAAATAAAATCCTCTATCTAATTGCAGACCGCATCCCTAAACATCAATTTGGCTTCTTTCCCAATTACTCCACTAGTCTCCCACTTACTATCCTTACGTCTAAACTTCAGACCACCCATATCGAAGACAAATCCTCTGCAGCACTCTTCCTTGATAAACAAAAAGCGTTTGAATCCGAATGGCATAAAGGCCTCCTTTTCAAATGTCAACTCCTCAATATCCCTTCAAATCTGATACACATCCTATGATCATTCCTCTTGAACAGATTCCTCAAAGTGAGAATAAACAACTGTTACTCTAATATCTTCACACCCGAACAATGTGTTCCGCAAGGTTCCCCTCTATTCCCACTCCGCTGCAACATCTTCTGCTTCAACATATATAATCCCGACCCAAATCACTTCAACCGTTCCAAATATATCTTACCATTTGCTGATGATACCGTCCTAATATCACATGCTCCTTCCCTACCCAAAGCTCTACAAATAACACGCACGTGATATAAAAAAAAACAAGATAATAATTAAGGAAAAACTATTTCGAAACTTGACATACAAACTCTCAGACATAAACTAAAACGGCTGTTCTGATCTATAAGATGGTATGTCGCCCCCTAATTGATTATGCACCCATCATATTTTCCACAATCCAGAATCCCAACCTACACCACATTCAGGTTAGTGAGTGAGCTGTCCTCAGAACCCTTACTAAGCTCCGACATCCTTCAAACCCACTACACAATTCTTCAAACTAATTTCTCTACGACGCTATTTTTGTAATTCCCATAGAAGAACTCCTTCAATTCCTCTGTGAAAAATTCTCCAAGAATCCTTTTAATTACAAAATTCTATCCTTATTTTGTTTGCACAGAAACCCCGAAATTCCTCAAAAAATACAAAACCCTACCATACACATTTTTCGAATATAATTTATCATTTCATCTTTTCATTCATTAATGACTGATGCTCGATAAAAATGGCAAACCTTAGCAGAAAGACCTCTGGTCGATAGCTATTTGACAATGACAATTACACAATTACATTATTCGATGTTTTCTTTTTAAGTGCAAATATAATAATAATGAGTATATATATATGCATCTGTATGTTAATAAAGATGTTAAATAATAATAAAAAGAATTCATTAAGTGACTTTTTTGATCCAACATCAACTATCTATCAATTCATCGCATATAATTATCAGGGCATTGACAATGACGTTAGAGATCATTACTTTTAAATGAAATGACAGAGACAGGTCGAAAGACGACTTCCAATTTGTGAAACTTATAACTGATAATGTAAAGTAATTGTTTTCCATAGAAAATAAAGCTGATTATATACAGTACATCCACGAATTAAGTGTATAAATAACATTGTTTGTAGAGTTGGATTGTCATGTTCTGAGGATTGCTCCTGCTTAGTCTCAAACTAAGATATTGAAAAAATAATAATGAGAAAAATCATTTATTTAGTAAAATGTTCAACCACTATTCATCCAGCGTATGGATAACAAGTGATGGCCATTTCGGTTTTTCGAATTTAATCAGACTGGTGTGTTCCATGTGCAATGCAACATGAAATTAAGCAAAATAAAACGCTTGCGTCGTTTTCCATTTATTATGATTCAAATAATTTATATTCTTAATTTGAGCCGGACTTTGTGTTCTTAACATAATTCACACTCTCAGTAAGCAACATTTTGACATAATATTTTTACACTGTTAATTAATACAGAATAACTTGACCACCGTTCACGGAATTGTGGTGTTACTACGTGATACTCCATACTAAAAAAATAATGTTCTGTTGTTAACATTTTAAAATCAGTAAATTGTGTAAAATAACAATCACGTGTTAGACATAGCAACTTGACGGATTCGACTTAATTTTCATGCAAAAACTTGCGTTGAACGCTTTCCATAAGATTAATCTGAAGTTGAGCTTGTGGAAGCCAAATTAAAGATGCATATTCCAACTTTGATCGGACGTAAACATTAAATAGAGATCTTAAAGCATTCGGATTTCGCAGATTTGAAGAATTACGATGAATGAATCCTAATGTTTTGCAAGAGTTCTTAACAAGTGTCTGAACGTGAGGATTAAATGTAAAATTTTCATCAAACCAGACACCTAAATTTTTGAAAACTCTGACTTTCTCAAAAGAATTGTTGCTAATTATATAATTAAAATAAATCGGTTTAGATTTCTTTTAAAGGATATGTATTTACACTCATCGCAATTCAAATTAAGGTAATTAATATTACACCAATCCGGGATAAAATCAAGTTGATTTTGTAAGCGTTGACAGTAATCTGAGTTAGCAATTGTTGAGTAGATTTTTAAGTCATCCGCATATAAGAGGTGTTTACATTTTAATAAATAAGAAAGACCATTTATGAAAAGGTTGAAAAGTAATGGACCTAAAATGGAGCCTTGGGGTGCAACTGAGCTTGGAAAATATGAATTTGATTTGAAATTATTGATTGCGACATACGATTCACGATCTGAAAGATAAAATGATATAAGTGAGAATGAATTTTCACAAAAACCATAGTAGCCAAGTTTGCCTAGTAACAATTTATGATCCACTCTATCAAACGCTTTTGACATATCAGTATATATTGTATCAATTTATCCAGCTAAATCTAATGTATTGGCTATATCATGCGTAATAACAGTCAAAGTAGTTACTGTAGAACGTTTTGGAATAAAGACATGCTGTTGAAGAGATAGGTAAAGTGAAACATTAAAATAAATTTGATCATAGAGAGTTTTCTCGAATATTTTAGCGATGTGAGATAGTATTGCTATAGGGCGGTAGTTGGTCATATTCCGTTGATTAATTGATGTTTTTGGAATGGGACAAATTAATGTAATATTTAATTTATTAGGAAATACAGATGTTTTTATAGATATGTTAAATGTTATTGCGAGCGGATGACATAGAATGGAAGCACAATCTTTTAGGAAAATAGCTGATTTATTGTCATTACCGGAAGAAAAACTATTTGGTAGTTTCTTTAACAGATTTAAGACAGTTTTAGCTGATATTGGCGAAAAAAAAGTAACGTTCGCACATACGGTTCTGACAGACGGTATTATGAAAACTGTTTGAAAGTATTTCCGAAAACCATTAGCAATATCTTCAGGTATTTGATATATCTCATCCTCATAAAGAAGTTCAGCAGGAATTCTCGAAGAATTAGATTTTTTAGAATTAATATATGACCATTTTTTTAGGATTGCTAGTAAGCTGAGATTCTGTGTTTAAAATATATTCTCTATGAGCGGAATAAATTTTATTCTTAATGAGTGATCTAAGTCTTTTAAATGTTTTTTCGAGAGCAGAGTCCCGCTAAATATTTTTCCGACAAAATTTTTTCTCCTTAATAAGCAGTATAATATCATTATTAAACCAAGGAGGATATTTTCGCTTTTGTTTAAATCCAAGTTAAGGAATACATTTGTAAAATGCTTCATGTATGACACTATAGAAGCTTTCCAGTGTCAAATCCATGTCTAAATAATCTAAAAGAAAACTCTAGTCAACAGAACCTAAATAGGAATACAAAGACAAGTAATTAATGAGAAGGATAGAGGTTCTTTTCATTAGTATAAAGTTTACTTTATTTATCAGTTACATTGGAGATTTTATCAGTATAATAATATTGATTAAATTATTTTATATGGTTATTGAGATTTCAATATTTGCTTAATATTTAATAACCTTTTTTTATTAAATCAATTCAATATAAACACACTTCAAGCTCCACATCATCATCATCAATACACGACGATACTTTCGAACCGCCGACATAATTTAGTATTTTTATTTATTACTTTTATCTACTCGCAGATTATTTTTTGATTAAAACTTTTGCGGAAAGTGTTGTGCCGTTAATGAAATGAAATTGATGATAGCGGGCGTCAGATAGCGATAACGAAACAAGTAATCGATATTTTACGCACACAGAAATCCGGGATTAAGTAAGCAACTGGAGCGAGGGGGATCAAGTTCAGGTAATGGACGTCGTCCCATCACTTCCTCCTTGCCCTTATCCGTATCAGCCCTTTCCTTTATCCCGAATCCCGCAAATAACAGACGGCCAAAGCCGAAATCGATTACCAGAATTTGGGTTTCGGATGTTTAGGTAATTATACGGTCATGAAATTGTTAGATAAACGTATGCAAATGGGTATTCGGTTATTTAGATCCTTTAACTATAGGTTTATTTGTTTATTTGACAGTGTAATTGTTGGTATTACAATAGTGAATAATGAAAGCTAAATAAACTAAAAAATAAAATAAACATAGAATATTTTTATGTGAGTAATAGATAGGTTTAAAAATTAAATTCTTTGCTCGTATATTTTTTTATTAGGGGGATCGCAAAGTAATGTTTTTTTTACATTAATTTTTTACATTAAATTCAAACAACATTTTCAATCATAATAAATGAAAGGCGATGCAAGCGCTCATACATTTTATTAAACATTTTTATCGAAATATAAATTCAATCAGCAACATAATCATATTTATTTTCTGTGATCATTTGCCATCTATTGTGCAAGTTTTCAATCTCGGATCGATAAAAATCACTAGGTTTCTCATGAAAATATCTGGAGATTTTTAACTTCTTCAGAATTTTTAATTTTTTTTTTCCACCTAAAAAATGCTGTAGCGATTGAAACAAGTGGAAATCAGATGGTGCAATATCAGGTAAGTATAGTGGGTGGGGCAATACTTCTCATCCTAGCTCATTATTTTTTTCGTCTTACGCAGTGCGTCTTTCACTGTTGTGTTGTAAAATTGCATCTTTTATGTTAATAAGAGCTGGGCACTATTCAATTAAAAATTGATGTAATCTATATCAAATTGTTAACAATAAAGTTATGCACTAACAGTTTAACTAGGTTTTAGCACTTCAAATTGAACAACCCCATGAGTATTCCCCAAACGCACAAAAGCGCCTTTTTAAGGTGTAAACCTGGTTTTGCTGTATCTAATGGCGTGTCATTTGTAGAGAGCTACTGCGTTTTGAGTTATCATAAAGGACCCATTTTTCACCCCCGATAATCTGTCTATTATAAAAGCTTCTGTGTTATACCGCTGAAGCAATAAGTTGCAAGTATTGAAATGATTAGATTTATTTTCCTCGTATAGATTGTGCGAGACCCAAACACATGCTCTGATTACTTTCCCAATTTGCTTGAAATATTCCTGAATGGTTGACCTAGGTGCGTTAAGATTGTTCAAAATTTCTTCAACTGCCTGACATGGATTTGCTTTCACTTCCGTCCTTTAAATGTCATTATCCAGAGTTGTTGGTCTTCCTGATCGATGAGAGTCAGAAAGACTGAAATCACCAGATTTGAACGTGGAAAACCCGCTTTGGCATTTACGAACAACATTTGCGATAAACATCGAAAAAGCTTTTCGTAGCAACCGATGCATTACCAAAAAAGCATACAATGCCGGATATGTATATCTTCTGGTTTTTGACTAACTCATCAAATATCGTAAAAAAGCTTTAAAATTTTGCATCTTACAAGAAAACATAAAATGTCTTTGGCAGTACTATGAATTACCCAGTGAGCTATTAGACGACCACAAAGACCAACATGCAAAAAACAACATTACTTTCCGGTCCCCCAAAGTCAAGTCACTTTAATCATAAAATATCTTTCACAGTATTTTGAATTACCCAAGATCAACATCCGAAAAAACGACATTACTTTCCGATCCCCCAAAGTGAAGTCACTTTAATATTAAAATATCTTTCACAGTATTTTAAATTACCCATGAATGAAACTTTGCACAAAGCCTCCATTTCTCTTTGACAGAGTTACATTTTCCTTATTTAATACCTTCCATAAATCAGAAAAATCATAAATTACAATAATCACCAATTCGCTAAAACCATTTACATACACTACGTGGCCGTAATCATCAGCGCGAAATTATATGGACCCCTTAATGTCGGTGATTTCACGACGGCAGTCCTTAAAGTCGATTAGTTGTTTCGACCTAATTACGATCAAAGGCCTTACTTACTTGAGAGAGCGCTCAGTCCGCCCTCGTACTCCCAAAGGGCTCGGGAACGGAGCGACACTTTGCTTTTTGCATAATACTCCATGAAAGTGCTAATTGGGTGCATAATGGGTTTTTTATTTAGTCTTTTTGCGAGTATATACACCGTCATCTTAAGAAGCGCACGTTAAGCAGTTTTTAAGCGGATTAAATTAGGTGAAATATATTTTTTATAAGAATAAGAATAATTTTTAACGCAAAAATCCAACAATAGGATATTACATACATAGTAATATAAAAAAAAAAAAACAGATAAACGTAGTTATATTTAAATGGAATATAACAAAGAATAATTGGATATAATTAAAACAAACGAATGTAAAAAGAAATAGGTTTAAAAATTATTCACGTTTACTCGTATCACACAAAAAAAGAAACAATTGTGTGATAGGAGCAAAAGTGTTTAAATATATCTCTTTTTACATCAGTTAAAAATGTATCACTAAGGCCCAATTTTACAAACCTCAAGTAACGTTACTCTTGATTTTTTTTCATTCAGCAATGTCTTATTTATAATATAATGGAGAGAATCATAGGCATCAATTTTTATTCCGCGAATATGTTATTTACGCCTTATTTGCGGATCGTAAAATTGGGCCTAAGTAGTGGCGCTTCAGCTATCAATTATAATATTAGGTAATTTCAAATTAAAACACCTGCTTCGTTTCATGTTATATTCATGAATATTATTTATATTCAGTTTCCTGACCAATGTTTCGGTAAATGACAACCATTCTAAAAGGAATTACAAAATAACTAATTAAAAATATTTAATAAAATGTTCAACCATCATTCATCTAGCGTATGGATAACTACTGATGGCAATTTCGATTTTTTAAACCTTATCGGACTAGTGTGTTTCATATGCAATGCCTCGATGAAGGTGGTTGAACAGATCTTGTGTTTCGGTTAAATACCTGATATGAATCATTATAAATGTAAGACTATGCAAGCGCCATCCTTTGCCTAATTTCATCTGGCATCGTCAACGATTCGAGTATACAAGGTAGACAACAGTTCAACCGCCTTCATCAAGGCATTACACATTAAAATAGTTTACATATTTTGTTAGTAGTATGACACATATGCATTAAAGTAGCTTTACTCATTATATTCGTTATAGCGACGGGCATGATAAAAGTGCAATATTTGGACGATAATAATTAAATTAATAATTGTAAAAATAATTACTTAAATTAATTAAGAATTAAATAATTATTTTCTCTTTAGCTACCGTAACTTTGACTTATATAACGTGATGAATTAAAAAGGACAAATATCCATTGAAACAACTACTTTCCGAAAAAAAAAAACATCCAAACATTTGACTACACTATGGACATTTTTTGTTGCCATAAAATATTTTAATAAATTTAGTGAAACTTGTCGGACAAAATGGTTATAAATAACGTTGTATTAACATTTAAATAATATTGAACATTAAAGTATCGTTGTTTATTTTTATTCTGCTCAGTGGGTATGATTTATTTACGATTTTTGTATACAACCAATGTATATCACTGTTAATACAAGTGTCGAGCGTATAACAAAAATCGACGACGAAGTTGGCATTGGAAATCTAAAGTCATGTCTGAACTAAAATCACACGCGTACGGGTAAAGTATTGGTTGTCATGTTGACAAGTTAGTTGTCACAGCTTTTTAATTTTTATTATTTTAAGCAGCACAGCAATTTTCCATTCGCATGTGTCTTTTTGTGGCTCGAACTAACCTTTGGATAGCGCACAAATTTTATTAGTGTCCCTTGACCTACTTGTGTTATTTATTTATTTATATATTTTTTTACATTATTTGCTTGTTTAAAACCTCATCACTGGAAACATTTCTCTTATTATATATATTCTAAATAATTATCAGTAATTCAAAATGGTTATATATTGTGGTATTTGCGAAAAAGGGGTTACAACTTACACCTAATCTAAAATGCACATCTTGCTGCAACAAATACATATTCAGGCTTAAATGACGCTGAAATATCAAATATTATTTCTTCTAAACGCAACTGGTTTTGTCCGAAGTGTTCTCCTGAAAATGTAACGCAAACTTAAGAGTCTATTCGCGCATTCATTTCTGAACAACTTAATTGCTTTGCTGATGATATAAAAAAATCAATTGCTAAGCGATTCGACGACATCGATTGTCGAATTTCTTTACTAGAAACGAAATACTCTAATGTCGAATCGGAGATCTCAGCAACAAAATCTACCGGCGAACATCTACACGCGGATATAATCAACGAAATTGAAGACCGACGCCGCAGAGTGACAAATGTTGTTCTCTTGATTTGCACAGAATCAACAGCTGAACTACCTGTTGATAAAACCAATGAGGATACTGCCAATATAACAAAAAACCTTAAACGTAGGAATATCTCACCTACACCAGTGAAAATAATAAGATTGGGCAAGAGAGGGACTGGCAACAAACCTCGACCCTTAAAGGATATTATTGAATCCGAAGCAATAGCCAATTCGGTTCTTCGTAGCAATGTGAATGCAGTGAACGACAATATTAGTTTTAATGTGGACAGAACGACACTTCAAATAGACTTATTATTTATATCACTTGCCAGAAAATCGAATGGTGAATCAAATTTAAAATTAGCCTTTCGTAACGGAGTTCCATACTGCTCAAGACATATGAGGAACTACACCCCCAAGAGACTTACGGGCCTACTATCAAAACGTCCGCGGCCTCAACACCAAACCAAGAAAACTGTATAACAATGTCCTTATTCACGATTTTGACATTATATTTTTCACCGAAACTTGGCTATCTCCGAGTGTGAGTAATAGTGAGTTAGTGATCAATATAAAATATTCCGCTCGGATTGTGACACAATGTTAACTGGTAGGTCTAGAGGTGTCGGTGTACTGATAGCGACCAAACATGTACTAAACTTAGACGTTATTCCTACGGATCACATCAAAATCTAATTCCCCTTATCGATATATTAGTTTGTAAGTTAAACGTTAATCGTACCAGTATTTATTTAATTGTGGTTTATATCCCGCCCGACTTAACTTCAATTGCAATCAAACATTTTTTTGATCTTTTAGTTCAATTTCAATTTAATGAGAGTCCTGTTATCTTTGTTGGTGATTTTAATTGTCCACTATTATCTACAGGTAATTTCAATGTTAAAGCATTAATTATCTCTAATGCATGCACATTTTTGGGTTTGCATCAATTTAAAAATATAAAAAAAAACTGCTCGAATAATATATTGAATCTAATATATTCTAATATAGATTGTAAAGTACAGCATGAATTTGACCCTTTGTTATCAGTGCCCAATTATCATCCTGCATCGTTGGCCTCGATGTGGTATATAGCATCATGATGTTGAAACTACATACCTCTGATGTCAAGTCAATACAATTTCGTTTATATAAAACAATTTTATATCACTGTTCATAGAAGTATTATGATAACAATAACTCACAAGTGATTTACAATTCATGCGAACCGAACTTTTTTCTTCAATACAACAATTGTTCGCTAGCGGTATGGTACGTAGCACCATCTTGTTGGTTTCAGCAAAATAGGATACTTCCACATTTTCGTTGTGAAGTCCAGTAATTCTTAGGAAAGTATGCTCCTTTCTGTTCGAAAAACAGTCTTTCAATATGGTATGATAGTGAATTCCGTTGTCCGTAAGAAGAAAATTCTGACTTTCTTCGACATATTATCCTGAAATATTAAGCTCATTTGTGGTCCAATGAATTTGTCAAAAGTCAAAATATGTGGATATGTTGATTCATTATTGGACAGCAATAAACCCACATAGATCATCGATATAAAATACGGTCCAATCACAATTCTGGTATGAAAGTCTCTTAAAACATGACTTTTTTGCATTCACATCTAATTTCATACCAGAACTGTGATTGGACCTATTTTATATCGATGATCTATGTGGGTTTATTGCTGTCCAATAACGAATCAACATATCCACACATTATGACTTTTGACAAATTCATTGGACCACAAATGAGCTTAATATTTGAGGATAATATGTCGAAGAAAGTCAGAATTTTCTTCTAACTTTTGCAGGTTCCAATCAAAGTTTCTGGGCTTCAAGAAGCATTAATTCTTAACTGAAGTATATTTTGTAATACAGGGTGAGTTATTGAAATGCGAATTGATAGATTCTTAATTCCAAATTTAAATTATTTTGAATTGAAGCACGCTGAAGTGTTTACGATATTTTTGGTACTTCATCTTTGTTTTACTGACAGAGAAACATTTACAAGTGAATATTTTAACTAGGATTTATCCACTACATTACACACAGCCTGTTTGATGGAATTTTAATAAATAAAAACAAGTTGGTGTTCAAGCAAAGTATTTTATTAATTTTCTACCTTCATATTAATATTATTAGAACCTTGAATAAGTTCTCGCTGTTTATATTTTAAATAAAAGCTTTATTTAAAATATAAGGAACAAAAATATTGTATTTAATGTATCATCCATGACCAGAGACCACTTTCTTCCATTTTTCTGGTAGCTTACCAATTCTGCGTCGGAAAAAACGACATGCCTTTTGATGCTGTCCAAAAAGCGATCCATTTTGTAGTAGCTTCTTCGTCAGAATAAAAGCTCTGATCAGCTAGGCCATGCGCCATCGGAATAGGTAAAAATAAGAAGGGGCTATGTCAGATGAATACGGCGGATGCTTCCCATGAAGCGTTTCCAGGTAGGTTGTCTCTGATTTCGCAACATGAGGCCGAGTACTGTCATTTAACAAAACCCCTTTGACTTGTCTCTGCTCGTATAGCAGCCGTTTTTCTTTTAGAGCACAAATAAAATGCAATAGTTGAAGTCAATAGCGATCCCCTATAATGGTCTCATTCGATTTGAGCAGATCATAATAAAATACATCTTGCTGATTCCACCAAATACAGAGAAGAAGCTTTGAATCATGAATATTTGGTTTTGCGGATATTGATGCATGGCTGGGCTCACCCCACAAATTTCTACGCTTTGGATTATCGTAATATATCCACTTTTCATTACCAGTTACGATACGGCGCAAAAAACCTTTTCTCTTCTGCCGTTAAGCAGTAGTTCACACGTGACAAAACACCCTTCGACGTCCCTCGGCTTTAATTCATACGGCACCCAATTTCCTTGCTTTTGGATAATTAACGTTTTAAAGCTTTAGGAATTATCCAGAAGCAAGGAAATTGGGTGAAAAGTACAAAATGGATCGATTCTTGGATGGCCTCTAAATTTCGATTTTACCGACGCGGAATCCACCCCAATTTCCTTGCTACTGGATAATTCCTAAAACTTTTAAACGTGAATTATTCAGAAGCAAAGAAATTAGGTGCCGCAAGAATTGAAGGCGAGAGACGCAGAACGGCGCTTTGTCACGACTCATCTACTTGTAATATTTTTCCAAGTTTTGCCAGCGTCTGACATTGGTCTTGATCGAGTAATTCCTTATTTTTTTACGCTGCACCAGAACGTTCTTTATCCTCAAGTTTAAAATCTTTATATTTGAAGCATCTAAACCTGCATATTGTATCCGACAGAGCATTATCACCATAAGTCTCAAGTCTCAACAAGAATTTGATGTGCTTCAGCTGCAGATTTCTTTTGAATAAAATAGTACAATAAATTTCTGCGCAAATACACTTTAATTGGCACAAAACTAGACATTTTCAGAACTAATAAAAAATTACTTTGTTTACATTAAAGTGAACTACCATACACTGAAATTTAAGGTTAGATACAGTATTCCTTGCATGTGCGTAACGAAGTTCTGAAATTGTCTCTCACATGCAAGAAAGTACTGCATATAACCGTAAATTTCAGTGTGTGGTAGTTCACTTTAGAGTAAACAAAGTAATTTTTGATTAGTTCTTTAGTCTACTTTTGTAACAAATAAATGTATTAGCGCAGAATTTTATTGCACTACTTTATTCAATCTCAAGAAATCTGCAGCTGAAGCACATAAAATTCTTGTTGAGACTTATGGTGATAACGCTCTGTCGGATACAACATGCAGAGATTGGTTTCGACGCTTCAAAAATAATGATTTTAAATTTGAGGATAAAGAACGTTCTGGCGCACAGAAAAAAATGAAGACAAAGAATCGGAGGAATTACTCGATCAAGACCAATGTCAGATGCACAAAGTATAGCTACTGCCATCTTTGAAGAAACAGCAAGAACTTATTCAGGGTCTTAATAATAAACATGTATCACAAAGTAATGGCTTCAACAATCAATTATATTAAACATTATAAATTAAAGACGACGCAAGCGCCACCTTTTGCCTAATTTCAAGTGGCATCGTCAACGATTTGGGTCTACAAAGTAGACGACCGAGAATCATTGTTTCGTCCACTAAAGGAAGGCGAACTTGTCCTGTTTAAGCAAACAAGGAAAACGAAATTCACATTTAATGAAACGTTCAGCCACCATACATCTAGCGTATGGATAACTAGTGTTGGCCATTTCGGTTTTTCGAACCTCATCAGACTAGTGTGTTCCAACACAATTTCCGTTTAGTCGCCTTCATCAAGGCATTGCACATGGAACACACTAGTCTGATAAGAAATGGCCATCACTAGTTATCCATATGCTAGATGAATGGTGGCTGAACGTTTCATTAAATGTGAATCAATTATATTGATTAAATTTTTATTTATAACACTCTAACTTACTACTCTTCGAAATAATTTCAACGATCATATATTAGAAATTGAATTAAACATATCGCTATAAGTTTTATCCGTAATATCAAAGAATATATTTGTTTTAAAAACAAACTTCGTAAATTAATCCCACAACATATGTACCTAATAACAAACTAACTCCTACAAGCTCAAACATTAACAACTTCCATCGAACAACCCTCTTACATCAAACTTCCCCACTTCGTTAATTACACGGCAAAACAAACCGAGCCGCACATGAATGCGCTTGCGCGCGCTTATTTCCGGTTTATTTGAAGAGAACGAAACTCCCTTTATTGTAAGGACGGTTTAATAATTCCTCCGCAATCCGCGTTATTGCATTTCTGCCCTTCGGCGGTGCGCAAAACTTTCGTAATTGTACATGAAAATAACGAGCGCACCTAAGAAATCGATTGTTATCAAGTTGAAATATTGTAAATGCCAGGAGTGAAATCCCGACTGCAATAAAGTTTATATTAAAGTTTGGTCCGGGTTGCCGCGGCAGATGTGTTTTCCGGGGCGACGGTTTTTGTATAAAATATTATTTTTATGACAATGGATGTATTTACATTGCATTTTCCCCTTGTTTGGTGTTAAATGTTAATTTATATCCGCAAAATATTCCCATTAGTGGCGTATCTTTATTTCGACAAAATTTCCATCGCAGTAATTTTAATTTCAATTCTCTCTTTGTAATAATTATGAGAAATATTAATAAATGAAATTTATTTAGAGAGTTTGACATATTTTATGTTTCTATTGACTCATTAAGGGCAGCCATTATTTCCCCAATACGATTAATTAATTTTGTTAATCAGTTAATTATTTTTGTTAATCAGTTAAATTTAAATTTAATTTTTACGAATCGATATTAATTTATTAATATGTTCAATAATTTCTTGAATGGTTTTCTCACTTATTACTTGGTGAAACATGTTTAATTAATTTCTCACTTAACCCGTGGTGAAACATTTTTGAATTAATTCAGGATGATTTAATCGAAATTAAAACACTTGGTTTGTTTCACTTATTTATATTTTCTCCAACTAGTTTCCTCCCTGAAGATGACCAATGGTCGAAACTAGTTGGAGAAAATATAAATAAGTGAAACAAACCAAGTGTTTTAATTTCAATTAAATCATCCTGAATTGGTGAAACATTTTGAACTATTACTGTTAAAGGTTAAAATTTAATTATACTTGGTTTGTTTCACAAATTTGTTCTATTTATTTGTTCCTTTCGTCATATATAATCTTGTCAGTTATCAGTTGTCAGCTTCTCTGTTCTTTTTTGTAACTTGCCTTTGATAATGCCTTAAAACGCGAAACTAGTCGAGTAAATAGGTAAAATTTGTGAAACAAACCAAGTGTAATTAAATTTAAACCTTCAACGGTAATGTTTAATGATATGAGTCTGTACTCTTCTACTGTATAATTACTTTTTGGTTGTTATATGCTTGTATCTTTAATTTTTAATACTGTTTATAATATTTTTGTAAAAAAGGAGATTCCGTTAATAAACTAATACTAATACAATTTTTGGTAATTATGGGAGTAATCAATTTTTCAAAAATATTTTGAGTTTTTAATATCACCAAATTTAGGGCGTGTTTGTTAAGAAATTTTTAGGTTTGTTTGAACAGCAGGTAATTTTTATCATTGCATTTTTGAGATGTTGGCAATCGATGGTCAACGTGACGTATAACTTTTTTATTTATTTATTTACGGAATCTCCATTTTACAACATACATTTCATTAAAAAACTAAATTGTTATTCCTTTTAAATTATACTTATATCTATGAATTGTAGAAATTTTCAATGTACAACATTGAGGTATAATTGATTTAAATATAAAGTGGAAAAGAAACATCTCTGATGGGATTTGAACCCAACCGGCAATCGGGGGACGTGGGTTTAAATCCCATCAGAGATCTTTCTTTTCTATTTTATATTTAATTAAATTATATAATTGAATTATATAATTTCTACAATTCGTAGATAAAAAAACTAATAACTTATTAAATAAATTGAATAGCTTGCACGAATAATAAACACATTTTTGAATAATAGTCATAGAATACTCAAAACGAAATTCCCTTTATTGTAAGGACGGTTTAATAATTCTTCCACAATCCGCGTTATCCTTTATGAATTTATCAAAGTTACCCCTATATTCCAACATATAACAAACGTTTCCAAAAAAATGCAAATGACCCTATAATCAACCCCTACATACAAAATTCTGCATCCTTAGAAATGCGAACATTCCTCAAAAATATATACAATCTACTCTCACTATTCATGAATTCAATTATGCGCTTCAAGACAGTTTAGCTCTAGCTAGCACGGACATTTTTTATTGCACTTCATCATAAATTGAAGGCAGGACAGAAAGGCATTTGGTCGATAACCCAGAACAAAGAAGCATCTTAAATTTATTGTGTATACTTAATATTTGTAAAAATGTATATAACAGTCTGATTAAATGAAGAAGTACACACTGCAATCTCAATTATAATGGCTAATATATATATATATATATTTTATTCGAACATTAATTCAATTTGTAACAAATTTTTAATGGCTTACCGTTAATAAAGTTATTGTTATAATTTTCATTATAGTGTTGTGCCTCAGGGGGTTGTCACCCTGGTTTTGTGAAAAGGTAACGGGCTAAGTCAAGTTACCAATTCATCTATTGTAGGTATTTTTTTGTAATGGCCAGTGTTGATAGAATTACAGCTTTTTGTAGATTTGTGTGTATGTAGTCGGGGATGTTCAAAAGTTTTAGATTTATCATAAATGATTTAGGTGTAATTCCACTTACTGTTATTGTAAATGGCACTATAGTAACATTTCCTTGCTTCCATTTTCTTTTTATTTCAATAGCTAGCGGTTCGTATTTTTGCCATTTTTATATATAGAAAAATATTATAAGTTTGCTCATGTGCAATACAGCGATTTTTATAATATATTTCTTGCGAGAATTCTCGCGAGAAATATATTAAACATGTTCAAAATAATATAATAATTATATAAATATTCTCCCAATAATGTTAAGCATAGCATACTACAAAATGGCGCGTCTTTTTGTATTTGACGATTGTGAAAACATTCTGCTCTGCTTATTTTCACAATAATTATTTGCTGTGTAAAACAGGAAAAATATTTATATATATAATTATAGCAAAACTTTTGTATATAATTCTCGCACAACTTTCTGCGAGAATTCTTTTGTGTGTAAAACGGTTCTAATACTATTACAACATCATATATTAATTTAATATATGGTACAATGATTTTAAAAATTGAATGATCGGTACTTGAATGATGTTGATAATCGAATAATCATTACAAAAATCTTTCGAATGACAGCCTATACTCTTTACAGCATACATTTATTTAGTCATCTTGATGCAAAGCTACAATTGAAAACCCGGATTACATTATAGTATTATATGATAAATGTAAGTAAAACTATTTCTTTGTTTACTTATTTTTATTATAAAAAATATACACCACGTTTTGTTTTATATTAAAATATAAATTGAAGCTTAACGATATCCTTAAATCTATCGAGTGGAATTAAATAAGTGTGCCAGTTTCTCAATAAATCTATATTAAAAACCCTCCTCTTCCACGATTCATCAAAATCTACTTATACAAAATCGATACAAGTGTATTTCCAAATCGCAAAACAAATACCGGGATTTATTCATAATTGTTTCGCAAAATTTAAATATATCGCATTGGAAGCGGGATTTCAATTAATCGAAACTATTAATTAAAACATGCGCGCGTTGTCAACAGACTTCCCGCAATAATTCACCGCTTTATTAATTACTCTTTTTGAATTGGCGGTATCGGTGATTTATCGACGATTTAATTAGATACACTCGGTGACATATTTCGGTGATTTATCGCAGCCCGAGTGCGTAAGTTCAAAAGGCCTTTTCAGTGCCCGTCGGAAGAGCTTTTTACGTAATCACACCGGGCTCACAAAGGTATTTTCATTAAGGAATATCTCTAAACTTAGGGTAAATTAGGAAGATTAATTTCGCTCATATGGAAATGGTTTGTTCGAGGTTGATTATGGAGGCAGATTAATTTTTCAAATTTGACAGATTTTTTATTAAGTTAAATTACAATTTACATTGAGCTTTTATCGATAAGTAATTAAATAATTCAGTTTATATATGAGGTTATCATAACGTAAGAGACTTTAAATGTTTGTATAATTTTAAGAAATTGAGCTAGCAGCAAAAATTAAATTGAATCTAGTTGCTTTAATACTGGTATTTCACTGTACATGTGAAAAGCGTAACTATTAATACAAATATTAAATAAAATCAACTAAATTAACAGCAGAATTATTAAATATGTCTTTCTTTCGACTAGATGATTTCCTATCACTCGCATTCATGGGTTTTAATGGGCCTTTCATCTCACTCCCACCAACGGTCAAGATAGGCGGTGACCGACCGGGCGACGAAAATGCGGGATTTCTGATGTCAATATCTCGCCTCCGGATTGAGTTAGAAAGTTGAAATTTTCGGAAGAGACTTCCACACGGGATCTGTATGGCTGTATAGTTTATCTTCTGTATATAATCTTTAATTATAAATATTATATATATTAAGAATACATATACTTAAATAGCACCTGAACGGAACTTTGCGCAGAAAATAAGCATTTCTTCAAAAATACTAATTTCAATATTTTGTATTCAGGTAATAAGGGATGTGACTTAAATTTCCGATAGGGATTTGAAATAAACAGAACAATACAAAATATTTTTTAATTTAGGTTTATTAACATCGAAGAGCATCCTTATTGCCTGTAAAATATGTATATATTTTCATGTGAACAGAAACTTTGCGCAGAAAATAAGCATTTCTTCAATAATAGTAATTTCAATATTGTGTATTCAGGTAATAAGGGACGTGACTTAAATTTCCGATAGGGATTGGAAATAAACAGAGCAATACAAAATTAAAAAATAAAAACAGGTTTATGAACATCGAAGAGCATCCTTATTGCCTGTAAAATATGTATATATCCATATATGATTTGTTTATAAATGTTGTACATATTTTCTTGAAAATGATCGAAGGTCAAAACTAGTCGAAGAGAAAAAATAAACAAAAATCGGCGAAACAATCTAAATGTATTAATCAAAATCTATTGATTATATATATTTCGACTCAATTATCGAATTGTCAAATTTTTAAAATAACATAAGAAGTACATACTACTGCTTCAATATTCGTTACGAGGAAACTTAACCATAACTTTTATTTTCAAACATTTACGAGGAAACGATTTTTCTCATTTACTCAAATTTCAAAAGTGCTTTTGTAATCGAAAATATTCTTTCAAGCAAGCGCTAAAACAGCAAGAAGAAATTCAACTATCATTAAAATATTTACAAAACAATTTTTTGCAATTCTTATAGAATTGTTATTCCACTCTGCAAAACAAATATTTTCTCTGTTCAGAAACGTAAACACCTTACATTTTTTCAAGTCTTATAGAATGAATTAATTAAAAATGCGACAAATGTATTTCCATTCCATTATTCGACTTCAGATGGGAACAGGTTAGCACTGTGTACTGTCCTCTGGTCCATCACGAATGTCTGTATAAATTGAATATAAGTGAACTTGAACCACTGAATGGAGATTTGATATCACATGTCTCTGTGGTGTAATTGGTATTGAACTCGGCTAGAAATCGAGGGACATGGGTTCAAATCCCATCAGAGATGTCTCTTTTCCACTTAAATGAGGTATGCAAACGATTTGTCTATCAATTCTAACTTTATGCTCTTCACTTCTTCATTTGCAGTTTTCACAGCCCATGGATATTTTCCATCTCATTCATATTACATAATTTTGTTATCTATATTTATTTATTATCACTTGAAGATAGGAATAAGCCGGTTGCATTTTGTTTTCACAATGAACTGTTTGGGATTGATAAATAAATATTTTGATGCGTATTATTTTTATATTGTATATATATATATAAATCTTTATTGGCAGATTATTTTTAACAAAGTAATAATAATAAATGAATACGATAAATAACTAACATAAAAATAAATTCTTTTATTTTGTATTTTGTCGTAATTTTTGATAGGTAATTTGCCTTTTTTATACATATGTTTTGTAATCTTTTTAGGGCGTCACACTTTTCTTATAAAATTTTTAATATGTAATTATAATTGTATATTGGAAATGGAGATTCCGTTAATAAAGTAAATTGAATTGAAAAAAAAAATTTAAATTATATCTCAATATATTGAAATTTATTCAATTCAAAAATTTTACAGAATATTCTGCAAAATATTTTCACAATCGAGAAACTTAAACACTTCACAATTTTTTCAATTCTTGTAGAATTATTATTCCATTCTGCAATCGCGCATTTATTACATTTACCATATGTCTAATTAATAAAAACTTCTTCACCCAATCAATATTTTTTTTAGTTTGTATTAAATATCGTGAAGTTTCTTTAATATTGGCTTAAGTAGGGCGGCGCACAATTTCAATCGAGCTCAACACTTCGAGAAGTGATTTATACTTCTACCATTTTACTATCCTATTTCTCAACAAATAGCATGAATGTATCATAAAATTTTTCATAAATGCTTACGAAGTAATACTGATAAAATTCGTTTTTAATTTATGAATTGATATTATTCAATTTACTAGAGATGTAATAGACGTGATCTTACCACCGCAGATATAAAATTTATATTTCAATTCATACAACTATTTTGCTTTAAATATTCTCGAATCAAAAATTGCTGCATTATACAGTCATTAGTTATGCAATATGAAATGTTCACTGTGTACTTCAATATCTTGCGGGGTATTAGTCCGAAAAGTAGTTGTTTCAATTGTCTTCGATATCTCTCTTGCCTTTAGAAATTCAGCATTGATTTATGAATAAAACTTGCTTGACTACAAAAGACACACATTTACACACATTTAAAAATATTTTTTCGAGCACCCCGTATAAAAATATTTTTAAATGTGTGTAAATGTGTGTCTTTTGTAGTCAAGCCGTTATTGTTATTGAAGTTATTGAATTAGACAATAACTGTAAATATGAAATATTTTTATACGGGGTGCTCGAAAAATATTTTTAAATGTGTGATTTATCAAACCGACGTATTTTTTTTTTAGATAATTAAAGAGTAACCGGATAAAATAATAATATATAGGGTGTTCCATTTAAAATAAAAAGTTGATATCAATTCTGGGAAAATGGGATACCAAGCATATATGAAAATAATTTTACGGTATGCGCCTTCAGTAGTCAAGCAAGTTATAAATTAATGCTGAATTTCTAACGACAAGGGAGATACCAATGATAACTTTGATGACTCACCCTGTATATATAATCTTTATTTCGTAAAGTTACATATAATTACAATACATACAAAGAGTTTTATGTAACATGCTAGAATACACTCAATGTAAATTTTCTTATCACAATAAAAAACGTATTACTTTGTTTGTATAAAACTTGTAATAAGTGTTTTATTGTGAAATTAACATGTATAACGAAGTAGAAACCTCCACAATACAGAATTTAAATTTTCTTATGTTCGATGTGTACTGGGATGCATCAAATTTCTAATGATAATATAGTCAACCCAATTTACACTCTTCCCATCAGAAATAAATTATAATTGTCAACTATTATGTCAAGTGCAATATGTTTTATTATGGATATTTTACTTAACCGCAATGCATCTCAACATCTGTGATATTCTTAAGCAGTAAAATATTAGTTAAAGAAGGTAAGCAGAGATTAAGCGTAATTTAAATGAACAGCAAATGTCACTTGCTTGCGATAATTGACTAGTGTAATTCGTTTTTGACAGGGAAGGGTGTAGTTTAGGTTGACTATATTATTTTTAGAAATAGTAGCCAATCACATTGCACTCAATGCGTTGATGCGTTCCTGCACAAATCGAACATAAGAAAAATTATATTGAGTACATTCTAGCATGTTCGAACTCTCTCTATACTTCATGTTCGGAAAACGGCAATCGACCAGAGGTCTTTCCGTTAACTCTTTATTATTTATATAAATTATTATTATTAAAATAAAGTAAAGAATTAAACTGAATTTTGATTTTGTGTTAATATTAAAACACTTCATGTGTTCGAAATGTCATCTGGACTGAAATAAATTTAGTGAAGAAAAGTTTACAGTCTTCTTATTATACTTCATGTAAACTCAAAAATCTCAAATAATGTAATTAATTTTTCAATTATTTATTTCCATATATCACGTTTATTTAATTTAATTAAACAAATAATTTTCTACAAAATAATAATTTCCAAAGTTTGTTATGACATAACTCCTCGTTAATTTAGTATTCATGTGTTTGAAACGGGAGAACATAGTTTAACTGGTAGTTCGTAACAAGTGTGAAGATAATGATGGTAATATCATTAGAGGGACTTTATTATTCAGACGGCGTAGTCTGCATTAAGATAATTGGCCACGTTCGCAAATAACACCCGCTAACTGAGCAATTAATGATCTTTTGCATTCGCCACCGACGACTCCGCCGTTTTGCATGAATATGTAATTCATACTGATTAGACAGCTTGTTGTAAATGTCAAAAAAAAGAATGTTGTAAATGGATATTACTCAAAAATATAAAAATAATATTACCTGAAACTGTTTCATATTTCATCACGCAAAACTACTTGGGATAATAGTTGATTAATTTATTTGTTAATCAGAATTCTTAGTTATTGTTTATTGAATGTAATAGCTTATTTATGTACTGCTTATATTATAACTTGTTATAATTTTCTTAAAAAAATCGTTATCGTTTTCAAGTTGTTCCAAGGCAAAATCAGCAAATTCACGACGCTTACTGTTGTCCAATGGCTTCAGTTCTTGAGTGAGAACAATTTTATACGGATGCAAACCCAAATCCTTTTTCAAAATCCGCCAGATTGTGGTTTGAGACAGTCCCAATTGTTGAGAACGTCTTGGAATCGACAAATTGGGGTCTTTAGCAACACTTGCCTGAACGGCAGCAATATTTGCATTACTTCGAGCGGTTTTTTGTCTTATTGGCACTTTAACATTATGTAAAGAAAATGTACGCTCACAATTTTTAACAATTCGACGAATAGCGAGCACACTTGGACGATTATTACGACCATAAAATGGCAAAATCGCACGAAAAGTTGCAATTGGAAAACGATTATTTTGATAATAAAACTGAGTAATTTGTAAATGGCCGAAACGTCACTTCAAAATCATATAATCCGTATTGGAAAACCTTATACAAATGTAGAATTCTAAGTACCGACATATTCATACAAAAATATAAGTAAAAAGTGGCTATGGAGTGGTAATCCAACTTATTTATAAATTATAAATAATTAATTTTGTTTTATTTTAGCAAAATAATTCCATAATGGTTTTTTAGTGGTTTTTTTCCACCTTGTGAGCAAAAGCTGGGATCGAAATCAATATATCTCTTTATATAAATATCCATGGAAATTTTAATAAAACAAATTTTAAATTCTCTTGAAAATGGGATAAAAATTATTAAATTATTTTATACAATTTAAGTTAAAGAATGATTCTCGTTTGAGTCACAATAAAATTAAGTGGTATAAAACAAGCCACAGTGTTTTTATTGTTTTTATTATCTTAACATATTAAATAAGAAATTAATTTATTTAAATAACTGTAACCAAGTGAATAAATCGCATTTTCTATTATTATTTTTTCTATTATTTTATATTTCGTGTTAATTGTTAATATTAACACATTATACAACTATTGGTACTTTTAACTCATTGAACTTATATTTTAATACAATATTTAATTTAATACCATCAGGTTTCGAAAATGAAAATTAATGACGAATACAAATTCGACCCTAAATAAAACCTTACATAATTATTATTTAATTTTATATAGTCCGTAAGTATAATTTATTTCGAGAGCAATATAATTTAAATAATCATCCTAAAGGACATAGTTAAAGCATCAGCTTGTAGAATAATTAATTGAAGGTGGCGAGTCAGCCATTAAGGGTTGAGTGAGATATCTAGGGCTATCCAGGGCGAGATAACCCGGAGAGAATGGCCCGTATACTTCGAAGGGATATTCCAACCACGATGATAAATAAAATGAAATTGTGCTACTGCACAACAACATCTCTATCCTGAGGGCACTTTATATGTAGCTGTGTATTAAAAGTTCGTATTATGTAACGTAACATAACGTTAGATACAGGAACATCAAATGTATTATTGATCTAATGTTTCTAATTATTATAAGGAAATATACTCTGTTTATTTCTATCCTCCCTAAGTTAGCCTTGTTAGAGTGATATTTTTATTGGCGAGTAATCAGAACTTTGTAAACAAACATTCTGCTTGTACATTTTCTGCGAAATTAACGCCACTGGCCATGAAGCCTCTTCAACCAGACAAATTATTAGATTTATTTATATTTCTTTTTTTTTTCATATATCTGTTATTAGTAGGAGAAGATGTAGCAGAATCATAAAATTATATTCATCTAGCTTCTACTTAACCAATGAGCCTATCGGCTATGTGGCTCATGCCATATTAACTTTTAATAATTTTAACGATTAAGAAAATATGAAAGAAACAGAACACCTTCAAAAGAAAATAATATATAAATAAAAATTATTTCAAAATAACTAACAAATTATTTCTACACTCAGCTCTGTGACATTTTGACTTACGTTACGTAAGTACTTTAAACAAATGCACGTTGAAACAACTATTTCTCAGCCAAATACCCCGCCGGACATTGCAAATGGCCTTTGTATTTGCTGCACGATATTTTATTGATATGCAACAGCAGGTTCAATGTCTGGCGGGGTATTCACCCGGGAAGTAGTTGTTTTGATGTGCACTTGTTTAAAGTACTTACCTAACGTAAGTCAAAATGTCACAAAGCTAAATGTAGAAATAATTTTTTGAATACTATTTCCTATTTATTTTAAAATAGTATATACAAACATCTTTATTTAGACAACATCATTACATAATCGTGTATATACATTTATATTTAAATACGAAAACAAACATTGTGTTAGTCTGTCCGGGCTATCGACCTGGGGTCTTTCTGCTCTTAAAATATTATTTATTCACTTGTGCTCATGATATTAAAATAAAATGAAGAGGACAGAAATACCGCTGATCGGTAGCCCCAACAGACTAACACCAACATGTATTGTAATTATTTATTTATATTATATTATTTTGTATTATCTGTACAATCTGAATAAAGATATGTATATACAGGATGTTTCTAAATTGATGAAAAAAAAAATGTAAAGGGTGATTTTTCAGCTAAAATTAAGATGGGTCTTTCATATATTTTTTTAAACTCCTTCCTCTCCAAGTTACAGCCCTCTAAACTTAAGGAAAAACTTTCTATTTCATATATCTACTATGGAACAATTTAAAAGAATGAAATTTAGCATACAATTGTTCCTCATAAAATGAAACTTTTTGATGATTTTTGTAACCGTAAAATATTTTACAAGGGTGTGAAAAAATCAACCACTATAATAGTTGGTGTCAGAACTTCTTAATACGTCTACATTTTTCTATTTCAAAAATTGACTTAAATGGAAGGGTTCACTCTGCAACTTTTCAGCCTCTTGTTAGTTTGATTATATTTGTTTTAAAGTAGTTACATTACGTAAGTCAAAAATATCACAGTAGCCAAAGAGGAAATAATTTATTAATTATTTTCAAATTCTTTTTTTTTTAAATTAATACATCCCCAATGGAAACAAACATCAAAACTACAATAGACCAATTAAAAAAAAAAACAATTCAATGTGAGAATAAAATATGAATAGTATTTTTCCACAGACACTCTTCGTTTCAATTTATTATTATTATTATTAAAACGGAAACATTGAAACATAACTCCCAACAATTCATTTTCCTTTTTTTTTCGTCAAAAGCTTAGTTCTCGTGTCCGCTTCCTCGGCCATTTACATTTATGAATATTTCACGATTATTTTTATGTGGGACGACATAAAACCGCACGCGGAACTGAAAATAATTTTTTACGATTATTTACATGTATCGTCCATGCGGAAACGATGAATATACAAATAATTTTATTACGCTCGTAAATGTGTTTGCTGTAGTATATAAAATACAAATATTTAATCGATAATATCGGAAGATGAAACGGAGAATTATTTAACTGACTTTATTTAGTTGCAGTTTGGAATGTATCTTTCGTTATTTGTATTCGTGCCAAACAAATGCGTAACTGAGGGGGGTTTCAAACCCTTCCACTTCTCACATTGCTATTTTTCAGATCTAATTTTATAATAATAATAATTTCTTAATTCTACAATGTAATAGGTTGTATATAGAAAATATTTTATTCGTGCTGGTAATTTATTTATTTTACACTTGTCAATATATATATAAAGATAAAACTATTGATTGATATAAAATATGATATTTGTTGAAAATATCGACTCCCGGCGGAAAGATTTATGATCGGTAACCATTTAACAATTAATTAAATTTGTATGATACACTTGATCAAATATTGATATGTTATTGTAAACTTAATTGTTATGATTTGTAGTATAGTAGACAGATTGTTTATGTAATAGTAAAGACCCAGCTTAAAACACATAATGAAATATGTATGATGCATATTGTTCATATGCATATACCAAAACAATAAACGAAATAATTAAATAAAATAAAACGAAGATGATTCACACATTTTCAGTTATTTAAATTACATTGAAATTAAACAAGGAAAATTGTTGGCTCAATCAATCCTTTTTTGTGTAATCCAATGTTCGGCGGGGTATATGCTCGGAAAGTAGTTGTTTCAATAAATATTTGTCAAAACTTACAGTGTAAGTAATTTTTGTAGTTAGGAAAATTGAATTGTTCGAATTTTATTGATCATTTTCAGAAATTTTTCTTGTTTAATTTCATTTTAAATTAAACTAAATAATTTACAGATGATTCATAAATGAAGTAGACTACAATGAAACTTTAATTTAAATAATTAAATTAATTATTTAATTGTATGAATGAAGAGAGTCACATTTAAAATCTCTCAGCTAAAATGTAAAATCTGTTTAAACAAAATATGTTTAATCAATGCATGCGCAAGCCGGGGAGTACTTTGGAATAATTTACATTTAATGTCTATTATCAGGCTTTAATCAAATAAATACAAATATTTAATATCATTAACAGAAATGTGATCTCGGGAATTGACATTAAATTATAAAATAATACATACGTTACATCTAGTTAAGATCTGAAATTAGATTTAATCTTAAACCCTTCACTTTCTCAAAAGATATATATATATATATATATATATATATATATATATATATATATAACTATATAATTAACTCGAACGAACAATACTAATTCTCAAACAGAAAATATATAACACAAACTCGAACGAATAATACTTATTCTCAGATCAATTTCATGAAAATGAACTACACGTTGTTGAAAAACAACAGAAATCACAATAATCTGAAAACGTTTTAAGATAAAGCACAACTCGAACGAATAAGGACAAACTCGAACGATTATAATGTGCCTATTCTTAAAACCACACATTGCACCATGTAGTCACAGCCTACTGGTATATTAGAAGCAGCTACATTAAAAAATCATCAGCTCATCTTAATCTTGAAATTAATAAAACGTATCACTAAATAAAAACGAAACATATTGGATTTTTGATCATCAGTACAGTTCATCGAAATCGTCACATTTCGGATCAATACTTGGTGTTCAGTTTTTTTTAAAGGCAGTGTATTATACTTTTTTAATTATTGATGTGCCTAAAACAATTATGTTATTAGCACAAATAATGATCTATTCGGTATGTTATTCTAACTTCTTGATTTATGTAGTTTAATAGATGAGTTTGTAAAATATGTAGTATACATTGCGTAAAAATAGAGAAAAAAATACAAATTATTTTATCAGTAAAGAATTAAGAGTAGCTATTTATTATCATTAAAGAAACACTTTTTTGTAATAATAATTCAAATTAGTTAATCCTCGCTTTCCGCTGCTTTTCGTAAAAGACAAACAAACTCCCAACTTGTAGTATAAACACGCCGTTTGTCTTTGCGTTTCCCGGATTAAAAGTGATAAATCTCCCCGCGAGTCAATTTCAACGTCTTTTCGGACGTTAATCCGGAAGAGGTGTACTTTCCGTACTCTTCAGCAGCCTCGAGATGATATTAAAAGTGATTTTTCAAGTAAACTGCCGGGCGACTCGCTCTCATCTGCAATTCTCATCCGCGATCCGAGCACGGACAAATTGGTTTACGATGAAGATGGATCGGTTTAAAGACGTGTATTTTAATCTTATTCAAGAAACATCCAACGTGCATGAATAAATGTAGCTTACAAAAGACTGTATAAAAGGAAATGTTTATCTGAGGAAAAGAAATAAATAATGAAATAAGACAAAGAGGTTATGTATATTAAATAAAAATGATTTGAAAATAATTAATAAATCATTTTCACATTTAGCTGTGTGACCTTTGAAGAGGTTATGTTTTAATAAATAAAATTTATAAGTGAAGTAAGGAATTTTATTTTCAACTACATCATTACACAACATTCACATTACTCAACTTAAGTAAATGAAGGTTATGTTTGTTCTTTTATTTTTAATTTCGACTATATTTAGGATTAAGTATTTAGTTAATTTTTCGCTCTTTCTGACGTTTCAATTAGCAGTTGACGGAGCATAAAATTATTTTATATGTATAAGTTATTGTAGACCTCATGTACCACTTCTGCATTGAATGAACGTATTATTATTATTATTATTATTATTATTATTATTATTACACAAATTAAATACTTTGTGTCTTTCACTAAAAACTTTTTATTTTCCGAATAGTTTCGGCTCATAGCCATTTTAAAGGAATTCCTAGTGCATAGTGAAAAAAAAAAAAAAACAAGCGTTTAATTTACATATTAACTAACATGTTACATAAGTGAGAAATTAATTTAATATATATTTATGGTGTTTTTACTGCAAACAGTTGCAATCCTGCTTTAATAATAAGGAATTTAAATGGCCGATTTTTTTATTATTGAAATATTGACAATTTATTGTGAATATTATTTACAATTTGTCAAATTAATTTAAAAAGAAGACAAACAATTTAAATTTGGCAGGCTTATTTAATTGAATTTGGCGTACAAAGATTGTACTTTACCACAGTACATTTTATCATAATAATTTACGTTATTATTATTATAAAAATTTCATGTATATATTATTTATATTATTCGATTACTGTATTTTATTTGTGTAAATATCATTAATCGCTTTATTTACAAGATAATTAAGGAATTCATTATCTCATTCGCACAAGTAACATTGGAACCATATATAAGTCATTAATTCTAAATATTGTTTCCCAATCGTTTCATAAATCGATACTATTAATTTCCATCCGTGAAGTCATTATCATATTTTTCATTTTATTATTCATATTTAGCTTTTCAATGTTATTAGTGAATAATAAGTTTAACAAAATACTACATTTTCAACAATTTAGTGTATTTTTGTAACTCTATAGCACTATAGCAGCCCAATATGTAGCTGTATAGGTACTTTCAAAAAATTATAGAAGCTTGTGATTTTCCTGAAATTTCAAAATATTAAGTGAAATGCGCTAGCCGGGTTTTATGTAGAAATGTTTTTTCTTTGTTGCACTTTAATTACCTATCCTAGAGATTTTTTTTGAGAAAAAAAAAAAAAAGAATATTTCAGCCCACCCTAGTGTATACGTTTTAACAGCTAAACAATCTGAAATCTAAATAGTTTACATATCGCTGTCTTATGAATTCGTACTAAGTTGATTATAAGCCCCTCACAATCAAGCCAAGGGAATTGAGAAATAAGCAGATTCCATCACCAAAGATAAAATGGTGAATCCAGACGTCACGTTATAAAATTTTTGTAATGAAAGATATAATTTTTCTCTTTATTCACCAAAGTGCCATGGTGGATTAATCACAATATATATATATATATATATATATATATATATATATATATAATCCTCATAAAATTCGAGTAAATAAGTATTTAAATGAAAAAATATTTTTCTTTTCTTATATTTTAAATATCATTCCCAAAATACGTCCATGTAAATAAATAAACAACTCCACTTCAATTTCATTAATATTCCTCCTTTCGTCAGAACATATTTTACTCTCCATTGTATGTACATATTTTATTAACATTCCTTTATATACATGTTTTTCATTATTATTTCCGAAAACACATCCATTTTCATTTTCCTTCTATCAATATCACCTTTTATTCCATTTGTTAACACAGATTTATTTTATTAAAATTGTATCTCGTTTTTCTGTGTGGGAGCAGGCGATGTGTTTTCCTCGACGCGAAAAAATGGCGATTCATTAATTTCACGCTGTCTGATTTTTTTGAAATTCCGAACCCGCATCGCCCATTGTAATTAAATCATGTGCACATACGCGAAGACAGTTTGTGCATGGAAATGGAGTTTAATTTTTGCGGGGTTCATCCTGTAGATAAAGGGAGCGTGCGAAATTCTGTTGTTGTGTCGGGAGAATATGAATGGTGTTACTCCTGTGTAAGATTATTAAAAAAAAAGAGAAATTGTAATAAAAGTAACAAACCAAATATTATTTAAATACTATATTATTATACATATTAATATTATATTATTATTATACAATTAATCTTATAATCAAATACTATATAACTTATAAAATAATACTTATCGTAACTCACACCGGTATATGATGTGAGTTAAGTGAAGATTAATGAATACAATAAAACTGCTGTAAACTTTTCTCCACAAAATTAATTTTAGTCCAGATGACACTTCGAACACGATGCGTTCATTCTTAATGGAGT
The DNA here is from genome assembly GCA_963082785.1 of Philonthus spinipes. Taxonomy (NCBI): domain Eukaryota; kingdom Metazoa; phylum Arthropoda; class Insecta; order Coleoptera; family Staphylinidae; genus Philonthus; species Philonthus spinipes. The sequence continues at coordinate 13,418,897 of OY720307.1, read as the reverse complement.
AACAGTTACCATCAGTTATTACAGAATGTTGCTTTAAACTCCACACGAGCTAATTTAAAGCAATGCAAATTTGGCAACAGTGGACTAAACAAGTGTTAATAATAATCATAAATATAGTAATTATCATGTTTGAAGGATACTATATCAAAAATAAAAAGATACATAAAGTAAATGTTCAAAACAACCAATCGGTGAATCTGTTCGTGCCAAATCACGCGAATTTTATATACAAACATCTTTATTCAGACAGCAAAATTACAATTCTCTACAAATATTTATATTTACAATGCATATTGATGGGTTAGTAGTCTGTCATGGGCTATCGACCGGAGGTCTTTCTGCCCTCGCGAATTGTATTTTTATTAAATTGTAAGAATATGTGCATTTTTCTGTGAATTTATAAATTTCTGTTGTGAAATGCTGTTTTGCAGTGAGATGACATGTAAAAATGTTCAAATTAAAGTTTCAAGTTGAGGAGAAAATACATCTTACTTTTGTCTAAAAAAAATTGACAAGCTTTACGCAGTCAATTGATTGATTGAGTTACGTGAAGATCAAATTGAATTTATCAATTTACGCAGTCAGCTTCGACGATCCAAACCGATAGTTAACACAGGTTATATAATAAATACAACAAAAAAGGAGATAGAAAGCACGAAAAAAAAAAAACTTTTTACAAAGAAATTTAAGGAAAACGTTTTAAAATTTCACAGAAAAAAATGAATATCAAAATAGACGCTATTTTTGAATTACCCGCCAGCGCGCGCCTTCTAACGCCGCGGAAAGGAAATGTATTTTATGTTGGCTTGACTTATGAGATTTTAGGGGAGCTGTGTTCAGGTTGAAAAATCATGGAGAATGATTAGAAGAGGTTACGTTACGTTATGTGAAATTGTTGTTAACGATTATCAAAGTTTTAAACAAATGCACTCCGTCTAATTTCAAACCCCACGAAGAAGCTCCTATATAGTCGGGGAGCCTCCAGAAAAATTTATAAATTCTTAGAAATTAAATATAAAACTAAATTTGCGTCATTTGACGAATGCCCCCATTGAATGTCAGCTAATTGATGTGCTGTGACGCAATGCTCGGATAATACTGTTACCGTGGTTTGTTTTTCTATTGCCCTCTTGTGTTCGTTGTACCTGATTTTAAAATTTCTTCCTGTCTGTCCTATATATTTTCCGTCGCAGTTCTCACATTCTATTTGATAAATACCGGATTTTTCTAGTGGATCTATTGTTTCTATTTTATTATAGACTAAATGCTTCTTTAAATTTTCCCTGTTGACTTCTATTACTTGGACGTTGTGTTTGGTTATCTCTTTTGCAATCTTCTGGCTCACGTATGGGATATATGGAATGGCTGTGAACTTGCTGTCTTCTTTGGCTTCTTTTCCACTGAACAGGAGTTTTTGTACTGCTTTCCTTCTTTTTCTTTTCAGGATCCTGTCTATCTTACTTTTTCTTGTATCCGTTGTTCGTGGCTATTTGGTAGATTGTATGCAGTTCTCGGTTGAAATTTTCTTCGCTGAGGATATTAATCAGTCGATGAATGTACGAATTTAATGCGGAGGATTTGATTCGTTCTGATTGTAGTGATGTCGATGGGATGATTGTGCCTGTGGCAGTAGGTTTCCTATATATGGCATATTTTAATTTGTTATTTTCTATTGAAATTCTCAAGTCTAAAAATTTGAGCATGCCATTTGCTTGTTTTTCTATGGTGAATTAAATTTTTCTATTAATTGAATTTAGCGTTATTAAAAATGCATCCAACTGTCTATCTGTGCCATTCCATATGCAGAAAATATCATCAACATATCTGCACCAGTGTTGTATGTTTCTTGTTGACGTGTTGTTCATAAATACTTGGTCTTCGAAATCACTCATGAATATTTCTGCGAAGAGTGGCAAAGTTGGTGATCCCATGGGCAGTCCATCACTCTGAATGTAAAACGTGCCGTTAAAACGAAAGTAATTTTGGTTTATTAGACTGGTCACTTCTGTCGTGTTATATGTTGACGATTGTTCTTGGCACTTTTTATGTAAAATGTCTTTCAGCTCAGGGACAGGAATTGACGTGAAGAGGCTCTTGACATCAAAGGAGACCAGAATGGCGTTGTTGTTGACAGCTAGGTTCTTGGTTTTCTTCACGAAGTCGATGGAGTTTTTTATTCCGTATTTTGATGATTCTATATTTGTAGATTTCATTATCTGGGATAATGGACTTTGCTGTTTTTATTACATCAACAATCTGCTTCTGGAACTTCGCCGTCGGGTCTTTTTTGATGCTCTGAAAGTTATTTTCATCGATGAAGGTGTTCACTTTTTCAATATATGTTTCCTTTTCCAGAATCGTAATGGTATTACCCTTGTCTGCTTTGCAAATAATTAGGTTGTTATTCTTGCATTTCGTTTTTATTCCTTTTATGGTGTTTGTTTCTGGATGGATATTATTGGAATATTTAGCAGATTTTTCAACTCCTTTCCTGATGATGATAGTGAATGGGATTTTATCCACATCTGATTTTATATTTATCCGGTTGAGCGTTAGTTCAGTTTCAAGCGCTAAAGTTTCCAGGTTTTCTTTCGGATTCCTTGGGGCTGGAGAATATTTGAGTCCCTTGTTCAGGAGTTCCATTTTGCTGTTGTTGAAGTTGGTGTTAGATAGGTTCTTAACTCGTGGATAGAAACTATGTGCCGAATATGATGTTTTGTTCTGCTCTTGCTCCTTGGTGTACGTCTGATTTTTGCCTTTGTTTTAGTTTATTTAGTTTCTTGAGCTGGTTGATGTAATGCTCGTGTATTTTGTAGTTGACAGTCTCGTTAGCTTCTGCCAGACAGATATCCAATGATATATTGTCCAGACGTTTGGCCAACTCCATATGTGCAATCTTTTGGTGTTCTCACAAGTTGAATCTCCTTGTGTACCATTTCCTGTTTTCTAGCTCAAGCCACGTGGTTGTTGCTTTTTCCAAGGTTCTTCTTGCTTCTAAGGAATGATTTTTGTTCAATTGACCGAACACGAACTTAGAACAGAAGTAGCAGGCACAATTACAATGTTACGCAAACCAGTGGGTAGTAGACGTGATTCTCACTGCTGCAATTTTAACTACTCTATTCAGACCGGGGTGAAGCTTCTCAATCCGTTCTAATTGCTATTTTAATGGTTTAATACTCTTTGACGATGACCAGTTATCTTATATCCATACAACAGTTTTTGTAGTTCCATTTAAATCTCTTATGCAACTCCGACAGGTATTCCTTCCACCATTGCCTGCAAAGATGCTGCTTCAGCATTTGTAATAACCCCCACCGAGATAACCTGTTGTCAGGCATATCTTCAAGTTAACTTCCAGTGGAGATGTCAAAACATCGCAAATGAGAAAATGCGATGGAGTAAGAGCGACGTAATCGTTGAGATCGTTACACAAAGTGATCGAGTAGCTTCAATCAAGAGAGTTGTAAATTCCTCAGCTGTGAGAAATGCATTCCCAGCTACTCATTGAAGATGATGCTTTAACTTTTGATGGAGGCTACCCACAAACCTCTAAGGTGTAGGGCAGTTTTGCACAATAGCCATTTAAATTGAAACGATCTATTTTATAGTGCTGACATATATTGCACAGAATATGAACCAATGATTTAAATGTGATAATTTCCGGAAATGTTTTATTATTGATTATTTGTTTGAATCAAATGAAGTTGTTTTGTCATTTTAATTCTATTTATTAATGGAATCTCCAATTTAACATATATTACAGATGTGCTACCGGATTTGCAATTGTACAATCATGAAATAATTAAATTAATAAAAACCTGCGAAGACACGCATAAATTGTGGCGAAATTTGTTTTTTTTTTCTTTTCTATAAGTTCAGAACAATATTTTTTATTTGTTCTTCATAATTTTATTGGTGTGCCTTACAGTCTATTTAAGCGGCAGTTATATCAATGCTTAACTTAATCCTAATACGATCAGATATCTGTACGTGGTTTATTATATTTATTGCAATTGTTCAATGTATGAATATATATTTAACACTATTTTTATTGATAGTTTACAAATGTCAATTAATTAATGTTATAAATTTTAAATTTGTGTCAATTATCAAGTGTTTTCCATCTTTTATACCTTTTTATATTATATTGAAATCTACCAATCACAGCTTATAGTCATTTTTAATAATTTATAGAATTTTAGAATTTTTAGCTTTTATCAAGTTATTATTTGTCTGGTGTTTATCTTTTCAATCTAACGAGGAATGTTTTCATTTATTGATATAATTTTAATTCCATATTTATATTATATTCATTCATACATACATTTTCATTTTAAATTCTAGCCGTTTTGTATATTAAGTTTATTTATCCATTTTACTATCAAGCTTTGCTTATAAGATTTAGGTTGTTCTTTTAATTTATTGTATATTTTATTATATTTATATATGTAATTAATCTTTGTAGAACTGTGTAAAAGGAGATTCCGTCAATAAATAAATAATTCTTGTAATTGCATTCAAATGCTATAATCAGAAATATTAATTTGAAAAAATGTAATATTTTAATTAGATTATATGGAATCATAAAAAAACAGAATACCATTTATAAATTTAAGAAAAAAAACAGAATTTTGAATACAAAACATTTTTTTTTTATTTTAAAAATTAAATTTCAATTGATCAAAATAAATGTTTTATTGTTGATTGTAGTATTGTGCAAGATGGATATTTATTTAAAATTGAAGCCATTTATTTTATGGTACTGACATCTATTGCATAGAATATGAATGAATTAATTGTGATAATTTCCGGAAATGATGGTACAATTGATTATTTTGTTTGTCAAATGTAGTTTGTTTGTCATTTTAATTCTCTTTATTAACAGAATTTTCAATTTAACACATATTTACACATTTGTAAAAAAATATAACAATAGTTTAATAGTTTAACGACTTACAATCATTGTGTTATACATTTAGTGTATATATCGAGTTTAAAAACTAACAAATGAATTCATAAATGAATAGCTTAACTTTTCTAGATAATTAGAAGAAAATTTTCAGGTTGTATTATAGATAATAGCAATAGCAATTTAAAATAATATTCTATATCAAAATATGCACAGTGGATATTGAATAATACTGTGTAAGCAACTATTCAAACAAAACCAAAAAGTAAATAAGTAAGTAAATAAACAAGTTAATGTGATTAAAATATCATATATATATATATCTTCGTTTAATATATTTGTTGGTGAATACGTGAAGTTTCTTGATATAATGTAGTAATATTTTATTCCTTTCTTCACTTTTTCATTTTTATCACTATATGTACATTTCAAGCACAAGTGAAGAAAGGAATAAAATATTAGTACATTATATATTTTTCGTAATGACATTGAAAAAAACTTCATATATCAAGTGCGGTTCACCCGCGGGAGAGAATTACAGAAAAAAATTAATGAAATTAACCAGAATCCTTTAATATTGCAAAATGTTTTTACTTGCGTTTGGTAATGACATTGAACAAATTAATATGGCAGAAATGCGTTTTGAAACGGGTAAATATAAATGCAAATAAATCGAAATTATTTTGAATAAGGCATAGGTACATCATTCATAATAATAATATAAACAAGGAAACCTTTTTAATCGTGTTTGTATGATCTTAAGTTAGTACGAAATAAATGCCTTCACAATCAAAATATTAATAATACAAACATTTTATAATAGAAATGTGTGAGAAATTGAATACATGAGAGCTTTTAAATAGTACAGGGTGGCCCAAATTGCGTGTTGCTATAGGGAATCTCGTTTATTAAAAGAAACAAAAACAAAATGGATGGCGTATCCTCTAGCCAAAAATTCATATTTTCCATTTTTATTAATATCTCATTCATTTATTATTTTATAAAATGAGAATTGCATGTTCTTTGGTCACTTTTTCAAGGTGAATTGAAAGCCCATCACGTGCCGGTACATTCAATAAACATTCCTAGGCACATATATGATAAAGCTACGTGAATTCCGGATAGTATTAACCTTCAAACAACACGAGTCAAAATTTCCCACTTTTGTAATTTTCAAGATAATGGATAGAAAGAAATTTCATGTATTACTACCCGGAAGTGTTCTGTTTTCCCTCTAAAATAATTTCTCATTATTTTTTCTTTTGTTGATTCCACAAAATTAACGAATTTTCTATCCTGTATCGTAAATGCGTTTTTAATCGGCTAAATGTAGATGCAAATAAATGAAATTATGATTTTCATTTAGTATATTTGCATATCCCAGCCAATGTATAACAGGATTGCTTTTATAGTAATTGGTTGAATGAAATGTAAGACGGAATAAAGGTCTAAATCTAGATTGAATATTACGAGGTATGTTATTTTATGAAACTCAATCCAAATACCACAGATCATACCACCGTTTATAAATATTTATAAAAACTAACAAATGAATTCATAAATAGCTTAATTTTGCAGGTTGTAATATAGATAATATCACATATCATAACTAATTGGAACAGCAATTTGAAATAATATTCTATATAAAAATATGCACAACGGAAAAAAAAGTTAAATATAATAAAATTATCCTTTCTGAAGGCGATCTAATACTCAGCATATCAAGTATATCATTTTAACTAAAACAATTGCATTTAGAATGGATAGAATCGTCCATTCTAAATGCAATTGTTTAAAAAAATACTTTGAACCATTTCAATTTGATAGATTTCCTTTTTGGAATGAGGTGACGCATAATTACAAACAATTTTAACGTGTACGATAAGGAAATATAGCGTTTTAATCATGAAATCTCTAAACTGTTTCCTAAACCTATAAATAAATCCTATGACATTTAATAAATAAAATAAATATGTATGTAATCATGAAATCTCTAAACTGTTTCATAAACCTATAAATAAATTCTATGACATTTAATAAATAAAATAAATATGTATGTATATTATATCGAGCGTATAACAAAAATCGACGACGAAGTTGGCATTGGAAATCCAAAGTCATGTCTGAACTAAAATCACACGCGCACGCGTAAAGTTCTCGTTGTCATGTTGACAAGTCACGCGTGTGATCTTAGTACAGACATGACTTGAGACTTCCAACGCCAACTTCGTCGCCGATTTTTTGTTATACACTCGATATATGCTCATTGAATTCAAGTTTGACAACTAATCCTTAACTGATTTTACATTTGTTAAATATTGACCGCTTAATAAATATTTATAATTACTGGTAACGCCACAGTGAAGGCTTATTTGCAAATATTTATAGAAATTTAGTTGTAAATTGTATTTCAAGCACCATAATGCAATTGAGTTTAGAGCTTCCTGGAGTTCTTTTTGATCTGAAATAGATTTAAGCACGTTTCCACCGTTTTTACTTTAAGGCCTTCTTAGTTAAGAGTTCCTTAAAAGTTTTATTTTTTTTAAGGAACTCTTAACTAAGAATGAAGAATAGTAGAGATTGAATTACACCGCTCATATAAAACCTCCGCTTAGTTAAGGTCTCCTTAGTTGGGAAAAAAAAAATCATGTCGTCTACAAGAGCGTATTATTCTTTCTAACTTTGAAATCATAGAAAATTGTTATTAATTTTAGAAAATCACAATTATTTGTAGTAATTATTATTGTTATAAACATTATAGTAATCAAAAGAAATCTTAACAATACATTTATTTAAGAATGTATAATTTTCACTATTTTCTTTATAACATTATTAGTTCGTTTTCTCTACACTAATCGTTATCTATAAATTTGTAATGTATAGGTTAGAATCAGTCGTACATCAACGCTAAAGAAGCCTTAGTGAAGTTAAGCCGCCAACATTGGCGGCTTAAATTTAAGGAGACCTTAGACGTTGTGTGCGCACGGTGAAAACCAAATCTCATGAGATTACTTAGCACTAAGGAGTACTTAAACAAGGCTTTGCAAACGAGCATTAATCTTTTTAAGTATTTACTGGATAAGATTTTAAAAATATGAAAGATAAATATAAAGTCAAATAAAAAACTTGCCATTTATTCAAATAAGTAATCAACTGTAAGGATATTTCTCTCGCTGGAAGTTTTCATATTTAAAAACGATAATTTATAATGGGCATAACAGATGGAAGGACCATAAAATTTGGTAGTTTCCTGCTGATCATCTTATTGAATAATTTAATCGACGGTTTTATAGATCAACTATATATTTAATTTTATCATTACACATATAAGAATTTATTGATAGGCTTGCATAAGCCATTAATTTAATTTTATATTTAATCGATTATAAGAAATTGTTCTCCTAATAATTTACAATTTATTTACAAAGAGTTAAGAGTGTTCCGAATTAATAATCGGAGATATTCCGGATGGAAAATGATAAGTTTAACGTGTACGATATTTTTTTTATTATCACATTGAACGCAGCTTTTGTAATAGATGTATAACATAGAATGTGAATTTTGTTATTACTAAATTTGTACACTTTATTCTTCACATTTTCTATAAGGATAAGCCTCGAATTTCTTTATTACACAAAAATGTTTCACCTCTAGATAAGTGAGAAGTTAATTTAATAAGCACAATAAGATTTTTTTTATTTGTTGTATAAATTATTGTTTACTTTAGCAATGGTTATTCTCGTCGTATGTTTGCGTATTCCTTTCCTCGTGATTTTTACGACGTTAACCGTTTACCTAAAAAGGCGCCTGCTTAAAAATTCCCAACGTCGTAAAACGATAAGATGGGATGGTAATTCACATATTATTTTATGGCCCTAACGACCGAGTTTTATTCCCGGCTCTTCAGTAATTAGATCGTAAAATTTCACCCGAATCTCAGCTGAAATAGCGCGAAAGTTTTCTACCGAATTAGTTTTCTTTTCCTCAGCTTAACATAAAATATACATATATTTTTAAATCAATAAATATAATAATAATTATTAATAATTTATTTTAATTATAATTATTTACTGTTTTTTTTATTATGTTCTTTTTTTATGAGAGCTGGTCCATATAATATATAAACAAAATAATCGGGGCTATTCCCGATGGGAACTGTTACTTTTAACGTGTACGTTAATTAATTAGTTCACATTTTATAGATAAATATCTATTACAAAAGTTTGCTTAAACTGTGAGTATAAAAAATAACGTATATATTAAACATAAAAATTCCCTTACAGAATAGCCAGGAATATATCGCTTTGTATTTATTAACTCTGTTGAGTTGCAGCATTGTTAATGGATACTTAGTGTCCGAAATGTATATTTAGTGTATAATAAGTAAAGTGAATACAACCGTCTACATTTTTTTTTTCTGTTGATTATTGGATTGTGAATGAACAACGAGAACAGTCAGTTAAAATAAATGTAATCTGTGATCGTTTCAACACTTGCAATATATTTTAACTTTAACAACTTGGATTTACAAATCTTTATTGTGCAACTGTTGATATCGCTCCCTTTTCGATGGTCAGTATGATCACCCTTGTCACTTCAGCTACCTCCTTTTATCCTCATAAAGGGTGTCGCTTTTGGGGCAAGTAGGAAACGCTTTAACAGTAGATGGTGAAGAGATAACTTAGGTAAAAAAATATATAAACGCTTTATATTACTAACAATAGAAAAAAGGATTTATTCAATTTGTCACAGCTGTTTAAAATAAATTAAATAATGTAATTATTATTTTTTCGAAGATGAATTGGGAAATACAGTAGTTGTTAACAGTACACGATATGTGGACATGTTGCAAATGTTTTTAGTGGATGCCATCGGTCAACTCCAGTTACCATTAGATGTTACGTGGTTTTAACAAGACGGTGCAAGGCCTCATATGTCAAATTTATCTATAAAAATCCTGCGAGTGATGCTTCGGGTCGTCTGCTATCTCAGCGTGGAGATAAGCCTTGACACCAGGGGAGCCTCTGGCTTACTTTTCGTGGGGCTATGTGAAATCAAAAGTGTACCAGAGCCGACCTCAAACTCGAGATGACTTAAAAGATAACATAAGACAAGGTATTGCTGAGATTCCGGCTGATATGTGTCAGCGTGTAATGGGATCAATGTTGCAACGCGCACAGATATACATCGATAGAAATGGATGTCACCTGGTCTATGTAATTTTTAAGTATTGAAGTTCAAAATAATTAAGAATAAAACTTGGAGTATCTACCTTTAATTTCCATCTTTAATTGAAAAAGAAAAAAACAATTTTGTTGCATGTTTGTAGTGCCTGTAAATGGTTTATTTAGAATTTGACACAATTTATAATGCAACATTTTTTTGATTCGAGAATATATAATGCAAAAAACAAAAAATAAAAAAATATCGTAATATCGTATCTGCAGACACGTTTCGGGATTCATCCATCGTCAGTACAGCTCTGCCTTATATCATTATAATTATAAATTAATTAATTCAATAAATAAATCCTTTTTCTATTATTATTAATAGCCAACGAGGTTTTTATTTAAATTTTAGTCGAGAATATTTTTTTATTAAGAACAATTAAGAATGAGCGTAGTTTTCGCGCCCATCACCAATATCGATTAGTTATACCGGAGATTACAGCCGGAACGGTACGTTTAATTAATTTAGTATAACAATTTTATAATTATATAAACCAGAGCTGTACTCGTAAGGTTTGAAGCCCAAAACATGTGACTGCAGATAGCCTTATATTATTTTTTGTTCTTTGCATTAAATATTCTCGAATAAAAAATTGTTGCATTCTACAATATGTTACTGCTATGCAACAGCAAGTGTCCATTATGTATTTCTGTGTCTGGCGAGTTACAGGCCCGAGAAGTAGTTGTTTTAATGTACGTTTGTTTTAAAGTACTTACTTATCGAAATTCAAAAAGTCATATTAGTAATAGAGAAAATGATTGAGTAATAATTAATTATTATCAAATTATTTTATTTAATTTACTTTATTAATTTTTTATATATTTACGTCATGCTTTCAAAGTATTAATTTAATAAATATGTTTTTATATACTTCTGTGACATTGACGTAACTAAGAAAAACTTAAGTTAAAACCACAATTACCTAAGTGCTTTATTCAATAATTAAACTTTAATTTCAAATAATATATCCTAATTCATCGAAATAATAGACCATTAGTCCCACCCCGAAAGTATATTTTAAGCGAAAAATTAATGATGCTCCGCATATAAAATTACATTTCCCTGTTCTTCTCCGTTCCCATTCTCGTTTTTTTTTTTTATTCTGTGCCTCGGGAAAATGAAATTATCGATGATAAAAATTCGGCGGGACTCACCTGTACTTCATAAATTATGCAGCAGGGAAATTGGAGTCGACTCCGCATGAAAGAGGAAACGGGAAAGGGCTTCTGAGTTTTAAGGGGGACGCAACGACCCTTAAATTCGAGAAAGATAGAGCCGCACGGGGATATATGAATATTGTATCTATGAAAGTTGTGCACTATCGTTTACATTTTTTTTATTTGAATGAAGGTTTGTTTTTGTAAAAATGTTTGTAATTGTCTGAATAAATTTTATATATAGAAAATCTTTAATTATGAGTGTTCAATTAAATTACATCACAATATTTATATCATTATAATCATTTACAATTAGTTAATTCTCAGAAAATTGCTATTTACCATCGACGTTTCTGCATATTTCTGATCGGTTCGTAATAAAAGTAAAAAAAAAAAAAAACAAGAGAAAAACAGCCATTTATCGAAAGAAAAACAATAAACTTAATTTTTAAAAGGGAACTCATGATTTATTAAAATATAACTAAGAAATATGCAATAACAAATAATACAATTTTAAAATCTATGTGTAAATCTCACAAAAATTATAATTACTTAAAAGGACTATTTTCCATTTCATCACAATACGTCAACAAGTTTTTTGTATCGTAACTATTTTATCTCGTTTTACTCTCGGTTCACTAATTTGAGGGTCCGATAACACAAGAAGATAATGGATTATGTGCTCGTTGGCTGCAGCACGAGAACACTTAGGAGCTTTGTTAGTTCGAGTATTTGGGAAAACTTTGTTACTTGCTCCAAAGTCTCTTCCAATAACTAACCTATAGGCGGCAGTGGGATTGCCTATAGGTTGCATTACCGTGCACTAGAACTTAATGTTCTAGTTCACGGCATGCGGATACAATTCTACACAAATTTTGAACCTGTCACTTATATATATTCTGATCTGCTTAAGATATTACATTTTTCCTTAGTCAGGAGTCGACTAGAGTATGGTTCATCAATTTTCTATCCCTACTATGCTAATCACATATTATTATTGGAAAAAGGACAAAGGATTTTTGTTAAGTTTTTAGAGTTTAAATCAACTGGTACGTATCCAAACCGCTCTGCTGATAATACTTTTCTGTAGGCAAAATATAATATGTCATCATTAGCTGAAAGACGCCAAGATGCAAATTGTAATTTTATGATGAAGTTGTCAACAATATTATTGATTGTCCGCAATTACTTTGCATGGTAAAATGTAATATTCCGCGAATTGCATCCCGGCAAGAAATCACATTTCATTTACCTAATGCAAAAACAAATAATGCGTAAAGCACCCATCTATCATATGAGTGTTAATGCGAACAAAAAAATTACTGACATTTTAAAATAATATTGTACCTTTATTAGTTTTAATATTTTAAGAACTATGTACAATTATAATTTAAGTTATGATGTTATCCTGTATTGGGTCTTTTCGTTTGGGTAATAAAGATTATTATTATTATTATATATTTGAAAATGGTTACAATCGATCTCATATCCACTTGCCATTGCTTGAAGAATATTCGCAAATCCTTTTATGCGATATTCGTTAATATTGAAAATTCTTGAAACTCCTAATCGCATAGCCGTGTTACCGTCATTGGTTGTACCGAATCCTTGTTTCACAAGGTTTTATCATAATAGACAATACGTTTTCCAAATTATCGTGAATTTATACTTTCTCTCCTCTTTTAAAACTTTACCATATCTTCTGGTAGATTCTTTTTTGAAGACTAGATTGTAAGCAATATAAATTCCATACAACGTATCCAACAATACAGAGTAGACAGTACGAATTTGTCCTCGTTGCATTGTAAAGTTTTCAGTAGCTTCAAATCATTCATTTCCATAAATATTATAAGTCCTAGTATTTTATGGAAAATATTCTGTTTTGTTCAATTTCTGCGAATAAATTTATTATTTTTTTTAGAATAATAATAATCATATTCTTTCAAAGTATTATCTGCGGATTCCTTCACTAACTCAAACTTTATAGGGTGGCAATATCGTCTAGAGGGTGGGCGATTATTTTTCCATAGTACACCATCTTTATCTGATAATAATTGGAGGGGAACGTATATGTGAACGTGTATATGACAGAAAAAAAACCTATCTGATAAATTACTGCTACTATCTACATCATAGATTCTCTCTTACTCTGGTAACATTTTTTGTTTGTAAATTTGTTGACTAGAAGCTTATCAATAAGCACAGAACTATCTCGAACTCTACAATTCTTAATGTCATTATTTCAATATATATTGTATATCTAATACACTAATTCCATTCAATCTAATTTAATAAAATTTAGCTAATCCAAATAAATTTATCGTAAAAACATGATATGTCAATATTTTTGAAATGAACTTAAATTAATCATAATTTTATTTTTTATTTTAAATACGTTGTTAAGAATATTTTTCCCTTATAACATTTTTCTTCGAAATAAAAAAATAAAAAATAATCTTAATAATAAACTCTAAATAAAAATTAAGTCCGCTCCTATTTTTTATAATTACTCTAAAATATAGAATATATTCAATATACGCTATCCATTTTTCTTTTTATTAAAATCCACCAATTATTGTGTATTATTTGTAAAAATTAGCCAATCCAAATAATTTTATCGTAAAAATATGGTATGTCAAAATTTCCTAAATTAACTTAAGTTACTCATTGCTTTATGTTTATCTGAATTAATTATATTATTAAGTATATGTTTCCCTTATAATATTGTTTTAATTAATTAAATACAAATATTAATTAAAAAAATTTTAATAATAAACACAATATTATTAGTTAATATTGAAAATTCTTGAAACTACTTCATGAGACCGGCTAATGACCTCAGTAGTCGAAGCCGGTGAAGTGGGAGGGGTTTTAGTGGGTAGGCTTCCAGACAACACCAGACTGGAAGGAGTCCCACACTTCGTCCGTAACTGGATTTCCCCTTCCACAGCCCACAAAAAAAAAATAATAATAATCAACACAAAATAAAAACATTGATGCCCTCATGGTGGGCCCAAAAATGTCCGGTCCTGGATTTTTATAATTGCATTAAAATATATAATATCTAAAAATCTATCCTATCAAATTTTTATTGGAATCCACCGATTATTTTAGATTTTATAGAATTTCGACCGCAAAATTTTTCTCCCATTGATTATATTTTATTTTCATGTTTTACACCCTACATTTAGTGTAACGAGTGCAAATTTTATTAAATAAACTACTAGTTTATCTAATAAAATGTTCAGCCACCTAGCGTATGGATAACTAGTGATGACCATTTTGTTTTTTCGAACCTCATCAGGCTAGTGTGTTCCATGTGCAATGCCTTGATTTTTAAATTTAAAGTAAGAACTAAATTCGTGTATTATTATTTTATTGCAGACTTCACGCTGTCTTGAAAATTACATAGTTGATCTCATACATCTAGTAGAAATCCAATATATTTTATATAATACAAAAATCATTAATTTCCTATCGTTGACGAACCACATGAAATTTGGCCAAAGATGGCGCTTGCGTTGTGTTTTATTTATTATGATTACTATTTTATCCTCAAAAATGGCATTAAAATGCAAGTAATTTCCATCAATAAATCCCGAGTAAAATTATCTTTCCATTAATTCGACTTTTATGATTGTACATTAATTTGCTGAGCAGGAATTTCCCAAAAACATGATTTTGCATGCTGTTTCCCTATGTTCAGATGTATGACCAACCACAGGGAATATGTATGTATATGTATATGTATATGTAGAAAGTAATTAAAAATAATATATGTTAAATGGTTCACATTGGCCCACTTGCCTTTTTTTATGTATCTATAATATATATTTACGATCTTAAGCCAACATTTTAACAAAAAATTGTCATAGACTCTTCGTTTTCCAAGTATTAATGCTTTTAATATACTACAAACATTATAAAAATTATTAATGTAAAAAAATTCACATCCTTGTATTTTTTCTTTTATTCTATATCATTAGTTTTGATTGCATGTCCAATAATGACGTGATTACCAAGTACAAAAGTAATTGCGTGAGGAACGATGGCAATCTTCCACTTTCCTTTTTGTTTCAGCCC
This sequence comes from Philonthus spinipes, assembly GCA_963082785.1. NCBI lineage: Eukaryota > Metazoa > Arthropoda > Insecta > Coleoptera > Staphylinidae > Philonthus > Philonthus spinipes. The sequence goes on along the minus strand of OY720307.1, from coordinate 13,403,516 downwards.
AGGACTGATTTATTAATGTACTTTTCCTTATCCCCCAATGATCTGAGATGTTTTTCTTTTACTTGGCTCGCTTTTCTTGTAGTCACAATTATTCTTATCCAGTGCTTTCAGCCGCTGATTGATCGATGTTTAAGCTTTTAAGTAAGACACAAGTACTCCATTCGGACTAATAACATACATCATTTCATTGATATAAATGTATTGCTTAATAAAAATTGAGTATGGAAGAGCTGAAAAATATAAAGGGCTACAATTGAAAATAAAACAATAAAACGAAGGGTTTTAATACTTAGACATTGGTAGTTCATATTGTATGAAATAAATATGAATATAATATTAAAAAACCAACCAATAAAACAAGAATAACTTTAAATTCTCGACTAGTCGGGTGATTAGCCCATTTTCAAGAGAATTTAAAATGTGTTTTATTACAATGTCTAAACAAAATGTTTTTCTAATAAAACATGGGCTAATCACTCGAAACTAGTCGAGAATTTAAAATTATTCATTCTAATCTGTGTTTTATTGGTTGATTTCTAATATTATATTCATATTTATTTCATAGAAAATAAAACACTTTCAAAATTTTAAAAGGATTTTAAATAAAAAAGTAAGACATAAGTACGAGTTTATATCTTACTTCAATTTTAAAATTGTAGTAAGAACTATATTCGTGTATTATTTATTTATATTGCACACTTCACGCTATTTCGAAATTTACATAGTTGATGTCATACATCTAGTAGAAATCCAATCTATTTTATATAATACCAAAATCATTAATTTCCTATGTATCAAAAGAAATACTAACATTTTTCTAAAACTCTAATTCTAAAATATTACCACACATCATTTCATTCCATCATTTTCTCATAGACCCTGAGAGTTAAATGAATAATAATATAAATAAATACATTTTCAGAATACTGAATAAATTTATAAGAATATGTTTCCATCTTCAGTAGTGAAGTTTAAATAAATAATATTAAGCTAGATCTCCAATGTGATACTCGAATTTGAACCACCCTGTATATAAATAATCCTGTGCACTGTGCTATAAGTTTGTTTCCCGTCAGTCCTCGAGTAGTAGGGGAAGAAAAAAAAAAACTTACGTTATGTAAGTTGAAAGTTGCAGAAACTAAAAAATAGGAAAATAATTACTTATTTAATTTTTTTTAATTATTTTAAAACTTTTTTTATTTAATTTATTTGAAAATAATTTAGTTTGAACACCATTAAAAAAGTGTTCGTCGATAATCAGTTCGCAGAATATTCTTATTTATGTCACACGTTATAATTATATTCAGTTTTTCTTTTTCTTATAAAATTGTTCCTTATATTTTTTGTTGATTCTACAAAATTAACGAAATTTTCTATCCTTGCAGCTTGTTCCTCTTTCACTCAACCTAAAATGAAAATTTCCCATTTCCCGCATTTCCGCGCCCTCGATCTGATGCACACCCCTCATTTCCCGCGAAAAAAAAAAGATTAATTTACCCCCCGTGTAAATCCGTAATTTAAACGCACCAGAGGGATTTTGCGCGCCGCGTGTGTGATTTCTTTTTTTTTGTATATGTGTGTGTATTTGGTAATTGATTTCGGCTTTAATCTACGTTGCACGCAAATTGGAAAAAGCGCGTGTGTTTTGTAAGCGAGTGGATGTAATTTGTTTGAGCGGAGAAAAAATAAAAAAAGAACGGGAAATGTATAGGTGGATCAATTATGAATTAGGTGCGCGTTTGAGAGATTTATATTTGTTGCGCGTGGATTTATTTTCGCGTGTTAGTGTGAAATTTTGTTTTCAGGTAATTGGCTAGTTTATTTAATATTGTTTTAATGGGCGTTTTTTCCTATGTTGCTTTGAAAAGTGTAGTAATATTTTCAGAAAGAAATGGGAGAACGGTAAAGAATAATTGCGTTGGTTATTAATGAATAATTTTTAAGTATCATATTTTTGAAAAATAGTGTCATCGGGATGATGTCTGATAAAGTCCGAAAGACTGAAATGGCCATCGCCAATTATCTAAACGCTTAGTGATGGTGGTTGAATAATTTATTAAATCTTTAAATAGTTTAATAATACTACAAACACGAAATTATTTAGATCATTTAATGATTAGCATACAAAGGGCTAATCACAACAAGAATAACAAATCCTAATAATGCGATTTTTAATCACACAGTTAATATATAAAATTAACAATACAAATCATAAGGCGAGATTCAGTCTGAATTTTAAGTTGTACTCATACTGTTCTTCCATCTAAACCTACTAGTTTATAAAATAACTGTATGTATTCGTGGGATATTAATAAAACAGCAAGTGCACACTTGTAGTTTATTCTACTAACAACAGTCGACTCTGTTACAAAAACTATTTTTTTACTTACTATACTTACTACCTAACCTACCCTTAATTTAAGAACCCGCGTGGGGGATTTATTGCCCCGGCGGTGGCCCAATGCCCGTCTGGTGAGGACGTGGGCTTTAACAATACCAAAAATAAACTAAAACAAAAATATTAAAGCAGATATTGAAAACTAAATCATGACATTAAATAAAGTAAAACGAAACGAATAACATAAGATAAAATGAAATAAAACCATTCAAAAAAGATTAAATAAAATAATAATAAAAATAATAAAGATAAATTATGAGTATAACTTTCAAATCGTTTTCATTTTGTGGATATTTCATTATTAGCACTGAAAATAGTGTTGTTGTTTCTGTACTTACTCATTAATTGCAGTATTAAAAAAATAATTATTTTCGCAACCTTTTCGTCATTTCAGTCAATTTAAAATGCGTTTCACATAAAGCAAGTGTTTGAATAGCTATAAACGTTTTATTAAAGCTTTTATACTATTCACATTTTAAAATATATACTTTATGATTTATTAAGTTATTCATGATACATTTGCATACACATTCAACTTGGTTGTACCGGATTTTATAACTTATTTAGCACTATTTGCTAATAAAAAAAATAATCCCGAAGTCTAATGCCTAATCTATTAATAATTTTATTTTAAATAATCAAGGAATAATTTATTAATTATTTTTAAATTCTTTTTATTTAATTTATATCGAGGATGTCTCATCACATTAAAAGTATATGGTTTTCCTATTGTTGGATTGAATTGAAATTTTTGCAGTTTATATAAACAACTATGCTCTTCTTAATGAAAATATTGTTTAAGATTGAGTCACTTTCGGTATTACTGGGAATAAATTCAAACTTTATTATTTTAATTGGAACCCTATTCTTTTTATTTCGAATTTGGATTATACGTATGATATTATTTCAAAATTTAAAAGGAGGGACTATACATTAATTAATTCTTTATTTACGGAAAATCACATTATTACAATTAATAACAATCTGTAATTACAAAATACATCAATATATTGAATTGATTTGATAAAAAATAGACTAATAAATCCTTAATCAAGTATAACCATTGAGTTTTCCAATCATAATCCATTAAAATAATAACAATAATTATGCGCACCGTGAATAAATATATAAGTAAATCAAATACACATAAAATATTTTACAAAAAAGTTAAAATGCATAAAAAAATTAATTAAAATCACTGCAGAAGCAATAAATATAAATTAAAACAAGTGAACAGAAGTAAACTTGACAAAAATAATATTATTATACACACGTATATTCGGTGGCAAAGCAATTGCTAAAAGAAATAATGTGCATATCATTTAAAAGTAAAAAATATAATATGGTATGAACTAATTAATCATGAAAAATTAAAATCATTTTTACGTTAATAAAAACAATTACAGTGACAGAGGCAACCAAATGTAAATTGAAACATTCAAAATAAAGACAAAAAATAATAATAATCAGCTCAGTCCTATCTTCTAGATACCAATTTGAAATAAAATTTAAATACATTAAATGCGAAACCACAAATTTTCTTAAATTAAACATATCTAATAAGATATATCAACGATACAGGACAGGTCAACATAACGTAAACGGGATTTGAAAGTAGGTGCAAAGAGTATTAAATTCGAACTATTTGATATAACATTTGCTTGCCTCATCAATCGGTCGATAGGGTTATTCATGCCATAGTTATAAATTTTAAGATTATTTTTAATAGAGTATTTATTTGTAATGTTACGCAAGGCACGGCAAATTTTTATTTTTAAACTAATAATTTCAAAATAATTTACATCTCAAAAATAGATGAATGTAAAATTTATCAAGGAAGTGTATTAGACTCAGTTTTTTTATCCCCATAAAAAGCTTTTTTATGATTTTTTGATAAAATGACATGGGAAGTAAATAAATGAGAATTTAAAAAAAATACATTGAAATCCCTATGGCGCGTCGTCTGACGGTTATTCGGTTATCATTTTATTTCAGCTTATTTTCCATTCGAATAAAACTCGACACAAATTAAGCAGAGCCTGCGATCTTTTCTCTTTTTAAAACCCATTGCAATTTACGAAAATTAGTTTCTTGCAATTACAACGAGACCGTGTGCTTAATTTAAGCACGGACAGAGCAATTAATTTCGCGGAATTTAAATAATCCTGTTCCGCTTTAAACTTACTTAGTGATTCCTTTAATTTGCGCGTGAGCTTCGAAATTAAACTATTTCCTCATTACAAACTTAGATCATGCAGAACTACTTTGCGTACAAGCTATTCAAGTTTGTAATTGTTATGTGATGTAAGATTGTTTTAAGGATTTTTAACACTCGCAAAATAAAACAAACATACGCTGGGATATGTGTGGATTCATAAAGGTATTCGTTGGGAGTGAAAATCACTTCATAATCCTTTACTCAAAGCCCACCCATATCCCAGCGTATATTAGCCTTAAGCTAAAATTTTGGCAATAATTCCGATAACCTACCATTCTTACAAAATTCTATATTCTCTTATACTAGGGATTACAACTTTTCGATTTATGTTGTGTAGATGCCGAGCGAGCTTTTTACAGCAGCTAGTTATATACGCATCCTTTCCAGAAGTAGATTGGGATGACACTTTGAGTAATATCCATTTATTAAGATCACATTTATTGCAATATTTTTTTTTATATATTTAAAATTAAAAATAATAAGTTACGTTTACGAATTAATTTGTAAATCAATACAATTCGGAACTTTTAACGAACAAAACGATAAAAATATACATACAAAAACATTTACTTTAAATTATAATTATATGTTTTTGTATGTATATTTTATTGTTTTGTTCGTTAAAAGTTCCGAGTTGTATTGATTTACAAATTAATTCGTGTATTTTCATTTACCACATCTCCAGGAAAAATTATAGTATAATAAATTTTGTCATTTACAATGTGTGAGGATCAATTTCAATTTCTACCAATCCCGCGCAGGATCCAGAGGGGTTCCCGCAAAAATTAAAAAAAAAGTTAGAATACAATGGGATTGAAAACTGTGCAGGATTGCAATCCCTACCCGTAATCCTAATATCCTTCCTAAACACAAACATCCTCCTATCATCATTCCTCAATTCATTTGTGCGAATCATCAGGACACTTCAGCTAGCTAGTATAGATTTTTCTTTAACTTCATCATAAATTCATGACAGGGCAGAAAGACCTCTGGTCGATAGCCTCTGCGTGGGCCATCGACCAGATTATGTTATATTGTTTTGTATAAGCTGAATAAAAATGCGTGTATTTGTTTTTAAAATTCAAACATTGATAGTTCATATTGTAACAATAAATATGAATAGATTATTAAAAATCTATTTAAAAAGTAACTAAAAACATAGACAAATATTACTTTAGGTTAAATAACTTTGATCTAGAATAAAACTGTAATAATTAATAATTTTTTTTTTGTGGTATTAAGTTTAAAAGTTGTTCACCATTTATATTCATCCGTGTTAAATACAATAAGCTCTATTGTCCAGCCGACAAGAAGCGCAATTACTGTAAAACTGAATTAAATATCCTTATAAAAAATAAACAATAACAAAAATTAAAAGCAGTGGAAATTAATAAAAAAAACGCAGATCAATAGCCATTTTCTGATGCTTAACTAGATGTTTATGATTGTAGTATTGTAAATATTGTAATGTAATTTAATGTATCTCTTAGAAATAAAGATTTTCTATATATAATAAAAAAAATGGTGATGTGTTCATCATGGTAATTTCCCCGGTGAATACGGTCAAATAAGTTTCTGATTGAAAATTTAATAGGAAAGCAAAATGATTAATAGAAACAATTGATTGTTGTCTTTTAAAGTTAAAGCCGAGTATTTAGAAGAATATTATAATTAAGTGTGTTATTTCTTACCTTATTTTCTTACCTTCTTTTCAAACTTTGCGAATGTGCTGAATATGACGGCACTTTTTATTTGTCATTAAAATAATTATTTCAATAATTAAAATCTCTAAGGGAATTTATCAGGTAAACGAAATTCTTCCGCTTATAAAATGAAAACTGGAGGTTCTACAATAAAAGTTTTATAACAAAAATTATTTATTTTCCAAGACCTAAACTTTTATTTGAAACATTTTTCTATCCTAATCAAAAAATGAAAAATTGCTAAGAGTAAAGTTGCACTTAATAAGTTTTGATTCTAACCAAAAGCTTTTCAGATCATTCCACTGTTATTTAAAGCTTAGATATAACGTTTGGACGTAGCACACTTCGAAGTTCGGCACGCGTTCATTTATTTTTTAAGAAAATTTAATTATTAAACAGTTTTGGTTTCCTTAAGAGAGATCTTATTTTTTTAACATTTCAAAAGTAAATTATTCAGGATTGGGTAATAAAATGCTATGCCTATAGCGTAGCGGAGAGAAAAAAAAATCGCGTCGTTTTATAAAACCTCACTTCCATCTAGAGTTTTTTTTTCTTTGTCTTGTTTTCGTAAGATATAATGCTCCTGTTGGATTTGATGTCCTGTTCTGAACGTGCTGATAGTCTCGTTCCGGAGTTTTAAATAAAACAAGTCATTGAAGATTTAGTCCTGTGAGCTTAGTCCAAGAAAGGAAGAAGTTTTGTATTTTGTATTTGTATTTATTTATTTGTAAAAGATATGAGGTTCACATATTTAAAATAACTAAACATTAGTTAGCATAAAAAAATAAAAAAAAATACAATTAAAATATATTCCCTTGATCGGATTCACATAAATTATTAAATGTGTTACGCAGAAAATTATTTACTAAGTAATATGCCTTTTTAATTAATAGTCTTTTTAACAAATTTTTAAAAATATTCTGTTGCTTTATTTCTTTAAGGGAATCTGGTAGTTTATTATGCAGAGTAAGACATCGATAATACGGCCCCTGTTCATAATGACATATATTATTGAGTGGAATACATATGCCATCTAAATGTCTAATATTAGAGCTTGCATTGATAGAGGCAACAAGTATATATATAAAGAGTAAAATGTTTACAGATTAATTTCAATAAAAAGCGAATGACAAATTTTTCTAGGGCGCGCAAAGGTTATTCTTCGTATTATTTGCTTTTGTAGCCTAAATATGCGAACTGCCTCACTAGACGCGCCTCATATAATAATACCGTACGTAAGGTGGCTACTGACATGAGTATTGTAAAATATTAAAAGACCAAGTTGATTAACTGAGACCTTCATAGACAATACTGCAAAACTAGCCGATCTTTGTTTTCCATAGACCTTGTTTATATGCTCATGCCAGCTTAAGGTAGGAGTCATAAGCACAATCAAAAACGTTTCCTCATCCAATGCATTTATTTCAACATTATCTCAGACTGGGTTAGACATTTTTTGATTTGTAAACCCGAGAATTACAAATTGCAAAAAGCCAGATCTATCTGAGTTTAACAATAAATCATTTTCAGTACACCATAGATGAAATATTGTAACTGCCTGACAAGATGTAGTGTGTTCTTTTTGGATAGAGGTTTCCGTGATAACCAGGGATGTATCATCCGCATATTTGAAGACTCGCGTTTGACATATGTGAAAATTCCGAGTCTAGGTCGTTTACAAAAATTATAGATAGGTATAAGAACTTTGAGATATGCCTCAAGTATTTGTGTTAAAAATACAAAAGTGAAATAAGGAATAACATATTATTATATTATATAAAGAAAACTTCACGTACTCGCCAACAAATATCTGCGAAGTAATTAATTATTTATTTGTTAAATTAATTATTTTAAAATACATAAGTATTTAATTTAATTTCGCTTATACTAAATAATCCTGTTCCATTTTAAGTTCATTTATGTGATTTCTTTCATTGGCGTGTGAGGCTTGAAATTAAATTATTTCCTAATTGCAAACTTAAATTATGTAGTACGCCATTGCGTGCATGGAATAAAACTTTTTAAATAAATAATAAGAGTAGAAAAGAGTTTATCCAATTACTTGCAGTTGGAATAATGTTAAGTAAGTTTGCAGTTGTAAAAATGTTATGTAAATTTTATATAAGGATTTTTAACAAACGCAAAAGTAAACTATTTTGATTTAATATATATTACGACATCTAATTAGTTACACATGAAAACGGCAGTTTGAAGTGTAACGAAGTAGAAGCCTTAATAAATTAAAATAGTTTTCTTTTGTGATTAGTAAATATATTAATTAAATATATTACTAATAATAAATCATATTATATATTCTTTAATTTTGTCGGCGTTAACTTGGTGGTACATTTTCAATATAGTATATAAAGAAAACAATATTACTTTTTTATACCATTTGGATTTTTTATTAATTGTGACTAAATTTGATTACATAGTATAAAAAAGTCATTTTGCTTTCTTTATATACTACATATTATATATATATTTAAATTAAATATAACAGAAATAATTCATATGAATTAAATATTAAATAAATGGCACAAAACGTAATCTTTTGTTCGACAATTAAAAGTATAAACGTGATTTACTTTTAATTGTCGAACAAAAGATTACGTTTTGTGCTATTTATTTAATATTTAATTCATATGAATTATGATTAATATTATTACAGGAATATTTTTTTATTACAATAAAATATAATGTTTCAAACTGACTTTTATTGATGAGTTATGTAAAGCGTTATATGCGATAATTGAAAGATTCGTTTCTTATTCCACTTTTTATTTTTTAATACTGCATGTACATTTCGACAACATTCGCTATTAATTATTAGTACATGGTACTCGACATGTACGTCCAGTATTAAAAATAAAAAGTGAACTAGGAATCGAATATTTCAATTAAGTCATGTTTCAAACTGTTCCTCGCCTGTCACTTTGTAACAAATTTACAAACTTGATTGAAATATTTTTTTTTAAACGATGTGTATTTTTAGCCGTTTCCCATTGTCAATAGATGAATAATGTAAGTGGTTAACAGTGTTCGAAGCGCGAATTTTGAGAGTCCTGAATGCGTTGATTCACCATCGATTTCGAGTCTATTTATGTAAAGTGGCTTTTACAAATTTACATAAATCAACTATGTATTGCTAGACTGTATAATATAATCAATAAAAATTCTGATATACCGAGAAGAGCAGTTTAATGCAAACTAAACTTATGAAATATTGATAAATTTGTCCATAACTTTGGATTATAAAACTATTTGATCACTCTTTACTAACGTATTATGACAGCTATAGATCACGAGGAATTTATAAGTAACGGACAACTTCAGGTTGATGTAATAATCGATGGTTGTGGCCTGATGTTACCAACAAAACTTATGAAATATTGATAAAATCATCCACAACTTTGGATTAAAACACTATTTCATCACTATCTACTAACGTATTATGACAGAAGTAGATCACAAGGGATTTATAAGTAACGCACAACTTCAGGTTTATTTAATAATCGATGGTTGAGGCTTTTACATTTTTCTGATGTTGGTGAAACAATTGTAGCAATGTCTCTACAATATTTTTTTGTGAAACTTAAAAGAAACCTTGTTTTATTTACAGATAGTATAACTAACTAACCGTCTTTATTCAAATGTGTATATGTATGTACAATAATATACAAAAATTAGAATTATATTCTGTAGATGAATCGGCTATCGACCGGAGGTCTTTCAGCCCAGATAGTATATTTAGGTTTATTTATTACTTTGCTGATTTGATTATCTAAATAATCTATTAAAGCCATTTTAATAATAAGTTACAGCATCTTCAGTCAGATTTTGTGGAGACTGTTTAATAAATTAAATAAAATTCTTTCTCCTATATTGTTTATTTATTTATTTAATAAAATGAAAGGGTAAGTCCACCCCTAAAAAGTATATAGCGTATACATCATGTAGATAATAAATATTCTATAATATTTATAAAAAAATATATAATATAAATAATAATCCAAATTAAAAAATATTATTATTCTAAGAGACGGTTTTTCAATAGTGGATTAAGCCGAAGTTTTCGTAAACTGTAGTTTTAGATAAGCAGAGCTTTACTTTGTAATGTGTTTCTGAATCACATGTTAAGCCAAGTTTACTAAAGCATCGCTTAAGTTATGTTGGTAGTAAATGTACGGATTTTGGTTCTCATGTGTTGGTACTGCCCAGAATTACATGGTCTATTCCAAACTTGTAACTCATTTGCGTTATAAACAATATAAAAATTTATATACATATTCGAGTAATGCTTTATGGTTCAGTGTTAGAATTTTTTAAATAATAAATTGAATATATTAAATAACTGTGATCAAGTGAATAAATACTCTTTTCTATTTAAATAAATTGCATAGAACCGAGCGCATCTCTTTTTTACAAACTTGTGACATGTTGAAAAAAACATTATTATTCTGAAAACTGTTTTGACGGAAACAGACTGTCGTTCAGAGATATTCGTGTGTTATTTAGATTTTCAATTTTCAAATAAAGGTGACATTTTTGTATGAACTAGGTAAGTACAACTATTTTATGTGCTTATATAATAATTATTATATATTATTATAATTATTTTGCTTTGGTGGTGGATAGCAAAATCGATACAGAGTGTAAAAGTAAAAGAAGCTCCAATTTTACTCTTAGGTGGTTCTTGTTTCACTATTAGATAAGCATAGACATGTAATTGAATGTAGAAAGATATATGCCATAACAAATAGCATGAAGACAGCAGCATGGATAAAATTGGTCGACGAACATAATTGTCTGTTGCCAGACCGTTATTAAAATCAAAAATATCCACTTGTGACGAAACAATTATTTCGATGACAGGAGATGAAGTACCCAGAGGACTAGACGCTACCTTCGATTATGATAATGTTTGTCAGTTATAATGTAGTAGGTTTATTCTAAGAATTATGCTGCAAAGAAGTTGCTTTTATTGAACTCAAATAAAAATATGTGTATATTTTTTAAACGATTCACCTGCTATTAATATCGAAAAATAAAAATAATAATAAATCGTTCAAATAAAAGTAAGTAATAAATTTATACATATTACACATTTTAAAATTATGAAATACAAATAAATTTTAGATATTGAACCTTCAGTTCAGATTTAAGCCACCCCGAGCACCTCCAATGTTTCGGAAAAAATGAAAATTTTATGAAGTCATGCATAAAATCACGATTACAAAGAATCACATACACTTAACAATTTTGATTATGTGACTATAATTTATAAAATGATATTTGATAATTTTATGTTGAAAGTGATTACGTAATTTCAATTTCCGTCGATATCACCGATCAAATTATGAACACCGAAATCCGGACCATTGCGTGAGAAACCGGAAAAGCCTTTCTTTGCATACAAAAATATTTAAAAAATATGCATTCGTATTTTAATTGATTTTTTGTTAACATATGTAATTCCTATGTTGTTATATGTATTTATTTTTTAATCTGTAGGTACCATTTTATATTCGTTTGACTTTAACTTAAATTGCATATACAATTGAACGTTATTATACATCCCATTTTATAAATGTTTTTTATTATTATTTATATATTGTAAATTGACTTGTGTAAAACTTTGGTTATAACATCAATAAATTGAAATTGAAAATTGAAGCAATCTTTCCCTCGGAGGTTTTGTTTTTTCTTATCATAATCTGAAAAAAATATATATAATAAGAATGTACTTGATAAAAAATCACTAATATCCTTTCTTGACACTTTTATTTTTATTCCATATGTACATTTCGGACACAATGTGACCATTATCAATGGATTAATATTATGTCCGAAACGTACATATGGAATAAAAGGGAAAGATTGCTTCATACATATCTAAACAAATAGTGTGAAGCAGAATACTTAATACGATGCATGTTGGAGCAACACGAATTAGACATAAAACAATAGAAACAGCCGCATGAACAAAAACTTAGGCATGAACTACAAAAAAATACTGTTAAAACAATGTTAATAAAAATGAAAAAATGATTGAATATACTTGTATTTTTTTATCAGGCCTTTATCGAATTCGTTTTGGTCTTGCAGGGCAAGATAATATCAATCCTGTAATAATTCATATGACATTGACTTTAATGACGAAAAAATTTTCGATTTAAATCCATAAACAAAATTAATCCTTGACTTAAATTCCACTGATGTCTGTGAAAAGAGACATAGATAAATCATCAGAAAATACAAATAACAATAACAATGGGAAGGGAAATACAAACAAAAAATATTTTATAAGTACAAAGAACGGGATAAAATTGAGCATCTAAGTATCAATCATAATAAATTAAAGACGACGCAAGCGCCACCTTTTGCTTAATTTCAAGTGGTATATAACCCCAACACAATTTACGTTCAGCCGCCTTCATCAAGGCATTGCACATAGAACACACTAGTCTGATGAGGTTCGAAAAACCGAAATGGCCATCACTAGTTATCCATCCATGGGATAGATGAATGGTGGTTGAAAATCTAAGTATATGTTTATTTTTTTTTTATTACTATTACTAGTAAAAATAGCACAGTGATGAAAGTAAAGATTATAAGTTTTTAAAATATGAGGTATTGGCGAATTTATTGTACATTTTGCGTTAAACATTCCTACACAACAGTAGATCGAGTATTATAAACCGTAACATGTAAGTTTATATGTGATGGTAGAAATAGTGAATTAAAATAAGAATTAACTAACTAATATAGAAACATAACATCAGCCATTCGGTGGCTATCCATCAAAGGTATAATTTCTAAATATGCACATACTTCTAAATAGTCTTATCTTAATCCGGCAAACGAAATTTGTACTGAATGAATCTTAAAAATGTCTTTTGTATAGATTTTAATCGATCCATGTAGATAGACTACGTATTATGAGTTCCAAATTGCACTACAGTAATGTAATATGCTGTATATGTCGGTAAAATATAAAAATATAATTTAAAGAGCAGAAAGACCCCAGGTGGATAGCCCGGACAGGGTAACACAATATTTATTCTTGTTAAGTAAATATAAATGTATTTATAAGCTTATGTAATGTTGACTGAATAAAGATATTTATATATATATATACATATATAATTTAAATAAAAATAACTGGAAAAATAGTTAATAAATTATTTCCTCCTTAGCTACTGTTACATTTTGATTTATGTTATATAAGTACTTTAAACAAATGATTAATAATGGAAATTTGGTGTTACATAACAATAACATATTCGGGGCTATTCCAGGGGGGAGTCGGTTAATATTTGAAATTGGGAAACACGGCAATAGTTGTCCACTTAAGCACTGGAGACGCTGCAGTCTCAAGTAGAAAATTTTAAATACTTTATTTTTGGATTTTTACAATGGTTTATTAATTATTCGTGACTTTTGTCGCATTATAAGATAAATTCCTTAAACATTTATACTTTTAATTAAACATTACAGTTGCTCTAAATAAGGTTCAATTTGCCATATTTCAATTTGATTGATGTAAATCATATGAATTATTATCGACAGATTTTTTTTTATTCGTCAGAAGTTTCTTCAGTTTTTCTTATAAAACTACCACTGTTAATTTATTATTTGAAGTTTAAAACATGTTTGCTTATTAATTTCTATGAATTGTATATTTTTGAAAGAGTGTACATAACTTAAAATTATGAACCAATTGAGTAATAATTATTAATAAATATGATTTATTTCCCACATTCTCAAAATATGTTTTCGGTATATAAATTTTAATTTTTTACAATATAGTTTATGGTTTTGCAATATTTCTCAGGAAAATTTGTATTTAACATAGACGTTTTTGAGTTAATATTTATATACATATTTTCCTAAATTCTTTGAAGAAAGGAGTTCATAAAATTACCCAGCTGAGAGATATAAAATAATGCAAATTGTTACTTTAATTAATAGGTTTTAATTAATACCTAAATGTAACACCAGGATAAAGATACTTTTATAGGTTTAATATATTTTACTTAAAAATGTTGTTTTATGTTTGATTTTTGTCTTTTCTTTCAGATAATTTTATTAATTGCAATTTCTTATTTGCATTTATAAAAAAATATAAAAAATTATCATAATTAGAAATTAGTTGTATTATAGTTTGTGCACCTCAAAAACCTTATAAAGGTGATGCGCGCGTCTCCCGTTAAATATATGGATCTGGCCCTCTTATTCTCTATCTCTATGGGCTATTCCGTACGGGAAATGTTAAGTTTAACGAATACGTTATTAATTATTTTCATATTCTATGAATATATATCTATTACAAAAGCTGCTTAGACTGTGCTGAAAAACTTAACGTACACGTTAAACTTAACATTTCGCGTATGGAATAGCACGGTTTAATGCAACAATTTAGAATTGAAAAAAAAAATGCAAATAGCAAAACACAAAATTACGTAATATAAGGCTATCTGCAGACACGTATTTCGGGATTTCATCCCTCAGCAGTACCGTCACGTTGAGATCTCCAGTGGAAATGATCGAAAACGACGTTGACGGACAGACTCGATTGCCATGCGCAAACTCGATTAATTATTTTCGGCAAAAATATCTTTTTCGACTGGGATTTAAGTAAAGCCTCGCTTTAATAATAATAATAATAATAATAATAGAAAAAAAAGGTTTTATTCATTTGATGAAGATTATTTAAATATTAAGTAACAAGAACTCGAAAATAATTAATAAATTATTTCCTCTTTAGCTACTGTGTCATTTATTAATTATTTTCGAGTTCATTTTACTTAGATAATTGTGACCAAGTGCATACATTGTTTTTTTTTTCTATTATTATTAATAGCCAGCGAGGCTATATTTAAATCCGAGTCGAAAAAATTAATAAATAATTTTGTTTGTTATTACAAAAATATAAAATCGTTAGTGACGATACATTCCTAAAGTCACGAGAAGATTTGATTATGAAACGTAACATTTTTTGCACTTTTGTAGATACGGTATGTATATGCTCTTTACATAACAATTTACTGTCAAAATCAACGCTTATATATTTTATCTGGGAAACAATTTGTATGTTACGAGACCCAAGGATATGGTCAAAATTTGCAATTGTATTATTTCTTATGAGATATATTAAAACATTTCTTTAAGCTCAAATTTTATATGGAATAATTTTCTCATTAGATTGAATTACAATAGCTTTTTAAGGAAAGCTAGGGCAATATATTTGCCAAAAAAAAAAAAAAAAAAAACGGGGTAAAGTGAATATTAACTAACAAGAACTCGAAAATAATTAATAAATTATTTCCTCTTTAGCTACTGTGTCATTTATTAATTATTTTCGAGTTCATTTTACTTAGATAATTGTGACCAAGTGCATAAATTGTTTTTTTCTATTATTATTAATATGGAATAATTTTCTCATTACATTGAACTACACTAGCAGCAACAGCTTTTTAAGAAAAGCTAGGGAAATATAATTGCCAAAAAAACAGGGAAAAAGTAAACTTGTATTTAATTTATTTGCGAAACAACTACCGTAAGTCGATTTTTACAGTCTGCTCTATTTAAATTAATAATAATAATAATATTTATTTACGGAAAATTCACCATTTTACAAAATTTCAACAAGTTTTACTGTAAGTAGTAGATAAATAAGCTATTACATACGAATAAACAATAACTAAGAAAGCTAATTAACAAATAAATTAATCAATTATTATCCCAAGCGCTTTTACGCGTTGTTGTGTTAACAGAATAAATAATTCAAACAATAATGTATAAATAAATAAATAAGACAGCGTATACAAGTAATGACAATATTTGATAAAGTTTAAAGAAATGCAATCGCAATACATTAAAAATCAATACAAATTATTCGTAGTAAAATAACAAATTTAATTACCTGATTAATTTTATATTACTAATAACACACTGTGTATACTATAAAATGGTATTCTCACGTGCAGAAATATTGGAGTTCGAAAAAATTATCACCGACACCTTTAAAAGGAATCATTCATCAACGCATTCGTTAAAACGATCTCCGATTCAATAAAGAGTATAATCCAAGAGGAAATGAAGGACATTGTTGGGTTTTATCAACAATATAAGTGAACTGGAAGATAATATAAAATCATTAAAATTAGACAATCATGCACTCAAGGTTGAATGTGATGCGAATCAAGACTCAATCGAAGAACAACTCCGCAGAAAAATACGTATATTTGGCGTCAAGGAGGAAAAGAATGAGCGTACAGAAGAACTTGTGTTGCGCACTCTTGCTCATAAGTTAAAAATGACTGTTTCATGTGACTGCATAGAAGAGTCTTATCGAGTAGGCGAAAAGACAGATATTAGTGAAATTTACTTCGCATAAACTCAAATCAGAGGTGTATAAAACAAACCTAATTTAAAAGGCACACAATTGGTTATTAAGGAAGATCTCACGCATGCCAGACTAATTGAAATTATAAAAAAAACTGTCAGATAAATATGGTTTTCGAAACGTGTGGACAGCAAATGGTGTAATATATTTTAAATCTGAAAAACGACATTTTTTTCTACAACTACGAACTAGGTATTCATTTAAATGTTGAACTAAAGTACTTTTAAGTAAAGTTATTTTAAATTTATTTTTTGTATCAGTTTACATTTTTAGTTAGTTTTCTCTTATAATATATATTATTTGCGAATAATTGCAGTGGTTACAAACTAGGGTTATATTTTATTTTTTATCACAATTACGATCATTTACAATTTTTGAATTGATATTATTTATATAAAGTATAACTATAATTTTACATATATGCAATATATTATTTAATAATTTCTGTTATAATTGTAAAATATGACATTTTACCATCGCAATTAGTGTATATTATTACAGTGTGGAAATATTTATGATTTTTACTGTGTTCTTTTTTATTAGGTTTCATAGGAAATATCTGCTGCGATAAACTTTCTTTACATATATTTGTAAATATTCCTTGTATAAATTGTATTTCATTTTATAAGAAATAATTTTCTTATTTGGTTTAACTGAAATAACAGCAACAGTTTTTATTTTAAGAAAAGCCAGAGAAATATAATTGCCCAAAACAGGGAAAAGTGAACATGTATTTTATTTCTTTGCGAAACAGCTTAATTAGTCATAGAACCATAATTAAATATCTGCTTCGTAAAACAATCTTTGGATATATTTGTAAATATTTCTTGTATAAATTTTATTTCAATTTGTATAAAATTATTTTCTCATTTGGTTTAACTGCAATAACAGAAACTGATTTTTTTTTTAAGAAAAGCTGGGGAAATATAATTGCCAAAAACAGGGATAAAGTGAACTTGTATTTTTTTGTAAAGCGAAAGTACGCAAGTATTAACAACGTTTATAAATAGAATCAATTATAATTTGTTTAAAATTCTAGTACAATAAATTAAAAGATTAAAACAGTGGTAATTAATTAGTAAAACATAGTTAAAAAGTCATCAGTGCGCTAAGGTGGTTGTTACAGCTTTGTGGAGCTAATATTGAATAATAAATATAATTATTAATTTTACGCTGAAGGACCGATGGTCGATATCCATTTAATTTGGAAATTAATATATATTGTAAAATTATATACAGAGATTTTTTTAACTATGCTTCATAGGGATTTACATGGGAAAGTTTTTACCTTGTATTCATGGTCTTTCTATCGTATGAATTTTGATAAAATAAAATATACATTTAAATTTGAAAATGATGAGCAAACTTAAGCAGTTTTCATATTATTTTAAAGATTTGTTATATTTAATATATTGATTTAAAATTATGATAATATTAAGTTAATAATATCACTTTTTTAATAACTTTAAATAGAAATAAAAAACTTGAAGAAAACGTTCAAATTCATGTCCATTTTTTGCAACTAAACAGCAAACTAGCCTTCTTAAGCTGCCGGAAAATAATTTCTATTAATTGAATTAAAATATTTCATAATTTTCAATATTTTAGTTTAATTGATAGATTTTTTTAATTTTAATATTTAAAACATATTTTTTCTTTAAAATAACTTAAAAACTCCTTAAGTTCGCACAAAATACTGTAATAAATATGTGTTCCATTTTATTAAAATTTATACGATCATTAACACGAAATACAGATTTTCTCATGTAAATCACTATGAGGCGTTATTAAAAAAAATCCCTATAAGTTCACAAAAAATGATTATTGTATGTATATTATTCTTGTTTAAAAGCCTTTTATATTTGTTTTTCCTATTTTTTAAATTACGTTTCTATTAATATTAAATATTTTATTATTGTTGCAACAGTATCAGTTTTCAGAAAAAAACTGATACTCCAACTGCGGTGGAAGCCTCGTTTGATACTACTAAGATTCTTACCTTTTCGGTGGTGTTCTGAGTGGAAGAGAGAGTCGACGAGAGCCGGATGAAACGAGACGGCGACAGCGATTTTCTCACGCGTGGAGCGAGACGGAGAATTGTTTATGTATGATTTGTTGTGATTTTCACGAGCGCGAAACGCACGGTTTTTCTTCGACGATTTTTGTCGGATGATATGCGGACAGCACAAAGTGTTATCAGTTGGAGTTGCCCGTGTGGAGTGTGTGGAGTTTCTGGTGGTGGCGTTGTCGGTGGCGGTGGATTTAGCAATAAGTGAGGAAGGAAGTGGAGGACTCCGTGCGCCGCCTCAATTTTGGACGATCCGCCACTGTCGCCTCGCTACTGCGCACTCAAAACGCGACCGCACATTTGTGATCTTATCTTAACATTTAATATCATAATATTTTGTCCATCAGTCATTAATTGTTATTCTGGGTTATTATTAAAAAAATGTAGTATTAAACTTAAAGAACATATTTTTAAATTTAATCAATTTATGGTGAATGCGCCGGGAAAAAATAACATTACCTTTATTCTTTAATAATAATAATAATAATAATAATAATAATAATAATAATAATAATAATAATAATAATAATAATAATAATAATAATAATAATAATAATAATAATAATAATAATAATAATAATAATAATAATAATAAATTTATTACCCAATAGGAAATTGATTCCAAATTACAAGACAATAAAAAACAATAATAATACATAAAAGAATGTAACTACAAATACAGATAAACATACGAAAACAATAAAATATACAAACAAAAATTACAAATGTAAAAAATAAATTAGTAGTGTAATAATACTTTATATAAAGTGAGAAAAGAAAAAGAGTAAAACTTTCTTTGCAATTAATTTCGCTACATTGTAGTATGTATGTTCATACAGGGTTAGTTAAAATTACCGGAAAACAAAAATAATTCTCAACATGTAAGGATTTAAAAAAAAAGTTTCAAATAAAAACCTTTTGGTAATAGACAAGCTATTATTTAAATATAATAAGCCTGTTTATATCAAAGAAATTTTAATTATTATGAAATATTTTTTTTAATTTGCTGTTTGTGTGGGGATGCAAATGATGACACCATTTTTCTATTTTGAGAGGAGTATTATAGCATAAATTTAGAATTTTCAGAATGTATATCGAGTAGGAAGGATTTTGGGATATTTCGTCTTACATTATCGTGACGCGGGGTCGTGTTTTCTCCTGTATGCAAAGTTTGACTATATCGTCTTCTTCTGTCAATTCGTCTGAAGCCTCATGTGGATGACTTAAGGCAAGAAAACTTGTATACTAGCTCATATCTTACTGGATTTTATAATCAAATGAAGCTTCTTCTATTGATATATTCTGTCAAAAATATATCTTGAAAAAATAAATATTTTCTGTTATTAACCATTTTTTGAATCATCTTCAGTTCTTGAGTTATAGTTTAAGAGATTATTCATCTTTTATTCAGGTAGAAAAATGTTTTAAATAAAAGTAGATCTTGAAAAACTAAATACGTTAGTTTGTATACATTTCAGGACCTTTAGTTTTCATGTTTTGTCTGCCTGATAAATTCCCTTAAAAATAAACCATTACTTTTGTATCAAATTAAAAGTGAAAATGCTTGCATATTTCATTAACTCAGTGAACCTTTCGCAAAGAACTAAAAAATATTCATAGAAAAAAGTATTATTCATTCATTTGGTCACAGTTGATTGATTTAATTTTGCTGATTGTATTTGGATTAATTTAATTAATTTATTTTAACATCTTTAAATTATGTAAGGCATAGCTGTACTGACGAGGGATAGATCCCGAAACACGTGTCTGCAGATGGCCTTAGATTAAGTAGCGTTCCTTTTGTTATTTTTACATTAAATTTTTCTCGGATCAAAATTTGTTGCATTATGCAATGTTTTATTGATGTGCAACAGCAGGTGTACATTATGTAATTCAATATCCGGCGTGGGTATTTGCCCGGGAAGTAGTTGTTTTAATATGCATTTATTTAACGTACTTACGTAACGTAAGTCAAAAGTTACAGAGCTAAATGTGAAAATAATTTATTAATTATTTTCAAATTATTTTTATTTAATATAAAAAATATTCAAGAAATGAACATTATTAAGAAATAGAATGGGGAAATGTTTTAAAACTATTGTAAGGTAAGGAAAAAGATTTCGATCACAAAGTGGTTATTGTCAATAACAAACATATTATATCGATATGCCCGTTGTCGTTGGGTCAATAATATGTGTAATGGAGAATGCATTTCTGTATTTACTAAGTTTTTTTTTGTTTTCAATCCTCTATATTTTACTCTTGCTTTGGTTTATTTTCTGACAATTTAGCAAGAAAATATTTTGTTTTATAAGTTGTTTGATGTATTTACTCAATTTATTAAATTTGGTCCGTAGGTATGTAGTGTCTGTTTGTCTAATGTCTCTTTTATGTTTGAATAATTTTAGGATGTAGCGAGAGGATACTTGTAGGATTGTTTTAAGATTATGATCGTGTTGTTTCTAATTGGTTGTAATAGGGTATTATTGATAGGGATATGACATTTTCATTTATGTTGGGATGTTTTGTTATAAAGAGGGAGTCTTTTATGACTGTATTAATTTTGCAATTTTTAATTTTTCCAGATCGCTGTTCAAGGGAAAGTATTGTGATCGTAGAAAAAATCGAACCGCCAATTTCAACAAATATGCACGTTTTGAGGTGCCCTGAGTCCATTCCATCGAGTCTTAAAAAAATGTCTGTGTGTGTGTCTGTGTTTTTTCCGCGATAGCGCATAAACAGCTGAATGGTTTAAAGCCAAACTTTATGTCTAAGCTTTTTATAAGTGTGGAATGATCTGAAATGCTTTTGGTTAGAATAAAAACTTATTAAGTTTTACTCTTAGCAATTTTTCACTTTTTGATTCGGATAAAAATTTATTTCAAATAAAAGTTGTAGATCATGAAAAAGTAAATAGTTTTTGTTAAAAAAAAAATTATTGTAGGATCTTTAGTTTTCATTTTATAAGCGGAAGAATTTCGTCTGCCTTATAAATTTCCTTGGAAATAAACAATTATTTTTATAATATTTTTCATGTTGGCCGTGGAGGCTTTAATTAATTAATTAATTATTTTAATGACAAATAAAACGTCAAAATGATTTCAAATTGAATAACACAGAATATGTTGCCCGAACGAATAAAAATGTTTAAGAAATTATATATTTATGGAAATATGCATGGAAATTTTATCAAGGATTTTAAGATAAGAAATGACAAACTAAATTATAATATTCTTACAAATACTCGATTTTAACTTTAAAGGAGAATAATCCATTTATTTTTTATTTATTGTTAAATGTTTCTTCAAAAATGTACCATGATGGACACTATTTTTATAGTTAAATATAAATTTTAGGATTAATGAATGTATATTTTGGGTTAAATCTAGTTGGAATTGAATTGAATCGATAGATGGTCGAAGTATAGATCATGAATAATGGTGACTGAATGGATTAGATGTTTTAGGTTTTGGGTGAAACGTCTCGTGTACAAGATTGGTAGTCATTCATTTTGATTTTAATGATGTACATGAAGTTGGAGATGAAATTTGTTAGGTGTCGAGGTTTGTATTTATTTAGGTTCAATAATCACATTATTATATAAAGAGTTTTTGGTGAAAATGGTGTCATAAGTTTGAGAATTTGGGGTATGTAGACTAGGAATATGTGAATAAGGGAGAAAAAAAATATGCCCCACTCGATCTCCATTGCCATTCAAGATTTTCGAAATCTCAAAGAGATCCATCGTGTGACCTTTTCCGCGAAATGTATGATCTTCACCAAAGGTATGATTATTATCAATCAAATGTTTGGCAAACGGTATCGACCAATTTTTGGCAAAAAGAGGAAAGCTGTACTTACGAGGAGTAGATCCTGAAACACGTGACAGCCTTATATTAAGTAACGTTCTTTTTGTTGTTTTTGCATTAAATTTTTCTCGGATCAAAAATTTGTTGCATTATGCAATATTTTATTGATATGCTGCAGCAGGTATACATAATGTAATGTATTTGCCCGTAAGTCAAAAGCCACAGAGCTAAATGTGGAAATAATTATTTTCAAATCATTTTTATTTAATATATTTAATTAACTATGACCAAGTGAATAAATGCTATTTTCTATTTATGATGGTCCTTGAGGCTGATATCAAAATTCTGTCCAGTTTGGCCAATCAGTTGACATGTAAACTGATAAATTCCAGATTTTTTGTATTCGGTTGTTGGCTCCGGATTAGGGTTAAACATTAAACATTTTGTTTTCAAGTAAGGTTTTAAAACAATATTATCATTGTGTTTTGCTAACATTTTTTTAATATTTTTAAGAGACATTACCAAAGAAGGTAAAGGATGAATATACAGTATTTTGGCAGTGTATGTATCTTGGTTATGTGTATTTATTGGATATTTTCATTTTTTGTTTATTTATTAATCTGTTTATGAGTAGGTAGGTAGCCGTTGGTCGCTGCAATGTTTTTAATTGTAATGATTTCTTTGTAAAAATTAGCTTTGGAAAGGGATATGAAGTCTCTAAATATCATAGAATTAAAAGAGGCATATTTATGTTTTAATGGGTGGTTTGAGGAAATGGGAATAACTTGGTCAGTATAGGTGGGTTTTCTATAAATGTCAAATGTTAGTGTATTATTAGTGTTTGTTATGGACAAGTCTAAAAATTTGATGGTATCACCTTTTTATTTTTCAACTGTAAAATTTATGTTAGGGTGTAATGAATTAATGATATTTAAGAATTGGGTTAGTTGACGACCAGTTCTAACGAACTTATCAATAATTGAAAGACAGCCATTTATTCATTAATATTTTTCACCTAAAGAATCTACATAGTAGAAAAATAATTGAAGTTAAATACAATAAATTGCCACCAAATTTAGACATCCTATCAACCCTTTCCACAATCTCTCCGATGAATTCCTTTATAAATCCCACAAAGTCACCCCTATATTCCTACGTATAACAAACATTTCCAAGAAATTTGCAGAGTTTATTTGCAAATTTCTTGGAAATGTTTGTTTAATCAGCACCTCCTTATGAAATTCTGTATCCTTCAAAATTCAAACATATCTCTAAAATATATACAACCTACTCTCATAATTCATGAATTTAATAATACGCCACGATATGGTTGAGCTATTTTATGGCACTCCGCCATAAATTTGAGACAGGGCATACCAGGTAAGAAAATTAATTCATTTGTTTTAGAGTCCTTTCTTACAGCAAAAGCCTGTTACCACGAGAGTATAAGAGTATTTATTCTGCAGACAGACAGTTTATAATATTAGAAAGTTAAGCCTCGAGCAATTAATAGAATTAAAGATATATTTATAAAGATAAACTTGACAATTACAAAATATATATATTTATATCAGAAAATTGTAATCAGTTATTTTTTATTATTTCTCCAGTTATTCTTAAGAAGTTCTGTCCTTGCTTCTTCGATCTTCGCTTTATGACCTCACGCATATTAATCTGATCTGATGATGACACTGTGTTTGCGAAACAATTGCAGCAATGTCACTACAATATTTTTTTTATGAAACATTAAAAACTCGTTGTTTTATTTATAATACATATTATGTGGTTTAGAGTTTCATCAAGTAAAAGTCTGAACCATCGATTATTTATTTACTATTAATATATAAGTAATTTAAATTCAATGTTGTTAAAATCATTCTATATTTTGAATAATATAGAAAAAAATGTAACCAAAACTGTATGAAATGGAAAGTAATCCATTGTGAATATATCAAAAGTCCATAAACTTTCACCTATTGTTAAAAAAATCTATTACTATAAAAGCTTTTACAAACCATTGTAAAATTAATATTCCACGGTTGACACCTTTAAATTCGATGAAATTAATTTCGGCGAATTATTTATCACGCTGCGGATATTTTTAGGAACAGACGTGTTGCGGAATGTCATTAGGAAATTCGACACTGCGAAAAATATTAACGCTTTCGTGGGGTTTACGATGAATTGGCAGCGAACTATATTTATAACGTCGATTAAATGCGCTTACACATCCACGTCGTAAATTCACAGTTACGGCCACCGGCGACGTTTAAAATTCAATATTATATCCGTTTTAGTTTAAAACACATTTCGATCGAAACGATAACGGACGTTTGTTACGGCGTTATTAAAATACAGGTATAGTTATTTCGGAAGCAGATGTTTTATTTCAATTGCGGCGTAATTGTCCATTGAATAATCTAAAATCCGGCTGGATATTTACTATGAAAGTATTTGTTATAATGGATATATTTTGTAAACCTTGGTGCTGTGCTATTTCAAAGATTAAATTAATTAAAAAAATGATAATATTAATAATTTCAAGATGGTTTATACCAAATAAACTCTTATAGAAAACAATACAGTAGTTGAGAAATATAAACTTTCTAGAAAACTTGATGCTCATAGATATCTGTTATTTTTATAGAAATTTATAACTAAATATTTCCGCATTTCGAATGAGACAGTTTTACGACAGTGAATCGGAATTCTCCATATATCTTTCTTCAACTATGGTTCTAAATTGTTACAATTTCGACTCATTCCAAGTCTCATACTGTTCGTTAAAAAAAAACAGTTGTTGAGTTTTGAAAATAGTTTCATTAAAAAAAAAGAAAGTTATTTACAATAAGTGGTTAAGTACAATATTATTACAATACATTAATTAAAAGTCTATTGTCTACTTGCACCGACTCTGATTACATTTTTCGATTAGTTAATTATGATTAACTTTAATGGGCGGATTTTGGTTGCACCGTATGTCGTTTAAGTACTGGGAGTCCACCGAGTAGTAATTAGATCGTTCACATTTTTCTACGGATTTTTATTTCTTCTTTGGGGATTTTTAGTAATTTTCACGCCCCTAAGTTAGAATCAGTCGACACACTTGTTTTTAAACTAAAGCAAATCAAAATAAATTGGATCATTTACTTCTAAATTATCAATTTTGTCGATTCTAAATCCACGCTTGGTTATTTCCGTCAAATCTCAATCTAACTATCTCTTTCTATGATCTCTATCAACTGTAAACAACTTCACGATTATCCTCAATCGACGTTAAGTTTTACGTTTATGAGTTAATCGGCTAAAAGTGGGTGATTATATATTTAACATTTTTAGGTTCTCAGAATCATTTTTAAGGCTTAGTGAAAACTAATTTCTGACTTAATCGTGATTAACTATTTATTTATTTAACGGATTTAGCTTTTTACAAATCTACAATATAATTAATAATATTTATGTATAGTGGATTGTAGAACAAAAATAAAGAAATAACTATTACAGATTATATTAAAATTTTTGAAATACAGGGTGAGTTTTTTTCGATGTTCTCTATGGGGATCTCGCAAACTATAAGAGATAGAAAAACGGTTAAATGGGGAAAGAAGTGTAGTTTTATAAGACGAATAAAATGACACTTTCAAATTATTTGAAAAAGTCAAGGGTAACTAGATATTTTGAAAAAAGTAAAATGTGTCAATTTTTTGAAATCAATATATCTCTATTATTATTATAGATAGAAAAAAACTGTAAAGGACAAAGTTGTAGAAAATTTTACACAGATTAATAACAAAAAATCAAAAAAATTTTTTCGCCCATATTTTGGGAGATATGACACAAACTTACCTTTTTTTAAATGGAAACAATAGTTGGCTATGACTTTATTAAAAGGGCTATTTTTTTCCCTTTAATCCGATATAACATATGCCATAGTTATTTTTAAAATAAAATAAGTTACAGTCGTTTTTAATTTTACCATCCACCAAATAATAGATGGCCATGAAAAAGACAAAAGTAAAACAATTGCAGTTGTTTAGTCTAAACACACATTAATTCATTTCCATATTTGGTTTGTTTCGATAAGTTTGTTTTGTATTTTTTTGGTGTTGTAAGTTTTTTTTAAAGTGATAATGAATTTTTCCAACGAAGAAAAGCGTGATATGCTTGTTTGTTACATTCAATGTAATAAAAACGCTGCGGATGCTGCAGAACAATATTATAATCAATATATAGATCGTCGGCAGCCATCTTTACCAACATTCAGAAGAATTTACCACAATTTGGTTTAGTACGGAACCCTTACAAAGCCGAAACTTGAAAAAAACGAAATTAATGATGTTTCGGAAATAAACGTATTAGCGATTAGCATTGGCGATGATGGATCCATCCACATCGACCAGACAAATTGCAACAGAAGCAAGCATATCTCAACGGACTGTAGTACGAGTTTTGAAAAAAACATAAATATCACCCATATAAGGTATCAATTTCACAAAATTTACATGACGGTGATACCAATAAGAGAATGGTCTTCTGTATGTGGTACAAAAACATGTGCCAAGAGATAATATATTCCCTACAAAAATAATTTGGACTGATGAAACGCGATTTACTAATTGTGGGATTTTTAACTGGCACAATGAACATGTTTGGAGTCAGGAGAGAATCCAAGAAGTTGCACAACGTAGACCACAAATTAAATTTGGATTTAATGTATGGTGCGGTGTGTTCGGATCGAGAATTCTCGGCCCATATATTTTTGATAACACATTGAATGGAAATGATTACCTTCGTTTTCTTCAAGAAACATTTGAAGATATGCTCGATGATTTAAATTTATCAGTACGGGCAAGATTGAAGTGGTTTCAACACGACGGAGCTCCACCTCATAGCACGTTGGCTGTGCGAAACTATTTAAATGATGCTTTTCCTAATTCATGGGTGGGTGGGAAGAAATGGACCAATCCTATGGCCACCTAGATCACCCGACCTATCCGTTTTAGACTTTTTTCTGTGGGGTTATGTGAAGAACAATGTGTATCAACAATCATATCAATCCGTGGAGGATCTTAGACTAGCTGTACTTGAAACATTTTATTCTATTGACAGAAGAAATGTCAAAAAAGCCACAAATTCGATTTTAAAAAGATGTACTTTATGCCATAATAATAATGGTGGACTTTTTGAACATCTTATGTAATATTTAAAATTTTCTTCTATTATTATTTTGATAATTTCGGAATTATTTTACTGTATGTTGCTTTTGACAAATCTAAAGAAAGATAATAAATTAAATATTGATTTCGTTGCTATAAACAACCGCAATTGTTTTACTTTTGTCTTTTTCATGGCTAACTATTTTTTGGTGTATGGTAAAATTAAAAACGGCTGTAACTTATTTTATTTTAAAAATAACTATGACATATGTTATATCGGATTAAAGAGAAAAAAATAGCCCTTTTAATAAAGTCATAGCCAACTATTGTTTCCATTTAAAAAAAGGTAAGTTTGTGTCATATCTCCCAAAATATGGGCGAAAAATTTTTTTTGATTTTTTGTTATTAATCTGTGTAAAATTTTCTACAACTTTGTCCTTTACAGTTTTTTTTTATCTATGATAATAATAGAGATATATTGATTTCAAAAAATTGACACATTTTACTTTTTTCAAAATATCTAGTTACCCTTGACTTTTTCAAATATTTTGAAAGTGTCATCTTATTCGTCTTATAAAACTACACTTCTTTCCCCATTTAACCGTTTTTCTATCTCTTATAGTTTCCGAGATCCCCATAGAGAACATCGAAAAAAACTCACCCTGTATATACAAGACTTAACTTTATAGACAGACATAATAATAACACATTAATCATGATTAAGTACCCGCGGTGAAAGTAGGCATAAGTGTGCATTCTCAGTGGGATTTCCTGCAGAGTAAAGCTCTGTAATTCTTATAAAAAATGTTACAAAAGTTTGTACTTTTTTCTACAAATCTATTATACAGTGCATTTTTTTATATAGGCCTCATAGGGATTTACATAGGAAAATCTTTTCGTCGTGTTAATGGTTTTTCTATGGTATGGATTTTGATCAAAAAATGCACTGTAGATATCTAGGCATATTCAAAGCACCAATAAAAAGCAGTTATTTGAAAGAAAGAAAAGAAATATAGGATAAAAAAGGGAAAAGTCTAGTTTTAAAAGTTCACCACAAACTTTTCTTATAGACAAAGATATATTCAAAATTAAATTTCAGATTACTTTTTAATTTTAATAAAATCCACATTCTTTACATACGCCAACAACAACCACCCCTGAAATACTTTCTTTTCTTTTTCACTTCCAGCCTTTACAAATTGCTGTGCTCGGAATGCATAAAACGCGTAAAAATTATTGCCCTTTCTTACTCCCCTAAACGCTGCAGAGGCGACCAGAATTTCTGGGAATTAATTACAGGTCGCGGTATTTACATTCGTTTGTGTTCCGAGTGAAAAATATTGCAGAAACTTCGCTTGCTTTCGGTTCGGGGGGAATGGATGTTGATGAAACAGGACACGGGAGGGGGGTAGAAAAGGTAAATATTTACGGTGGAATATTTACCTTGCATCCCTCTCAATGCTTTGCGGTTTATGAGGATGGGAATTGATTTTGATTGGTGGATTTAATCGGCAAACTTGGAAATAAGTTTACGGCAATTAATTAACACCGACGGTTTAATGAATGATAATATTGTTTTTATATATCAGCCAGAATCATCAAGTTGGTTTAGTATGTTTTTTTTTTTATTTCATTAGTGAAATTTTCAATTGACATAAAGCCTCGCCTTCAGCTCGGCTAGGTGTTCCTAGCTATATTTAAATTATACGAAGATTACTGTTTTAGTAGTTTGAGATTTTATTAAACTTATATCCGATTTCAATTATATAGTGGGGTGGGCGAATGCAGATATAGAAGTACCGAGATTTTTGATATGATAGAAGTGTTCTTTAAATTTGATAATTAGATTTTAGTTTGTCTAACATATATTTTATTACAATTATTGCAGCTGATGGAATAAACATTGACAGTCTATCTTGTTGCTCGAATGTATTACCAAAATCTATTCAATTTCATACCTCAATAATAAGCTGGATTAAGATTCAACGTTTTGAAAATTTTGTTTAATTTCTAATATATGGAACGTAGATTAATTTGATAAGTGTTTTGTTTTTGTGTGTGAGAGTTAGGTCTAGTGTGGTTATTGACTGGATTAGACGTTTTCTCATATATTTGATGATAATTTTATTAATGGTCTGGACATTATAACCAATTTTACATGTGAGGTCAAACTCAGTGTTTCTATTTTGTTCAGAAATCGGTAAAAATGTGGCTCAGTGTATTATACCGTAAAAAGCTTATAATTTATGTTTGAACGGGGACCTGGCATATATTAGGTGCGCAACTAAGTTCCCGCTGTTTTTTTCAAGACATGGCTCCAGTGTTAAGTGCTGGTCGATTGTGACATAACCAAAACGTCATGAAACAAGCTTGGATATATGCTAAACAAACAGCCTTGGCATATTAGTGAGTTTGTTGTTGCGTCAAATACTTTTTGTTGTGTGAAAATATATTATTTTGTGCCAAACAACCGTCATTTATGGGAAGTGTTGCTTTCCTTCTTTTATTTGAAGAAAACGGCGGCTAAAGCGCATCGAGAATAAAATTTTCGGAGATGCTGCACTAAGTGAGACAACGTGTTGGGTTCCGTCGCTTCAAATACGGTGATTTCGATATTGATGACCGTTCGCGTGAAGAATGGCCAAAAATCTGAATTGGAGGCATTACTCGATGAGGATCCGTGCCAAACTCAAAAAAGAGCTTGCTTCAGCATTAGGAGTTACCCGCCAAGCCATTTCCAAGCGATTGCATGCGAAAAAGTGATTCTACAACATGACAACGTTCGGCCTCACGTTGCCAAACTCGTTAAAACCTACTGAGAAACGCTAAAATGAGAAGCCCTACCCCACCCATCAAATTCTCCAGATATTGCGCCGTTCGATTATTACTTGTTCCGTTCGATAGCAGAAAGTCTAGTTAATCAGCATTTCCACTCATATGAAGACATTTCAAAATGGCTTGATTCGAGGATAGCCTCAAAAGACGAACACTTCTACCATCAAGGTATTCGAGCTCTGTCAGAATGATGGAAAAAAGTTGTCGCTAGTGATGAGCAATATTTTGAATGAATCGTTTGTAACCATGTTTTCGCAATAAAGTTGCAGTTTCATAAAAAAGCGAGAACTTAGTTAAATAATTAAATGTCTTTGTTGATTTACAAAATGTATTGAAATCTAATTTATTGTTATTTTGTATCATTAGTAAATCGAGAAATGGGAGTTAATTATTTTATTATGACCAATTTATTATCATATTCATCATATTTATCGAATGCTTTGGAGAATTGTTTTCAAGTTAATGCCATATTCACTGATTTCTCCAAGGCATTCGATAAAGTTCAGCATACTGTTCTGCTACACAAGTTGAGTATGATGGGTATAGGTGGTAGTGTTTTGGATTGGCTTAAAAGCTACCTCAATGATAGAAGCCAAAATACACATCTAATAACATCAGGTGTACCGAAGGGCTCTCATTATTATTTTTATTATTTATAAATGATATTGAATATTACAAACAATTATCTGTGTGGTGTTCGTGCAATTATCTGGATTTAAATATCAGTAAATGTTTTTATATTCCATTTTATCGTAGAAATTATGGTATCGGAGGGAATCTGTTGGTAAGATCTAACGTGATCAAGGATCTTGGCGCGCTTTTTGTATTTACTCTCGACTTCATGAAGCATATTTCTGCGTTGTGTAATAAATGTTTCGTGATTCTCAGATTTATTAATAGATTCTCGGCTGATTTCAGTACTCAAACATAAAAAAAAACACTGGTTCGACCACACATTAAGTATTTCTTCTCAGTATGGGCACGCTATACTTATACTGGTATTAAGCATATTGAAACAGTTCAGAGCAGATTAATCCACTATAGATAGGCAGACAAAGACAGCATTTCAGTCACTCTCAAATGTTAATTCAGCTTAATCTCGAATTGTTGGTTGACAGGAGAAGGTTTCTTGACTTGTCTTTTTTGCATTTATTGATTAATGGCGGTATTAATTGCGATAACTTAGTCTCAATGCTAAATTTTAATGTACCGAGAGGATTAGACTCCAGACATAAACTGCTGTTTCGTTTCGTATTCCATTTAACAAATTATGATGCTAATAGCCACATTAATGGAATGATGTGTTACACAAATAATATCATATACGCATTATTTTAAACGATGCTTAGAACGTATATCGCTCTCTAATTTATCAATTGTTTAATTTTATCTAATGTTATAAGAAAATCTATTGTTTGGAATTTTAATTTATTGTAACGCAGTAACGTGCATCTAACTGTTATTTTTTCATTATTATTAATTATATTTAAGTTGTAAAATTTATGTAAACATTTATAAAAAGATGTATACCGTAAATAAATTGAAATTCAAAAAAAGTGACCTTTCTGCTTTGTTTTTATCGATTTTGTTTTTTTGTTATTAGATATTTAAGAATATTTAATGTTAAGTCTATTGGAATATTGGGAAAAGGGTTTCAACATCGAACGAGACTAATTGTTCGTCCGGTGCTAAATCAATCTTATCTAGTTTTCTTTTGTGAATTGATAAGGATTGTGAACTGAAAAATTATTCTATATTTTTATCTTGTTGAATTATTTTACGATCAATTTAGCTAATTTATATATGGTAGTATTTACATTACATGCTATTGGTCTATATTTGTGTTTTCGGGCTTATGAATTTTCGGGAGGCAATACAAACTGAGTACTATAGGATTTTTTAATTTTAAAAAGCTGTTCGTTCATCAATGAAATCTGTTCAATTTTTAAACATTTTCTTAATCTTCTTATTGAATGTTGTTAAAGGATTTTTTAATTGTTTAATGTATGGATCTATTTCCAATATTTCATGAACAGTTTTGGAATAATCCGACTTATCGACTGACTGTGGTATTACCTTTATCTGATTTGAGTAAATATACATTTCTGTTTTTTTTTATTTCTTCAGTGATACAATTGTTTAGTTGGTGTTCCTCTTGTTGTGACAGGATTTTTTCTATCTTAGGGCGTTTTTGGACAGCATCCCTAGCCGAAGCCCAGAATGTTTTAATTTATTGTAACGAAGTTATATGCACGTTACTGCATCGAACTGTTATTTTTCCATTCTTCTTCCATCTTGGATGCGGCAATTTCTAAATAGTTAAAATAGTTAGTTAGTTAGTTTCTTGTATCGGAATTCGTGGTGATTCTAATGAGAGTTTTAGTCCTTTTTCTAACAATTTTAATTCGTCCGTTATAAACGTCCTATTTATTTTAATAATGACGGTGGTGGTTGAAGTGCAAATGAACTTTTACTTATATTTGTGCGAGAGATGTGCAGGGATTTCAGGCGGTGTGGTTCAACTTCTCGTTGGACCTGCTTGCGGTGCTATGCTGGTACGGATTGAAATCTATGTCTTTTTGATCCGGTTCAGGAGACTGCTTTTCTTCCTTGGCGTTAGTGGAAACTGCGACGACATACCCTTGGAGGGGCTGGTTTTATTTGCTACTCGGAAAACTGTGGTGGGCTTTCGAGATGGCTGGCTGTGTTGAGCTTGCCGGGTTTTGACTGACTGTGGTAAACCTGCCGGGTTAGTCCGCGGTAAGACTGTCGATACCAAATTTATTTTGCCCGTTTTTTTCTTTCTATAACCAAATTCAGCCATCAGGCTATGTTTGATTTGCTTTGGGTGGATCCGGTATTTAAAAAGGAAACACTGGATTTAGTTGTTTTGTCCATACGAGATGTAGTTGGTGGAGCCTGCGGTTTCCGTTTTAGCCGGCCGGATCCATTCCTGCGCCTATTTCGGCGATTTCTTGAATGTGGTGACTTCTCAGCGTTTCAATGAGCTTTCTCCTGCTATCGGTGGCGGTTTTGATTATGTCCTTTACTTTTGTGACCCGTTTCAAAGCCCGATTGGAAATATAGTATTCCAAAACGTAAATATGTTCTGTTGAGTAGCACTCCCTCCGCAGATTACGATCTCTTGACCGTTATTAGCAGTCGGTTTTAAAACCGCGTTCAGGATGTGAATTCCGTTCTTCGTAGTCAATTTATTGTCTTTCCTGAGGATAGGGAATAATCGTTCGGCACTTGCGCTCCTCTGTTCCTGGCATACTTCGTGAAGTTCATCTGCCTGTCCATGATGATCCCCAGGTATTTCACTGATCTACGAAGTTTAATCCTCTTTTGATTGCTAATTACGATCCGGTTGCTGATCGGGCGTTTCCTTCCGAGAAAAATAGCTTCTGTCTTCGAGGTATTAATTTTTATATTACATTGTTTCGCGTATTCCTGGAGAGTTTGGACTGCCTTCTTCGTGCGTAGGTCCGTGAACAAGGAGCGCAGTTTCGTCCGCAAACTTCCACTACTTTCTTGTTTGTAAACTTATATATCGTTTACAAACAAGTTGCAGAGGACTGGAGATGACGGCGATCCCTACGGTGATTCTTCTGAGGCTGGTTTCCAATCCGACCTCGTGTTGTTTACCATTGTTTGGAATTATTAGTTTCACCATCCAGAAGGGGAAATCTTGTATCAGGAGTTTGTATAGCAGTTCGGCCCTCCAAACTCGACCGTATGCCTCCTCTACGTCCAGCAAGGTGATAATAACTGCTTTCTTTTTTTCCGTGAGCTTTTTAGCTCTATCTATTAAGTGTGCCATATGCTGGACGGCGGTTAACTTTGGGCGGAAACCGAACTGCTATACTGGAATGAGATTGCTGGCTATGATTTCCCTGTGAATGGATTTTTCTGCTATTTTTCCTAGTGCGGACAGGAGGCTAATTGGACAGCGGTTTTCTAGTTTGGGTGGGTCTTTACTACCTTTAAAAATCGTTATAATCGTCGCTTTTTTCCAACGAGATGGAAATGTTGTAGCGTTAATTACATTTGTAATGCTTTTAATTGCAATTTAAGGGCGCGGTTTGGAATTCCATCAGGACCTGCGGATTTTTTATCCGGGAGTTTACGAACAATGTCTCTTACAACCTTCTCTTGTATCATGTTTGGTTTTTTTTACATTTCGCTGTCCTTATATTTTTCTTTGTTGTTTTAACAGCTAGGTCGGTTTCGGGATCGGTTTTGTCGTCATTGGTGAATTGGTTAGCGAAATCCTCCGCTAACGTTTTTGCTTTCGCTACGTCATCGTACACGAATTTGCCTCCAGTTAGGATTGGGATGTTCGGGTTAGATCGGCGGTTGCAGTACTTTAACAACGACCAAAATCTGCTTTTGTCCTCATTGGCATCTTCAATTTTTGCGCTCCATTCATCCTCTTCGGCATCTTGTAGCATTTTTTGACCTTTCTCTGCAGCTTCCTTAGGATCGGCTTGTCCTCGGGACGTTTGTATTTTTTCCATTGCCTTTCTAAGTTATTCTTCTCTTTATTCAACGCTTTCTGTTGCTGACTGAGTTCCCGTGGATTTTTGATCGAGGTTTCGATTTGACATTCTGCAAGTACCGCCTTGAGGAAGTTGGTGATTTTTTTCCACTTCCTCGTCGATGTTGTAGCTGTTAAACGACTGTAAATTGTATAATCCTCTCAATATATTTCTGCCAGTTGGTTATAATTGTGACTTTTTTGCGTATGATTTACTCTTCCAATTTATTACGATAATTAATTGGTCAGAATTTGTCCTTTCGACTTGGCTGGCTGTGCTGAGCTTGCCGGATTTTGACTGACTGTGGTGAGCCTACCGGGTGAGTCCGTGGTAAGACTGTCTATACTTTTTTTCTCCCTGTTTTGATGATGTCAGCCGCCAAGTTATGACTATTGTAATGTCTCCTTTAACTTAGGAAAAGAATTTAATAACTCCGTAGCATTTTTGAACCAGACTTGAATTCCTCAAGCCGTAACGAATCTTGTTTCCTACTTCGGAGAGTGGCGATGAGGATTATAATGTTTAAAAGACAAGATTTCCTTTTAATTAAAAAGGCGGCTCTTGCCGTGGATCTTTTCCACTACATAGAAATGGTCTTCATGTTTGGTTGAACGGGTTCAGTCAGTCAAATATTATGGCGACGAAGATGTTGATTTCCCATATCGTTTGTTTTCAAAACCAGGCAGCCATCGTCGCTCCCCAGAAGTACAGTCATCCATCGGGTCAACAATCTATGCTGATCGTGCGACGAATTCCCTCTTTGGTGGATTCCACGATACTTACTCTTCGTGCAACAGCCTATCCCACAATATTGTTTTGTGTTGTTGGCGGGTGAATTTCCTTTGTTTCTTCTCGATGGTGATGGATTTTCCGTAATTTTCGTGTTAATAACGTTGAACATCTTTTGCAATGATTCAACCCACTTATGCGGAGTACAACTTTTGAACAAGTTCAGATGAAAATCATATGCTAGGAATTGCAATGTATTGCGTTTCATGTGAACTCATATTGGATTGTAGTATTTTGATTTGGAAACCTTAAATTAATTTCACTTTATTACTGAGAAATGTATGTACTTTGATTTTCATTAAACACCATAGTTATTATATAATAATAATTATAATAATAACATCTTTATTTATATACAGAGTTACAATATTTACCACTTAACATATATTTACAATTATTAACTAAATTTTGGACATAAATTGGCGATCGACCGAAGGTCTTTCCGCCTGTCTTTGTCTATCTAATTGTATTGTTATATATTTTTTCCACATAGAAAATATAGTTCTTTAAAGTTCTTTCTTCTTTTAAATGGAATATTAATATTATTATTATTAATAATAATAATCTTTATTAACAAATATATACAGCAAAAAAAAACTTAATAAATATTAAAATATTACAAAATCAAATGAATATTTTACATCTGTTAATTGATTATCGACCAATAGTCTTTCCGCCTATGGTATATTATTATCACCACATTATAGATGTGGACGTTTGGCTTAGCAAAAAATGTTCGTGAATGCCTACTAATAATTCATTTTAAATGAAATAAAAACCTTTATTATATGGGAGAAGCAATAGAATTTCTCTCCAATAATAAAAGCTGTTTTCTTTTAATTTAAAATAAATAATACAAAACATTATAAATTTTGTTATGTGGAACAAATATTTATTTAAAATGAATTAATCGAGTATTCAGTCAACTAAAAATAATATGATTGAAACAAACTACTAATGATCACAATCACAATCTCATCACATACATATCCGTTAATTAATTTCTCTTTGTAAAGAGGAATTAATTAATTCAAATGAGAGAACTTCGCTGCGTCAGTAAATTTCCATTTCCGACTGGAAACTGTAATAGTTAACGAAATTCACGAACCCTCCCGAAAATATTACATTATCAGCGCACGAGTAAAATAAATCGATGCTGCCTTTTTTCCCTACTCCATTTTTTTGGTTTTGTTATGGATATTTCTTAGAAAGCGTGTCGCGTTTATTATCCATCAAATAAATATTAAGATCCAGCGATAAGTCCACTTAAACGGGCTCGCGTTTCAAAGATGGATGGACTCGTGGTCAGAGTTCAACTGTGCTTATTAAACATTTTGCGGTAACGGCCCGGAAGATTGATGGTTGTTTTAGAAATTATTTCGGGAATGGTTTATGAAAATCGAATGGCGGGGTGAATAATCGAATGTGCTTTAATCACGGGTCATTATTTTCAGTTAAGGAATGTTAAATACTTTTTTGAACACACCTTAATCATATGTCGTTATTTTGAATGAAAGTATGTTAAATAATTTTAATTTTATATATTAAACGTACTTTTTTTAGTATACCTTAATCACAGGTTATAATTTAGAATGTATGTTTGTTAATTATTTTTTATTTAATAATTAAAATATCTTCATTACTGTTGTTATACAACATATATACATTAATATATATTATTTAAAATGTATGCATTTTGAAACCAAATAAAATAGCAATCGACTAACGGCCAGAATATTTTCTATCATTTTAATTTAATGTTTCATATAAAATCTTTTTACGTAATGTAAAATAAAAAAATATAATGTACGAAACGTTATTAGTGATTAAATGTTTAAGGTTGATACGGATGAAAATACTAGTGTTGAAAAACAATCGAGTAATTTCACTAATCGATTACTTAAAGATTAATAGTTTGATAAATTTTACATACTTCTGTCAGCTGATTGAGAGGTTTAGTTAATTAAATAAAAATATTCTTTATAGTAGAATATTTAACATAATTGTTGTAACTCTAAGTTTATTTAAAGCTGATGAAGTGTGTTCGAATGAATAGTGGTAAAATAAAGTAACTTAAACGTACATTGCGTATATTATTAAAAATGCTTTTTCATAAGACTAAATTTACACTGATCTGAAAACTAATATGCACGAATGATTTCGGCCCAGCGATGAGAGAACCTTCCGCGCGCAATGTCCATCTAGTATTTACTTCAGAGCCGCTGTGGAGCGAGACAATATCGCGTACTGAATGTGATTTTATAATTTAAATAAATTCTCGTACTTATTTTTATTTTAATAATGTTAAATATTGTTTAATGTAAAGAACATTTTTTTATATGCATGAAGGACCACGAATAACGACGATTAAAAGTTTTTGGGGTTCCTGACCGCGGAAAACTTTAAAAAATTCTACATTCCACGGTTGAATGCAACACCTCGTGGAAAATATTTTAATATTTTGACTTTCTTCCACTTCCAGACTTTCCAGTCCGAAAATGGCTACAAACTTTGTTATTTTAAATAGAACACCCTATACATACATATATATATTTCCTCGTTCAATTGTCTAACCACCCATATAGATTTATGTGTACATAACTTTTACAGTTTTTGAGATAAAAATTTGTTTCTCAAATTTTTACCTCAAATTGATGTTTCGAAAAATGCCTATAACTTCTAGTAGAAACAAAATAGAAAGACCAACGACTTCTTGAATTATTAGTAATAAACAGATCCATTTAGAATAAAAAATTGACATCTGTCAATTTTGACAGTAGGTATTTCAAGTGTCAACATTTCAGTGCCCTCTTAAAACATCATAACTCATTTTTTAAATTGTTGATCAATATTTTATCTCATAGAGCTATTGGCCAGACAATTTGGAACACAAAAGTCCTAATCATCCCAATATCTAGAGCAAGTAGTGTTTGAGTTATTTCAAAATTTCTTTTCACCCAAAATGTTTGCACAATTGAGTAATTCCTCTACGATTCACATGTGCGCCTCTACGATTCACATGAGCTACTGTCAATATTCACTGCACCGAATCTGGAAAAAGTCATTTCTAATTTGTCAATATTTTTGAACCCTTCATTTAAGTAATATTAAAATGAATAAGCGTACGAATAACTTTTAATAGCCGTTATTCGTGGCCCACCCTGTATATATAACACCTTTATTCGGACAAATTTTGATACGACTTTCTTTAAATCATTTACAAGTAATTATTAATAATTAATGTAATCATTTTTCTCCAATATTTTTACCTAATAATTAAATACCAATACTTTTTTAATAAAAACACTTGTTTGTATAACTTTAATTTTTATTTAGTGTTTATAGTTTAAAAAAATAACTTGTCATTGTTGAAACTATAATCACTAAAATAAAATTAAAAGTTATGCAAACAAAGTGAATCAGAATTGATAAATAAAGCACTAATAACCTTTCTTCACACTTTATTTGTTTTACCAAATGTACATTTCGGACACAAAGTGTGTTATTAGTGCTTTATTTATCAATACAATTTGATCTTCACGTAACTCAATCAATCAATTTATTTAAAGTGAATCAGTGTTTTTATTAAAACTTAAAAAAATGTATAACGAAGTAGAAGCCTCTATTACTAATAATTTAATACCAATACTGTTTGATATATACTTTAACCATAGTTTTTCTTCAGTTATGTTACTTCGAATGTACTTTAACAATGGGTTATTTGATATAAAATATGCTCAAGACAGTTTTCAATATAATTTAACTTATTATCTCGATTTAAAGTATATTAATGTTTCGAATGTACTTAAACTGTAGGTTATTACCTTCAGTTAAAAATGTTAAATATTGTTTCCAATATACTTTAAGTACAGGTTGTTATATTGAGTTTTTTATTATTTTATTTTCTTAATATATCTTTTTAGATAATGCGAAATAAAATGGCCTGTAAATCAGTATTACATAAATCGAGGATGGCATAAAAATTATTACTCGTTTTGCTGTTAAAATAAAATTTACGATCAATACTTATTCCATACGTTGCGCTTTACATTCTAAAACGTTTTATTGTGCAAATAACTCAAACAAAATGAAATAATATTTTATAGTTCGTATTGAAGTATTTGAACATTTTTACCCATTTTTTTGTACGAACTGTTCTTAATGTAAAAACAAATTATTTGTATATAAATGTTCAAATACTTTTAAAACTACTTACTATAAAATAATATTTGTACAATTTGAGCGATTTATTAAACTATTTATTTAGAGAGGCAGAGTATATGGTATTCCGATTTAAATAACACTCATAAAATGAACACTTTAAGTTGTTAATTGTTTAATGAAATGTTCAGCCACCATTCATCCAGGGTATGGATAATTATTTGTTTATTTTTAGGCTTCTGCTAAATGTGTGTCTTCTTGCATCAAAGCAATTTTGATATGTTCTGCTAAACCAAATTTGAATGGGCCTGGGGAGAAATAAAATAATGCGATATAAACTTTCTCGTCTTTGGATGTGCGAAATGTCTCTTTGTGCTATTACATTATTATTTAATCAGGTATATTTTATCATTTAAGTATTTCTGGTTGATATATTTATATATATTATTTTTCCACAATTATGTTATTTTTGACATATTGGTTAAAATTAAGGTGCAAGCTATTAACTCTCAGTAAGGTAAGTAACTTTCCTACAATTCATAGCTTATAAATCACTTGTGTTACTTGTCTCATTGAGAGTCAACACCAGACAACTTAATTTTATACAAAAAGTAATTTTCAGTAAAAAGCTAAAACATTTTCTCGCATAAAATATTAAACAAAATAATTTATGTAATTTTATAATTTATTATAAGTAAAAATTTGTTAAAAATATTGCTTTTAATATATAATTCTATTATTATTATTAATTAATTGTTTAAAATTATATATGTACAATATTATGTAATTATTTGTTTTTCAATAAATTTGTCAAATGATTTACGAGTATTTTTATTTTACCTTCAATTATAAATAAATTTAATTTCAATTTGAATATACCCGCTAAAATCCCCCTCTCGCCAAAAAAATGATTAATGCGCCCCTGGTGGATTGGAATAAAACCAATCGAAACGCGGTATGAAACGTTAGAATAGAAGTTATGTATCTGGAACACACTAGTCTGATGAGGTTCGAAAAACCAAAATGACCATCACCAGTTATCCATACGCTAGATGAATGGTGGCTGAACATTTCATTAAATGTAAGTTTCGTTTCCTGTTCTCATAAACAGGACAAGTTCGCCTTCCTTTAGTGAACCAAACAATGATTTTCGGTCGTCTACATTGTAGACCCAAATCGTTGACGATGCCACTTGAAATTAGGCAAAAGATGGCACTTGCGTCGTCTTTAATTTATTATGATTGTTAATTGTTCTTATACATTGTAATTTACACAGCGTGTTTTGAAAATGACACGCTAAGGTTGTCGAAACTATAGTAAAGAACAAACACTCCATATTATAGAAAGTAAAGAGTGTTTCATTAATTAAAATTGAAAATTCTATCCCAGTTTTTCAATTATATCTTTGACTTTGTAAAGATGTATGAATTTGTATTCATTGGCGTTAATCAAAAAAGTTGTATACATGTCAAGATTAATTGCACATCCGCGCAATCAATATTGTATTTTAAAATAAAAACCAGTCTTGAGTAATCTTATCATAAAATCAAAATCTTAGATGGCATGGATTTTACTAGTTTGGAAATAATTAAAAAGAATTGGGTTAAGCCCTAAATTCTTGTTATCCTCGCTTGGGGAAAAACGACGATAACAATCTCTATGCATCAACAAATTATTTAAACCTACTCCAAATTCTCAAATCCTATATAATATATAGACATATTCTAAACCCACGTTACAACCGACTTAAGCGTCAATGTCACTAAATATTTATATAAACAAGTACAATATGTTAAAGCAGGGCGGCAAAACAGGTCTTGGAAAAACGTGCTGACTCTTAGAGTATTTAGAATGGATTCACTTTATTTATAACCTTACAAGACATATAAAGTATATCGCTACCGACTGCTTAAAACTAAAAGTGTCTTCGCATGATTGAACATATGTATGGCAGTACATATCACTGAGCTTATATTTAACACTCTCACTACTTCAGTGCTTTGAACATAATTAACTTAAACTTAAATCCGCTACAAAAATTACATGCTTTGGTACATCCAACGGTTTAGTTAACACATCGACAAATCTCTATCTAACTATCTCTTTCTAAGAATCTGTATCAATTGTAAACAACTTCACGATTACCCTCAATCGATATGAAGTTGTACATGTATGAGTTAATCGGACAAAATTGGCTGATTAAATATTTTATGTTTTTAGGTTATATTAATCATGATTAAGTCTTGGTGAATGCCAATTTCAGACTTAATGATAAAATATGTATTATATTTAGAATGATGAAATTATTAGTTTTTCTTTCTATAGTTTATCAAATGTATATTTCGTATAGTTCAATAAATGCATTTATTGAAACATAATTCTAGCATGTATTTCTTTAAAGTGCTAATTTATGTCTCAATTTTTCAAAGATTTCTCCACTGTGTCTACAATAAATGTTCAATACAATAAAACGTAGAAGTATGTATTCAATTTTAATGTCATTTAAAATTATAATTATTTATATTGTTTATGCCTTTCGACGATTTGAGTTATAAAATTACTTAAAAACGTAATATTAAAATAAAATAAATTTATTCGTAAGAACGTGCATCAAATTAAATAATATATATATATAAATAATAAAAATGTAAATTAATAGTAAAATAGTAAAAAAATACAAATACAAAATGAATAAAGTTTAAAATATTACAGTAAAAATTAACAAGTAAAATAAATGAATGAATAAATATTATATGTTAGAAGTGACTAAAAATAGACAAATTGCAAATTTCACAAGACAAGAGAAAAATGTGAGAACTTACTTGTACGCTGGGTGAAGAAGAAGTGATGTTCTTAGAATTTAATCTCAAATTTGGAAGAATGATTTAATTGGTTAAATGTAGTCACGGAGTGCAAAAGGAGAGGAATAAAGTTGAGGGAAAAGTAGTATAGCGTTTTAAAACGTGATCCAGCCTGCATTTTTCAAGGTTAGGGCTGTAAAACTCTGTTGCTAGAAAATCTTTGTTACCTCTTATAAATCACGTTTGAAATCAGCACAAAAGATTCGTTCAAAATTTTTTGACAGAGAGTTTTACAGCCTGTATATTGGGGTGCGCGAAATGACGTCGTAAATGCAGCCTGGGTCCCAGGGTAAACGTAATAAATCTGTAAATTAAAGAGTCCGTATCTAATTCGCGGATATGTCGCGAACATATATTGATTGTTGAATGTTTTTAAAAAGTTTCAATTCGTTACAGAATATTATTTTTGTATTAAAGTAATTTTTTAGGGTATCATCTCATATATTAATTATGCTTTTTGTACATGCAATTCCGATAACTTTTACCTTTTTTCTTTCCTGCTCTTTCAACTATAGCTTACATGATACACGATATATTCAGGGAAAAAAGGAAAGGGAAACAAAATCAAAACACTATCACAACTTTAAATGCAACTTTTCTGTGCGAGAGTCGAGAGCATTTCCACCCAATTTTCCATATCTCACCCTCGTCGCATCCGAAAATCCAATTTATTCCCGTATTTTAGTTTCCACATTCTCGCGCTCACACACACATACGCACATATACTGACACATAGAGAGAATCACACACATAGCACATGCACACTAGTTGTGTGTAGTCCTTTGGCCGAATCGATTTTGCAATCAGCGCTCGCGACCCGAGCAATTATTTTTGATTAATGTACAAGAGAGAAGAAATCCGAAAAAAAAAAACGGCGATGGAATAAATAGCAAAAAAGAGATAAAGAGATCTGGTGTGCGTTTAATTGGTGCCAAAAATGGGATTTATAGAAGTTTATTCAGTTGGCGGGGGTTTTACTATTCCGGATGTGTTAGCGGGGAAAATGGAACAAAGGATGAAAATTCAGTTGCATAAGGGGCTATA
The DNA here is from genome assembly GCA_963082785.1 of Philonthus spinipes. NCBI lineage: Eukaryota > Metazoa > Arthropoda > Insecta > Coleoptera > Staphylinidae > Philonthus > Philonthus spinipes. The sequence continues at coordinate 13,359,522 of OY720307.1, read as the reverse complement.
AATCATTTTTTAGTGAGGGAGGGTGACTATATTAAATCGGGATTTGTATAAATAACGTTAAATCCAGATTTTAGAGAATGAATAATTTTATAATCTCGAAATGGAGTTTATTTTAATAACAGTTTACTTTGTGTATGAGAATTAAAATCTTAATACGCAAAAAATAAAAATTGCTCTAAATACAATATCATATTTATATATACAATCATATTTATTATAAAATTCAAATTAGGTGTAATACGATAAATTTTAAATAATATTCTTCTTAAATGACATTCGACCATCAGTCTTTCAGCCAGGAGTCCATGCCTTTATATCATGTAAGTCTTTTAGTCGTTGACGAATGATGTGATGAATGAATAGTAGTTTCAGGATAGCAGAATTTGGGGGAGATATTTGGGTTAAGGCATAGACCTATTAAACGTAGGACTTGGGTTACGGGATTTGTGGCAAATTTATGCGATAATTGGGTAAGTCTTATTGATTTTTTTTCCTTTACTACAAAACAGGTATAACCCCTATACCTGTTTTTTAGTAAAGGAGTGTGTTGGATTATTATTAAGAGGATTATTTGGGTGACGGATTTTTGTTAAGGTGCGAAGGGCGGAACGTTCGGCTACCTCCATGTTATTAAGAGTTGGCGAGCATTGGTTGAGTATTATATTTATTAAATCGGTTTCTTTAATTAATAGTTGGTTGAGTAAAAATATAACACGACGTACATTTTTGTCCTTATTAACGTAATAGCGATCATTTCTACAAGGTTAGATAGAATGAAGTCATTTTTCTCAAAGAACGACCCAAAAATTCCAAAGAATACTACACATTACAAACTAACTTTTTTGCAATGAAACGGCAATTCGTGCAATTGCTGAGGATTTTCGGTCGAACGAACGCTTTGTTTGCTAACAATTCCTAAAAGATGAAACTTGGCTTCATTCAAATGATTGCTGACAGCAACTAATCAACGATATCCGGGTTTTCAATAAGTAGCCTTTCGAAATGCTCGCAAAGGTAAACACGTGTTCCAAAATCTCGAAGTAGAAGTTTTTTGTACGATTTGAATTTTGCAGGGATGGAAGTGTAAGTGTTTCGGAATGCGACGAAAACTTCGGTTCGAAATATTGATTGTTAACGCTTGTCGTTTAGTAAATCGTTTAAGACGTCGTAGCATAACTGCTCTTCCCTTTCAGCATATTCAAGTGTGCGCAGAGAATGAGTTTTTCCTTACGGTTTTTCTCTGGCACATGAAGCAGTACTACGAAACTTGTATACCCACATATTAATTATTAATCGACTAGGAACTGAATCTCGCTAATTTAAATGAAAGTAACGATAAAATAAACGCTGAGTGCGTATAAAATTGCTTTTCTAACCACAAAAGAACGTTCAATATCATACTATATTCACAATTAAACTGACATTTCTGGCAAAAGCTTTGACGACTGACCTAAATTTCCCATTATCGCGAATGCATGGCGACTTGATTTGAATTTACATCACATTTTATTATTAAATGAATTAAATTTGAAAATGGATACTTTATTCTGCCTAACCCTGTACATATTTACACTGTATTTATATTGTTTACCCCTACAGAAGGGATTATAAGTAAAATAATCGTATGATTAATTTGTTTCTCATTGATCACTTGGCAAAACACTCTTATTGATATATAGGTTTTTTGATTAAATTCACCACCAGTAAAACAAACCAAGTGAATTCAATCAAAAAACCTATATAAAAATAATTTTATTGGCTACAGATACATAGACGGAAAACAAAAAGTGCTTAGGAAACAACGACTTATTTACGGGTATAAACATCTGTATCTTGTGGAAATCCATGCGGCGCGGATTGTTTGTCCTTTCTGACCTGGACGGATTATCGCTCAGTTAAGTGCTATAGAATTTCTTTTAAATCTATCTCTCGATGTGACATTTTGATAAATGGTCGGAGACTTCAGTCCTGTCTGATTCCAATAGAACTGGATGTATGTTTTATGGCAATCAGACAGACGTTATGGGTACTAACTTATCAGATGGGAGAAATATTTCTTATTTTTCTTCCACCTGATAAATTAGAATCTACAACGTCTGTCTCTTTCCAATAAAACTCTGATTTCATGCAGAGAGGGCACGAACTAGCCAATAATAATCGCTTCCAGTAGGGAAGTAGGTCAATTACTTGTGTGTCCTGATTATCCAGAGTAAACCAAGAATGACTGTTTTTTGCATGTCACTCGCTAATGATATAGCTGTCTTACGACAGGCGGGAATGATGTTTAATGTATTAATAAATGAGCTGCGCATATCGCCTAATACTCCAATGATTAGCACCATTAATTTTATAGTGTAGACGGGGTGGAGTCTGCGGAGTTTATATAACAGGTCATTTGATCCTTTTTTTCTTCCTCTTTCATATCGATGTTCACCTCATCCGGAGCTGAGAACTTAATTACAAACATCGACTTAAGTTGATGGCCGAGGAGGACAATATCCGGCTTATTGGTTCTTATTTGCCTGGTTGTAGCGAATGGGAAGTTCCATTAAATACGAGACCTGTCAAATCCACAGATATCTCTATTTCCTCTGGGACATAAGGCAGAACTGGTGTCGTGTCTATATCGTATAAGTGCTTAAGATAGAAATACATAATTCGTAAAGTTGCATTATGTCTATGGATTAGGCTATTGACGCAAATGCAGAATGAGAGCAGGTGCATAATTGTCTCCGGCGACCTAAAGCAAGCTCAACAATTAACATTAAGGACTTCTATACCCATCACCTGACTAAGGTGGCCCAGGGTGTTGTGGACACCAACCTAACAGGATATAATGAAGTCTTCGGTTTCTGATTTGAGTCCGGCTGATATGAGAAATGCGAAAGTTAACAGTTTCGGACAAGCCAAGGTTTTCAATATTTTTGAGGAAGATATAATGCATGTGTCGCTGAAGCAGTGACCGTGCTTCTTTCAACTAGATTTTTAAATGGTTAGGAGAAATAGTAGCGAGATCTCCACGGCAATTGCGGAAATTACGTCGATCTGCAGAGGCAGATGCCATAGCATCTGCCTCTGTACTGTCTTAAAGAGGAATGTTCCTGTTCCGGTTTCCTCATGCTGACACATGAGGCGTAGTAGCGGGTCCGAGCTTCGAAGGACTCTACAAGCCGTACTTAAAACCACTCTGTCGTACCTATTCTCAAGACCTAAAAGGCTGCGGACTCTGGTGATGTGGAATTTATTGGCGAGGTAATGGTACCTTCGGGTATAAATACCTGAAGAAGTGTATCCTTTTGCTAGTGACAATTTTGAAGACGCAAAGCTCTTTCCACGACTATTTTATTACTAAAAACGAGTACATTATCGACACAGTCGGTATGTTCATGGCAAACACTTTATTTTCCCCGACAGTTCCGAAGATCAAATCTGTCAAACAAGGAGTTTGTACTTGTTGTGGAGAGCGCTCTTTAGGTGTTGTCACCGTCGATGCGCCGTGCATCTTCTCCAAAACCCTACACCTTTCTTTCTTTAAATGCACTATTGCACATTTTCTCAGTTCAGCTTCCATACCAATCGCGTTAGTATATTCTTGAACATCACTGATCTTAATTTAGCGATGCTGAGCTTTTGCTAACATTGGTCTTCGATCGACGGTATCAACATCTTTAAGATATCTCTGCGCGACCATACATAGGACGGTTAATTTCCCAAATATCTGCATCACCTTATAATCTTTCCAAAATGTACTGATTTCCATCGGATATTTCAGGTGATTTCAGAGGGCGAATATGATGTAATGGCTTGTGGCCATCAAGGTATATTGGCAACGTTGGAATGTTGTTGGGGGCAATAATAACTTGTACTTCCACAGGCTATGGTCCTCGATATATAACCTGACTTTTAAGGTATGACGCATAGCCTCGCAGTATTGCGCGCTATGCTCTTGCAATTCTGGATGTTTTTCTAGCCACAAGGATTATAGATGAGCTATGTATCCTCTTTGTTTTTGGCTCAATTTCATTGTAACATTTTAAAAGACTGTCTCTTATTCGTCCGTCCATTCAAAAAGTCCTTGTACATTGTGGAGGTCGTCAATATGTCTATGCACTTATTTGTCGCCATCGTCTGTTCTCTGATCTTTATCCAAATATTATTACTATTTTTTTTTCAAAGCGGACACTTTCTCAGCCGAAGCTGGAACAAAATTACCTACCCTATATGTGAGGCTTTTGGGATCGGCTCTGTGGATGGAAATGAAATTCATGAAATCCCATTTATACCGATGATATATATACTGGCATTATGTGTTTTATCCTAAACATTTTCTTATGTGACATTTTTGAAGGTGTATAATATTGCACAGGTAGTACGATAATTGAATGCGTTTTATTATTTTGTAATTTTTTTCGTGTAAACTTCACTAGCAGAAATTATGAGTTATTTTCATTTCTATAGCGAGGTTTTCATACTTCGAGCATTTCCCAATCTCTGTTTTTGGCAGGTTATATGTTAAAGGGCATCCTATATCAATAATCAATGCTTTCTTGTCAATAAATATGATATTGGGCCGGTTAAAATCAATTATTATGATTAGAAACACACGTTACACTTGTATGTAAATCTGCGAAAAATAAATTGAGCTTCGGAGGTTTAATTAAACGAAACATTTCTGTATTTAACAAATTATTTAAGTTAATTTATGTAAATAATAAAAAAGTATTCTTTACTTGTTCATTAACAACAGATACGTATTTCAATCACGAGTTGATTATCAATGATTGATAATTGCTTATTTGTCAAATAGTATTTATCAACCATTAAAAACGATCTCTTCGTGACAGTAATACGTATCGTACATACAATTTAAATTGGTGTATTAATATAGTCACCAATTAATAATGAAAATAATTGAGTTGCGTGAATTTTTATTATCATAAAGCTTTATAAAAACTTGACTCAACTCAAATGACCATATTAATAATAACAGAAAGAAGTATTCACTCACACGATCAGTTATTTAAAATAAATTAAATAAAAAGAATATGAAAATAATTTATAAATTATTTCATCCTTAGCTACTACAACTTCTTTGGCGTACGTTACGTAAGTACTATGCATTTTTCAATATGTTATTGCTATGCAACAGCAAGTATCTATAATGGAATATAATATCTGGAATGGTATAGGCCAGAGAAGTAATTGTATTAATGGATGTTTGTTTTAAAGTACTTAAGTAAATTAAGTAAAACAAGTTTCAATAGCATAGGAGGAAATAATTATGTTCAAATTATTTTCATTTAATTACTGTATTAATACATAAATTTAAACGAATAATAACTAATGCAATATTGTATATGAATATAAAATAAAAAAAATAGAAACTTTTTATAATCATTAAGCTGATGACAATGAGAGTGTATTTGTTCTGTAAATAGTATTTTATTAAACCTTTATGATGTCATTATGTAATTACTACCTTATGAACGGTTGAATGAGGTGCAATATAATTGCAGTCAGAAAATTAATTAAACGCTTTTAATCTCGCTGGAGAAGACAAATATAATTTAAGTGTAATTAAGCTGAGGCTATGCAATTCATCTACATACGTAAATCTTTGAAATTAGTTCATACAAAAAATATAATTTCTAGCGCGTTGGGTTATAAATATAAAGCATATACAATAAATATATTTTTATCTTATCTGTATTTCGTAATAAAAATAATAGTAAATGAAACGAGAAAATATATTAATGCGATTAAAACAAAGACATAATTCATTAATTAATAATTACAATTTTTAAATAAAAAAATCATTTAATAAGGACCTGAACGAATTATGACATTGCGAATAAACGACAAAAATGGTTTCAAAGCGAAAATATTAATATTATATGGCGTAAATGAAGATGAAGTAAAACAATAAAGGAAGAATTCTGGACATGTGTTCAAAAAGTATATGAGAAACTATCGGAGCCGGTTTTTGTGATTGGGGACTGAAATGCAAGGGTAGGAAACAATAACAAGGGACTAAAAGATATAACGAAGTATGGTGAAGAAACTATTAATAATAATGATAGAAGACTTTTAGATTTCTGTATCTTAAATAATCTAGTCATACTGAATATGGTATTTGAACATAAATTAATACATAAATTTGCAAAAGAAGAAAGAAATGAAAGATGAGATAAAAAATAATAAATTAAAAATAGCACTAAGAAAACTGAAGAACAGAAAAGCGGCAGGACATGACAACATAAAGCCAGGATAAATAAAATACATGGGAAATGAGGGAGAATTATATTTGCTGGACTTATTTAGTACTTGAAAAATTGGTTAAGTACCAACGGACTGGGGGATGGTAGTCTTATTTCCTATTTACAAGAAAGGATACAGCAGGAACTGTAGCAATTATAGAGGAATATACGAGCCGATCTTGGAAACCAGGCTTAGAGACGAAGTGCAATCAATAATTGAAGAATCTCAAAATGGCTTCATTAAAGGAGGATCAACACATATTTTCACACTGAAAAACCTCATCGCAAATACAATTAAAATAAATAATAGTCTATACATAGCATTTATCGACTTAGAAAAGATGTTCGATAGAGTATATAAGGAGAAAATATAGGAGATTCTGACAGAAAGAAATATCAGTAAAACTTTAATAACTTCTATATGTATAAAAACACAAGAAATTATATAAAAACTGGAAAATTACTATCTAGTAAATTTACAACAACAGAAGGACTGCGACAGGGATTGAATCCATAGTATTCCTATATAGTATAATGAAAGACATTGAAACACAAGTAAAAGGAGTTGAGGTTGATTTTAAAAGTATGAGAAAGTTATAATATCAGAGTGTGCATTCGCTGACGACCTGGTAGTACTAGGAAAAATGAGCAAGACCTACAATTCAATCTTAACAAATGAAATAATATATTACAAAAGTATAATATGAAAATAAATATAGACAAAACGAAAGTAATGGTTGTAGGCAAGAAAAATATACACTCACATATAGTAATTGAAAACAAGACAATTTAACAAGTAGACATATTCAAATACCTAGGAATAATAATACACAATAAAGGAAACATTGAAGCAGAAATAAACAGCAAATTAATACTTAACAACAGACATATAGCAAAGAACATTAAACTGACATTGTTTAGGACAGTGTATAGACCAATATTACTACATGGATGCAAAACATGGACGCTGAACAAAAGAATTAAAAGTAAAATTCAGACAGCATAAATGAAATACTTAAGAAAAGTAGAAGGAGTTACCAAGATGGACAGAATCAGAAATGAAGAAATCAGCGCATACTTACAAATAGACAGTACACAAGTGGCTATAGACAAGAAACAACTACGATGGTATGGACACTTAATAAGAATGCCCGAAGAAAGATAGAAAGAGTGTGGAGTAAAGGAAACAAGAAGAAGAGGCGACCGCTGAAGACATGGGAGGACGGTATTAGTAAAATACTAGAGAGAAACAACATCCAACTCTAGAAGGCAAGACGAATAGCTAGAGATAGGAATAATTGTAAGGTGCTAATGTTCAATATGAAATAATAATCCATAATCTAAACACCCGAAAGGGTATCAACTGAGATCTAAAGGATTCCCCCACTTTAGATCATTTACATACAAACAAGAAAGTATTTGCATCAAAACAGCAACTCACATTTATAAATCGATTTGTCGGTCCATGCTAGATTATGGAACTATACTGTTTCTACAAATCAAACCATTCACCCTTCATCACACCCAAGTCCCTAATAATCCTTACCAAGCTTAGATATCCCAATGACAAAATTCGCAATCCCTCCAATGAACTTCACCGTGTGGATAATAATCACACGAATATCCCAATAAATAAATATAAAAACGATCGAAAAACGAAATCAAAATTACATTTAATGAAATGTTCAACCACCATTCATCTAACACCACCATTGATCGGTCGTCTACCTTGTAGACCCAAATCGTTGACGATGCCACTTGAAATTAGGCAAAAGATGGCGCTTGCGTCGTCTTTAATTTATTATGATTAAAATCAAAATTAATTGGATCATTTACTTCTAAATCATAAATTTCGTCGATTCTAAATCCACGCTTGGTTATTTCCGTCAAATCTATATCTAACTATGTGTTTCTATGATCTCTATGAACTGTAATCAGCTACACGATTATCCCCAATCGACGTTAAGTTGCCAAAATTGGCCGATTAAATTTTTAACATTTTTAGGTTATTTTAATCATGATAAGCTTGGTTCAAGTCAATTTCAGACATAATCGTGATTAACTATGATAAAGTACGATACGATGATATTGCAATTTTAAATGTCTTAATATTCCAATCGTTGAAATCATTGATTTTAATTAATAAAACAATAAAAAATCGAACACATTTTTATTAACTTCCCGCTGAACAAAATGTTCACAAATAACGTTGCATCAACATTAAAAACAACATTAAACGTTAATGTAACATTAGTGCAACATTATTATGTCCGTTTTGCTCAGTGGGTTGGTTATAGTTATTAATCTGCATTTACGAATTATAGATATGTGTATGAGAAAATAATTAAATTTTAATAACCAAGTGAATCAAAATATTTTTTTACAATTATTATCATATTAATTCTAGAGAAAAGGAATTTTGAAAATTTAAGCTTAATTATTTCTAAAACTGTTCTCCTATAAAAATTAACAAAATACATTGATAAACGCTTGAAAGTTTAAATATTGCTTATTGCAACATATTCTAATAAAATATTGAAATATTATTAGATGATAGTAGTTAAAAATAAATAATAATTCATTCTGAAATATAATTTTAATTTGCATATCACATACACAAATCAGCAATCCGTTATTTTTAAATTGTAGGCATCTACAATTTAGAAATAACAGGAATCTGTGCAATACAGATTATTGATATAAAATTATTTTTTTTATACATCGTTCAAGTTATTGAATTAAATTTTTATTCAAAACATGTTGATTAATAATTCTCTCATAAATATTTTAATTCTAATATTCTAACTTTGTCTCAATCGCAGGATTCTGTAATATTTGACTCTTTCGTTTTTTATTTCGAGTTTCTATACACAAGATTTATTGATCTCGATTTTTTTTTAATAACTCAATTTGCTTCTTCTTGTTATTTAAGATTTATTAATTCTCTCAATAAACAATTGTTTGAATATTTTATGAGAGTATAGACCGTTAAATATTTTAATTCTAATGTTCTCGTGAATCAATTGCAGAAATCTGTAATCTATAAATGAGGAAAATTGTGAAATAATATTGCAGAGGGAAAATAAATATTATAAATATATATTATTTATTCAATAATACTATGATTTACAAGTCTATCGGGTTTGCTACGGGGTATTGATATAAACTTTATATTTTTACGTACATAATCCGGCTTATTCCGTACGGAAAATGTTAAATTTAAAGTGTACGTTACTAATTACATTCACATTCTATGTATATATATATATATATGTATATATCTTGTACAAAATCAGCTTAGACTGTGATGATAAATATAACGTACACGCTAAACTTAACATTTCCCTTACATAGCCCCGAATATTTATATTCTTCGTGTTTTTAAGGTTTTCATAAACGAAAGTGGTTAATATTTATTTCGGCTTTTCACAAATAACTCAATTTGAATTTTTTTGTTTTTTAACGATTATAAATTCTTTCAACACACACTTATTTCAACATCTAATTATCTAATGATAATTAGATTTATTTCATCTTTGAAATTGTTGAATTGATTTTTAATTAAAATAAATATTTAATACGTATTAAAAGAATTTTATATTTTTGTTCAATACCGGTAATAGAAAAATTAAATAAAATTTAATTTAAAATTTTGAATTACTAATTTTAACTATTTTCTTTCAATTGCAGAATTTTCTTTAAATTATAGGAATCTGCCTTCTATAAATCTGAACAATTTATAAATCACAGGAATCTGCAAATTTTCTATCTAAAAAGATTCCTTTAATTTCTAAAACTGTAAATTTAAATGAGTTAAAAATTCGTGTGATTTACGTTTTGCGATTTACGGATTACAGGAGCTTTATTCCTGAAATTGATCGCAGGTTTCGGTCATATGCAAATATCAAATTCACAGGTAATTCCCTATCTAAATGACAGATTTCGCACGACCAAAACGAACGACCTATTTCAGGAATACGGACCCAACTCTTTTGATTTTAAATTCTATTTTAATTTAGAATGGAAAATTAATATTTACTTCGGTTTACATCTGCAAATAATAATAAAATAGAGAGCTATAATATAGATTATTGATTTGAAGTAAAATAATAAGAAATCTTTAACTATTATTATTTATTTTGAAGGAAATCTGTAATACCTGCCCTTTTCTAGAATTCACTTGGATTTATAGATGCCATAGAATTAAAATAATTTATACATGCAAAGAAAACTGTCAATGATAATTATTCGTTATCTGTATGTTTTTTATTGTTTGCTAGATGGAACCATCATCGGAAAATCTGCATTATTTTAAAGACAATTTAATTCATTGTAATATAAATATATATATAAATATATATATATATATATATATTATTATATGTAAATTTATAGCCAATTTGTTAATTAAGTATTATATGTATATTACATTGGTTTAATAAATTAGCTATCGACCAAAGATATTTCTGCCAGGCTTTATCCAGTCCTTGTCTTTTGATTTAAATATCATGATCGCTAACGTCATTGTCTAAGTCCCTATTAATTGATTAAATGAGTTAAAGAATTGTTGATTTGAGAAATTTGAATTTGGTTTCTTTATTTGGATTTCGTGGTATTCATAAATGTTTAATGAAAAAACATGTGTTAGTTTTAGCCATATTATAGAGATCACTTTTAATTTAATTAATTGATAAGGCTGATAAATATTAAAAGTTTATATTACCATTTTATGGAAATATTTTGAATGCTTTATTATACGTTATTAAAATTATTTCGCCACATTGAGACTTTTTCAAACCAAATCAATGATAAATATAATTTCTCAGGTCGGATATATTTACAATGTTTATACAATAGATAATGGACCTTTTCTGAATGGCTACAGGCCCGAGAAGTAGTTGTTTTAATGGATATTTGCTAAAGAGGAAATAATTTATTTTTATTTAATTCAATATTATAAATTTATGAGGGGCGTATTTATTACTCTGTTTGGTCGTTTTAATTTAGTAATTCTTGTAAGTAAATAATCTTGTTTTTAATTTTAAATGGACTGAATACATAGTGCTGCTATTAGACGCTTTATAAAGGAATAAATAAGTTATTCATAAAAGCACACATTGTATCTCAATATTTATAGTTGACATTATCTTCCCATGCGGAAGCTCGGCACGAAGTCATTCAGTTCATTTTATAATAGAGGTTCAAGTTTAAGAACGTTATATTTTTCAAATCTAGAAAAAATCCAACGAGGAGCTAAAAAATAAAGAAATTGATTTAAAGTTGTAAAGTTTATTAAATGATTAAATAAAATTAAATTATTTTTTTAATATAATTTTTCAATAACCGTAAGCTTTATTTTTACAATAAATAAATACATATTTACATAAAAATTCAGTCAGGATTTTATTTTATTTGACATAACCTAGTGTAATGTTTATGACGTTAATGATATTTCTAGTATTTTCAATGATTACTTAAATATTATTAAATACATAATTTATTGACATGGATTTTTTTTTAAATTAAACACATGGCTATGTTCAATAATCTAAACAAAGACATATCATTGAAAAAATACTGCTAGAAATTGAGTCAGAGGGAAAGAAGATGGGACAAATAATAAACATTGAGAATACCAAGGCACTGAGAATTGGGAACAAGGACATCCAAAATAAAATTAAAATTGGGGGGTTCCGAGAATTAACCCATTTTAACTATATTGGAATAACAATAGAAAAAAAAATATGGAAAATGTCGAAATACAAGAGAAAATGAACAGCTCAAGCAGAGCCTACTATGCTAACAAAAAAGTCCTTGAAAATCGATTGATCAGTAACAAAATATAAATAAAAACGTATAAAACAATGATAAGGTCAATAATAACGTATACTGCAGAAACTATGACTCTAACAAACACACAACAATACAGATTAGCCACCTGTTAAAGAAATATTTTGAGAAGAATATTAGAACGAGTAAAACGGAAAATGGTTACCTAAGGCAAAGGATGAACAGCGAAATTGTAAAGGAACTTGGAGAAAAAACTATTATTGACTCTATAAAATTAATAAGACTTAAGGGTGCATTTTTATATCAATTCTAGATTAAGTGTAAAATAATCTAATATTGACGATTACAGCGCCACCTGTTGCCCATACGAAAAAAATTTCTGAGTAAAACCTATATAGTTTTTTTTCACACTTTCCGAATTTGCAATAAAAAATGGGGGTTCCCATTTAGGATTCAGAAGTTATCCCTGTTATTCACCCCCCTGGGGGGTGAGGGATGAAATTGATAACAGAATCTAATGTCCCCATGCAAACCACTAAACTTTGCATTAGACAACTCTTTCGATTGGGCGCACTTGTCTCGATATATTCCACCTGAAAGATTAAAATGGGACACCCTGTATATACAGTTTCGTTAGTGGATGAATTGAATTACCTATGCCAAATATCTCATTTCATCATTCCTTAACCTTATATTAATATCCTTTCAATCCAAAAAATATATATACAGGGATTAATCCACACTACAAAAAGGCTTGTAACGGCTTCATCATGAAGCAGCAGAATTCCACAAGGAGTGTAGTGGTTATATGTTGTATAAAATGAAATTCTCACTACACATAAATAAATTAAACATGTATCGGGTGATAACGCGATCAGTTATAAATAGGAATTTTACATGTAAAAACAATTATATGAGTAGATTTTAATTCTTTCATTTTTTCTCTAATATTAGCAGGGAAGAAGGAAAATACTTATAATTCCTCCAGTATTCACCTCAAAAGGTGTAGTCCATCTGAGTCCAGTCTTTGACTTTTTATAGTTTGTGATTTATAATTAGGTTCTTCATTTTTAGTTTATTTCTTTCCTTTGTGTAAATTACAAAATATGTCAAATTGTTAGAAAACTGATGTATCTATCAATCTAGGTTATATAAAGCTACGTTGTATTCACTCTTTTAGAGAGTGAAGAAATAATGAACACAATGTGTCTTTCTTTAGATTTATCATCTTCACGTAACTCAAATAATCACAAATGCAATCTTGGTTGTACACCAACCATCGATAAACTTAACGTTTTTTAATTCTTTTCGCTGTAGCGATTGTGCTGAAATGTGATCAACACGTGTTATAAAAAAAAATCATTTTATAACATTTAATTAATTTTTTGAATGTAGTTTAATTTTCTTCTTTGTTGAAAATGACTAAAGCTATCGGAGCGTTCTTAAACTCATATGTATTTATTGGATATAAATTATATATTAATCAAGCGTGAAATAATTAACAAAATAAGAATTCTTATCTATTATGAATTATTCAACCAGTACAATGTATATATTAAATAAAAATTATTTAAAATAATTAATAAATTATTTCCACATTTAGCTCTGTGACTTTTTTGACTTACGTTACGTAAGTACGTTAAACAAATACACATTGAAACAACTACTTCCGGGCAAAATACCCACACCGGACATTGAATTACATAATGTACTCCTGCTGTTGCATATCAATAAAATATTGCATAATGCAACAAATTTTGATCCGAGAAAACTTTAATGTAAAAACAACAAAAGTAACGTCGCTTAATATAAGGCCATCCGCAGACACGTGTTTCGTGATCTATCTATCGTCAGTACAACTATGCCTTACATAATTTAAAGATGTTAAAATAAATCAATTTAAATTAAATTAAACCAAATTAATTCAATTTAAATCAAAACCGAATAAAATTAAACGAAACGAATTGAATTAAATTAATTAAAAGTGCTAAATGTGGAAATAATTTATTATATATTTTCAAATCATTTTTATTTAATATATTTAAATAACTGTGACCAAGTAAATGAATACTCTGTTCTATCTGTACAATATATTTATTATTTCATTTAAACATTATTTAGTTGATTTTAAATTCTTATTTAATTACGTACTGAGTAAAATGGATATACAAAACGTTTTAATGTTGATATAACGTTGTTATGAGCCTTCTTAAAATTTATGTTTAGTTCTGTTTTGCCTTAAATTATAAAAAAATGAGAAACTTATACGAAATTAATATTTATTTCATTTTATGTCTACAAATTAAAATTCCCCATAATTTAAATCATTGCAACATCATCTTTTGTGTTTTCTCGGTGCTTAATTTTTTTAAGGACCATTTAATGTGCGAATTATTTAGTGTTGTAAATTTGTAAATTATTAGTGTGGGTGTAAATTTTTAATTAATGCCCGGTATCGTCTGCATGGATTAATTCGGCTGGCATCGATAAATTACAGAATGTGTAATAAAGACGTGTTTACGAAATAATTTACGGCCTTACTTTCGAAACTACGGTGCATTATTTCTTTATTATTATCCTCGTTCTTATCTTCCTCAAATTCTCTAATACGCTAGACAAAAATTCAACTATTAAAAATTACCCATTTCTCAAGCCATTTAATCAACATTTTTTAAACAAGTTTATTAAAACTAGTTAATTTTATGGATTATTATACACAAACAAATAAATTATAATATTATAGACCTCTGTTATTGAAAGTTCCATGAGATCTATTAACGAATTATTATTATTATTGTTACTAATATACGGGGTATTTCATTTAACCCCATGAGAAGGGGTCAACAATTATTATAACAGGATAATTAACCCCTCGAAAATTTTGGATGTTTATTTGAAACATTTTTTTATATAACGCTTTATTCTCCAGTTAAATAAAACACACTGGATAGCAGTCAATTATAAAATTTTAATAAAAACCCCCACTTTTTATTATTCATTTGGATAAAACATCAGAAAATAAATAACTTTTGTCCGAAAAATTTTTTACAAATCGTGGCAGATGGCTCTATAATCATATTTTTTATTTCTATAATCTTACAAAATAACCTTTACACAGATATTAAATTATTTTTAAATGATTATCAGCAATACTTCGAAACTATAGTCAACAGTAAAACACTCCAAGTTATACAATGAAGTAGAAAAGTTTTTAATTTATTAAAATTGAATTGCATTGTATAAAAAAGTAGAAGTGAGAAAAGCATCATTAATGACACGTTAAGTTTGTCCAAACTATTGTCAACAATAAAGCAATCTGAGTTATACAAAGGAAGTAAAAAAGTGTTTCATTTATTAAAATAGAAAGACCGATCGTAAATAGCCGAGACTGACTAAGATCTACATGTAATTATTTATGTATTATTGTTTTGTATAATCTGTATTGTCTGGATAAAGTTGTGTGTATCTATATTCATCGCCTTCTTTTTCAAACTGATATTTATACGGTACGTAAAAATATTTAACAACTAAGAGCTTACAGCACAGTGCTGTACTGATAAGGGATGAATCCCGTAATTATGGTTTATTGGTATTTTTCATTAAATATTTTCGACTAAAACCGTTGCAATGTACAGTAGTACTGTTATGAAACAAACAAATATCTATTGCGTAGTAATCCAATGTACGGCGGGGTTTATGCTCGGAAAGTAGTTGTTTCAATAGATGTTTCTTAAAAGCTTACATTGTAAGTAATTTTTTCAGTTAGGAAAAGGGAATGATCGAATTTTATTGATCATTGCCAGTAATTTTTCCTTATTTATTTTTATTAAAATTTATATATTGGATGAATACTATGAAAGTTGTTGGGGCGAGTTATGCGTTCTGGTTCAAAGAATTCTTCCGCATTTCAACTTAGTAACAATAACAACAACTTTAAATTTAACAACCCAAAATATATTTATAATATTTTTACATATGGATACAATAAAGTCAAACTCTCAATGTTAAAAAAATTTCAAAGTTAAAAAATACTAATTTTTATTTATTGTCATATATTTGAACCAATTCAATCGAATTCACCACTCTAGATGAAATTATTTAAATCCTTCCTTCGCAGTCCATTACCTCGTTGAATAATGAATCATCGGACTTTGCGGTAAGGAACGTTATGCCGGACGACCGAATCTCTTGTGCCTGTAAACGAAGGTGTCCTCCACTTAATAATTGAATATTGATCGGCGATCGCCGTGATGGAATGATGGTGTTAATAGTCATGGTAGGCAGATATATTGGCCTCATCTGCATAAAACCGTGTAATTGTACGTCATTTCCCGCAGATTAACACTTATAATTGCCCGCTGAAAACCGGCTGATTGTGATCCGATCCTGATTGGCCGATCGGAATTCTATCACCGAGAAATTAATCACAGCTAATAGATAAACTACATATAAATGATAATTAAATGTTATTAAATATATTGCAAGAAATTATTCTCTTGTTCACTATGACAAAAAATAAATACCTGCGATGAAACTTCTATTACAACAACTATTTTCTGGATAAATACTTAATCAGAAATTGAAATAATCATTACTTGGCGTCGTGTGTTAATATTACTACACAATACCACTGGATGCATTTAATTTCAATTTATTATAATACTCTTGATATTAGAATTTTTCAACATGTTTACAACTTAGTCACTTGATTTTCCTGATTATACCAGGTGTAGATGTATGAAACCGGAATATCCCAATAGATGGTGCTAGCATCAGTTTAGGGATGCTTCTGCAGCGCTATCATCTCCGTCTAACAAATGACAATTTTCAACAGAAAACAACGAAATTTTTTATAACCTTAAACATGTTGAATTTTGTGCCTATGAACTACGATTTGCGGATGTTATCATTTGAAGAAAACTGATGCAGAATTGCATCGAATGCTTGTCAAGGCTTATAATATTTCAAGTGGTTCAAAAAATTCAAAAGTGGTGATTTTGAAGTGAGAAATGAAAAGAGAAACGAAGACTTGTCGGTCGTAAAAAAAAACACCGACAAAATTTTCAGACTACAAATTGTAAGCTTTATTGGATGAAGACGATACTCAAACTCAATTTATCCGCGGAAATTGAATGTGACGCAGAAAGCCGTCTCCATTCGTCTTAAAGATGCAAAAAATGGGTTCCGCATGAACTCAATGAAAGGCAGCAAGAAAATCGAAAAACCACATGTGAAATGCTGCTCGACAGATACAGACGAAAGTCATTTTTCCATCAAATTGTGACGGATGATGAAAAATGGATATATTTTGAAAATCCTAAGCGTTATAAATCATTGGTTAATCCAGCCTAACCATCAATATTCACTGCAAAGCCTTTAGAAAGAAGACAATGCTCTGTGTTTAGTGGATCAGGTGTAATATATTATGTGCTACTAAAACATAGTGAAACCGTTAACACTGGTCGCTACCAACAGCAAATGATCGATTTAAATCGAACATTACGTGAAAAACGACTGGTAAATGGAAAAGGCAACACAAAATCATTTTGGTTTATGATAATACCTCATCACACACAACAAAACTTGTCAGGGAAACGATTAGTTTGAAAATACTAAAATATGCGGCTTATTCTCTCGATGAACAACAGTTCAATTCATATGAAAATGTACAAACGTAGCTCGATAACTGGATCGCTTTAAAAGAAGAACTGTTTTTTTGCGCGACATTCACAAATTGCTGGAAAGGTCGGAAAAATTTATAAATAGCATTGGAGATTATTTTGAATATTTTTTTTATTTTCAAACAACAGACAGTATATCGATCATGATTATACGATACATTATTTTTTTATTACACTTTTAGCAAATTCAGTATGTTAATACAGTATAATAATTTTTTTGAAGACGATCTTATAATTCTGTTGAACAAGTCAGGTTAAAAAGTTATACAGACGGTATAATTATCAGCCAATGCAGAAACCATTTTGACAAAAAGAATAACTGATTCCATCAAGGTGGTGGAAAACTGGTACAAAGAACAAGATTCTAACATCTCCAAAACTTTTTCACTAATAGGAGGAAGTGCATATTACACTATACTACCAACTTTCAAGATAAAGCTTTAGAATTATCGCAATAAACAAAGTATTGAGGTGTGTTACTTGACTGGAAATCACACCTAAACACAAGGTTCAAAAAAAGCATGCTCTAACTGTTTGTACAACATGAGAAATATAAGCAAAAATAATACTAGAGATTTATACAACGGTGATCAGACCAATGCTAACCTAAGTAGCAGTAGCATGGTGGTTAAGAAAAAAAAACGGCAATGAGAACATTTTGTAGCATGTTCAACGCATTACCTTACTGGCACAATGAGGACAACCTCGACAGCGCCACTTCAGCTGGCACTAGGTGTAAGACAACTAGATATCTTTGTTAAAGAAAGTGCATCATTAACTCCCTGCGAAAGGAAGGTAGCAAAATGGACCCTTTGGAATCTGAATGCTGACGGAAACCACGTAACTCCCGCTGAGATATCAAAATCAAAAAAAAACAAGATTTTCTTAACGGTAAATAGTACAACAAATTGTTAGATTTTTTTCCAAACATACGTATTTGAAAATAAATCCAAAAAGCTCATTCTGGATTTTAACATTACGATAATTTTAATTGTTTTTACGTGGTAATCCATGTCAGTATTTCACAATTAGAGAACAATTCAATTAATTTACAATGGAATTAAAGAAGGGAAATTTCCGGCAATGATCAATAAAATTCGATCAATCCCTTTTTTCAACTGCAAAAAATACTTACACTGTAAGTTTTGCAGTTGGAAAAAAAGGGATTGATCGAATTTTATTGATCATTGCCAGACATTTTCCTTGTTTAATTTCATTGTAATTTAAATAACTGCAAATGTGTGAATCATCTTTGTTTCATTTTATTTAATTCAATTAATATTTATCAGATTATATGTTGAAACATCCGGAGGAAGAAATCTACAATCAAGTTATTTTCAATAGAAGTTGGACATTTAATTTTTTGTTTATGGTACCTACAAACCATTTATTTTCACAGGCGTTATGTTTGAGCCCATTCACTTCATTGTGGATTAGTATCTGCTTTGGTATTTGGCATTACAACGATTAATTTGAGTTAAGTAGATGTATTAAACACATCAATTTTTAGGTTATTTAGCTAATGAAAGGCAAAATTTTGGAACAAATTATTGCACTGTTAAATAGACAAAAGAATAAGCTGTCGAATGAGCATAATTTGGAATACCCATGCCATTAAAAAAAGTAAAGTTGGCACTGTATCTTCAAAAGTTAACATCTAGCATCAAAATAGATACGGTGTGACACAAAATTATATAGCCACCTATATTTTTTAACGTAAATTCTCAGCCATTTGATGAATCTTCGTGAAATTTTTGGAGGGACTGCCTGGTTATACGTATAATTAAACATTTTTATCAAACAGGCCAAATCAATGTGCAAAAAAATTGAATTCTATTTTTTTTCGATTTTGGGTGACACAAAATTAAATGGCCACTGATGTTTTCTGTTTTCAAAAGTTATGTCATTGTAAAATTTGTGCGTAAAAGTTTATTTTATTATAACTGTACATTTTTTATAGTTATGGGACGTGGGAAAAAGTTGTCAGATGAAGAAATCGGCAAAATCCAAGCTTATCGTGATGTTGGATTGTCGAATCGCGCAATTGCCGCAAAATTGGGTCGAAGCCATGGTGAAATTGATAACTATCTTAACAATGTCAATGATTACGGCACAAACAAGAACGCAGGAAGACCCAAGACTATCTTATAGGGAAAAACGTCGAATTCTGGCAGCTGCGTCGAATTCTACCAAGGGCGTTCGTCGTTTGTGCAAGGAAATCGTTCCAAACGTTTCCCGCGAAACTGTTCGTCGAGTGTTGATAAAGTCGCCACACATCGTGTGCAGACGATTTACCATCACGCCGTGTCTTTCGGCTGCTCACAAGCTCAACCGAGTTCAATTCGCCAAAGATCACATCAGCTGGACTCATGAATGGAACGGGGTAAATTTCGTTAAGTTGTCGGGTCAAATAATAAATAAAATTTACAATCAAATGATTTTAGATAATTTTTTCCGACGAGAAAAAGTTTAATCTGGATGGCCCAGACGGACTTGCAAGCTATTGGAGAGACTTGAGAAAAGAGCCACGTTACTTTTCAAAACGGGGTTTTGGTGGCGGCAGTGTCATGATTTGGGCGGCGTTTTCGGGCTTCGGGAAGAGTCGTTTGGCTTTTGTGACACATCGCATGAACTGTGAAAATTATCAACAGATTCTCAGCGATTATCTTTTACCATATAAAAGACGCTTTCGCTCAATTGGTTTCACATTTCAGCAGGACAATGCTGCCATTCACGTGAGCGCTTCGACCAAAGCATGGTTTCAAGAGCAAAACATTCCGCTTTTGGACTGGCCAGCAAAGTCCCCTGATTTCAATCCGATTGAAAACTTGTGGGGGATTCTTGTTCGAGATGTTTACGCCGATTGTCGCCAATTTGACAATATGGAGCAGCTGAAAACAGCAATTTTGAACGCCTGGGATCGTGTTTCGTTAGACACGTTGAAACGTCTCGTTCTATCGATGCCCAAACGCATGATTGAGGCTGTCGAAAACCGAGGATGTGTTACGAGTTATTAAATGTTATTAGATTTCATAAAATGTTATGTTTTGTTAATAAATGTCTTAAAAACATCAGTGGCCATATAATTTTGTGTCACCCAAAATCGAAAAAAAATCGAATTCAAATTTTTTACACATTGATTTGGCCTGTTTGATAACAATGTTTAATTAAACGTATAACCAGGCAGTCCCTCCAAAAATTTCACGAAGATTCATCAAATGGCTGAGAATTTACGTTAAAAAATATAGGTGGCTATATAATTTTGTGTCACACTTTAGGTATGAGTAGATAAAATTAGTCAAATAACACATGGATCAAAAAGTCCCGTGACTAACCAATAAATATTCAATTTTTTTAATTCTAATTTATTCATTTATATATACTCTTCTTTCACAGTTATACTATCACGCCAACGCTTCTCTAACATTTCTGTGCCTTTTTGTAGAACTTTTTATCTTTGGCCTCAAAATATGCGTTAGTTTCAGCAATAATCCCTTCGTTCAAGCCAAATATCTTTCCTTTGAGCATCTTTTTCAAATCAGCGAAGAGTCTGTAATCTCTGGGTGCCACATCTAGAGAATAGGATGCGTGCGGCAACAATTCCAAGCGAAAACCGTTCATTTTTGCCATGATTTCTACCGAATTGTGGCATTGTCTTGATGAAACGATAAAGCTGATGTTCTTTTAGACTCTGGCATGTAGTGATAAATCTATGTTTCATCCATGGTCACACATCAAAAATTCCTTTTTATTGCGCTTTAAAAGCTCAAAATAACG
This sequence comes from Philonthus spinipes, assembly GCA_963082785.1. Taxonomy (NCBI): domain Eukaryota; kingdom Metazoa; phylum Arthropoda; class Insecta; order Coleoptera; family Staphylinidae; genus Philonthus; species Philonthus spinipes. The sequence goes on along the minus strand of OY720307.1, from coordinate 13,338,017 downwards.
CTCAGATTCGTCAATTTGTTGTTGTTTTTGTTCCACTGTGAGCAAACACGACACCCAGTTCGAAAAAAGTTTTTTCATGCCTAAATGCACGGTGCATTTTGATATATTTAGCATGTCAGCTATCCTGCAATTTCACATGACGATCAGCAATAACAATTTCCACACTTTTTCGATGTTTTCTGGCGTAGTCACATCTTTTGGCCTTCCAGAGAGTTCGGCGTTCCAAATTTCATATTGATTCGATAAATAGTTCGGAAGATATTTACCGTTTCCATACATTTTGAACACCCTGAATTTTCACAATTTAAGTTTTGACCATGCGAGTGTTATTAACAATTGTAGCAATTTTTTATCGTGAGGATTAATAGATATCGTTTATAGGATTACAGACTAGCGGAATAACAACTAGTACAAACTAAACCTATTAACTTATATCAATCTTAAAAAAAAACAGATATTTAATTATCACTGCTATTTAATTCACAATCCTCTAATCACAAATTAGTGTCTCGAAAATTGAATTTCTTTGTCGCCTTCTAATAGTTTTATGCCATTAGAACCGTTGACAAATTCTAGTTATCTTCGGTAAAAAATATCATTCTTGTTTCCTCTAATCTTTTTATTTCCTTTCACTTAGTATCAATCATTACTCTTCAACATATAATGCAATGTAATAATAATAAATTGAAGTATAACGCAAGTGCCATCTTTTGCTTAATTTCAAGTGGTTTCAAGTACAATTTATGTCTACAATGTAGACTACTGAGAATCGATGTTTCGTACACTAAAGAAAAGGGAACTTGTTCTGTTTATGAGAACAAGAAACAAAATTCATTAAATAATTTTATTATAATATTTATACTTACAAAACAAAATAAATGAAAGACAACGCAAGCGCCATCTTCGGCCTAATGTCATGTGGCGGATTTGGGTGGTATGATTAATATCAGGTATATAACCACAATACAAAATCAGCCGCCTTCATCAAGGCATTGCACATGGAACACTTGTCTTATGACGTTCGAAAAACCTAAATGGCCACTAGTTATCCATACGATAGATGAATGGTGACTGAACATTTTATTAAATTACAAAACGAATATGAAATAATTATGTAACTGTAACTGTCAAATGACTATCGACCAGAAGTCGTTCTGTCAATGATTGCCATTTCTGTCGAGCGTCAGTCATTAATGAGTGGAATGATGAAACGATATAATGTATTTGAAAATTGTGTTTGGTGGGGTTTATATTTTGAAGGAATTTTCGTGTTTCTGTGAAAAAAAATCGGATAGTATTATTTAATTAAAAGGATTTTTGGAGAATTTTCGAAGAGGAATTGTACGCCTTTTTCTATGGGAATTACTAAGATAGCGTCGTAGGGAAATTCATTTGAAGGATTATGTAGTTGGTTTGAAGGATGTTTTTAATGATTTTATTAAATATAGTAATAGTAAAAATCGTAATTAGTAAAGGGTATAAGTAAGTGCTGATTGCAGTTTTATAATTGTTGCTATTTCTTATAATACCTAATATAAATGCTGTATTTAATAAAATATTCAATCACCGTTCATGTAGCGTATGGATAACTAGTAATACTCTTTTCTTTTTTCTCGAACCTCATCAGACTAGTGTGTTCCATGTGCAATGCATTAGGCAATAGATGGTGGTATCTCTCAATTATTATGGTTAATACCGTAATTAGAAAAGGGTATTAATAAGCGCTGATTGCAGTTTTATAATTGCTGCTGTTTGTTATAATAAATTATTATTAATATAATAAATTTATCCGATGAAGGAAACTTTTTGTATTTATGGATACCTGTTGAGTTCCGAATTTAATATCGGAAGCCCCGCAGCTGTAGGTGGGTGACTCCTAAGGGATGATAGTGAGTACCTGACAACAAGAAGTTATGTCCATTACGGATACATATATCACACTTAAAGCTATAACGCACACTCGCATATTCTTCGACTGTTGTATGCGAAAATAGAGGGGAAACTATTTTTGACTTCGATAATTGATAAATGGATAAACTTCTATTTATAGCATAACACATTTTATTTTAAAATAAATCTGAAGAAGTGAATCATTTTTATAATTTATTAATTTAATATAAACACATCTTCATTCGGAATATACAAATAATACAAAACAATATAACATAAAATAAAATTTTATATTACTGAACCGTAACATGTTTCACCAAGTGCCCAATGTGAACATAATTTAAAGTGTTAGTTTTTCATGTATCATTTGGTAAATTTGTTTTAGATTTTTTTTCTTTTTATAAACATTTATTTTCCCAGCAGCTTAAATATATATATATATATATATAACAATAAATATAAATTGAAATAAAATAAACGCTTATTCCTAAGATTATTGTTTAGTAGTTACCTATTCTTGAAGCTATCAGCTTGTAGAGAATGTTGGAAAATCTCATTTGATTGTTTCCTATTTATTAACTAATAACAGGATTTAAAAACAATGATGCATTTCTTACAATATTATGTTTCTAGTCGTTTCTATATGTCGCTATTTTTGTGCCATATTATGTCCAGTATTTACAAAGTAATTATTAAATTCATTTGCCATTTCCAAGGAATCGTATATTTCATTGTTTCCTTTATTTTTTGGATACTTGGGTGCAGTTTTTGCTACATCTAAATTTGCCGACTGTGTTAACAGCTTCCATATTTTTTTATTAGTATGTAATTATTTTATTTTGTTTTTATAATATAGGTTTTTTTCTTCGCATATAGCACTAGTTACGATATATCTTGATTTTTTTATAAGAAGTAAATAATCCTGGATTATGATAATTTTTTAGATAAATCTCTGTGGAACCACGGGTATTTGTATATTTAGACGATATCATTGTCGTAAATAGTAACTTCAACGAGCACGTTGCGACCCTAAATGAAGTTTTTACAAGATTAAAAAATGCATCACTTACCGTTAATGTGAAAAAATGTGAATATTTGTAGAAAGTCGTTGAGATAATACTTATTATTTTGTCATTAGCCTCATCTATACCTAACATTTCTATAAAATCGCAGTTTTCTTTTAATAAATTACTTTTTAATTTTTTATAATATAATATTTTTATCTAGTATATGATATTTTCCTTAAGATTTAACTTGTCATTTCGACTGTCCATATTAATGCATAATGTGATTGGACAATGGTCTGTAATTTTACTTTATAATATTATTATCACTACTTATGTTCGATTATACATAAAGTGATCTATGCAAGATTTTGTGGTATTTTCTATTCGAGTACTTTTTGTTATACGAGGTTATAGATTGAACTCTTATAATGTATTGATATATTCATTTGCCAATTTATCTTTTTGATCTTCTGTATTTATATTAGTATCTCCTGCAAAAATCTCAAATTGGGTTTTCGACTCCTCATTTAGGTAGATTTGTAAGGAGTTTATAAAAAATCCTTAGTTGCATATGTATATAATCTATACAGCAATATTTTTATATGATAGCGATATGGAAGCCCTTTATTTCAATAATATCAGTAAAATGAGTAATATTTGATTTTATCTTAACGATAAATATGGTTTATTTTTAAATAAAATCAATTGGTTTATTTTTCACTCAGTTTTTTTATAAATAAAAAGAAAACAAATTAAGGGTATTTTAATTCCCAATTTAATGTTCATGCTTTAATAGCACTATTTTTTTTATATTTTAAAGATGTTGGTAATGTTGCAGACAACAACATATAATAGATAAGCAAAGTATTTTATTAATTATTTTTCTTCATATAATTTAAATATTTTCAATCTCATTAATATTTTATTTAAAGTGAACTAATATTTATTGACGACAGAAATTGTATACACTGTTACTGTATCAATAAATTTATACATTATACAGAGTGATGATTGAAGATTGACATGTAGGCAGTCAAATACGTACTGATCACACGAAAAGAAAATCTTCCAGATTGCCATTAGCGTAGCATAACTTTTTTTCATTTTCTAGACAAATATTTAGTCTATGTTTTTTTATTTTATTTTCAAATACACGTTGAAGTGGATTTATGTGTAGTTATCTCTTTGTTGTAAGTTTGTTTAGGGTATGCATTCGATTTTTAAAAACGCAATGGAAATACGTCGCACGACTCTACTAATGTCAAATTTTAATCGTTTTTCCTTGACATGAACTTGTAGCGATAATACTCCCCAGATTTTTCGGCAGGAAATGCAACTTGTCTGCAATCATTGTTGTTCACAATATTGACCATCGACTGATTTTTTTTTTATTTTTTATTTGAAGTTAAATTAATTCTAATTTAATAAAACACACATTTACTCCTAAATAAACGTGGGGACGCATTTGTTTAAATCTAAGTGAAAAATCCGCTCATGACGTCCCAAATTTGTTCAACTTATTTTTAATATTTGTTCAAAATATGAAAGATAATTAGTCTGCGTAAAAGTTTTCATCTTGCATGCGAATTTAATCCAGCCCGCAATATATCAACGTGAAATTTAAATAAATTGCACGTTCGCCCTCACATATTGCCTCATCAAACGTTTATACGAGGAAGCCAGACATTTAAAAAAATAAGAATTAAATAGGTAAAGAATTCTTTTATTAATTGTTTACAAAAACCTATTACATATATTTAAATAACTGCAATAAAGTGAATCCACGTCAGCGTTTATACGAAAGAAGCTTGACATTTAAAAAAAGTAAGATTTAAATAGGTAATTGTTTATAAAAACTTATTTCATATATTTAAATAACCGCAATTAAGTGAATGCACGTTCGTCTTCATATATTGCTTCATAAAGCATTTATACGAGTTTTATTAATTGTTTACAAATACTTATTTCGTACATTAACATAAATATAATGAAGTGAGAGAACTCTTTAATATCAACAAAAATGTATTTAATGAATAAGTGAAGCAAATCTAAGAACACTTGATTCTTTAGATATTGTGGGTTATTCCGTACGGAAAATTTATAAGTTTAACGTGTACGTTATTCTTTATCATCACAGTCTAGGCATATATAGGGTGTCCATTTTACGAAATCAACCATGGGGATCTCGGTTATTTGAAGAGATACAAAGTCAGTTAAATTATGGAAAATTTGCGCATTTTCGGGCTTTGTAAGATGCCGTTTTAAAAATTCCAAAATTCCGAATACTTGAGGAAATATCCGGAATAAACATTTTTTATGGACTTATTTACAAGGCACTCTTCGCAAAAAAAGTATTTTTCATATTTCCTCCAAAATCCTCAGAATCATAACGTGTGATAAATCATCGTAAGCAGTGTTAGTTAGTGTTAATCACGTTCTATAATCACTAAATACATTTCAGTTACAAAACAAAGTCAAACGTGTTTTTATTAAAGTAAAAAGTAATTTATTTGTGATTTGTGATAATAATAATAATAAGGAACGAAAAATGATCGGGGTTTTAATAATCGCAATATTAGCCTTAAAAATAAATTAATTAATTTATATAAAATCAGAGTCATTAAAATAAAGTTAAATAATTATTGGGAATATCATTGTAATGTTAAAAATTAAACAATAATGAGATCAGATTAATGAATGCCATTTCAGTATTATATTTTTACTATTAATATCAATATTATTGTTTTATTTTTACTATTACAATGATATTCCCAATAATTTTTTAGCTTTATTTTAAAGACTTTATTTTTTATGCAAACTAATTAATTTATGTTTAAGGCAAATATTGCGATTATTAAAACCCCGCGCATTTTTTCCAGAGGATTATTTCATTTGTAGAACTTTTCAATCGAAGAGACTCTGAATCTGCTTTTAGTAACGAAAACATCCCCATTCAATTCAAATCCATAATTTGATGCATCCAATCTCCCACCAGAGTTTCATCCCACGCAAAATATTTTCATGCACCCAAATGGCTGAAATATCTAAAGTTCAGTATCATATAGTTTATAGTACTGATAGTTATAACTATAAATAGAATTATAATAAAATTGAAACTGAACGCTTTTATAAATCATCTATCCAGTTATTTTTGTTTGTATAGATAAATTATTTATGATATTTAATAATGAAAAGTATAAAATGATGAAATTTTAATCACGAAGTAATAATTTATTTTACTCCATTACGAAAGGGGCAAATTCCCTCCACAAACGAGAGACTCCTTAAAACCTTTCCTTAAAATTCATGACCAATCCTTTGTATCCATCGTAACCTTAACATTTATCCTAAATTTACACACCCAGCACACCCTATGGTCGATAGCTATGTAATAATTAATTAATTTCTGTATGATATACTTAATCAATTATTGATATGTTCTTATAATTTAGTTTTACTACAATCTATTTTTTTATATGATACATTGTTGTAAATTAATATAGAAAATAAATAGACTGAAATTGTTGAAAATCCATTTTACTTCTACTTATTTTACAAAAAAGATAACTTTAGGATGATTAAGGTTAAAGTTAAAACATGTGGTTGGTTTCACACTTTAGCACATAAGTTATCTTTTAAATTACCCTTGAAAATGCTCTAATAAAACAAAACTAATCGAATAACTTATCTGATGAATTGTTACACATAGCACGTGTTTTAATTTCTACCTTAATCATTCTAAAATTATTCCAATTATGTTTCACCAAGTGATACGTGAGAAAACCACACAGAAAAAAAAACTCGTATATTCTTTATACTTATTCAAACAATACAGATAATACAGAAAAAACTTTAATATAAATAATTACAATACATGTAGCTGTTAGTCTGTGTAGGTTATAGACCAGAGGTCTTTCAGTTCAAGTTGTTTTGTTTCGCAGATTTTTACTACAAGTATATAAAGATGTATTATAACAGTGTTTCTACAATAAAAAAATCTATGAAATTGTTTTATTAAATTTGTAAACATTCAGTTTTATCAAGGGACATAAACAAGCATTGATTTTTTTAAATAATTTAATTCAATTATTCCCTATTAAATTTTATAAATAAACATTTTCCAACTTGATGTTATTATGTGTATCAAGATAACGTCGACTTACATTCGGGAAACAAATTAAACACACACCAACAGTTACGAATGTTTACATCAATTGCTACGGATAATCCATTTAAATATTAAACATAATGTGAAACTCTCCTCTCAAACAATTTCCCTCGTATATGTGAAATTCCCGAAATTCTGCCTAAAATTACATGAGTTAAAAACAATGGCCAATGTAAGTTTCATGCCCAGAATAATTTATTAAATGTATCGAATGAGTGAAAATAAATATTTATTTACTGTGTGATTTTATGTTTTAAATTGACTAATGAATTCAACATCATAGATATTAAAAATAATCTAAACGTATACTCTATTTAATAATAGAAAAAAATGGGGGTGTGTCCATCATGGTACTTTACCCGGCGAATTCAGCCATATACGTTTTTGAATGAACATTTAATAGTAAATGAAAGATAATTAATTGAAACAATGGATTGTTGAGTTTGTTAGTTATTACCTTACAATGGCTTGATAAAATTTCTATACACTGTATATCATTTCTTTGCCATTTTTATTTGTTGGTGCAATATATTCAATTTTATTGAAATATGTAATCATTTTGACGTTTTATTTGTGAGTAAAATAAGTAAATAATTGTTTATTTCTAAGGAAATTTATCATATACATAAAATTCTTCCGCTTATAAAATGAAAACTGAAGGTCCTACAATATTTTATTTTATAACAAAAATCATTTATTTTTTCAAGATTTACAACTTTTATTTGAACCATTTTTCTATCCGAATTAAAAAAATTCGTTAAAACAAATATCTATATAGATTACCTGCTCAAATACTTTTGCGAAATTAAATAGTATAGAAATACCTCTGTAGTTCGCTAAAAGTGATTTGTTCCTTTTTTATATAGTGATACGTCCACTACGTCTCATGTATCCGGAAAAATACCCGTATTAATAGCTTTCTTGATAATTATAGTTAATAATTTTGATTGAATATATCTGCAGTCTCACACAAGGAAGCTCAGGATTTAATCATCCGCCACAATAAATTTGTTAGAAAACTTGGACATAATTTTAATCAAGCGATCTTCCGTGGTTGGGGAAATAGAGAAAGATAAATTATGGTTAACTATTTCCCTATTGCAATATGTAGTCGAATTTAGTGACACCAAGCGAAAGTCATTTGAGAAAGATTTAGCAAAAGCATTGACAATATCTTGTGGATTAGTATAGTCTTTTAAGTTGTTACTTAGTTTAGTTGGGATTGTCCTTAATGTTACCTTCAATATCAGTTAAATATTTATTATATGCTTCAGCAATTAAGAATTTTGAGAGTGACATTAATCGCTTAAATTCATTTAAATAAGTGATATTTTTAGTTTTAAGCCATTTCTTTCTGAAATGTATTTTATTTTTTAGATGTATTTTTATTTCTGATGTAAACCAGCGTGGATAATTAGATCTTCCGTTGAGTTTAATCGGAGTATATAAGTTTGTAACTGTATATAAAAAATTATAAAGTATATCAACTGATTCATTTACATCATTACATTGTTCTAGATATGATTAATCAATTAAGTTAAGATCCTGACATAATAGCTGGAAATTTGCTTTCCGAAAATCATAATGGCAGGAATTTTTTATATATGTACCTTTTATATTGCGAAGAAAAATTTCAAGTGCTGAATGATATATGTCATCTGGAATAATAGATGTTTCAGAGTGTTCAACCGTAATCTTGTATTGAACATTAGATATACATAAATCAATCTATCGTTGATATTCTTAATGAAATTACACTGTTTTATATTAAGTACATTTATAAAATGATGAAAGTTACTTAATTTAGCTGATTGTGAATTATTAACTAAATTTGGCAAATTGAAATCACCGACTATTAAGAAGTCACGACTTAATAAGTAAGTAAAATTTCTAGATAACTAGTAAATCTTTCAAAGTGATGACTTTGAAAGATTTGTAAATCTGGAGGTATATAAACAACACCAAGTATAATATATTTTGATCCAATCATGCATTTACACAGTAAAAAATCTATTAATAGGATTGAATTAGAGATTAGGGATATGTCAATAACGTTATATATAATTGATTCGTTAAGAGCCATTAAAACTCCACCACCTTTCGTACGATTGACAGATGAAATCTGTCGATCACTACGTAAAAAATTATAGTAAAGAGGGAAAAGTTCACTATTTAATACTGAATTATTTAACCAAGTTTCCGTAATTAAGATTATATCGTATGATAAATCGCAGCAGTTCTTGTAGATTGTATGAGTCTTAGAATTTAATATATTGCACACACAATCAAATCAATCATAGTATGTTTCATTCCCTTTTACATTGATTAATTAGTACCCCTTTAAGTAATGCTGACAGAATTAACAATTATTATAACAATAGCGGTCAACAACGATTACGCTGAAGAACTAATTAACAACATGCTAAAGAGAAAACAATATAAAAAAATTAGGAAATATTTTTACACGGTACCAAATATAGAGGAAACATCTTGGAAAAGATTAGAATACATTAAACAGTTGTCAATTAAAATAAAAAATACTATAAAAGGAAAGAACAATAACATAATTTTGACAAATCCAAATAACTTAGGAAACATGTTAATAAATAATAAACTCAGAACAGAAAATAGTAAGTTAAAACAAAGTGATGTGTATGAAGTAAAATATGATGACTGGGACGCTATATACATAGGACAAACCGGTAGGTCTTTTGAAATCAGAATTAAAAAACATAAAAAAAGACATCCAAAATAAAAAAAAAACATCGGTTTCTCTAAACATTGCGCCACACTCAATCACAATTTTATTTGAGAAAATGTAAAAATCCGACACACGGGTAATAAGGGATTAGTACTTAATTATCCGGAAATTATCTAGAAATAGACAAAGCGAAGAAACAGATGATCAATCATAACGAGGACCTTTGAAACTCCCCGATATTAAGTGCCCTTATTACCTGATAAATCCAGAAAAATATGTTTAAATACCTGAAAAAATCCACTTGTATTTTATTCTTGATAATGGCATCAAGCCGAAACTAGTTGAAACACAAATATATTAAGTAAAACAAAACCATGTGAATATTATTTCTAATTAAATATATTTAATTTAACGATTTCCTTTTGTTTAGGTTAATTAAAAATATTAGAATCGACGGTTGAGGCTTTCACTTGATGTAACTCCACAATGCACTATTTGTAAATAAAATAACGTTTTATTTTAAGTTTCTCAAATCTTATTGTAGAGATACTGTTGTGTCCTTTGTTTTACGTACAAATATATTTCTATTTAAACACATATATTTATTCTGAATTTACAAATAATACAAAACAATATTTAACATAAATAATTACAATACGTGTGGGTGTTCCTCTATCTGGGCTATCGATTAGAGGTATTTTTGCCAGCTGAACTGTCCTGATGATTCTCACAACATATATTTCTATTACTATAGATTATTATCCTTATATATGTATTCCATTTTTTATCGTTCTTTCTGCTAGAGTATAGTGTTTATGTATATAATATTTTATTTTATGTTAGCATGGTTGTGTTAGTTTATTTTATATAAACAAATATTTATTAATCCTCGATGCTTCTCTCGACGAATCTGCGAAGGGAAGTTTTAAAAACTTGCGACCGGCTTCAATTAATTCATTATTCAGCTAAAAATCGGCGTCGATTTTTAAATATTCAACAGAATTTCAAGATTTTTTTTTTCAAGATTATACTAATGGATTTAATAATTAATAATGTTTACATACATATGTTACCACTCTGAACAATCTTCAACAACTTATTTAATTAAAAAACAAATATTATCCAATGTAGAGAAACGTTATGGATCCTTGTTAAAGTCATAAATGGAGATCGAAGCGTATCCACAGAGTATGAAAAGTGTATATTTTTTCTTTAAAAACCAAGCAATAAACAGAAGAAACAATAGTAATGAAAACATTAAAGAAAAAATACTTGTTTTACATAAAATCTGTTTTATTCCTAAATTCACTGTTTTATTTAACCACCAGATGTACATTTCGAACTGTACGTGTTCATATTCGATAATTAACTGTATAATTTTACAATTTGTTGGCGGTATATATACAAAGGGTATTATTATAAAAAAAAATATTATGCTATACTTAAGGCTAGAGGTTAAATTGGCACAAATGTTGCACTACAATTACCTGGATAATAAAATCGGATTAAGATATGTTGTTTTTTTTTCTTAAATCAGATTTTATTAAATAATAATCTTAACAAAATAACCTCACACTCGCATTTTACACTATTACTAAACTTAAGCAATATTTAGGCAACACATTCGGAAATAAAAAACTCCTTTGTTCAGGAATATAGTCAGTAAAATGTATATCCCACATAGTTTGTAAAACGACCTCCTTCTAAATTAAGTATAAATGATCTGAAAATAAATAATTAAATTATTTTCACATTTATCTCTGTGTCTTTTGACTTACATTACGTAAGTACATTAATATTTTTATTTATTTATTTATTATTAATTATTTTCAGATTATTTTTATTTAATTTATTTAAATAACTTTGACCAAGTGAATGAATACTCTTTTCGACCTACTCTCTGTTGTAATCTTCAAAAACTGTTTTTTCCTTTAATCCAGGTAATTGCAACGCGATGTTTGTACCAATTTACCCCCTAGCTTTAAGTACCCTTTGTATATATACCGCCAACAAATTGTAAAATTATACAGTTAACTATCAAAGATGAACACGTAGTGTTGGAAATGGACATCTAGTGGTTAAATAAAACAGTGAGGTAAGGAATATAATGTTTTAATTATTTTAAGCACAGACTTCACATAACACATTAGTGATATAATAGTTAAAGGAAAAGTGTTGTTATTCTCAAAACAACGGGTTATTTAAATGATGTAAATAAAATGTTAGATTCAGATCCATACAGTAATCCACCCACTTAAACATACATGACTAAAATAAGAGACTTCCATTGAACCATTGATCTTTGTATTTTTTAATGGTGTTTCAAAGGATAGATAATAGTTTATTACTTTAATTAGTGAAAATGAAACACGCCATGCGATTTTTGTCTACAAAAATATTACATTTGGTGGCGGATGAGAAAATTATTCAAAACAAAAATAGAAACTTTCTGAATAGGATCAGAAATTGAAATTGTGAGATTATATATCTCACTCAAATAATAAATTTAAATCAATTAAATTAGATTTATATTTAACATCTTTAAGTTATGTAAGGCAGAGCTGTACTAACGAGGGATATATCCCGAAACACGTGCCTGCAGATGGCCTTATATTAACGTTCTTTTTGTTGTTTTTGCATTAAAAAATTATCTTGGATCAAAATTTGTTGCATTATGCAATATTTTTTTGATATGCAACAGTAGGTGTACATTAACCGGCCTGGGAAGTAGTTGTTTTAATGTGCATTTGTTTAACGTGTGGAAATAATTTATTAATTATTTTCAATTAACAAAGAAATTTAATTAAAAGGTTCAAAGAACACAATTACCATGTAAAAAGTCAAAACATAGACAAATCATCGATAGCTTTCCATAATTTCCAAATCGGACATCAATTATCACTTCAAAATGTAAAATAATTAAAACAATCAATTAGTTCCAGTGAATTAAAAAAGAAACTCAAATTCCGCTATCCTTAAACTATTATATTATTAAACATAGATTAACAGTGTATGAAAGGGGTCCGTATTATTCTACCATTAAAATATTTAACTTGCTACCAAAAGAAATAAAAGAATCAACTAGCTTCAATATCATGAAAAGTAAACTTCATGCATGGCTCTGTTCTATTACACCTTATTCCTTAGCAGATTTGCACTGCGCATAATGATTATTCATGCATTCATCTCATTACTCATCAACGACTAACAGACTGATATGACATAAAGACATGATCTCCTGGCTAAAAGACCAATGGCCGATAGCGATTTAGTAAGAATATTATATAAACTGTATTGTATTTTACATAATGTAAATTTAAATTCTACAATAAAGATGATTATATAAAAATTAAAAAAAAATGATTAATTAATTATTTCCTTTTTAGCTACTGTGACTTTTGACTTATGTTACATAAGTAAATTAAAACAAATGTTCAGTAATGGACATCTGCTGTTGCATAACAATAACATATTGTATAATGCAACAATTTTTGAATCGAAAATATTTAATGCAAAAAAAATAAAACAAAATATTATGTAATATAAGGCAATCTACAGACTCTTTTCAGGTCTCTGAACATGTTAGAATCAATAGAAATGTAGAAATGTAAAGACCAATTCTTAAATTTCGATTTATGTCGATTAAGAATCCCAATGTTAAATCTCGTTCCGAAAAGGAATTGTAAACCTACCGATACCTCTCGCGGTAATACTAATCCCCATCCACCAATAAACCCGATATAATTAGACTTAGGTTTTCCCAATAATCCCTATAACGTATATAAACAAATGTAAATAGTTTTAGCATTCAATAATTGAAAATCAGTACATGGTGCTCGAAATGTACAGACTGACTCAAAAGTATACAGGTATTTCTTTTGTTTCTAGTGTAAACCATGGCTGGTAATCTGATTGAGAAGTATCGACGATGGATTCTTAAGACCGTAAGTGTATGAAAATGCAGAGACCGTGAGTAGGATGTAGGAAAATGACTTAGATGTGACGGTGCAGGCCGTCATATCTAACTATTTACCGCATCGGAGACAAGTTTGAGACCATGAGTTCAGTCACCAATACGCCGAAGTTTGGACGACCACGCGCGACGTTGACACAGGAAAATGAGATGAATGTAGCTCTTACATTCGTAAACAGTCCGAAGAAGTCCATGCAAACGTCTCGGGAGCTGGATATCCTTGGACATCATTACAACGTCTGATGCACCAGCTGAATCTTAAGCCGAACCGCCCCAGATTGTTGCATATCCTTCTTGAGGATAATCCTGACTCTCTGAGATAATACGCAATCAACTGACTGAACAACCAGACCTGCTTTAGAAAATCGTGTGGAGAGATGAAGCCTGTTTTAAATTGCCTGGTTACGTTAATAGACATAACTCTGTGTACTGGGCCAAAGAAAACCCACATGTCATTATAAGTACGAAATTGAATCAGCCAGTTGTCACAGTGTGGGGTTATATATCCTGCGATTGTGTTGCAGGTTCTGTCTTTTTTTAAGGAATCGTTGATTGTCCCAGTTTTCTGGACAAGTTGATCGATGTTGTGATGCTACAACTCTAAACACGGTCCCCCGACTTTACGGAATTGTTCTTTCAACAGGATGGAGCCACCCCGCATTATTCTTTAGCGGTCCGCCAATACCTAGATCGGGCATTCCCACATTAAACACGTTCCCCATACATAACTCCAATAGATTTTTTTTCTGGAATATTGAATAGTAATATATATATATATATATATAACATACACGGAGATTCTTTACAGAGAGTGAATCGGTTTAGGGATCTCGGTATTGTGTTTGACCCTAATCTCACCTTCAATGATCATGTATGTAAAATTGTTAATGAGTGTTATCGTATTCTTGGTTTCATTATAAGAAATAGTAAGTCGTTTACTTCTATCGATGCGCTAATATCTCTCTATTCTGCTTATATATGTAGTAAACTGGAGTATTGCTCCGTCATCTGGTCGCCGCAATACGCTAAATACATTGGGATGCTTGAGAGCGTTCAACGCAAGTTTTTGAAATATCTTTACTTTATAAAGCATAAAACATACCCTCAAATTACTGTATGCTACTCCAGTTTATTAAATGAGTTTAAGTTCATTTCGATAAGTGATAGGCATAAGCGTATATTATGTTTGTATCTCTATAAACTGATTAACAATTTTATTGATGATACCCCTGCTTTGGATCTAGTCAGTTTTCATGTACTTAGGCTTGCGAATAGGACATGTTACACTTTTTCTTACAGCACTCCCCATACCTGTCATCACAGCAACTCTCCTTTATATAAATTATATAAGTCATATCATAGCGTGCAACACAATGCCGATGTTTTTAGTGATTCAATCAGCGCATTTACCAGACAGATAAACGAATGTTTTATTGAATAACTGCGGCTACTTTATTTTTGTTTGTGTTATTATTTTGTTTATGTAATATATACCAATGTTGTGTTATTGTTAAACTGATGTTACCCTTTTATTGGATGTACTGTATCTGTTGGATAATAAATAAATAAATAAATAAATATCATATTTTATTAACAATTAATATCATTATCAAGATATTATTTTTCTATTTTTTGTTTTGTTGGCCATCATGTATCTTTGCAATACAAAACATTTTATGTGGACCGTAACATATGGCAGAATAAACGAATATTTTGCATGAAAACCTAATAACCATAATCCGTTTTAATCATTCCCACGTATTCACTCGACATCACTGATGAATCGTTTCGCCTGTGCAACTTTAATGCCGCCGAGGACATTAACGCGGAACGCAATGAAAATTCGAGTGCAACAAATAACATCCACGGAGGATTAAATCCTGTTCTAATGAGTGACGGTTTTTGCCGGGGCGTAGAGGGCCCTAATCATCCGGCAATCAAATCGTAACAGTCGCAATCGCAATCACCTCGCGCGATCGTAAAACCGGTGATTCCGCTGATGGATATAAATGTAAACGATCGCCGATGCAGTGTCATAGTGTCGGACGACACTCATAACTCGTCATAAACACTGCCCATAAATAAATATGGACGCTGAGTTAGGGGGATATTGTGCGAGAGAGGAAACTGCTCCATACAAAATTGTATCTCGAAATAAATTAATACTACATATTTATGATTTATTTTATTGCTATTTTGTAATTAACAACACACAGATACTATAAATAGTAATATCATGAAGGAAATAATACTATTTCCAATATTCTTTAAAATAAATATTATAGTATAAGCTTACATGCTTGTCACTAAAAATATGTAGGTTACGGTAGGCAATCCAAGAAGTTAACATTTAAATATATAATATTAAATTGGTAAGTGGTAAAAGTATTTTAACAATTTAATCAATAAATGGGATTTTCACATTTTTGCACCATTACATCTGAATGACTTTAAGTTTACTTATATTGTATTAGTTTAAGTTAATTTATGGCAGCTTAGGTTAGATTAGTTTATTATTATTTAGTTTTAGAATAAGTTAACTTCTGTTAGTTTACCTTAGATTATATGCTGTCTTTAAAAAAAATCAAAGCACCAAGTATTGGACGTTTTTAATGAAATTTTCAGAATTTGACGATGTAAATAAAGTACATAGATGATGAAAAAATCAAGTTAAAAAAGAAAAACAAAACAAATGAATAACAATTAAGAGTGTGTTGGATCTCCACGATTTTCTAAGCACATATTAAAACGTCGAATCGTATTAGAAATCAGCAATCAATATCTACTTGTAGTATTTCATCCTAAGTTTCGATAATTTGACGTTTAAGCTCTATTATTGTATTAGGGGGCGCTGTAAGTTGCCTATTTTAACACCTATCATATTCCAAACATGTTCAATTGACGATTGATCAGGAGAACGATATGTAATAAAGTGAATTTATCAAGTTCAAAATACTGTTTTGAAATGGCCTCTGTATGAACGAGCATTAATTTGCTCTAATAGGGCACTAACTATGGTTGTAAAATGGTGGTCTTTTGGCAATAAAAATTCCGTTCCTCGAATACCAATTTTGCGACCCCTAACAAAATCACTTAGATGGTAATTTTGTGCACGGCGATGAACACGGGGCATTTTTTACAATTATACAAACTAAAACGCCAAAGTAGGCACAGCCTACTAGTATATAATAATATAACCTACATAACTTATGTTTGGTTATGTTAGGTTTGAATAAGTTAAATTAAATTAAACAAAATGAAATTTAAAAATAATTAATTTACACAATTGAATAATTAACTACTCTCTTCTTAGCTAATGCAACTTTTTGACTTACGTAACATAAGTACTTTAAAAGACAAGCATTCATTCAAGCAACTAATTTTCGGGCAAATACTCCGATAAATATTGCGATGACTAAGTAATGTTAACATGGGTTATTTTCTCTTAAATTATATGCTATAGGTTATATTACCACTCTATTTTATAATGATAAATGGCCTAATATAACGAGACTTAATTTTCAGTTTAGTAGCCATATTTCTTATTAAAATCAACGGCTTTTAAATAAATTGTTTAACTTTAATACAGAAAATTAAAATTACAATAATCGTGTATAATTTGTACATTAAAAAAAACGAAAAGAGATGAACCAAAAAAAATCATGAAGTAGTATATTTTATTAAAATTGACAATCATTAAATTAAAAATTGTCTGTTCTTCATGTCACAATTTTTCAATGCATTACTTTGCTTTAAGACCAAAATAATCTAGGAAAAATTCTGTGCCCAATTTTTTGAACATAAAGTGATAGAATAAAAATTCAAGTTAAAAAGATATTTAAAATGAGATAACTTATTAATGAGTTGTATCTTTCAACTAAAAATAAAAAAAAATAATGAAAATAAATGTGAAAAATAGCAAAACATTGAACACTTCAAACTATTATTACACACAATCATATATATACATACATATAGTTTTTCTGTGCTATTATAATCTGATTAAAGTCGTTATTCAGGAATTGCAGATGTTATGGCAATTAAATGTTAACATACTGGAGCAACTTACTCCGCAAAATAATCACAAATTTTAAAGGGAAAAATACATATTTATTTTTTTAAGTCATTATATACAAATATGTTCCCAATCAGATATGTTTGTTTTCGATGCATTAAAATGTGTGTTTATATTTACATTTTCTATGTGATTCTTTTTAATGCACCATTGTAATATATGATAAAAAATATAACGATTTTATGCATTTTACCACCTTAATGAATAAATAGAGCTTCAAAATTAAATACCTGTTTTTTTTTCATTCAAATTCAAGCAATCATTTTCGAAATATTTCAATCTAGTTAGATTTTTTTGACTCCGTGTAAGTTAACAAAAAATCGATAACTCTGTAATTTGAAAGAGTGTTTCTTTGAAATAATAAGGATACTTTTTTCAACAATGTGTAATGGTTTCAGTCCTACCTGTCCGTGAATTTATAATTGACATAAATTCATGTTGTGTTTTGTATGTAGCAACCTCAAAAAAAGTAGTTCTTTAACGGCCAGACCGACCTAATCTCTTCACCCATTTTTAATGCCGTATTGTAACTCACCCCACCGCTTTGTTTTTACCTGATTTGTATATTTAAGAAAACAAGTTTATAATTTTTTGTATTATTTGTTTGAAAATGACCGTATAGGTCGAAACTAGTCAAAACAATAAATTGTGTACCAGCAAAGTGTTTAATTTCAAAAATTACCTTATTGAAAAGCAGATTCATTTCTTACGAAAATGTGTTCTTTTTTGATATTGTGACTTTCCTAAATCAGGATAAAAAAAATAGATAACAAATTTGAAATATAATTAATACACAAAAATAGGATATCATGCCTCCAAAATTATGCCATCCCGAATCCACTAATTCATACTTCATCTAATCTTTCATTGAGGACTGAAAGACTTAGAGACACATAAGGCAGTGACTTTTGGCTGAAAGACCGATGGTCGATTGCCAATAAATTGTATTTTATTTAACAATGTATAAATACCTCAGTAAAGATGATTGTATGCATGGTAGCGCAAAATTCCGACGAAGTCCAATATCTTAGTTATTAAAAAATACACAAATATACATCTTAAAACTAGTTTCATATATACAGGGTATTCAATAATCACGTGGCGTATAAAACATATGGTTTTTTTAATGGAATGATATACTTTTTATGAAGATTTTTGATTTTTCGTTTAAAAATAATCATTTTTTATTTAAGATTTAATAGGTCAATTTTTTATATTTTAAAAGTTATAAACAAATGGACGTTGAAAACGGTATATGTTTAGAGTCTTATATTTCAATAATAAAATACGAAATAAAACAATTTTTATATACAAGGTGAAGCAATACGCAAAATGATTTTTTTTTTCTTTTTACTTAAATGGGACATTCTTTCATTTTTTATATAACATATTAAATAGCTAACGTTTGCCGTTTTTGAGATTTTTAATCTCAAATACAAATTTAGTATACAATTTTTAACCAAAGTAGGCAGCGCCAGAACAATTGATTTATTTTGTTGTGAAAGTATGCTTAATATCACAATTAGTAAGTAAAGTAGATTTTACGTTATAGGTACAGCTAGACATATTTCTTTAATACTTCTTTAATAAATGATTAATTTAATTGTTAAAAACTAACAACAACTATATTTTTTGGTTATTAATCGAAAAATATGCTTGTTAAATTAATTTATTTAAACAATTTATGTTGACTAAAAAAACAAAAATAAATACTAAATGAAATAATAAAATACTTATATCATTATATTTTGTTAGTATTAACATTTTTATGTATTTATTTCACGCATTCAAATCATTTTTATTTTTAATTCAATTTTTTTTTCTTGAAAAAATGTGTCCCAATAACCATTATAATTCCCTAAATAATTGTCAATCAAATATTTTCTTTATATTTTGCATGCGCCTTTAAACATTGATTGTCATTTGAATATCCTTTTAGGTTAAGAAGTAAATATGTTATTAAATGTCAGAAAACGATTATGAATTGCATTTGTTTCAATTATAGCCTACTTAAATTATAACTGAAGTTATAATTTTGTACTTTGAATTGGAATTGTTAAAAATGATAACAGATAGGGGTATAAACAGAATGTTTACTTACATTGATTTCAATATTCAATTGTTTATAACTTTTAAAATATTAAAAATTGACCTAATAAACCTTATATCAAAAATGTTTTATTTTAAGGATAGAATCTAAAATTGATATTAAAAATATAGCATTCCATTTAAAAAATCATATGTTTAATACGTCACGTGATTATTGGACACCCTATATATATATATATATATGTAGCTACAAATTATGTAAGTAACATTTTTTTCTATATTTCTAAATAATTGACATATTGGTCTTCGTCGGAAACTTGTGCCACCCTGTATATAAGAAATCATGTTGGTAATTTTTTACAATAAAACACTTGATATATTTAAAAAAAAAATACATTTTGAGGAAAACACGACTCACTTCTTTTCTATTTGAGATGATAAAAAAAACTCATCCCGAGAGCTACTACTTACACTTAACACAATAATTCACTTAAATTATCTGTTTGTCAAGCCTGGGCAGAATTTACAATAACTACATAGGCGATGGTTAAATAAAAAAATAATTAATTATAAAATTAATTAAGTGCGGTACCTGCGCTCTCTATACAAAGCGAATTCTCCGCACAGCTTTTACACCGCCAATTTAAATTTACGTACATATTTGGTACGAACTATTACATCTATATTCTCTTTATACAAACATACACAATAACAAAAAATACAATGAACTAGTTTTTATGAGATAAGCAACTATTATCTCGTAAAAACTAGTCGAGTAATATAAATAATTTAATAAGTAAAACAAAAAAGTGGTTTATTTTTCAGAACCTTCATTTTTAAATTTATTAGTGTAAATTAAAATAGAAGGAAAAATATAAATAAAAATTCATTTTAACAAGAACCTGCAATGATTTAAATTCTCGCAAAATGCAGCTAAATATGCCATAATAGGTTTCCCTTAAAGAGGGGGAATTCTTGATTTATATTAACCAGTGGATCCAATGTCAGAACGATGTCGACCTGCTGCAATCGAATCTAAACATCATTTCTAACTGATGCTCCCGTATAAACTTAAATCTCAACTTAAACAAATGCAGCTTTTTAAATTACAGTCGGAAGCTCAATGCTCTCACAAGAACTTACCATATTTCTGGTGATTATCTATCGGTCGTTGACTACATTAAAGATATAGGAGTTTCGTTTTTTACAAGAGACTCACTTTCACTACCCATATTGAAACTATTCCATCCGCAGCCTCCATATCATTAGGTTTTATGCTGAGAAACGTGAATTTCGAAATACTGACATCGTAAAGTCATTATACATCGCTTTTGTATCAATTAAATTGGATTCGTGTAGCTTAGTCTGGTATCCGACATATATTAGTCATTCTCTTTTACTAGATCGCTTTCATCGGCAATTTTTAAAATGTTTGTCTTACAAACTTAACGGTACTTATCCATCCATTTGAGCGAATCAAGCACATCTACTTAAAAGGCACAACATGATAGCATTATTATCCTAATCCATAGATGTAAAATATACTAGACGAGTAATGATGTGGTGGGGATAGGAAATGTTTGTAGTCCGATATATAGCGTCTGCAAACGTACACAAAAACACAAGTGGAACCTCGCAGCTGTTCGATTTCCCGCTTAAATTCAAATCTAGGAAAATGTCAAACAATTATTTATCGTTGTTTATGATGGTTGGAATTATTTAGCATCGTCGAATCATAGAAATATCTGTCATTTCACCGTATTAATATCTTAATTAATCAAAAAATATACAGACTTGTTATGTCATTATTACATAAACAACCCCGATGGTAATTTGAAATTGTAAATAAATATATTTTTATATTTTTACATCAGAATGATAACAGTAAGACACAAAGAAAATCGTAAATGTATTATTTTCAATGACTTCGATAAAGAATTCGAATTCATGAAATAAAACAATGACAATATAACAATAATCACGAATCAGACAATAAACACAAGCAGAAATGAGCAAATAAAACACAAACAATCAAAATTTAGTCAAAACACCAATACGAGCTAGTAATTCAATAAAGCACTATCGAGTTTGTGTATTGGGTTAGGCATCAAAATCAGCTGTGAAGTTACTTTGAGTTTACAAATTGTGTATTCCAATTACGTTTTTCCCCTGTATGTTGGATGTCAACAAACGGTATGTATGCTTCCTCTAGTTATTCTAACTCTATGACCTAACTAGTAACCGGAACAATCGACTGCCGTCAATTACTTTCCGGGATACCCTTTAATGTTCCACAACAAGCAATCATCATTCCGACCTCACCAAAGATATATGCTCTGCAGCGGTCGCCGATCTCCACGATGTTTCGTTGCACAGAAAAGTCATTCGATGATTTATTTATATAAAATGAAACTTAAATGTTGTTTCTACTCTTAATACTGGTAATTTTCTGTATTTTTTTTTTTTTCTCGTAACAATTATTTTTTCTTGCATTGTACTATCCATTATTTTGTCCTGTAAGTACGAAATCCTGTTGGACAATAAAGGCTATTATATAATATTTTTGTGATTCTAGCCCCATGTTCCTTAATCCCTTTCTCATATCCATTATTATATGCCGATGACACCGCCCTCGTAATCCATGCTCTCGCCATTTTCAAAGCCAAAATTCGCCACTAACCCCCACATTACCCCTATCATACAACACCTTTGTATTCCGCGTAACCTCAACATCACTCTCCCACCCTTCATTAACAATTCATCAATTTATATCATTAAATTTGCAGAGAATGACGCAAACAATCATGAAATTTAGCTAAAAAGACAAAAACTAGATAAAGAAAACGTATAATACAGTATAAAAAATTATTGTAAAGTTGCTGTATATAGAATTGTCTGCATAATATATGCCATAATCAAGGAAATTATCTCATAGGTATTATGACTTATTGCTGATTTTATCATTTAGATAAAAACTACATAAACTGGGATAATTAAAAATGTATTGTAATTATTTTTTAATTGAAATTGTTTATGTTTTGTTTTTCAAGTTAAATAAAACGTACACATCATTTTTCATCTATATTTTGCAGGACCAAAGGTAATATCGAAACATAGATTTGGAATAAACAGCGTATCGCTCAAATACGCTGAATAATAAATAATCGCTGTTCGCAGTTACGCTGAAAAATAACTCATGCCGTATTTACACCTATCAATCACTCGATAAAAATACCGGGCCTTTACTGAACGTACTAAGAAATAGTTTAAAGGACAATGTATTGTGAATTGTTTACATTGACAGAAAACAATACTTTCATTAAATCGTATTTAAAATATTTAAAAACACAAATTCTAATACTTCTAAGTGATTAATGGTTTTAATATTAAAACATGTTGCATTAAATAAATATGAATAGATTATTAAATATCAACCAATAAAACAATTAAACACAGATTAAATTAAATAAATTTAAATTAAATATTAGCCCATTTTCAAGAGATTTTTTTTTTTAGTCGAGAATTTAAAGTTATTCAATACAATCTGTGTTTAATTGTTTTATTGGTTGATTTTTAATAATCTATTCATATTTATTTTATAGCTCTAAGCGAGTTACGTGAGGGTGATTTAATTAAATAAAATACTAAACTTTTCTTCACTGGATGTTTATTTTACTAAATAAATATTTCGATCACAGTAACCATTACCAATGGATACACAAATACAATAATTTGTTGTGATTGAAATGTACATTTAATATAAATAAACATCCAGTGAATAAAAGTTTAGGTTTCTTAAACTAATTTCTCACTTAACACTTATTGTGAAACAAACCACGTATTTAATTTTTACCTAAAAGTTTAATATATATATATATATATATATATATATATAAACATCTTTATTTCTGATATTGGAATATACAATTACAATACAATATCTAATAATACAATAACGTTCACAATATATTTCCAACTCTGAAACTGGCTATCGACCAGTGGTCTTTCAGCCTAAAGTTTAATATAATTAATAGTTTTAATATTTAAATATTGGTAGTTCATATTGTATGCAATAAATATCAATAGATTATAATTATTATTATTTGTTTTATTGGTTGATTTGTAATAATCTATTAATATTTATTTTAAAAGTTTAATATCTTATTTAATACAAATATTTTGATTCCAGCTACTTATAATGATTAACTAAATTTTGTATATAAATTGGCTATCGACAGAAGGTCTTTCCGCCTGTCATTATCTCATGTATTTGTCTATTTATTAATTGGCTTTCTTCTGTATGCCAACGATTTCAAGTTGATTAAAGCTATAAGAACTATTATTGATAAAGATCTACTTAAAAGGAACCTTCAAAATGTAGCTCCACTATTCAGCTGAACAATTTTCTCTCGTATTTGAATAAATGTTCCCATAACACTTTTTCTAGAAGTTTATGTCTTTAACGGCCATTTATTATTATTTATTAATTGGCATCTCTGTTAAAGATCTTGATGTATTGCAAGATATATAATAATATAGATATATTAACAATTAAGCTTAGAAGAACATATTAATAATTGACTAAGAATATCACACAAATTATTTAATTCACCGACTTTAGAGACTTCTACTTCGTTATACATTGTTGAATATAAATAAGAACACTATATATTACTAATAATAGAAAAAAAGGAAAAAAGAGGATTCAATAACTTGGTCACAGTTAATTAAATAAATTAAATAACAAGAATTTAAAAATAATTAATAAGTTATTCCCTCTTTAGTTAATACGATGAAATCCCGAAGCACGTGTATGCTGATATTATATTACGTAATTTTTTTTTTTTTTGCAATAAATATTTTCGATTAAAAAAATGGTTGCATTATACAATATATTGTTGTTATGCAAAAACGAATGTCCATTATTGAAGATTTGTTTTAAAGTACTTATGTAACATAAGTCGAAGTATCACAGTAGTTAAAGACGGAATAATTTATTAATTATTTTCAAATTCTTTTTATTTAATTTACTGCCTATTACTTCGTTTGTATAACAATTAATTTATTTGATGACTATAGTTTCGATACATTCTAGTATCATTATCAAACCATAAGTAACAAAAACTACAATACATTCCTATTTATTTTCTAATAAGAGTGTTAAAGAGGAGGGGGTTACACCATGTTGACCTGAAATCTTTAATGCTCTTATTAGCAAATAAGTATGGGCTAATAAATCGAAATTAGTCGAGAATTTAAAGCCATTCGATTTAGTGTCTATTATTAAAATATTAAAATATAGGTAAACTATCAAAAATCTATAAATATAGATTTTTGATAGTTTACCTATATTTTCTATTATAAAATAAACTAAAAATATATGACAAAAATATAACAAATATTAATCATACAAATTTTTGATTTCACTACTACAATAAAACAATTCTGTTAAACGAATCTTGTACGTACTTAATATTATTTCCTGCTGCTATTTAGTCTAAATATATACAATACATCCATTGGATATCATTGGCATATATATTGATGATACAATAATCTAAATTCTCAGAAAATGATCTATGTTGAAAATATTCAGCCTTGAGGAATGCCTGACAATAGTTTTGTTTTGATAGTTTGAAAGGCACCAAATTAAGTTATGTCGAAATAAGGTCAGGTATTCCATAGGACTGAATATTATGACTGTTGTTATTTTCTATTTGTATTTAATAAACAATTTTTTTATATGAAAGTGTTATGTTATATATAAACAATGTATAACGAAGTAGAAGCCTCTATTATCAATAATTCAATATATATATATATATATATATATATATATATATTTGATATTATATTGAATATCAAAGAATTGTGATTGATTAACACAACTATTTGATAAAAAAAAATACTTATGACACTACTGCTAAAATCAATATAATGAAGCTTAGATATTAATATACAATGACTGATCGTTTTAAAAGCCGTACTAAACTGCATCTTCTAGTAAACAAATTTACATTAACAGCAAATGTTAAATATTATCAGCATTAGGCGGAATTAGTAATTCATCTTCAAATATTGTGTTAATTCATTATTAAGAAATATATTTGGATTTGTGTAGTTGTGCAATAAATAAATAATTACAAATAAAACCTTACATGGTTACAATTATCCAGCACCTAAGTTCATTTTAGAGAAAAAACTGCAAGAATTAAAATGGTTTCAAAATTTTAAAACCTATAAAAAGCAATGACTAACTTTAAAAGTCGATGTACAATTAAGCAATTTTTAATAAAGTTTAATTATATTTGATAAAAATCATAGTATTGAATTTCATTAGCCACGACTTTTATTTAAAATGCATTTTTTACATGATAGTCATGGCCAATGCAAACATGGTATTGAGAAAATCAGTATGTAATCAATTAGATCATAAAAACGTGCTATAAGAATGTCTTCACTGTAATATTACTTTAAATTAGTGTTAATCAAAATCGAGTAATTCTAAATTAGCAATTTTAAGTAAATAAAGTAAAAAATAACAATAAATTGATGTTTTTCAACAAATAGGGAACAGTTACATATAGTAATAGAATATGTTGCTTTAATAAAATTGTCATCAACATATATGTTTACAGTAACAAAAAGGATCGAAAAGATCGACTTAGGCCATCTCTACTTTAAATAACAAAGGTATGAATAAAAAAAACTGAAAATCGCATTATTCAAATTTTTTATTAATTTGGAAATGGAGATTCTGTTAATAAAGTGATAATTGAAATTGAAATTTTTCTTATCTTAGCCCAGTTTTCTCAGCGGGATGTTAATCAGCATGAAATTCTGCAAAAGTTCCAAATTTATACCTACCCTCTACCCGTTATAATAAGCGAGATGGTAAGACTCGAATCACCCTGTATACATAAATATTTATTCAAAAAATATTATCAAATAGAATAATAATAATACATTTTAGGTTATCGTAATTCAAAAACTATTAAATGTAGAAATGTTGATTTATGCTATGGATTTAAGTTGATTTATAGTTACGTGAATTATAGAAAATTGCTTTATTAAATATAAATTATCTTCTACAACACTTCTACTGGAATAACATCTAAATTATTATAAAATAAATTAAGAATGGTAAAGATATATTCAATATAAAAAATGAAATAATTTAATTTTGTATTTTTAATATTAAAAATATTTCATTTATTGGCATATTTTTATTACATTACTAGTTTCGTGTAAATTTAGTTTTGTGTAATATTAAAAAAGTACTTTTATGTGAACCTTAAGCAAATAATTTGCATGAAAATATAATAATTACAATCCCTTTGTATTTTCCACTCCACTAAAACTTGGGACACTCATGATATTAACTGAAAATTAGATACCATCTAAATTCTAATTTCCCAATTATATGTTTAAATTAAACACGATGCATACGTTAAACTTTCCATGTCGGAAAATGAATGAAAATACATTGAATAATTTGTACTTATTAGAATAAGGGAAATATATATTTTTTAAATTATAAACATTATATTTTTCTCTTGTTGAATAATTGGTAAAATATTTGTTTATGTCAATTAGATATTCGTTTTACACAATTTTTAATTGGTCAAAAAAATATATATATATAAATATATCGTATGTTCAATTAAAGAAAAAATGAAGAGTGCCATGATTATTTTATTTTTAAAAATTTAAATTGGTACACATACTAGGAATTGACGTATACCTACGTCAGTCATAGCTCTGTGGTTATGTTACTTTTCAAACGTACAACAGTATAAATAAAAGTCAATTTATTAAAAATTACGTTTCAAAATTACAATAAATGTTGAATGTGCCTTCCTTCTTCACGAACAGGAGCCTTATTATTATATCAATTCTATGCATTATTATTATTATGAAGATGTAATAATAATATTTAGATCTATGTTTAATAAGCATTTATTCCATTACAATAATTAGTACTTTTTAAAATGTGAAACCAACGAATAGTTAAAATTGAATATATAAATTTTAATCATGATTTACCAACACAGAACACAATGGAAATTACGATAATTAGAATTTACAAATATTGTAACTATTAGGCATACTTCCTCAATTGCTAATTAATTTGCTTCAATAATAATAACATATATTTATTCGATGCAAATAACAGAATTATTTACATTATATGTTTTTGTTATTATACATAAAACATGATTATTTTCTTCTGGAATTGGCCATCAACCATACGTCTTTCCGCCTTCTTGTTTCAATTAACCTTTACTTTAATACATTCTATTTCTGGATTATTTTCTGCTGACGCAATAACAAATAGTATTACCAATTAAAAAAAATCAAAATAAAATTTACCCTTATATTATTATTAAGTTTAAGGGCACCCAAACATAAAACTACCATCTTTGAGTAATCTTTCTTTTTTTTTCTTTTTTTTATTGTTTATAACGCCATTAATGTAAGAAATAAAATAAACAAGAGACAATTTTAAATTCTACACATGTCTTATAGAAAACTGATACCTTAGAATATATGTATACATTATTTGTTAAAAGTATTAAACACATATATTCTTAGATATCCACTTTCTACAAGACATGTGTCGAATTTAAAATATGTCACCTGTTTATTTTATTTCTTACATTGTTTACTGTTGTACAAATGCTCACTTATATTCTTTTAAGGTCTAGATTGAAGACCAGTTTAACATTATATTTTATGCTAAACTGGATCTCGCCTTACGGTTGGTAGTTATTTAGAGTTGAACCCTTGTTTTATTATTATTGCTTTATATTTGTATGTATACAAACATCTTTAATCAGACAGCAGAATTACAATTCTTTGCAAATATTTGTATTTACAATACATATTGGTGGGTTAGTAGTCTGCCATAGGCTATCGACCGGAGGTCTTTCCGCCCTATCATGAATTTATGGTGATTTGCACATAAGAACTTTGCTAGCTAAACTGTCATGTAAATGAGTGATGAATTGTAACAGAAGGATGTTTATGCTTGGGAGGGATATTAAGGTTGCGAGGGATGAGAATTTATGATGAGGGAATGATTATGTGGGTTATTGGCAAATTTTGTGGTAACAGATAATGTTTGCGCCAGATGTTGCAAAAAAGGCCGAGGCGTCCTCGGGTGGACTTCAATAATTTTTATTGACATTTTGTGTGTTTCTTCAATGTTGGATGCGGTTGAGGCGCCGAGCGGAGCGTGCGTGGTTGGGCTCAATTCGAGATGGTCCTCGGGCGAAGGATTGAATTGTGAACACCCCTCTAGGAACCATTGCAGCCCCGAGCCATCTCAGAAGCATCCCGAGAGTCTGTTCTCAACCATGAAACGAGCAACATCACATTCTTCGGTCGTATCCGCGTTAAATCTCACTTATAATTCTAATTTTATTATTTTTGTTATATGTTTTTATACATTAAGCTAATTGTTAAATAAATCTTTATTTAATATTACTACTATTCGTAATTTTGATACCAAATCGCGCAAACCGCGTATTAACAGATAATATACTCTGGGATATGGGGGGTGATTTGGGTGGATTCATACAGGAATACGTTAGAGGGATTATGGAGTGGATTATTAGGATGCCGAAGTTTCGTAAGGGTTCTAAGGGAGGATCTTTCAACTACCTAGAGATGATATAAAGATGAGGGTTTTATGTGATTAAAGAGGAGCATAAAAGGGATCGGCAAATTTGATTTGTTTTATATTTGTATTTTTATACACTTTGATAATTACAAATAAAGATCACAAATTTATTAAACTCTATATTTGTTTATATATTATTTTATTGACAATCTGAAAAAAGATATTGTTAATGCCACAATTGAACAATTCAACCTAAAACATAACAAGCTTTACAGTCAAAAAATATAAAATATTTTTCAAATAAAACATAATGCAATACTTATCAAAGGGAATGCCGCGCTGTGAATTATAATAAAAAAAATGTACATTCTAAAAATGGGGTTCGCTTGTATTATGAAAAGAGAAGATATGTTTATTATTAAAATATCTGTTATACAGCGATGAAACAAACAGTTCGTTATTGATAATGACCACTTTGTGTGTGGATATGTACATCGAACGTGTTAAATAAAAAGTGAAATAAGGAAAAAAAAAGTGTTATTCTTGACATTAACATTTCAGGTGAACTGAAAACTCATTTATTTACAACATTAAGCTTGTTAAATGAATAATTTCGTACTTTATTATAATACCGGAAGCTTTCATAATAAACAAATAGCAGCTTTTATAATTTGATGATTATAAAAGCTCCTTACGTTGTTATAATTAAACAAAGAAATGTTTTATTTAAAGTAAACTAAATGTGTGCGAGTTTGTACGTTGGCTCAAAGCGGAAAATACGTGATGTCTTCATTCAAAGGGAGTACGAATGCCGCGTTGTGAATTATATTAAAAAAATGTACATTCTAAAAATAGAGTTCGCTGTAAACTGAAATAAAGAAGAAAATGTGTTTATTATTAAAATATGTGTTATACAACGATGAAAATTAATAAAATATATATATGAAAGCTAACGCAGGTATATTTTATTGCACATCATCATAAATTCAAGACTAGGCAGAAAAATCCTCAATAGACCAGGAAAGACAAACACTTTCATTGTGTATATATTTAATGTTTGTAAAAATTCATGTAATTTTCTGAATACAGATACTTATATATATATATATATATATATATATATATATATATGAAGAATTTAAAAATACCTTATTACAATCAATTACATTATTTCGTGAAACGGGTATTATTCTCCGCAAACCAGGAAGTGGTAGACCAGTTAAACATACTCAGGACGTCATTAACACAGCCCAAGAAATTTTGGAAGATGAACCTACGACTTCTCTACGCCGTTTATCTATAACAGCAAATTAATTTATCGGTAGAAATATGCCGCAAGCGAAGAAGCTTGAAAAGATTTGCAGATATACCCTTATCTCATAACATCGGTGCAAGAATTATTACCTGTTGATTACCCCAGACGACTAGAATTTTGTCAGTGGTTTTTACAAAATGTAAACGAGGATGTTTTACAAATTAGTAAAACTGATGAAGCATGGTTTTACAAAGATGGGTACATTAATTTCCAAACTATGAGAATTAGGTTGGATGAAAATCCTCGCACATATCGTGAGCAACCATTGAATCCAGATAAAGTTGGCGTTTTGGGCGTTTAGTGGGAGAAGATTATTTAGACCGAAATTCTTTGAAGGTAAAATCCTATTTTTATTATTAATTTTGTATCTGTGTGCGTATATATTAGGTATGATAAATACAGATCGTTACCGTACAGACATTTTATTGCCTTTTATAAATTAATATATATATATGTATAAATATATACAGAGAGTTTCATGAAAAACCTAACATGCTAGAATGTACTCAATGTGAATTTTCCTATGTTAGATGTGCGTTGGATGCGATGTGATTGGCTACGATTTCTAATAGTAATAAAGTCAACTCAATTTACAATTTTCCCATTAGAAATAAATTATATTTGTCAACTATTATGTCAAGTGCAACATGTTTTATTATGGATATTTTACTTAACCGCAATACATCTCAACATATGTTAATGAAAGTAAGCAGCGTAATTTAAATGAACCAATTATGAATTCTACACTTCAGTTTTTATTAAACATTTAGTCAATTGATTAAAGTAAACGGTTTATTAGAAACATGTGTAAATTATAATAAACGTTCAAAATGACCTCCTTCGCGCTCTAAGCAATATACTAGACGATGAAAAAAGTTTGTATGGCATTTGTTAGGAAATTTGGATCAATTTCTTCACATACTGAACGTATTCGAGTTTTAAGTTCTTACACATTTTCAACTCGAATAACAGAATTATTTTTTAATTTCATATATCCCCAGAGAAAAAAAATAATATGGAGAAAGGTCGGGCGAACGTGCAGGCGAAGATATGGGACCATATCTTCCTATCCATCGACCAAATGTTAATTGATTTTGCAATCGTGTTTAAAGATGTTATTGAACACTCTTTGACATAACATAAAATGTTTAATTTTATCTTTTCCGATAATATCGATGGCCTTCTAATTCTTCGTTCTATTAAACTGTTTTATAAGGTCCGAAATAGTTGAAATGGATGGTATTGGTCTATCGGGAAATTTAACGGAAAATAAATCGCAGCAAATCCTTAAACTGTTTCCTACAATATTTACCATAAAAAAATGTTCTCCTTTGTATACATTATTGATACGTCTACGTCTACTTTAAGCGCCAGAACAGCAAATATCACTTCCTTGCGATAACATACAAGTGTAATTCATTTTTGACGGGAAAGATTTGGGTTTATATTATTTTTAAAAATAGAAGCCAATCGCATCGCACTCAATGCTTTGATGCGTTCCTGAACAAACCGAACATAAGAAAAATTACGTTCAGTATATTCTAGCATGTTCGGTGTTGCATAAAACTCTCTGAGGTGTGTTCACAAAGTTTGACTTTATATTTTTAAGAAAAAATATTTATTAATTCATCAAGTAATCCCCCTCAAATACAATGCACCAGTTCCAGTCCTCAAAGCACTTCTCATAAGCACTTTTTGATGTAGCCTTGAGCTTCTCCAGCGATGCAGTTCTTATTTCATCAATCGTTGCAAATCTCCGTCCTTTCGTAGCTCTTTTCAGTTTTAGCAACAGGAAAAGTCGCAGTCCGGTAAATACGATGGCTGAGGCATGATTGTCGTTTTGTTTCTGTCCAAATATCTCTCACAAGCAACGATGAATGAACAGGTGCATTGTCGTAATGCAAAAGCCATGAATTATTTTTCCACAATTCCAGACATTTCTTCGTATTGCTTCTGGGAAACTAAGCATAACTTCAATACTCCTTATCGAGCTTTAGGTAAAAACTCCTGATGCACTACGCCACAGTAGTCGAAAAAAAAATTTAACAAAACTTTGACATTTGATCGGACTTGGCGTGCTTTTTTCGGTCTTGGCTCTCCTGGGTGCTTCCTTTGTGACGATTGGGCATTGATTTCGACGTCATAATCATATATCCATAATTCGTAACCAGTTATAACCCTTTTGAGCAAATCAGGATCATCACTGACGTCATTGAAGGGCTCCTGAGCGATGTTCATGCGACGGTTCTTCTGATTAAAATTCAGACGCTTCGGAACAAAGTTCGCTAACACACGTCTCATGCCCAAAACATCCGAAAGAAAAAAATGCATGGCACGAGCCGACTGATATGCCAACATAATCAGAAACTTTTCTTATAGTAATTCGACGATTTTCAAATACAATTTTCTTTACAGCTTCGACGTGCTGGGTCGTCCAGAGCGAGGTTCGTTGTTGCCATTTTCTCGGCCATCTTGGTAGAGTTTGTAACACTTATAAACATTTTATTACTGAAAGCAGTCTTACTATACGTCACTGTCAACATTTCGACTGTTTTAGAGCACTTGAGTCCATTTTTTCACACAAAATTTGATGCAAATTCTTTGCTCCATTTTTTTAAATAATAATAGAAAATCGCCGAGCACAACAAAATACGTTTAATCTTTTCATCTGTCGAAAACAAACGAAGTATGTAATGTACTTGAAATCGTGAACATATATTTGAGACATGTGTACCATCATGACAACAACAAAAAATCGATAATCGTTGACCGCGAAAATTAAAAAATCACTTTACTTTTTAACGCACCTCGTATACATAATTAAATAAAAAAACCGCGAAGATTGAAAAATCATCTTACTCTTTTAACGCACCTCGTATTCATAATTAAATAAAAAACATAATTTTTTTAATCAAATAAAAATTAATAATTTCCCTAAATTTATTACACATGTTTTATCAAGTGATTAATGGCAAAAATATCCTATAATTTATTGTTTCATTTAGAAGATAAATAACATATTTTGGCTGAAAGATCTCTTGTTGATAGCCATTTCACAATATCGTTATATAAAACTTATTTAAAAAATAAGATTAATGTCAATTATTGTAAATAATAATTAAGAATTAAAATTACACGGATAAATATGTATATACATAACTTGCTTACGGAATTCTGCTTTTAACCACATGTAAAATATAAATAAATCTTTATAATAGTGGTTTAAATATTATACTATGCAGTTTTAATTAAATTAAAAGAAACATTTTGAAAACAATTAATAAATTAATAATTCTTTTTAAATTGCTCTGCAAATTATTGTAATTACTAAGAAAAACAAATATCTATTGAAACAGCCACTTCCAAGTGCAAATATCGGGGCTGTTCTGTAAGTAAAATGTTAAATTTAAATGTACGTTATATTTTATCATCACAGTCTAAGCAACTTTTGCAATAGAAATATATACATAGAATGTTAAGTTAATTAATAACGTATACGTTATTGCACCTCAGCAATGTTGATAAAGAGTATATAAGATACTGATAATGGATAAATCCCGTAACCAATGTGTATTGATGATCTTTTATAAATAGTTAAAATTTTTGTTTTTTAAAAAAGGATTTTAATTTAAAAAAAAAAACGTTGCTATAATAGCATTTCTGAGATGCAACGGCAATTATCTATTGTATTCAATATCCGGCGTGGGTATTGTTTTAATAGATATTTGTTTTTTCATAGTACTTATTTCGTAAGTCAACAAATTACAAGATAGTAATTAAATCGTTAATTATTTTCAAATTCTTTTCTTTTATTTAAATAAATCTTTGTAAATAAAATTCAACTTTCAATCAACGTATATAAACATTTTTGCTTATACATACATTTTCATAAATATAACAAAATAACAAAGATACAAAATATGAATAAGGAACATTGATTATTACGGTTATTATTACTCTAACATCTTTAAAGGTAAATTTATAATATAGTTACAATTTTCAATTATTTTCGTTAAATAAATAACGAAAAGGCTATCGACCAGATTGTTTTTGCCTATATTTAATTCTCTTTATCAACGAAATATCTAATTTAACATATATTAATATATTTTTAGAGAAAAAATATGAATAGTGAAATGATATACAAACATTGTGTTGTATATCTAGTGTACATAGCGAGCTTAAAAAATAACAAATGAATTCATAAATAAATAACTTTTCTCGATAATTCGAAGAAATTTTGCAGGTAATAACATAATCGGGACTATTCTGTAAGGGAAATGTTATTTTTTATGTGTACGTTATTTTATCATCACAGACCCAGCAGCTTTTGTAATAGATATTTATTCATATAATATGTATTTAATTAATAACGTACACGTTAAACGTATCATTTTTCATAGGGAATAGCTCTGAATATCACAGAAAAAATTTGAAATAATATTTTATATAAAAATATGCACAGCTGATTTTAAATAATACTGTGTAAACAGCCACTCGAGCAAAATAAACATAAATTATTAAAAGATTTAATAAACAAATAGCAATATAATAAATAAATTAATGTGATTAAAATATGATTTTGTAACGATAAGCGAAAAACTAACAAAATATTCATTATTATGGCAGAAAGACCTCCGGTCGAAAGCCCATGACAGACTACTAACCCATCAATATATATTGTAAATATAAATATTTGTAAAGAATTGTAATTCTGCTGTCTGAATAAAGATGTTTGTATATATTCATTGTTATATGAATTTGAAGCTGGTAACGTTTTATAATATTTTATTTGTTCATTCTTTCGATTTTAAATAAACAATACCTCTAACTCTTACCATTTACATAATGTGTATTTAATAAGTACTATAATTTAATTTTTCTGCTTCTTTTCGAATCTTTATACCCTCAGGTGTCGAATTATTATTATTTAAATTTGAATTCCGTAAATAAAGATAATAATAATAATTTTAAGTATGGGGCTTACATACATTTTAATTGATAGATTTCGTTCATTACATATTTTTGTATATTTTACTTGTGTGGAATTGTATTACACCTCAATTATCTTCTTGTGTAGTACGTTGTAGAAGCAGAATTTTAGGCAAATGAAATTAGAAGGTTGTAACATTACAAAATAATAAAATTTATATTTCTTTTATCTTATTGTTGAGGCTCATTTTTTGTTATACATCGTAATTCTCAATAATAAAACAATTTTACTTTGTTTGTATAACTAAATATTATTATTAGTGACCATAGATTCGATAACATTAACGCGTCGTTATCAAACTGGCAGTTTGCTAGTTAATAATAATTATGAACTCTGCCTACAACGAAACCTAAATATCGCAATCTTGAAACCACATTCATCTCATCTTTCATCGAGGACTAAAAGACTGACATGACACATAAGAGAGTGACTTCTGGCTGAAAAACCGATGGCCAATAGCCATTTTAGAAATTATAAAATAACAATAAGTCGCTAATAAAAATATTCTATTATACAAACAAAATAAAAGTGTTTTATTATTGCGACAATGCATTTTAATATTACAAGAACAGACAGAAAGATCTATGGTCGATAGTATGTTATAAAGAAGAGCAATAAAACAAGAGTAATGTTATTTATTTATAATAATAAATATGGATGAATTATTACAAATCGTCCAATAAAATATATAAAAACATAGATTAAAATGAATAACTCTATATTTTAGACTAGTTTTGGGTTTTCAGGCCATTTTCAAGAGAATTAAAAACAACCTGAAACTAGTCGATAATTTAAGGTTATTCATTTTATGCTGCTTCTCTTTTAAATTTATTTTATTAGTACATTTTAAATAACGTATTTATATTTATTATTATAATATATATATACAAACATCTTTATTCAGACAATATGAACAATTGTGTTAGTAGTCTGTCACGGGCTATCGACCTTAGACCTTTATGCTCTATTATAACATTTCTGTCAATATTAAAATATAAAAATTATTAATTATATATATATATATATATATATATATATATATATATATATATATATATCTTTATTCAAACAATAGATAATAAAATATATAAATAATTACAATACATATAGGTGTTAGACTGTCTGAACTATCGACTAGAGGTTTTTCTGTCCCGTCATGAATTTATAATGAAATCAAAGAAAAAATATATACTAGCTGGCTTAAGGGTGCGATTTAGAAGAAAGATATAGCTGTACAAATATGAGCAATGACTAATTTTAGTTAGATTGTTGTTGTGATCAATGAACAATATTGTATTATACATTAAAATAATCTTAAAATAAGCAGGAATTTCATCAGATAAATTAAAAATTATTTTAATGTTAAGTTTCTGTGAAAAATAATTATGAAAAACAATGAAAATTGATCAAATTTATAGCAAATTTTAAATTATATAAATTAAATAAATATTATTTATTTATATGTATTATTATTAATAAAATGTATTTTTTTCTTCTTCAAATAAAAATATTTTTACATTTTTATGTAGTATTATAAGAATTATAATATATAAAATAATATATAAATATTTATTATTATATATGAACTACCAATATTTGAGTATTAAAAATCTTTGTCATATATTTAATAATAATAATAACTTTATTTGACCAACAGTGTAACTAAATTTATCCAATAAAAAGAATATGTAGACATACAAGCAATATACAAAAAAAAACAAAATTATTAATGTAAAATAATTATTGATAAAGTACATGCAAGTATAAGAGTGCGCAGTTAAATCGGCACTTAGAAATTATAACATGTATAATTTATTATTAATTTAAGTAATATACAGAAAAATAAAAAGGCGGAAAGACCTTCGGTCGTTAGCCATTTCATATATATATATGAAGATAAATCTACAAATAAATTGTAAATAATTATCTAAACCATGTATAAATGTTACATGAATATAGATATTTAGTTAGTTAGTTAAAAAAATATAACTTATTATTAAAACTGTTGTAATTTCTAGAAATATTTGTGATAGGTATTTTAATAAGAATATGTAGGAATAAATAGAGTATAAACATTTCGAAATATTATCCGAGAAACAAAAAAATAGTTTAGATAGTAAATAGTTACAATCAATTATGCTGTTTAACAGTTCTTTTACGAAATTCAGCACTACGTACCTTTCTTTGGTCAACTAAGGATACAAAGTTAATTAAATGAAAATGATTTGAAAATAATTAATAAATTATTTCGAAAGTTATGTTGGTTATGTATAATAAAATGTTTTTTTTTTTTTCTTGAAATAAAGATCATTTTGTAGTGTTACAAGAACAAATAAACACTTTAAAATATACTTACATAATATAAGTTAATTACAATAACAAAAAAATGTTAATTGTTAAGGCTTTCAATTGGTTATACATTTTAAATTTATTAAAAAAAAAACTTTTTAAGTTTGTTTGTATAACTTGTTATTTTATTTACTGACAATTGTTTCGAAGCATAGAGCTTCATTGTCAAACTAACAGTGGGAATTATACTTTTAGTTTGAAAATGAAGCTCTATGCTTCGAAACTATAGTCACTAAAATAAAATAACAAGTTATACAAACTTAAAAAGTGTTTTATTAAATAAAAAATAAAAAAAAGATTTCCTTAATTAACTAATTTCCGAACAGAGCCTCTAAGTGAACCGTTTTGATAATCGCTTAATTCGTCGAAAGATCATAAAAACAAAAAAATGACATTTAAAATTTTTAAACACATTAATTGAAAACGGTGCGGGGGCTGGTTTGGAGCGGTGGTAGGGCGGATGGCACGCATGGCGCGCAACTTGCGCCCCTATAAAGTCATCCCTCCGCGTTGTTGATGGCGGTAGATTGTGCACGGGACGCAAACGGCCTGCACACATTACTTACCCACCGACAACACACTTCATTTTCAACTTGTTTATTCCTTAAACGCACGCTTTGCACAAATTTATTGAAAACTCAAACACACTCTAACGAAAAATATTCACAGTGAAAGTTGTAAAAATCAAGCCGGCGAATTTTAACCATGTGCAACAAGTTCTCTTCCAGCGAGCGCCGCTTCTCCGACGGGGGTGTTAAATTCGGCAAAACTTTGGTCATCATCGCGCTTTTTTGTTTAGCTGAATGCACGGCTGGTAAGTGGAAATTTTATTAATCGAAAATTAGGCCTGAGTAGTTTTTTTTTTAAATTAATTCACAAATTTGAATATCACAATTTTAATTAATATAAAATTCTTTTCATTTAATTTGTATCTCACTTTTTTTTCCTTATCACTTGCTATTTTTGCACACTATTTAGAATTATGTGTAATGTTTCAACAGTTCCACATATTCTATATTTTTCACATTAATCATTTGGTCAATCTTTTCTACATACATACATAATCTTCACTGACAAACAAAATATAACATAAAATATTAAAATATATATTGTAAAAGTCTGCCAATTGGCTTCCGACCAGTGGCCTTTCTGCCTAAACTTTTCTATTAAAAAACAAACTCATTTAGTGAATATAAAAGTTATTTAACATTCGGAAATAAAATAGAATCAATTTTTAATTTTAAAATAATTAAAACACCGTTATATTCTTTACTTCACTGTTTTATTTAACCACTAAATGTATATTTCGAACAGTACGTGATCATCTTCGACAGTTAACAGTATAATTTTACAATTTGTTGACGGTATATAAACAAAATGGTATTATTGAAAAAAAAAAATACTTATCTTTTTTTTTCAATAATGAAATAAGGAATATAACTGTGTTTTAATTATTTTAAACTCAAACTTCCCATAACTCACCAGCGATTAATTAGTTTAATTTTAAAACCTTTAGTATTCTTAAATTAAACCCAGTTTTAATACGTAATCATTAATTTAATTATACACTAGATTACAGTTATTTAAATAAAATAAAATTAAATAGCAAGAAATTGTTTCATACTGATATAGTAATTATTTAAAGAACTCCAAATATTCTCAAATACAAGAAGTAATAATAAACATTCATCCCGGCGCATTCACCGTTTATGCTTGAACATAAAATATTTTTGCCTCAGATTCTCCCCATTATTCACAGCCATTAATTAATTACATTGAATAATTTACATAATTAATAGTTTTTCAATTAGTAAGTATATAAAAATTAATATTAATTAAAAGTACATTAACACCGTACACCGAAACATAAATTAATAACGTTATTACTTAATAATATCAATTATCAATTTTTACTTTCACTTACTTATGTGAAAGTACAGTAAATTGGTGAATTATAGAAACATGATTTTTTTGTTAATTACAGGCAGAATGCAAAATAAAATTAAGTTTTTCTGATGAAAAATATATATTAATTTATATTTTATATTTATTTTCATAAGAAAAACTTAATATTACTTTGCATTCCGTCTGTAATAACCAAAAAAAAAAAACATGTTTCTATAATTCACCAACAAAACCATAAAATTTATTAATAATGTACGGTTAAGCAAGAACTATTTATTCAGTAGAATTTCATCCACCCTTACATTTAATTTTCTTCTGAATATCATGAATATTATAAATCTCCTTTATAATCACATTTCTATGTATTTCAAAAATCGTTATTTCTGAGAGTGTATTTATTTATTTATTTCTTATCGGAATCTCTTTTTTTATATACACACAATGAAATAATCTAACAATTTAATAAAATCATATACATATATATACGCACATGCTAACCCGCAGAAATATTTAAATAACCTTTAACAATAATAACAGAAAATCTTAAATACTAATCTCTTAAACTGCTAAATTAAATTACATAACAATATTTACATAATTACAATCATTTGCCTGTGGTCTCTATCCAGTTTTTGTCATTTCATTCAATCGTCATGATTTCTAACGTCGTTGTCTGAGATCTCAAAATTTGATGAGATGAATTGTTATACAGGGTGAGTCACCGAAGTGCCCGTCTTCGATATTCAGCATTAATTTATTAATAAAGCTTGCTTCATTACTGAAGACGCATAATGTAAAATTACTTTCATATGTATAGGATGACAAATTTTCCCAGAATTGATATAAACTTTGTTATTTTAAATGGAACATCCTATATATCATATTTTCATTCGATTCCCCTTTAAATTGTCGTTACATCAATATAACAGAGTTAATAGTTTTGACAAGCCATTGCCGCAGAAAATATATTTTCTAAATATTGTAACAGTTGTAGTGTACTAAAAAAATCGTTACTTTTTTGTGTTTTGAGATGGAAAAATGTATTTTATAGTTTATAATTTTGTATGTCAAATACAATACTTGTGAAAATTGTACATGTCTTTTGCTTAATAAATAAATAATAGTAAATAATAATGATAGTAATAGTAAATATCATTCTATTCAATTCGAAAATAACTTTAAATATGTGACTTTACAAACGGACGTAAATATTTTTTTTTTTTTAATGGCACTCTATACTTTTTAATTTTTTTCTCTGGTGCTCGAAATATACGTCTAACAGAATGAAAATAAATAAGGGAAGAAAGGAAATCAAATCGTGTTTTATTCTTATTTATTTAGAATTAATGTTAGAATTGGGCAGAAGGACTAATGGTTAATAGCCATTTTTTTAGGCTTAACTAGATGTTTATGATTGTAATGTTGTAAATATTGTAATGTAATTTAATGTATCTCTCAAAAATAAAGATTTTCTATATATATGTTAGAATTACGAGGGATAAAGAGATATCACTTTTTATTATACTGCTTATTTTAATAATTCGTTTTTTGTCCGAAATTATTTCAATTTCTTAAACAAACAAAAACGGAAATTTAGTTGCTAACACAATAAATAGGAATCATTAAATAAATCAATAATTTTCCTTTCCTTAATGTAATTAGAAGATTCACTAAATACATATAGTACAAGATATTGTCTAAGTCAATGCCCGACAGGGTATTTACCCAGGAAGTAATCGTTGACTACTTCCGCACCTTGGGTAGGACGATGGATTTCGTTAATCATCTCCTTTCT
This sequence comes from Philonthus spinipes, assembly GCA_963082785.1. NCBI lineage: Eukaryota > Metazoa > Arthropoda > Insecta > Coleoptera > Staphylinidae > Philonthus > Philonthus spinipes. Next base: position 13,296,172 of record OY720307.1, on the reverse strand, counting down.
ATCATAAAACACTTTGCTTGTATCGGTGTTGCGTAACAATATTATTTAACAACAATAAAACAAATTTACATGAATGCGTTTTGATTTAATAAAAATGTTTTTATTTCTATTAAAATTATTCACTGTATTATTTTCCTAGCAATTAATTATAAATTTCATTGCGAATTCCATTCAAAAACTGCGAATATTTTTTAATAATAATAATAGTTTTATTTTTTTTGGTAGAATAGCCTATATAGAACAAGTAAAATGCTCAATATTTTTATAAAATAGCAAATGTATAAACACACGAAAAATTTACTTTATTATAATTACAATAACTACAAAACCAGAAATTGCACACTTTCGGAAAATAAAATTTATAATTATATAATTCCAAATACAAGAATTTTGAGTATTTATTATTTAAAATAGTAAAAGGTAATTGAATAACTTAGTTTGAGTAATGTGAAGTGTTGTATAATGATGTGTTTGAAAATAAAATTCTTTACTTAACTTTTAAATTTTATTAATATTTTTATTTATAAATAGTTTTTATTAATCAATGGTTTACCATTGACCGTACTCATTATCAATTAGTAATTGAAATGTACATCTGAAATATTAATAAAATTTAAAAGTGAACAAGGAATTGTATTATCAACTACATCATTAATAAAATATAACAACGAATATTTAACTTTTAACTGCAATAACACATTTATTTTCCACCATTATTCTAATACAAACAATCATATTTCAAATTCAAATTCTTTATTCAAAATAGTTTCACAAAAAGAATGTACAAATTACATTATAGTAAAGTAAAATTAAAAAATCCAAACTTCAGTACAAGTATATATTTTAATGATTGTTGAGTTAAGTGAAGATGAAATATACTCTTTTATGAGAGATTGAGTATACTTTCTTCACAAGATTTATTAAAATCAAATGTACATTTCGGTCGCGATATGACCATTATTAAGGTCAATGTCAAACTATAAAACAAATACAAATATTAATAACATTTTTTCGGATAACTTGGATTAAAGCGGTGAGATAAATTCTAAAAAAGGATTAACTGATGGGCTCAAATCAAAGTTTAAAAGCCGGTTTTATACTGTTTTTATTTCAATTGCCTCAAATATATTCAGCCCCTTATCCCAGACACTCGGTAGGTGTCTGGGATAAGGGGCGAACACATTTAAATTTATATTTTTCAATGTTGAAACCTTTAAATCCAAAACTGGTTGAAATCAATCCACAAAAAAAAATAATTAAAACGTCGTTGGATATTTCCTGAAAACAAAAATAAAACGAAATTAAAAAAAACAGCAAACAACAAAGCAGAATAATTTCGTAACAAAAACGCCCTGAATTTTGTGAATTTATTAAAAAGCTGTGATTTATAAAAAAACTAAAGAGAATTTAAATTAAAATAAAAACAAACATAGGAATTTAACATGTAAAATTATATATGTGTAATTAATAGCTCCCCTATTAATTTTAGAGAAAAATCGAAAAGGAATATTTTTTAGAATATCAATAACTGTATTAAATGTATCTATTTAATTTTCGTTTGTACCAGAATCCACCTCAAAAATAATAAAAATAAGTTGAACAATGTACTATTTAATAAAAACCCGTACCACGGGTTTGACAAATGTCATGTTATAGTGAAAATAATTTTGCTAGTCAGATATCAATTCACGCATTATAATTGTTATGAATAATAATCTGAGTTATTTCATTATAATTATTCATTATAAAAACATTTTACAGTGACGTTAATTTACGCAGGGTTCGTGACTTATTTTCAGTTTAATTTAATAATCTACCAATTCCGTCTGTGTCAACAATTACAAAGTTTGTGAAAACTTTGAAAATAGAGCCACTGTAGCGGCAGATGATTCAAAAGGACTATTAAGTCTAATTTCAACAAAAAAATAAAAATAATTAAAAACATTAACATTATAGGCAAACGGAATAGAAGATGCAACAATGAATTGGAAGAAAGAGTTTTGTGTTTAATAAATGCTGAACTAACAACTAACATACGATGTATTGCTCGTGAGTGCAACGTGTCTATACATAAGATTCTGAAGAAACATGGAAGCAATTTTTGTGGAATGCATATTAATTACAGATAGGCACTTGGCTAATATAAGGCAGGTATTTTATAATAGGTTGGGTTATAGTTTACACCATAATGGAGAACTTTTTGAATACTTGCTCTAACATTTCCCATTGAGTGTAGATACATTAAAATTTAAACAAAAATAAATCGCGGACTGTTTGTAATAAATGAATAAATTAATGAATAAATTATCTTTCTTCCACTGATTACTTATTATTATAATGATTTATTCCAAAGGCATGCTTGTCGTTTGGAATAAATCATAATATTATAACAATTTTTCATTATTTAAATTTCATTGGTAGCATTTCGATAATATAGATTTTGGTACAAACGTAAATTAAATGGATATATTTAATACAGTTTTTAATGCTCTAAAATATATTCCCTTTTGATTTTTCTCTGAAATGAATAGGGGAGCTAATAATTACACACAATTAATTGTACATGTTAAAATTCTGTTTGCCCCTTATCTCAAACACTCGGTATAATTACTGAAGAATTTTGATAATTTCATTTTATCAAGGGAAAATTTGTGCCATTAAAACATAAACTTTCTAAAATTTTCAATTTAATTCCCGCATATTATACAAATACAAAATTAAAAAAATTATCTTGGTAACACGTTTAATAATACTTTCTACCTCTATTTATCAGGAATTTATTCTTTAGAGTGCTGCAATTGTGACAAAATTTACGTTGGAAAAACCCAGCTCAATTTACATACAAGATTCAAAGAACATACCCGACATATAAGAAATTTAAATGTTGATAAATCAGCTGTAACCCACCATGCCATTAAAACAGGATACAATAATTTTCTTGAATATTTATTGTTATGTAGAAAATTGTTAATCGAATTGTTATTCGTTGTCATATTTGTATTTTTTTTTTTTTTCTATTACTTTGTTTTTTGATATTTTATACAATTTATATTTTTCTGCTTTTGTAAAAAGGTTATATCCGTAAATAAGAATAAATAAATTGAAATTATTAAAATTCTAAAGTAATTATAGTCTGAATACACTTGAGGCAATTGAAATATAGAAATCCGGTTTTTAAACTTTGATTTGAGCCCATTAGTTAACATTTTTTCGAATTTATCCCACCGCTCTAATCCATATTACCCGAAACAATATTATTAATATTTGTGTTTTGTTTTTTACGTTGACATTGATAATGGTCACTTAATGACCGAAAATATCGAGTGTTCAAAAAAGAAATGTCACCGGCTATAATTGGACTCATAGTTAGTCCTAAAGCTTTGAAATAAAAAAAAACTCTTAAAGAAATTGGTCATGACAAAATGCTAATTTTCAAATTCATAACTCTTCCGGTAAGTTGCGCAATGAATTGTCGAAAATATAAAACTTAGATATTCTCAAAAAAGGCATCCTTAAACTACACTTTTTGAAATCACGATGAGTTTATGAAATAAAAATGTACTAGACTTTTTTTGTCTTACTCATGAAATGAAGGGTGGGGAAGGTACGAATGTGTAAAGAGCAAATGTCAATTAACTCTTTTGTTCTTTAACCGATCTCAATGTTTTTTATATCATATATCAAATTTGTTGATAATAATCACAAAAATAAATAACTATATCGTCGCTAGGCGGCGCCAAGTTGAATAGTGGATAATTTTCCCATTTTTCTTTAAAATTTCAAATGCAATGGTATATGTTTCAAAAGAAAAGGGTTAAAAAGCAAACGTAAAATTAGCGAAAACCGCAAAAGTCTTATCTTAATATAATTAATAAAACAATCCTATATGACGAAACTAGCATAATCCCAATATCCCAAAGATTATCCCAACCCTCCCAAAAATTTGCCACAAACCCCCTAAACCAAGACATTTTAAACCAACTCTGTATAAAGCGAAACCTAAATATCTCTCCAAAATTTCGCCATACAAAATCCACAATTCATATGTTCATCTCATCTTTCATCGAGGACTAAAAGAAAGACATGACACATAAGACAATGACTTTTGGCTGAAAGACCGATGGTCGATAGCCATTTTAGAAATAATAAGATAAATTATATTGTATTTAACAATGCATAAAAAAACCTCAATAAAGATAATTGTATATATATATATATATATATATATATTTATATTTATATTTATATATAATTTTTAAGAATGTAGTGTGTTAATTTAAAATAAAATAAATTATAACAAAAATAAAAAAAATAAATTATTTATTCCCCGATGGGTGGCGCTTTGTAATTTTAACAGTAGTTTTCTCATTTTTTAAAAAAATATGAAATATTTCTTATAATAAATGTGAAAAAAACAAACATGGGATAACATCTAAAACTCCCAATTTATATAAAATGTCTGTCTTTAAAATTGTTAGATATATTTACCGCCATATTTCATACAATCATCCATTTTTTTAAACAATTTAGTAAACAGCCATTTTCACTCTAGCAACACCAGTATATCTATTGCTAAAGATTTTGCATTTTAGATCTATAAGGTTGTGTGTTTCCTCATTGCGAGCCTGGCTTGATAAAACATATCCTTTAATTTGCTCCATAAATACAAGTCTAAAGAAAGGGAAACTCGTGGTGTCCAATGAAATAAGCTTCCACATCAATTCACTTAACAGGAAAAACTGAATAAAAATAATTTCGCACGTTATAGAAAAAGGGGCGTTTTCTATAACGTGCAGTCATTTTTGTCATAAATTTTATTAACCTCAAAATGTTTTTAAATGACATTTGCAATTATTAATTTGAAATATTATTTTATTTATAACTTATAAATTAAGGTATTGAGTACTAGAAAACGCAGTTCTACTAAATTTCTTACTTTTCAACCCTTTTTCTATTGAGACTAAGAAAAATATACCATTGCATTTGAAATGTTCAAGAAAAATTTTATAATTTTTTACTTTTTAACTTAACCCTACTTAGCACCAATTGAATTACTATTTATTGTGATTGTTGTCAATGCTTTAATTCAGTAATTGAATTGAAGTTTTAGGGCGCTTCGACAACATTGATCATTTGCGCCGCTTTTATTCAGTAAGATAAGTTCTTTCGTATGACGCCAAAATAATTAAGAACGGTCCAAAAACAAAAGAGTTATGTGACATTTACTCGTTACAAATTTGGACCTTCCTCCACCATTTATTTCAAGAGTAAGCCAAACAAATCTATAATGTTTTTGTTTCATAAACTCATCGTGATTTCAAAAAGAGTAGTTTAAGGATGCCTTTATTAGAACTTTATTAAAATAATCTCAGTTTTATGTTTTCGACTGTTCATTACGCCCCCTACCGGAAGAGTTACGAACTTGAAAATTATTTCCAGAATTTTCTCATGATCAATTTCAATAAGAGTTTATTTAAAAGCTCTAGGATTCTTAGTTCCTGAGATATAGCCTGTGGCCTTTATTATTTGGACACCTAGTACATCTGGTTTTAATAATTTTTGTGAAGAAAGGATACTCAATCTTTCATAAATCAGTACAAATACTTATGCCTATAGATTATATATGGCATATAAAACTATTTTTAAATTTACATAAAACTATCTACGCATTTGTATAAGAAAAAGTTTACTTCGTGTTATTTTTTTATTGCACATTTTTGTAAAATTGTTTAACTAATTAAATTACAATATTTTATTGTATTTCAATATATAATTTAAACGTTGATAATTTTTAATATTTAATCGTGACAATGATATTTTTACAATTGACAGATTTTACGTAAAATTAACTTTTAAATGATAATTCAAATTACATACTGCTTTTAATTCAGTATAAAAATATAGAATTATACTAAAAGCACTATCAATTTAATCCACTTAAAAAGTGGACAGAAAAGATTGCATCAAAGTTGGCAAACGTTTATTGTTATTTTAATATTGATGCAATATATTTTGTAAATGTAATTATTTTTATCAATGAATAAAAGGTTTTAGGCACATTTTACCCATTGATAAAAATGTTTGATTATGTTTTATCCAGTAAAAAAAATAAACCATTAATATGAAATAAAGTTTTTACTATGTAAATCCTTATGAGCCCTAATTTATTTATATATTTTTATTTATTGAATCTACCTCGTATCTTTTACATAAATTCTAAAACAATAAAGGAAAAAGTAATATCTAAAATAAATAATAAAAACAAACAATACACAAATTAACATAAATATAATATAAGCGAATACTATTAAACACTTAAGTATACCGCGTAATCCGAACATCAATTCATCTCATCTAATCACTCTGACTCAGACAAAGACATTTATATTTATATATATATAAATAACATGTTTATTGACCTCAAAGAAGAGTATTTTCTTGCGAACATGTCGAAATTTATACTATTTGCATGTCACAAAATACGTACAGAGTCCAAGTTTTTAGTATAATCCGTTCTAAAGAAATAACCTATGTACTTAAACCATTGGAAAAAAACATTTTCAGAATTTCGTTGCGTTCTTAAATTGTATCCACAACAACATACGGTTTTCCGTATATCATACTATTATATCTGCCGTTATAGTATTTAAAAAAGAAACAATAAGTAATAATATTACATAATCTTTCAATTTTTATAAATGAAACACTTTTTATTTTGTCTGTATAACTTGTATATCCAAATTATAACAAAATAACAAACAGAATAAAAAGTGTTTCATTTATTAAAATTGAATTACAATGTATATCAAGGATAATTCTCAATAATTAATAAATTTACATAATACTAAGACGGTCACATTTTAAATATGCGTCTTTAATCTGGTCTCCCTTTACAAACTGTGCCATCCATCAGATTGAGATGGTACAGGGAAAGTTTCTGAAGTTGATGTCTTTTCACATGGGAAAAAGATTGTTAGAGTTCAGCCATAGCGAAATGCTTGCAATACTTAATTTACATTCCTTGGGCGAAAGAAGAGCCTTTCTTGACCTTTCTTTTTTATTTAAGTTAGTATACGGGTTTGCGAATTACACTGAATTGGTGGGAGAATTGGATTTTAACATAGCTCGGAGTATTCATTAAAGACCACGACCAATATTTCGCATTAGTTTTCATACTAAAAAATATGGTATGTATAACCCTATTGATCGTATGATGAGATATGCGAACGATTTGTCTATCAAATTCTAACTTTATGCTCTTCACTTCTTCATTTGCAGTTTTCACAGCCCATATTGATATTTCCCATCTCATTCATATTACATAAATGAATTTTTTATCTATATTTATTTATTATCACTTAAAGATAGGAATAAGCCGGTTGCATATTGCTTTCACTATGAACTGTTTCGGATTGATAAATAATTATTTTAATGCGTATTATTTTTATTATATATTTTGATAATTTATGTTTTTATATATATATGTTTTGTAATGTTTTTAGTGCGTCACACTTTTCTTGTAAAATTTTTGATTTGTAGTTTGGAAATGGAGATTCCGTTTATAAAGTGAAATGGAAATTGAATATTTTTTATATTGTTAGAATGTTTTAAGTAAGACTGTTTTAGAAACAAATTCTGTATAGACTTCCAACTATCTCTGTTTTTTACAATGAAATTAAACCCTTTTTGCAACAGCAAAAAATTACTTACATTATAAGTTTTACAAACATCTATTGAAACAACTACTTCCCGAGCATTTACCCCGCCGGACATTGGATTACACAATAGATATTTGTTGTTGCATCGCAGCACTGCTGAGAAATTGCAACAGTTTGAGTCGAAATTATTTAATGAAAGGAAACAACAAATAATAGTTACAAGGCTATCTGTAGACACGTGTTTCGGGATTTCATCCCTCATCAGTAAAGCCCTGCCCTGTGAGCCCTTAGTTGTTAAACAATTTTTAATTAATTTTTACGTACCGTCTTCAACGATTTTATTGATCATTGCTAGAAATTTTCCTCGTTTAATTTCATTGTAATTTAAATAACTGCAAATGTGTCAATCATTTTTGTTTCTTTTTTTTTTAATTTTAAAACCTTCACCGTATTTTGAATTATGAAATAAAACCGAGCTTTAATAATTAATCATTAATTATTCACTTCATCACAGATATTTAAATTAAATAAAATTAAATAGAAATAAATTGGTATAACTGATAGAGTAATTATTTAAATAACTCCAAAATCAAATACAAGATGTAATAGTAAACAGTCATCCCGGTGCATTCACCAAATATTCTTTCATATAAAATTATTTTATTTTGTTTGCATAAATTGAATTATTCAAATTATATAAAACAAAATAATATACAGAGTAATAATAATTATAAGATGGTGCTTGCGTCGTCTTCAATTTAATAAGAGTAATAAGAGTTTCATTTGTTGAAATTTTATAACAAAGGAGAATTTTCGACAATTGATAAGTTTATATAATATTTTTATAGTTATAGTAAATTATAACATAAAGCACACTATTTTTAAATATATACTTATTTATTACTTGGCGAAACATGATAAAATATATACGTTTGTATATTAATTAGAATCAGTTGGCTTATTTCACAAAATATGTTATTTATTCCGACTACTTTCGGCTTCTAGCCATTAGCAAGGAATGTACACAAACAATAAAAGCCGAAAAGCATGTTGTTAATGACATCACTGAACTTTGGATTTCCCCAATACTAAATGCCCTTATTATCTGATAATTTATATATACTTTCCAAACATGTAATTTCTGTGCATTCCTTGATAATGACCAGAAGCCGAAACAGTCGGAATTAATCAAATATTTTGTGAAAGAAATCGAGTGATTTTTATAATTTTTATTAATACTCGTATAAAGCACAATATTTTTTGAAAACATGTGCAAATCTCACTACTAAATATTTCTATTTCATCATTTCTGCTTGTAATTTCAACACGCAGGTTTTTTTAAATCATGACTTATTTTTCACCTAATATTTTCTCATTAGATTATTTATTAATACTAAATAAAACTTATTTAAATCTATTTTCAGGTCTAAAGAAAAATATTAGACAAGGTAAATATAAATAGATGTAGATTTGCACTAGATAAACCTTCATTTTAATTTAACTTGCACTTTTTCTAGAATTATCCCTAATGTATATTGAATTTATTTATAGTTAGTAAAATCGTAAGTAAAAAAAACATTTTTCCCGATAATGGCATCAAAATTATAATCAAAAATAATAATTGTACATTTGTTTCACACAAAAGTAAAAGTTTTTCATTAATTTATTTTTTTAATTTATTTAACGGAATATACCATTTTTACAAATATAAGACATATATGTAAAATGCAATAAAATTATATGTATTACTAACTAATTTTAAATACAATAGTAAACACTTTGAACGCAAATATAAACGCATTACTTTTGTAATAAAACAGTGATTTACTTTGTGTAACTTTGCATTGCTTTATTAAAACTTAAAATAATGTATGACTCAGTAGAAACCTCTATTATCAATATTTTTTTATATTGTCAATTACAACGTATAAAATAATAATAATGTATTTTCCAAAAAAAATCATATTTCATATTAGTAATACAATATTTAACAAAGTGATATTAAATTATTGCAGAGGAGGTGATTAATAAATTCTTTACGACTACACCAAAATATATCAGCAGCGTTTTAATTATTGTTATTTCACATTGTATTTAAAAGGGAAGGTGTAACATTCATTTGTTTCACTTCGATTACATAAAAATTATACGCTATTTCAATTACAAATCTTAGGTGTAAAAAAATTATCTCGACGAGTAAATTGGGAACAATAGTTACTTTATTAGTTATATATCAATGATGATGAGATGTTACACGCGAGGGGAGCTTTCAAGGTAATAATATTATTGTCAATAAAATTGTAGAGAGTAATTAACGGAGTGATCTTGCATCGTGAGTAAAAAGATTTTAAATTGAACATGGCCAACATATTTCCATAGCTAAACATCTTCATCGGGGTGTATTACAAAATAATAAAGATACCTTAAAAATATTTTTTGGATACGTACTAAATTTGAACAATACTCCAACGTTGGTCTCACGTACGGCGTGTATAACTTCATGATAGTGTTGGAATTTTTGATACTCTTCCAAAAATTCTCATAGCCAACTTCACCAATTGGGAATAAAAGAGAGATCTGATAAGATACCTAAATCTTTTATCTCGGTAACACGAACAAGAAAAATATTATTTAAGGAGTAGATGTGAAACATAGGGCTACTTGATTTTAAAAATGATATACGCTTACATTTTTTTATGTATTATTATTTATTTATTTGAATATTGATAATTTTTTATTTATGATTAGTAATTTGCCTTTTTTTATACATATGTTTTGTAATCTTTTTAGAGCGTCATACTTTTCTTATAAAATTTTTAATATGTAATTATAATTGTAATTTGGAAATGGAGATTCCGTTAATAAAGTAAATTGAAATTGAAATATTCAAATATCGATTGCTGTATAAGCTCTAAATCAGATGTAAGTACCAAGCAGTCCTAAAATAGATACACGGAACAAAAAAATATGTTTTCTTTATGGTAGAAGCCTTAACAATTACATGATATTTCTTAATGATCGTTGAGTTACGTGAAGATGAACTACACTATTTAATAAACGATTGGGTTTCCTTTTTTCAAAAGAATTAATTATTTAGAGTGCTCCCATTATGACAAAATTTACCCAACGCAATTTTAGTACAAGGTTTAAAGAACATCTAAGAAATAATTTTAATAATCAAGTATTAATAAATGAGCATTTTTAAGTAACTTAAATTAAATTATGTGTTTGTCAATAAATAGAGAAAAGTTACTAATATTAAAAAATACAATGATAGTAATAAAAGTAACATTAATAAATTCTTAATATACTTAATTTAAAAGAAATAAAATGTCCGAGGAGTTGACTTTGCTCATTACTATTTGAAATTTACTGAATCACATTTAAATTAAAAGATCTCAAATATATTCTGAATATACTTGAGGCAATTGAAATGAAAAAATTTGGACAACCGGCGTTTAAACTTTAATTTGAGTCTATTAGTTAATCCTTTTTTAGAATTTATCTCGCCGCTTTAATCCATGTTACCGAAACAATATTATTAATATTTGTATTTGTTTTTTAGTTTGACATTGATAATGATCACATCGTGACCAAAATGTATATCTGGTTTCGATAAATCTTATGAAGAAAGTATACTAAATCTTTCATTAAAGAGTACATGGTATTTGATTAGAGAGGCTGATACTTGCTGAAGTTCTGTTTCAAATAATTAAATAGAAAAAAAAAATAGAAAATAATTAATATACATTAATTATTTTTTTAAGCTACTGCAATCAAATTAAATATCGTTGCATTACAAACTGTGCAACAACAAATGTCAATTTTTTAATCGAATATACGGCAGGTTACTTGCCCGGGAAGTAGTTGTTTCAGTGGATATTTGTTTTTAAGTACTTACTTTATGAAAATCAAATTAAATATTAAATAAATATTTAATTATATAAATTATTAATTATTATTAAACTACTGAAGATGGAAACATAGTTTCTGAAATATATTTGGTTTGAAATAGTTCGACCCCTGATATTACAAAATTTACAATTGAAAATTTGTTGTTGTGATTTTTTGGTAACCCTAAATTATTTAACAGGCCTGTTATTTATTTCAACATGCATTATCGATACTTACCGTGTTTTGCCTGTAAATTTAAAGGATGACTTGTGGACAACAAATGAAAGACAGGTGAGTTTTACGGCAAGCAGCACTAATTGTATTTTAATAAGGCATTTTCATGGGTTAATAAATGATTACGTTCATTAAATTCGTATAATATGTACACGCCTCATTTTGTGAAGTTTTAATTTGCTGCCTTGTGCATTTTGACTGAAAAGTAAAAAGTACGCGCTTCTGCCTCGCATTTACTTCGAGAGGACGGAAAATAAAACACTAAAACTGAACCGCCTCGGGGCATGACTTTTTGTTGTGTAATCATCGCAGACTGGCCCTTGCTCGTCTAAAGGTTACATTCGGTTTTGTGTGCAACAGACCGGGGGACATATCTTTGATAAATTTGTATCAAATTTTGTTTATTATTACATTACCTTCAGAACTTGTAATCCAATTGTTCTTTATGTGTGATTCTATGAATTGGCACATTTTTGTCGTTCGAACTTAGAACGTTTGTAGATTATTGTGATTTTTGTTATTTTTCAACAACATATAATTCATTTTATGAATTGTGATTTACATTTGATTTTGTTTATGTGTATGTGTAGTTCTAGGAATGGGCACATGCATTTCGTTCGAGCTATGCTTCATCTTGGAACATTTTTGAGATATTGTGAAGTTTGTTATTTTTCAACAACGTATAATTCTTTTTTTTTTTAATTGTGATAAAGTTTTTAATTGTGTTTATGTGTAGTACTAGGAATAGGCACATTATTATTATCGTTCGAATTTGTGTTGTTTTCGTTCGAGTTGTGCTTTATCGGAAAAGGTTTTTGGATTATTATGATTTTTTGTTGTTGTTTTTTTAAACAACGTGTAATTCATTTTGTGGATTGTGATTTATTTTTAATTGTAGTTATGTGTAGTTCCAGGAATATGCACATTAATTTCGTTCGAGTTATGCTCCAACTTAAAACTTTTTTTTCGATCTTGTAACGTTCATGTCAGAATATGAATCAATTAAATTGTACAAAATCTAAACCAAGAAAAATTGCCGCAGCGAAGTTACATTGTATAAATAATTTCCGATACTTAATAATTACTTTTTATAATTTATATCGAAAAATAAATATTAGATACACCCCAGTTGGAACTATTACAAGTTCAATAAAAAAATAAGTAGGAGAAAGGACAACCATTTTTATTTAAATAACCAACATAAAGAAGAAAAACCGAAATGGCCATCACTAGTTATTCATACGCTAGATGAATGGTGACTGAACATTTCATTAAATGTGAATAAAGAAGAAGATAAATAATTATTTATATAGATATTTTCCAATTTAATTATTTTAAATAATTTTGACCAAGTGTTTATAATATTTTTTATTAAAATTAAAAGTAATATCTTAAAACATATTAAGCTCTTCAATATATATTAAGATATTCTAATTGTGATTAACTAATGGCTACTAAATAATTTTCCTATACTTTCCTATGGTAAACAATCGATTTAGTCTCAAGTTATGGTGATTCGCAGACTGTAAAATCCATATGTGTTGTGTTCTATTAAATAAATACATGATAATTATATTTCGTATACTTTTCGCTATAACAGTAAATTGTTTCATTATTGTAGCTGAATCAAATTCATATAACTAAACTTCATGTACATTTTTTTCAATTTTCCTTATTAAATAATTGATGGTCGTGGTAAAGTAGTAAAAGAAAAGAAAAAAAAATTACTTTTTTTAAATAAAAAATTGTTGCATTATACAATATGTTATAGTTATGCAACAGCAAGTGTTCATTATTAAACATTTGTTTAAAGTAATTATGTAACGTACGTCAGAATGTCACAGTAGCTAGAGAGGAAATAATTTATTAATTATTTTCTAGTTACTTTTATTTAATTTAAAAAATAATATATATATATTTTGCTTGCACTCACACATGGGTAACGATACATTTTAACAATATAACCCAGTAACCTTTATTATTTTTAACTTCCTATTTGCGGAGATAATCACACCATTCACTCAACAACGAGGCTTACTACCTTGGCGCTTACCTGTGTGCCATTAAGGTGGATAAAACTTACTTACTCAACAATTCCTAATACTGGATAAGGATATTTTCATTATTTATATTCATTTTCTAATAATTCTTAATCTAACTAAAATATATTTATATAGTCTTCTGTTAATAACTTATTTTATTCCCTACCTATATGTATATAATATACATTGGCTACTACACCCTATAAGGTTTCGCCGCTCTCAATGAGCTTTCAGAATCCAGTTGGTTGGATTTCCGTTCTGTATTTTGTATACGTATGTTCGTGTGTGTTTATCTATCTCCCTATTTCAAATGTCTTCCATTCATCTATTTCTGCAGTGTTCAGGTCCAGTTCAATCTCATCTTGTTTTTTGTCTTGCTCTTCTGACTCTTATGCGTTCCCATTTCGTTATTGATGTTATCGTTGATCAATATATGTGACATACATCTTGCTCTTTTCCTTTTAATGAATTTTATAATGACCTCTCCTTGCAATGGTTCGTATATTTCAGTTTGTTATTTTCTTGTTCATTCCGTTTGTGTCATTTGGGCCTAGGATCATTCTTAATATTTTCCTTTCTTGTATAGCGATGTCCTCTTTTTCTTTCCTCCTCAGTGTTAGTGTCTCTGAATTATACATTAAATAAGTTCCATATTTGCTTTGTACATTTTAATTGTTGTTTGGGAAGAATAGTGAACCATCTAGAAGCGTAACAATAAGAGTAGAATGTTAAAATTTTGGAGGAATATTAGAATTTTTGGAGGCACAGTCTAAGGAAGGTTTGGTTATTGGAATTAATTGCAAATTATACATTGGGAAATGGGAGTGAATTCAGTGGTTCAATATTTTTATTTGTCCTAATCTATTTTTTTATTAATCCTATTATGATTCTGAAATACAGTAGTTCAATGTGTTTGTGCAACTGATTCTATATTTTGTTAAATTATATAATTATATAAATTTATCTTGTAATAGGCAATTAGGCTGTTGGTTAAACAAATAAATATAGTGGCTACAAAAGAAGACGCTTCTGGTATTTTATATTTATCAGATCCACTAATCTCTTGTAATAATTAAATGATGGATGAGGCTGGCAATTGATGAAATGTCATATTCACTCTCAGTGAGTCAAAACATTTAAAAAACTATTAAATGATTATTGTAATTGTTATTTCTTCAAAGTTTTTCGGTGAATAATAGACGTTTATTAATACACTTGGTTTGTTTTACTGTTTTTTTTTTTTTTTTTTTAGTTTTACTCGGACCACTTTCGACCTTGGATCATTCTCAAAGAGATATGTACAAAATTTACAAATATATCGATATTTATAGAAATTTTACAACTAATTTGATGTAACGTAAAATTAATAATAATAGAAAAAGGGATTTATTCACGTTGTCATAGTTATTTAAATAAATGAAATAAAAAGAATGTAAAAATAATTAATAAATTATTCCCTGTTTAGCAACTGTGACATTTTTTTTTTAAATTGCATTGTAAAATATGTTATTGTTATGCAACACAAATGTCCATTAGTGAACATTTGTTTTGAGTATTTATGTTACATATGTCAAAATGTCTCAGTAGCTAATGAGGGAATAATTTAATAATTATTTTCAAATTCTTTTTATTTAATTTTTGTAAAATTCAATTATATAAATCTCTATACTTATTTATTTATTAACGGAATCTCTTTTTATATAAATCTACAAAGATTATGTTTGTTACATAATCTTTGTAACAAACATAATTTTTGTAGATTAGTAAAAAAATAATAAAATAACCAAAAAGTTATAAGAACGACTAGAATTGAAAATGAATGAATGAATGAATATAGTATAAACATGGAATTAAGATTAATTAAATAAGTACAAGAAGTTTATGTAAATAGTTACGGGGTGTCTCTCAGAGAAATTACATTAGAAGTATATGGATTCTCTATTATTGGATTGTAATAAAATTTTTACAGTTTTGTAAACAAATATGTTCTTCTTCTTAATGAAAATATTTTCAAGATTCTATCACTTCCAGTTATACCAGAAATTGATTCAAACTTCGTTGTTTTAAATGGATCCCTATTCTTTTTATTTCAAATTTAGATTATACGTATGAATTTGTTACAAAATCCTAACCGTTTTTGAGATTTTTTCAATATTTATAAATATTATGATTTTTTAAACACCATTTTAAAATATGATACAACAAAGTCAAATGAAGTCACAGAAATGAAAATTAGAAGATGTATAGTACTATTCGTAGATAAAGTTTCATATACAAAAAGTATCTAAAATTATATACAGTGTGTCCCATTAACAGCGAAATCCAGTTATTATAATATGTTAAAAACTTGAATTTTTATTAAATTAAAAATCCGTTCTCAGTAAGAAACGCTGTATAAGTGAATATAGTTATTTGAAATATTTTTTGCTATAATTTACAAAGCATATAAAAACAAAACAAATCCCAGACGAAAGTCGTCATTCAATTTATAATGTATGTGCATTTAAATATTTGTACTCCTTTTTTGTAAACATTCCATTTTTGCAACATTTTCTCGAGCTAATGCGAAATCCATCAGCAAATAAATGTATTATGTAAATTTTCAAACGGTAGCGGCATTTATTATTCGGCAAATAAGAAAATAACATGCGGGACTTGATGTTATTAAGTAGTCTCCAGGGTACACCGATACGATTACGTTACTTTCCGCTTTTTCGTACACACAGAGAAAAAAAAACATTTTCTGCTTGCATACAATATGTTTTAATTTATCACTTTTTATTCATTACATTATGGTTATGAATAAATAATTGTGCTTAATATTTGCTCTGAGTTTGTTTTTCGAGTTTTAATATGTTTAAAAAAACAAACATCTTTATTCAGACAGAAGAATTACAATTATTTACAAATATTTATATTTCCAATACATATTGATGGGTTAGTAGTCTATCATGGGCTATCAGCCGGAGGTCTTTTTGCCCTAATATGTTTATTTTGCATTATTAATTTTGTTAATTCATCTTAAGGTTTTTTTTTATCAAATCATAAAGTGTTATTTATTTTAAATTATTATGCTCTTGATCAAATGAGTAATCTTTTAAAAAAATCAAGTGTACTGATTATATCATTTATGTCAGAATCATTAAATCAGGAAACGGCAAGTATAACGAATTATTAATTAACTTCACATTCTATGTATGTATATATGTATGTATATATATATATATATATATATATATATATATATATATATTACAAAAGATGCTTAGACTGTGAGGATAAAAAATATCGTAAACGTTAAACTTAACATTTCCCTCAATTAAATCCTATTAATATTTTTATGAACTGCTGTTTAAACTCAATGTGAAACGCAATCAATGAATCATGAGTTTCGATAAATAGGGAAATGTATTGTTATATAGGGGGAAATGAAAAATGGGAAATATAATTGAGATAAAGGGAAACATATTTGATATATAGTGAAATGCAATTGAAAAGGCCGGAAGTTCGTCATTTTAAGTTATATACGAACCGAAACAAAAATGAAAAAATGTAATAAATTGTTCATATTCACAAAAATCGTTTTAAATATTACATTAAAACGCTTCTACAACCCCCACATCTTAGCGCCTACTCAGTTCAGCGCCTGTGCCATCATACCGCTTGATAATAAAAGGAGTTGAGTGCGAAATAGATAATGAATCCATCAGTGCCCGAATATAGGAGTCAGAATTTATACATGGATATTGCCGTAGAATAATTACAAAGAAAGATAATCACTCAACCAATCGCCAAGTGCGAGGATCACACCCGATAACCATTTGCGACACTACTCTTTTACCAAAATGCAAAGCATGTAGGAGCACTGATCAAATGAAATGCTACAACCCATCGAAGACATTCCTAACGTAGAGATAATCAGCAGTAACAAAAAATCAACAGATGTTGACAAAGGATTTGACATTAAATTCACAAATTTATGCATCCATCACCATACTAAAATCAACAAACAGATAAATTTAGACAGAGACATTCTCATTAATAAAACTTAGGGCAAGATTCATTGACTCATTTAATGTAGATACACATGTCAATATTTCAGACAATAGAATGTTTATTGTTATATTTGACCAAAATAACCAAGGGTATATAGCCTTTATATAAATATAAAAGAGTATTCATTCATTTGGTCACAGCTAATTGAATAAAAATGATTTGAAAATAATTAATATATTATTTCCATATTTAGCTCTGCGACATTTTGACTTACGTTACGTAAGTACTTCGCAATAGCAGGTGTGCTTTATGTAATTCAATATCCGGCGGGGTAATTGCCCGGGAAGTAGTTGTTTTAATGTGCATTTGTTTAAAGTACTTACGAAAAGTAAGTCAAAATGTAATAGAGCTATATGTGGAAATAATTTATTAATTATTTTCAAATTATTTTTTTAGCCTTTATATATACCAAATTTAATTCCTTACCCAAAATAATCGATCCGCAATAACCATAGTTAAGGTTAAGGAAAGTCAATATGTTTGTAGAGGCCAAAACCAGTAAGTCATTTTCTGTTAAAGTATGAGGGGCTCTATGTTTGCGGTGAGTCCGGGAATAA
The DNA here is from genome assembly GCA_963082785.1 of Philonthus spinipes. Taxonomy (NCBI): domain Eukaryota; kingdom Metazoa; phylum Arthropoda; class Insecta; order Coleoptera; family Staphylinidae; genus Philonthus; species Philonthus spinipes. The sequence goes on along the minus strand of OY720307.1, from coordinate 13,277,731 downwards.
AATTAGGGAAAGCCAATAAACCATGAATAAATCACGTCATCAATGAATGTCTTCGATGCAATTGAACTCCCATCTTTTTTTTTTCTCCACATCTTCTTAGTGTATGTCAATCCTATGGAAGATTCACTTTTTGTCAAAGCTTCCATTTATGACCATGCTGTCAATATCGGTGACATTACTGCTAATAACAAAGCAAAACTCAACTTTCTTCTTTTATATCAAACTCTAATGTTGTCTGCATCCATACAGACCCCAAATTTATTATGTTACACAACCAATCCTTTACTCTAGATATCCGTCTAACCACCAAAAATATTAGACATTTTGTGATGGATTTAGAATTAATACCCGATTTGGACACGGAGTATTTATCAATCAATTCTTCGTTGAAACAACCAGGTCAAGTCCCATCCCTATAAAAATTACTTATAAATTTAAAGACTCCGACATAAACAAAGTGACAGACGAGATTACAGATTTCATTAGAAAACATAAAAATATTTCCTCCCATTCCATATCCTTATTTCTGGACACCCTAGCAAATTCAATCAAACATAATACTCCGAATTTCTCAAAAAACTCTTATAAGTATCCACTGTCAATGTTATAGTAAAGGCAAATTAAAAATAAAAAATGCATCATAGCATCCCTGCCATAATCCCACCAGAACTTAATTGACAGGATTATGATAGGGTATGTCAGACTCTTACTGGCTAAAAAAAACCCGTAAACTATCAGGTTACAAAGTGAACCTATTCAGCTATTTGATTTTGGAGAGTTTTCGGCGCTGGAATTTGTGTCATGATAGCCGAGTTTAATTACCTAGCGGTAATGGTTATTGGGGTAAAAAGGGGTGGCTAGAGGTTTTTATCCTATTGGATCGAGTAAATTGAGGTCTATCAACCTAATAGAGACGTTTGGTTCCTCTCCATGTGGAGAGTTAAATGTTATCATGGAATTTGGTTAATTCGAACTTGAAGAAGTGGGCTATTGCCAGCTGACGGATGTGCTCTTGCACACTGGGAGTCTTGGTGTAGGAACGCAATTGTGCATTACTGACAAACCACGGGGCACGGACGATTCGCCTAATCATTCTGCTCTGCGCGATTTCCAGCCTGCGCTTTGCGCGTTGGAGAGGCTCCTCCAAGCAGGACAACCATACGTCGTTTTTGATCGTATATTTGCTTTGTAGAGGAGCATCTTGCAAGGAAGTAAAAGTGTGCTGCGATGAAGGGGAAGGGGTTTTAATTGCGTAAATGCATCATGAGCTTTATGGATGGCAGAAGTTATATGTGAGTTCCACTTAAGTCTGCGGTCCATTTGTAAGCCAAGGTATTTCAGTTGTCTCACCCATGGAATGGGGATATCTCTTAAGCAGAGATATTTTTCGGGGTCTTTCCTGTTTTATGTGAACGGATGGCTTGGCTTTTCTCTGGATTAACAGAGAGTTGCTATTCGTTGGCCCATTCCTCGAAATTGTCGAGGGTTGTTTGGATTTTGGCCGTCATAAAAGGTAAGTGTTTACCACTGTACAAGAAGGCGGTGTCGTCCACGAATTGCGTTAATAATATAGTTGCCGTGACCAGAAGGTCGTAAACGAATATATTATAAAGCAAATGGGACAACACGGAACCTTGTGGTACACCAACAGTCATTGAGTATGATGTGGTGATCGTTTGTCCACTCACTGAGGCAAGCGTGAATTATTTTCTCGAATAGTTTTTCGGAAGTGCATAAAAGAGATATCGGCCTATGATTCTGAGGGTATTCCAGATCTTTGCCTGGTTTGGGAATTAATATGACTGTGCATGTTTCCATACGACCGGAAAATAACATGTTTTGATGCAGGTGTTAAAGATGTTGCACAGGAAAACTATTGCTTTTTTAAAAACAAATACTAATAGCAGGGCTAAGCACTTAAGAACATTAAAATATAAAAATAAAGGCATCTCCACAAAAACATCTGTGCATATTTATTAAATGATTTGTCGACCCCTGCTTGAATAAGCTGCTATCATGTTTTGTTTCATAATCCTCAACCCAATGTTCTCCAAAGTCTTGAAGTTGCTGATCGCCTTGAGAGTGCTCACTAAAATCAGACATCCAAATAATCCCTTACACAACCATTTTAATATACTCCTCTGCCACCTGTATACTACACAGAATAATCGCAACAACTGTAAAATTTTGATCCTTCTTTGTACTCCTCCTAACCCCAATATACATCGCAAATATAAATTTCCAACTACCACGATCATAGAATTCATCACATTACACTGGAAGGACGTAGACAGGATCGTTAGTGATCATAATGAATAATACATGACAAAAACAAACATGGAGAGGCAGAAAGACCTTTAGTCGATTGACAATTACTAAACATAAATTTGTAAGTATGGATATATTTATCGTTAAATAGATTTTGTAAAGATGTTTGATAATAAAAATGTTTCTACACACAACAATTATTAAATTAAATAATTAAATCAATTTCAGTATAAATTAAAAACATAAATATAATTCATAATCAATTTATTTAATTATTTATATTTCGCAAATTAAATAAATATTAACGTATTTAAAGTTGCAATTAAACAACAGACTGTACTAATGAAGCTTACATTTATATTAGTTTACATTCACAATATTATTATTTTGAATTATGTTGTCGATAATATACATACGAGGATGTTGAAATGTTTCGGATTCAGTAACGAACACTAGAAATACTGTTAAACGTAATAATCTGCTTTGTTCTCGGACATTCTCAAAATGGGTCAAAATGTATTGTCTATTAGAAATGTTTGTTTAAATTCGCAAATATAAATATAAAGTCTTAATTAGGAATGTGTTTTTTTATTTTTTTTTTTTCTAAAATTTGCTAATATTTTGAAATATTATTTTTAAATATGAAAATTACTACTTACTTCAGATTTAACCAAAGCTTCTACTTTGTTATTCAATTAATTAGACGAGATTGCACTTATACAAAGAGTGTTAAAAATGAATTAATTGAACAGAATGTATTTTCATTATTTTTATTCACTCAGTTGAATAACTAATTAATTTAATTTTAATATATGAAACACTTTTTTACTTTGTTTGTATAACTCGGATTGATTTTATTATAAAATCAATCCGAGAATTACAATGTATAACAAAGTAGAAGCCTCAACAACTAACAAGTTAACTAATTAATTATTTTCTCTTTAGCCACTGTAACTTTTTGGCTTACTTTAAAAAGAACAAACATACATTGAAACAACTACTTCTCAGACAAATAACCCACCAGAGATTGAACTACATAATAAACATCATAAAAATACATTGAACTACACAATGAAGTTTTGCTGTTGCCTAACAAATAATTGTATAATGCAGCAATTATTGATTTGAGAATACGTAATAAAAAGAACAAAAACGTTACGAATATAAGGCTGTTTGTAGACTCGTGTTTCGGGATTTATATCTCGTCAATACAGTCCTGCCTCATGAACTTTTAAATCTATTAAATTTAATGAATTAAACGTCACGTCCCTACATTGACGCAAACAATGCGGTCCTTCTTATCGTTTACAAAAAAAATAATACTCTTTCTATTATGAGTTAAAAATACTTTTATTGATTAAAACAAACTTAAAAGAAAATTATTTTAAAACAATTAATTACTTGTTCTCTTATTAATTTATAAAGATTGTAGTTTTAATTGAATTAAAACATTAAAAAAGAAAATAATTAATTATTTAATTCTTTTCTTTTTTTATCCTTTTAATTCTGTTTCTCTTGCTCAGCAATTAAATATTTGCCGTACAAAGTACAAAGAAAATACAAATATCTGTTGAATTAATTTTATAAACTTTATACGCATATTTTATACTCGTACTTTTGACTTGTCTATAGATTTTGCAAATCTTTGACACCAATACATTATTTTTGTTTCAATATACTGATAGAAAAGTATAATCTGGTCCATTTTAAAACCATAACGCCAATTTCACAATCATCCATTAGCTAATGAGTATTGATTTTTTCCTTAAACAGATAATAATAATTGTCAAAACAATACCCATTGTATATTTTTTCAAACAAAACGTGCGTAAATAGCCCCGCAAAAGGCTTTTATTATTAGTAACCTTATAATAATAAAATCCATATTCATTAGCTAATTACTTTATCAAGTAAATAAAGCGCTGAGCGTGCGAAAGAAGGCGATTATGGTAAAGAAATAGAGGTTCCGTTTCACGAGTGCGAAACTTAATACACATTTATCGGGTCGGGGTATTTGCGTTCCGGATAAAAGCTCTGGTCTCGCGCGCTTAATCAAAGCTCGCCCTCTTTTCACGCCCTCGACGGCGAAACTTTAAATTGATACAAATTTCAGGTGTCGAATACCTAAACAACTATTTCAATATATAAATAAGCGGTATGTAAAAAAATAAAACATTGACGGATTGGAAATTTGGCATTCCCAGACTGTTTACATCAATTAAATTTTAATTATGATTGAAAATACAAAATGTTCAATTCGTCGACTATTTTAGAGTGGCTTAATCAGTGAACAGGGTTCGATATTTCACTTGTTTGAACCGTTTGATCTTTGCTCGAACTGTTCGAACAAGCTGAATTATTTAAACGGTTCGAATACTGTTGAATCTATTACGCGTTCATACAAACTTGTTCGATTTTTGAGGTATTCGAAATTAAGTAGTTTAATGCAACCAGTTGGATTTAGGAACGATTATAACCGTTCGAATGTATCAATCGAATCTTTAGTTTTCATGTTACAGGTCTGCCTCATTAATTCCCTTAAAAATAAACAATTATTTTTATGTCAAATAAAATGCCGTCATATTTGAGTAACTGAATAAATCTTTTGTGAATTACTACAAAAATGTTCTAAAAATTATATATAATGTGGGATCTTAGAAATTGGAATTAAGTGTTTAAATTGCCATACATTTTATTAATGTTTTTGTTTAAAATATCAAGCTTACTTTTTGTTTTCTAAAGTGTTTGCATTTTTGATATATATTTTTTTACTTTCCACTGTTCTAGGGAAAATATTGTGGTCATAAAAATTTTCTAATCGCCAATTTCATTGAATTTTTAAAAATGTCTGTGTGTGTGTGTGTATATTTCCGCGATAGCGCATAAATGGCAAAACTTTATATCTAAGTTTTTTATAAGAGTGGAAAGATCTGAAAAGCTTTTGGTCACAATCAAAACTCATTAAGTACAACTTTACTCTAAGCGATTTTTCATTTTAAATTCGGATAGAAAAATGTATCAAATAAAAGTTGTAGATCTTAAAGAATTAAATAACTTTTGTTATAAAACTTTTATTGTAGGATCTTCAGTTATCATTTTATAAACGGAAAAATTTCGTCTACCAGATAAATTCCCTTAAAAATAAACAATTATATTTCTAATCTTTTTTATGTTGGCTGTGGAGCCTTTAATTATTTAAATACATATTTTAATGATAAAAAACATCAAATTCATTTGGTATTTCAAAAACGCTGAATATGTTGCTCCAACGTATAAAAATGATATATAGCGTATGGAAATTTTATCAAGCCATTGTAAGGTAAGAAATAACAAAGGTAACAATCCATTTTTTCAATTAATAATTTTTCATTTACTATTAAATGTTCACTCAAAAACGTATTTCACCGAATTCACCGGAAAAAGTACCATGATGGACACATCACCATTTTTTTTGTTTTCATCGTTGTCAATAATCTGTTAATCGTTTTTCTCTACACTAAAATGCGATATGAGATAATCTTCTAGGAAACAAATCTGATGCCAACAAAATATGCATATTGCAAAAAGAAAACAACACGAATCGTATTGGGTTTAAAGAACAAAGAATCTTGCAAAGAAATATTCGGAGATAATAAAATTAAAACCTTTTATGGAACCTACATCCATGAAAAAATATTGTTTTACCATAAAACTATTAAAAGACGTGACAATAAATTAAACAAATACAACACAAAAACGAAGAATTACATATATCCCAAGCACACATTAAAATCGACAGAAGACGGCGTCTATTATTCTGCTATAAGTTAATTTAATTTACTGAGGATATAAAAATGTATAAAAATGATATTAGGAAATTAAAATTAAGCTTAAATAAAAATATATTAGAAATCGAGCCATACTCGCTCCAAGAATTTATAAACAAATAAATTAACATTTAATAATGTAAAATTAAATAACATGTAAGATATAATTATTGTATATAGCAAATTAGATTTTAAGATTAGGTTAAGATATTTTGACGCTATTTTCCCTTTGTTTGTAAATGATACTTTGAAATAGACATATTCTATTTCCACTCAATTAAACCTATCGCAACTCAACATGGAAAATTTTGTAAAGTCATTTAAGGTAAGAACAAAATAACTTGTAATATTATTCTAATAATTTGGCTTTTACTTAGAAAAAACAACAATTCATATTTCCATTTAATAATAGGAATTATTGACTAAGTTACACTTGGTTTGTTTTGCAAGTAAAAATTGTATTTATTTTTAACTAATTACGGCACATTGCCTTTATCAAGAATGAATGTACAAGATGTTTACAGTTGTTTATATAATCCGATTGTCGGTATTTCCAGTAATAAGTGCGTTAACTGTTGTGGAGTCTCGCAGGACGACTTTTTATCCGCTTTTAAAGCTTTACTTATTTCAAATCCTTCCCGATAATTCAACCTTAAACCCTTATTACCTGAATGAATTTATTGTTATTTAAAAAATGATTATTAGCCATACAGTGTTTTGAAAATCATGTAGTTATTTTTTATTTTCATTTAATAAATTTTCGTTTACTATTAAATGTTCGTTCAAAAACTCATTTTACCGAAAGTACTATGAAGGACACATGACTTATTTTTTTACTTCTTCGATCCTTGAGATGTTCGATCTAATTCATTCTTTATAATAAATTAAAGACGACGCAAGCGCCACCATTTTCCTAGTTTTCCTAGTCTCAAGTAGCATTGTCAACGATTTGGGTCTACAAGGTAGACGACCGAGAATCATTGTTTAATTCAATTTTAAAAGCAACTAACAAAATCGTATTTAAAATTAATTTAAATATTAATATTATTTCAGATTAATTTTCAATATTTTGTTAATTTTAATCCTAATTCTTGTAATATTTAAATTAGAAAGAATGCTTTTACTCCATTTTTAATTAATTTTATTTTTTTTAACTTATTCAATTTTTTTTAAAACAATAAAACTGCATTGCATTATGAATTTTACAGTCCTTCCAAATCGAATTAAGTGACTCGTGTTTAGTTAGCGAAAACTCGCAGGAAGTGCATATCGTCCTGTTAACAACAATGCCACTTTGGAATGACAGAGGTCTTTAAAGCGCGCACGAAAATTTTATTATAAAATATGCCTCCCCCGTGCTTTAATTCACGTACGGGACGGAGCATTTATTACAAAACTTTAATGCCATTATTTTAAATCAGATTAAATAAACTAGGGGATTCGGAACGGAGCGCGAAGTAAGTCAATTTGCGAAAATAGATAAAAATGTTGGAGGTATAATAAATTTCGTATTAGATATGAGTTCGTTTTTTATGAGGTAATTATGTTTACTTATTTTATTGATGTTTAAGTATAGTCTATTCATAATAATATAAAAACGGATTTATTCACTTGGTCACAGTTACTTAAATCGGCTGAGCCCGATAAATAATCCTCTACTAAGCCTATTATCTACACCATAGTTAATCCTGTTGTCAACCCACCCCAAAAATGACGGGGTTAGCTATTGATAATGGACACATAGCGTCCGAAATGTACATATAGCGTACAAATAAACAAGTGAAGAAAGAATTCAAAGTGTTTTATTTTTAATTGTTTTAAATGTTGACAGTAATCATTCAACTTAATGTGTTGTTAATCTGTAAATTCGGTTTGCAACGTTATCACAAAAATATGTATTTATTATATTTACATTTTATCCTCATCTATGTAGGATTAACAAAGCAATATACTAAAAATAACGAAAGCCATTTTATGGAAATCAGCAGTGCATTATACACAATCTAAAAAATATCGAACCCAAACTACGTATACGACAGTTACTATTTGGTGCAAATCGATGAAGATAGTAGCTCTAAAAATAGCATTTTAAAAGCCTCAGCCGCTTCTTGTGATGATGAAAATCATTGTCCATACAGTTTATCTTTAATTACAGCGAACAAGAAGAAGTCATTGGGTGTCAAGTCGGGGCTGTGCGGCAAGTGATCCATCAATTCGATCTTTTGTGTGTCAAAATACTCATTTGTTGCATGTGATGAGTGTGAGCTTGCATTGTCATGATGCAAAATGATTCGTTGTTTTGGGTTTGTTTCTCTCAATTTACCGAAAACTTCAGACAAACAATTGGTCACATGACCGGTTTTCAACACCATTTGCTTCTTAACGCTTTGAGAACGAACAATGTATGTCGGCTTTGCTTCACATTAAAACACCCAAATTGCCGACTGTTCAGTTCTTTCTGGCTCATATGCATAAATTCACGACCTGTGACGAAGTTGTCTACCCCTTGTTGCACCGCTGTTGTATTTTGAAATCATTTTACGACACCAATCGACACGAGAATTTGTTTGAGCGTCTGTCAATAAATATGGAATCCAACGCGTACAGACCTTCTAACACAACTATTTGTGCAAAATCTTATGTATGCTGCCATACTAATGCTTAAAAAACTCTCGATGTCATGATATATCACATGACCATCTTCTTCAATTAGTTTTCGCACAGCATCGATATTTTCCGACACAACAACCGATTTTGGACGATCACCTTTAACATCGTCCGTGAATGAACTACGTCCATGTTTGAAATCCGAAAGTCAGCGATTTACAGTGACTCTTGATGGCTCTTCATCGCCAAAAGATGAATTTAGTTAATTGAGGTTAATTTGTGTCTAACTTCGAGTTAGATCACGTTGAAAATCATATTACATCATATTTCGTTTTCCTTGTTTTCATAAACAGGAGAAGTTCGCCTTCCTTTAGTGGACAAAACAATGATTCTCAGTCATCCACCTTGTAAACCCAAATCGTTGATGATGCCACTTGAAATTAGGCAAAAGGTGGCGCTTGCGTCGTCTTCAATTTATTATATTATTTCGTAGTTCAAAAATTTTCACGAGCTAATTCCATATTCGACCAAGATGAAATTTTCAACTTAGTGTAGATAACTCAAATTGTGTTCTCACGTCAAAACGTTCTGTGTACGTATAACCTCAAAAATGTCAAATTTTACGATAGTAAAGTCAAATTTTACCTGGCAATATCAATATTTTCAATTCTCAATACATAAATAGTACCTGTCATAGAAATGAGTTTCCTAAATTTTATTATCAATAAAAATTTCATTCTTACAAGGCCTCGAAAATAAAACACGTGTCCATAAATTATGAAACCAATTTTTACACATTGGTTAAATTTATTAAATTTTTAGGTGATCGATGGTTGAGGCTTTTACTTGATTATACTCCGTAAAACACTCTTTGTAAATAAAACAACATTGTTGCATTATGCAATATATTATTTTTATAATTAATGATTTTAATAACCCGAAACTAGTCGAGAATTTAAAGTTATTCAATCTAATCTGTGTTATATTGGTTGATTTTTAATAATTTATTCATATTTATTTCATATTATTTTTATGCAACAGGAAATGTCCATTATTGAGCATTTGTTTTAAAGTACTTATATAACATAAGTCAAATGTCACAGTAACTAACGAGGGAATAATTTATTAATTACTTTCAAATCCTTTTTATATATTTATTTCACAATTACTTATTATAGAGACACTGCTGCAATTATTTCGGCAGCACAGTGGCATCATCATTATTATCATCTAATTAGTTTTACAAAAACAATTTTAATACATATATTTAAATTTTTAAGTTATGTATACTACACCGTTGCTTTTCACCATAGTTCAATAAAGTTGTGTGTTTTTGCATTACATTAAATTTTACTAAAATAAGAACTTCATTGGCATTTTCTTTACATATGACAAACATATACCATTAATCAACTTAAACCTTTCTTCTTCTCTCACACCCTAACCTCATCACAATTTTTACACCTTTTCCATCCTCTCGCTTCCATTCTTCTTCCCTTTCGTTCCCTTGCATCCATTCCTTTCTTACCTCCTTACATTCCCAAATGTACCCATGTATCATTCCCTTTCCTACATAACACACACCTACCATAACATTCCCCCATCTGTACATTTCTTCCTCTCTCCTTCATACTTCTATCCTTCCGTTCCCTTCCATATATTCCTTACGTACCTCCATATATTCCCAAATGTACCTATTTAGATGCATTTAGTTAATTGATATTACACACCTTCCATTACCTTCCCCCATCCATACCGTTCTTCCTCTCTCCCACAACCCATACTTAGCTTTGCCACTTTCTTATTTCTAGTAAGGTCGACTTAATAGGTACTCTGGCCAACATCCGCGCACTTGCGATGAATTTTATTAATAATGGTTACTGTGAAACCAAAATGCATTCTTAATATCCAGTTTCTCCAACGAGACTTTATACGTATTCAACTCAAGCCTAAGTACGACTTAAGACGGATTTGCGTTGAACATTACGAAGACGATCTTGACTGCGTCTTTAAAAGATCTTGTAACATCGCCGTTATTCGCAAAACGATACTCTGGTTGGCTGTTTAAAACTTTCCATTATTATGTTTTATGGAAAAAGATAACCTAGAAACCGAGCGCCATTTTTTTAAGTAGGTTATATTTCATAGCTTGAGCACTCCAAATTGGCAACTCTAGATCCACTAAAAAATGGTGATGTGTCTATCATGGTACTTTCCCCGGTGAATTCGCTCAAATAAGTTTCTGATTGAAAATTTATTAGGAAAGGGAAAATGATTGATTGAAAAAATGGATGGTTGTCTTTTAAAGTTAAAGCCGAGTTGGTACGTACTGCATTTACAGTCTCGTGTAAGAATATTGGTCCAATAATGCACATTTTTGTAATACGGCAACCCAGACTACTATTTTTTTTTTTTTGAGAATTTAAGGGAATTTTAATAATTTTATGTGGATTTTCACTACACCAAATTCAAATCGATTGTTTGTTAACATTTTTTTTTTAATGGAACAACGCTTTATCTGTGGAAAAGGATCTGTCAAGGACATCATTGCTGTTCATGTTATTTTGGAACCATTAGCAATAATTAATACGGTTTTGGTAATTGAGAAGCCAGAGTTATTGCACAGAACGGAGCTTGTAGGGATATCTGTGAAGACCTTTTTTTATTGATTGGCATATTCGATATGAATGGTCTACTTGCTGTGAAAGTCTTCCGGTGGATCTTTTGGGCGAATGATTAATTCGTTCCTCTATGTTTTCGAAATTTTATGCCGTCCGTTTCGTTCGTCTGCCACCACCAAGTTTTCTATTTACAACTCCGATTTCATGAAACTTTAGAACACATTCTTGAATTCGTCGTAGAAACCTGCAATGGCCGGAAATATAGCGCGAAATTCTTCAATACACGGTTGGAAGAAATGCGCTTATTCTATATTTTCTCTTTTTGTCCCAGCTTGAAGTAGCTTTCGACAAGGAAAAGTTTACGTTCGATAGTAAACATTTTAGGCCGCATTTATAGTAGAGCAATAGGATGCTAGCTGTATGATATCTTAAAAGAGGCTAATTTTGAATGCGCGCGCACTTCCTTATTTTTCTAATCAGAATTTCATGTGCCGCAAATTAACCTCCTTTAAAGTATTTTACAGCTAGCAACTATAGTCAGTTACCTCACTACAAATGCGGCCTTAAAGATTCTAAGAAAGAATAAAACGTCATAGTTGATATTAATGAAATCTTTAATGTTTTGCCTTTCTAATCAACGCCCTTCATAAATATAGCAACGTTATCATTTTTTACACTTTAAAGTTATCGTAAATAGTCTATAATAATCTTGTGTCTATTAAACAATTAAATAACTCTGTAATAAAACAATCAACAAATTTAATTGAAACATAAATAAATTAAAATAAATAAAAAATCGCATTATTTATTTATCACACCCATAATTTTGCATATGCGTATTTAGAATGTGGCTTTTAGTTGTTTTCGCTCATAAAAGAAAACTCTTAACAAATTACAAAGCGCAAAGGATTATTTTCGGTTCCATTAAACAGATCAAAGGTGTAAAATTCTTTTGAATGCTACCTCTGACATTTGCTAGTCGACTCTTTCATTTACAATATCCTATTGTTTTCTAAAAACGTAGTTTAAATAACAAGTAATATTGGATTTCTTATCAATAGAAAATGGTATTTATTTATTAATTTGGAAATAATTTGTTAATTATTTTCAAATCATTTTTATTTAATTTATTGGACTTCTTATTTATTTCGTATTTTCTCTATATATAATTATATATCTATATTATAATTAATAATATAATATATTATTATACTATATTATACGTTGTCCTTGGAAAACGTCTATTGACCATCGATCTTTCTGTCCTTGTCCAGTTCTTGTCTTGTCATCTAAAGGTCATGACTGTTAACGTTTTATCCATGTCTGCAAATTTAATATGGTTAATGAAGGATGGGAGAATTTAGGAGTAGTGTTAAGGTTGCGAGGGAATCAAAGGTGTTGTATGATAGGGGCAATGTGGGGATTAGTGAAGAATTTTAAAGACAAGGATTCCAATGTGTGTTTAATTGAGGGAATTTTGCATTTATCGTAGAGAACTTCATTTGAACGGTTATAAAGTTGGTTATTGTAGTCTAATTTTGGTAAGTGCTCTAAGGGCTGCACGTTCTTCGATTTCTATAACGCGGATTGTGGAATAGAATGGGAGCATATTCAAACAGGGTCGACAAATAATTTTGAAAATATTTTCAAAACATTTAATAGTGCAATATTGTAAATTATAAATGCTCTACTTAAACATCCAGTAATTTTGAATATATATTCTATTCATATTATTATTGTTACATTTCTAATATATTGCACATTTAAATCACGTTCAGACGGGATATTTATATTTATATATCCAATTTTATTTTAAATATGGACAACTACAACAACTCCAAGAAATATATCGTTCCGATTGATTATATATTTCTTTCATACATGTCAATTATAAGCATTGTACTGCAAAATAGTGCATACAAACTTTGAATTTCAACTTGTGTTGCAATAATACTCAAATGAATTGAAAGCCCTAATGTAAAGCTAATCTACACGTAAAAAATAGTTATCATAATTTAATTACTTTTATAACTACAAATCAAAATGTCACCCTAACAATACCTAATAATTTTAGAATATAATACGAATAGACTATACATTTATGTTTTTATATTTTTTTTTCTATTTTATATTCTCTAACATTTAACACGTTTAAAATAATAATAATTTATTTGAAAGTTTCACTTTTCTACAGTGTAGTAATAATTACACGACAAAATGCAATAAATATGTGAGAAATAACAAACAAATTGGTTTAACAAGTTTATTAGGCGAAAGAAAATTATTTGAGATTTAAAATAAACTCTATATAACGATAAGTTTTTCGAACTACTGCAAGAAAACAATACATAAAATTGAAACAACGATGTGTACAATTCATAAGTTAAAATGATAAAATGAAAATAACTAATTCTTTGGCTAGAATTACAAAAAATATTTTAGATTTATTAATAAGACAAAAGTTAAAATTTGAATAAATCACACTACATTTTTTACATATAAAAACGAAGAAAATATGCATTTAAAACCGATGCGACAGCAAAAATAATTAATATATCATTTCAGAAGAAAGATAACGACTAAAATAGAATTATTAAAAAATATACAGAGAGCTTTTTTATCAGTATATATTTTCCCTATGTATACCTGCAAAATACTCAAGTCAAACGCATTGTGTGTTTAGTTGCCTATAACAAGCAACCTGAATGGCCGATTCCTTCAACTCAGTATTAGTCATGATTTATTTTGTTGCGTTTTTTTTTTTTTTTTTCAATAAAACAAAGAGAACGAAACTTACAACCTTCCAAAGATTTTTTTTATTTTAATTATTTTTAAAATCGTCCTAACCGAGGTATTCGGCCGCTCTGGATTAATTGAAAAAATGTCTTATCCTCCTCTAGTACTGTTGGAATTGTAATACACGTTGAATGTCAATCGACTTCTTTCTTCATTTGTATACATTTTCGATCAAATATTTCACACAATTTGAAGTTTAGCGTTTGACGTGTGTTTTATTTGTGTGTTATAGGCAACTAAACATACACACATTAATCGATTCAATGCGTTTGACTCGCGTTTTTTGCAGGCATACAGTTCCTCTAATGTATTTATTTATTTATTTATTACCCAACAGATACAGTACATCCAATAAAAGGGTAACATCAGTTTAACAATAACACAACATTGGTATATATTAGATAAACAGAATAATAACACAAACAAAAATAAAGTAGCCGCAGTTATTCAATAAAACATTCGTTTATCTGTCTGGTAAATGCGCTGAGTGAATCACCAAAAACATCGGCATTGTGTTGCACGCTATGATATGACTTATATAATTTATATAAAGGAGAGTTGCTGTGATGAGAGGTATGGGGAGTGCTGTAAGAAAAAGTGTAACATGTCCTATTCGCAAGCCTAGGTACATGAAAACTAACTAAATCCAAAGCAGGGGTATCATCAATAAAATTGTTAATCAGTTTATAGAGATACAAACATGATATACGCTTATGCCTATCACTTATCGAAATGAACTTAAACTCACTTAATAAACTGGAGTAGCTTACAGTAATTTGAGGGTATGTTTTATACTTTATAAAGTAAAGATATTTCAAAAACTTGCGTTGATAAAAAAAATCCTCTCTGTATATGATATATCAAGTTAATTTATTCAATTACTTAATATTATACAATCATCATATGGCATCACGGAAAAGCCATCTTTATACTAACTATGTATAAAGATGGCTTTTCCGTTTTTACTGCTATAGGTAATCCCAAAAGGGGAATACAAGCGCAAATACACAACATATACAGGTTGTTCTAAATTAAGTGCGCACCATTGCCAACTTTGTTATTAGTTAAACTAGAGAGTTGGTTAAATTAGTAAAGTAGTAGTAAATTTTCCGGGCATTACAGCGGTGAAATCATAAAAACATACGAGCGTCGCGTTTCCAAGATATTAACAAAACAAACATTTTTTAATGAAACACCCTATATATTTTATCATAATTTGATATATAAGATAATTCTTAACAATCAATCTGTCAGTTATTTCACCATCTACTTAATCGATATAATAATTATGTATGTACCAAGTCAGTAAAATAAGACTTTATCGAACGAGTCTGAGGTTATGAGACGAGCGAGCGGAGCGAGCGAGGTGAATAAAGACGAGTTCGATAAAGATATTTTACTGACGTGGTGCATACAAAATTTTATCGCCAATCTTAAAAATAAATGAAAAAGTATAGGATTTTTTATTTAAATTAAAAAAAAAACAGAAAATATGTATTATTATTTAAACAAACACTACGAATTAATCAAGATATTAAACCACTCTATTTGTTGTATATGTTGAAATTGATGGTGCATCCTGTGGCAATATTTAAATTTATTCCTGATGTTGACCCATCAACGGAAAAATTTTGTGGAATATTATTTAAAAGGGTATTTTCATCTTTATGCAATTCGGTGTTATTAATAAGAAAATGAATATTTTCATTTTGATGTAAAGTTGTGGCAGTGTTGTCATTGATATCAAAACGGTGCGCAATTTGATCACCACCCAAAATCGTTTTTGCAATCTTCGTTTTGTTCAATATTGATTCCTCAACATAGGACTCAGCAACGGTATCACTCTTCCACCCTCCATGACGTTTCAAATTTTCTTTGCTGCCCCCTGCATTAGCAAACAAATTAGCAGACGACCTCCGAAAACAATGACCAGTATATTCTGACGGATTTGGCAAATTTAAATAGTTCGCAATTTTACATGGTATGTTTCCAAAAGTGTGGATACCCACAGGCTGCACTGTGCATTTACTTTTTCTATATGTAATAAAAAATCTATTATGTTTGGTCTGTGCGGGACGAAGTTTGGCATATTTTTTATATAACTCAATCGGTTTAACGTGTCCTTCGAACTCTGATGTTACGACAAATACTCTTGGTTTATTAGTTTTCGTGTGTCTTATATGCACAATCAATACAGTATCCTTGTCTTCTATATCATCAACTTTAAGATTTACTAATTCATTATTACGGCAGGCTCCAGCAACGCCAAAAATAACACAAATCTAAAATAATATCTACATTAATAACAAATATGCTTCGATAATTGATTACTATCTTACCTTCATCATTAAATATATTTCATTTGGTGCATTCAATAGAAACTGTATTATTTCTTCTTGTGTGAGAACTTTCGATTTTTTTGGCGTATAATTTTTTGATTTCTGTTTTAAAAACGCCGTAAGTTTCTTATATTGGCTTATATCAACGTCGTTTTTTACCGAAAGAGATGCTTTTAACATAGAATAATATGACCATAATGTTGCTGCTTTATATTCCTTGGATTTTTCAGAAAAATATGTCAAGAGAACGTTTTCGCTAATTTTTTTAATGTTATTTCTGTCACACCAACTTGTGAATAAATCGTGTTGACGATTATAAATATGTCTAGACTTATTTGGAAGAATTTCGAGCGTTGTTTCTATCGCTCTTTCGCGTATTTCTGGTGGAGTACATGGTATTTCAAACTCTTCACTACTCATGTTTTTTTTTGACAACTAAACTGACAGGATTCGACCTCCTTAGATTTTGTTAGTATTGTCCCATAATGTTACTTGTTGAAAGTAGTAAAATAATGGGACGGTTTAGTGCCGCAAATGGCGATAATAATAGATGTATTTAGTGCCGATTGGCGATAAAACATGTTTATTGATGTATTACAATAAAAAACTAGTATTTTAATATAAAATTTGTAATATGTTAATAAAGTACATTGTTAGAAGAAGGCTTTGACATCGTAACTATATTTCAGATTTTTGATTCAATGCACCATAATTGATCTATTAAATAAGTTGCAAAATTAACTCGTAATAAACGTTTTTATCTCTATTTATTATTGTTTTAATAAGTAACTTGATTGAAAACAGAATATTAAAATGATTTTAACTCATTATTTTTGATTTTTGTAATGGTCTATTATAACTTTTTGGCTCAAAATACTCTTTTCTATTAAATGGTGATAAAAAATATAGGGTGCTCCGTTTAAAAAAATGTATATTGAATTAATATTTTGAAAACGCGGTGTTCTTTTGATTTTCTGATTTTGCCGTTGTATTCCCCGAAAAAATTAAATAAATATATGAATAAATCTTGTAATTACAAATTACATGGACAGATTTACTTTACACAAATAAGATTTAATCCTAGGGAAACTATTCAAAATTTAATTAAACATGTTATTAACTGATTCGAACATTACATTATACGACTTAAACAACTAAATATACCAGAATTTGTGTGATGGATGGCAACCCGAAAAAAAAAAAACTCTTGTTGCGAGACTGAAGACAATGACATACCACATTGTCTTCAGTCTCGCAACAAGAGTTTTTTTTTTTTTTTTCTTTTAAAAAAATCAGATCACTAATTAAATCATTGTAGTAAATCAACCCGTTAACCATTTTGTATAAGAACAACATCTAATAAAACGTTCTTCTTTCCGCTAATGACTTCATGTTTAAGTTTCTTATATACCACTGTGACTGAAGCTGATTTTTTGATTACCCATTCGATAATGCATTAGTTTTAAAAATGTCCCCTGAATCTTGTCCACTTCATTGCAATATGCCATTGTGTGAGGGGATCATACGCAAGATACATATTCTATTAACGAACCCCAAAACTTTTAACTCTTTGTTGTATATATACTCTATATGAATATAAAAGAATATTCATTCACTTGGTCACAGTTATTTAATAAATTAAATAAAAATAATTTAAAAATAATTAATAAATAATAGGATCGGTCATTTCAATTAATTTAATTAAATTCGTTTCTTTTAATTTGATTTGATGTAAATTTAAAGTGAATTAATTTGATTTGATTTAATATAATTGATTTAATTTGAATGAATATGATTGATTTAATTTAATTAATTTAACATCTTTAAATTATGTACAGCTAAACTGACGAAGAATATATCCCGAAAACACGTGTACTAAGTAACATTTTTTACATTGTATTTTTCTCGGATAAAAAATTGTTGCATGATGCAAAATTTTATTGACATACAACAGCATGTGTACATTATGTAATTCAATATCTGGCGGGGTATTTTCCCGAAAAGTAGTTGTTTTAATGCGCATTTGTTTAAAGTACTTACGTAATGTAAGTCACAGAGCAAAATTTGGAAATAATTTATTAATAATTTCTATTTAATCTATGCTCTATAAGTATATCAAAGCAAAATTTTGATGTAAAAATAACTCCTAGATTTTTTATTGCATGTATTTCAGTTAAAACAGTATTCCCCATTTTATAATTTAAACTATTGAAACGTCTCCGATTAAATGATACATGGTAAGAAACATCTTCTTATTCACATGATTCACTGAGGGGGAAATAAATGTTCCTAGTATTTATTTACAAATGAAGTCGCAATTTTCCCACAGTCCCTCTTTTATAAACCGTCAACCGGTTGTTGGAATTTAATGACAAAAAGTGCCCAGGAAATACCTTCATTACACCGGCCCGATCGCACCCTATTAACTTCTCAAATTACCGCACACTGGCCCTTTAAAACTAACCTTAACCCGTGCTAATAACATTACAGTTTTCCATCCAATTTACCATTTCCGTGTCGCCGTTTAATTTTCTATCCCGATCGATATCGGAATTAATACGGGAGAAAAATTAATTTGATGGGGGGTTATCGTAAATAAGCAAATTAAACGGCGATATCGTGAGGATGGAAGATTAAGCGGTTTTATTGAATCGTCGAGGATTTTCGATTGTCTCTAAAAAAAATATATTTCTGCTTAATTATTATTCAAAAAAAATCAACTAAATAAATTATTGATATATGTTTCTGCTTAATTATTATTCAAAAAAATCAACTAAATAAATTATTGATATATGGTTAGATTCACGAAATTCAAGTTCCTTGAATCTAATTATATATTTACGAGGGCGGCCCTATAAGTAATTAGCCTAAAAAAGAAAAACCAAGATTTTAGAAAAGTGGGTATTTATTTTTCAACATAATCTCCTTCTAACTCGATACACTTAACTCACCGATGCTCCAACTCCTTTAACCCGTCTGAAAAATACATTTTCTCGATGGCCGGTAGCGATGACCTCCTCATCTGACTCAAATTTCTACCCGGCGATTGATTTTTTTTAAGTTTGGAAACAAAAAGAAATCGCATGGGGCCAAATCAGAAGAATCCTGTGGATGGGGCAGCAGTTCATAGCCCAATATAAAACACTACCAATAATATAATCATGATGGATTTTATTTAGTTTTCTGGAAAACAATATTACACAGCACTTCTTTGTGTTGAGATATAGATCATTACACCAGTTACATATTGCGTCTAAGTTATTTTGTAGAATAACACAATCGGCATTACTTTAAATTCTTCTGAAAATCTTTAAGTCATCAGCATATAATAGGTATGACGATTTGATTGAGTTGCATATATCATTAAAGAAAAGTGAAAATAATAGCGGGCTAACATTGGAGCCTTGCGGAACACCAGAATTGGCTATAAAGCTAAAGGATTTAACACACTCACACTCTACTATTTGCGATATATCAACTATATAAGATGAAATTGCATTAATTATGTTGTTATTAATATTATATTCACACAATTTCTTAATTAGTACATTATGATTCATACAATCAAACGCTTTAGACATATCTTTGTAAATAACATAAGTTTGGCAACCTAAGTTAGTCGATATATACTGAGTGATGTTCAACAGGTTGCACGCAGTAGATCTCTTTGACAAAAATCCATGTTGGTGTTGTGATAATTTGTTACGTACATTCCATGTGATATGTTCAGACAAAATACTTTCGAAAAATTGGAAAGTACCGATATTAGTCTATAGTTTTTAATATTCATTTTATTGCCTGATTTAAAGACAGGGCATATTCTAACATTTTTCCAGACGTTTGGAAAAATCCCTAAACGTAAAATTAAGTTCTAAATGAAGGTTAACGGTTTATCGTATGTTAAAGAACAATCCTTTAAAAGAAACGAAGGTACAAGGTCGATCCCTGAAGTTAATTTAGCTTTTAATTTTTTAAGATGTTTCAAAACGGTAGTTTCAGTAGTAAAGAAATCCCACAGGACAGTGGTATTAGTAGAATCCCTCTACTAATACCACTGTCCTGTGGGATTTCTTATTATCTCATTATTTATACTTTGATTGTTACTGTTCACAGAACTAACATATGTTGCGAACCCATCGACAATTACTTGTGGCGAAATTAAAGTAGAATCCTTAAGTTTCATATTGCCAGGAATTATGGTAATGAATTTCATTAAATTAAGATATCCCCAGAATTTAGATGGGTCGAACTTACATTTGCTTCACAAGACTTTATGTAGTTTTTACGAGATTTTTGAATTTTATATTTTAAAGAAATATATTTATATTAAAGCATAAAATAAAATTAATAAATAAAACTTACCATTGCTATTACCAGTTTTCTATTACATTTTCAAACAATATCCTATAATGAAATAATCAATCACAACGAAAGAAACGAAGCGACCATACAATGAGGACTTCAGGCTGAAAGACTTAAGATCGATAGATAATTAAATAAATACTTGTATTAAAAATATACTGTTAAATAAAAATGTGTTTTCTTCACTTTTACAATGTTTGTTTTGTTTTACAGGATCTTGTTTAAAGTATGGCCATTCCTGCTGGGGAGGTGAGTCTCATAATTTTCCATTCAATTTTACTTTATTTTTAGAAGTGATAAAAGTTATTACTTCGAATTCAATTCAATTTTAAATTATAAAACTAAATTATCACGTTTTTGATTAATTATAATCAGAAAATGTAATCACGGCAAAAATCATTAATGCTTTTCATTAATGAAGAATTCTGTAATTAGTCAAATTTTGAGTGTATTATAATCAAATTTTGAGTGTATGTGTTGAGAACAGTTGTAGACGTGTTTCAATAGTAGGGAATTTTTATCCCGAATTTTCGAGACGTTGGCAATTGATTGTCAATGTAACTTAGACGTTCGTAATTATTTGAAAATTAATTTTAAAAAAATACGCTCGCCCATATATATATATATACTCTCCTAATCGTGATTAACTAAATCTGCCACAGAAAAACGTAGGCGCTATTTATTTACTAGCGATTCATAATTTATGCATATAACTGCTTATGTTTAAATTTCCAGTAAGTTTTATATTTCTTTAACAAATTATACTTAAGTTACATTGACGATCATTTGCCAACGTTTCAAAAATTCGGATGTAAAAATCCCATGTGGTTGAAACAGGCCTATAACTGTTGTCGAAATTTGATTAAAATCCCCAGCTGTTAAAACAAGACTGTAACATAATAATTTATTATTTTAGCTCATGGCAAACGGAACGACGCGAGTGTGAGCCGTTTTTCTGAAAGCGAACCTCCCTCTAATGATCTACCGAACGACATGAAGTGGTTTCTGGAGAAACTGCTTCAGCCCAACGATTACGGCTCAAGCAAGGGACGCGACGCTCTTCCCAGAAAAATAAGAATTCTGTTGAAAGAAATTTCAAACGAAGATGAAATAAAAAGGTAAGTTAATATATTTCTGAAAATTTTAACTTGTTAGGGTTTTATATAAAAAAAATAAATAATAACATATTATTTAATAAGCAAGAGGAACATTGATTGTCAAATGAAGTATTTTGCGACATGAGCCCAAGGCGATTATACTAAATTATACAAATTAAATAGCCATTTCTCACGAGATTGTTCATCTCTTGTTCATTCTGTTTGTGCCGTTTTTGTTTCGGGGGGGCTAGGATCATTCTTAATACTTTTTTTTCTCAAATGGCGATGTCCCCTAATTCTTACTTCCTCAGTGTCAGTATATCTGCTGCATTCATTAACACAGGATCTATTAGTATTTTGTACGTTTTTATTTTCTATAATTCCTTTTTTGATATAATTTGTTCTGCTAGTTTACTGTTCAATTTTCAACTAAATTTAAATAAAATCTTTTTTGTCAAAATTACATAATTTGACGAAATGCATGCTTTTTTGAGAAAATTACATGCTTTTTTTGACGAAATTTCAAAATATTTGACGAATTATTACGAGTTCTTAACAAAATTTTATGATTTACAGAAGAAATTTCATGATGTTTGACGGAATATTACAAATGTTGACAAAATTTCATGTTTTTTTAACGAAATTTAATTATTTTTGAAGAAATTTCCTTTTTTTTCGACGAAATTACCGGTTATTTGGGCGAAATTTTATGATTTTTGAAGAATTTTCACGATTTTTGACGAAATTTCATGATTAACAGATTTTTTATTTTGTTCGCTATTTCAATTCTTTCATTTCCTCTTTTAACTATTTTCACTTTTCATATTCCGTAATTATCATTATTTTTACAATAAATATGAACAGATTATTAAATATCCACCAATAAAATAAATAAAACACAGATTAATTTGAATAACTTTAAATTTTCGATCAGTTTCGGGTTATCAGCTCGTTATCAAGAGAATTCAATTTTTGTATTTTGTTGAGTTTTATTTATTTTATACAGAATGAACTGGCAATGTTTAAATATTATCATTATTTTCGTTTTGATTGTATTTATATCTAGTCCTGTTTCTTAGATGTTTTCTTTTAATTTATTAAATATTTTTATTGTTATTTACCTGCGTAAGATTATTAGCACTATGTCATCCGTATATCGTATTATTTGCTGTCCACTGTTTCTTACGTTCCCTTTTACATATATATTTTTTTACGATGTGTCCATGGTCATTTTGACTAGCCTTAATAATTTCTTAGGAATTCCTATCCCCATTAATATCATTATTAGTTTATTTTTATTTATAGTGTCAAATGCTTGTTTGTAATCTATAAACAGTATCTCCACATTTTTTATGCTCGCATCTTCCTTCAATTTTAGTTTATGGTATACATACATCCACAGTGGATTTTTTTTACTGAATAATCATTTTTTGTATCATGTTCGATAGTATTTTGCAAGTTGTTTGAGGTAATTCCATTATAATTTGCACATTGGGTTTTGTCACCTTTTTATGTATAGTTATTATTTCCCCCTTGCACAATTTCTTAAGCATTTCTTCAAATTTCCATATGTTCTTTATTAATTTGCATATGCACATTATCTAAGCCTCGACATTTTCCCCGTCTTGCCTATTTTTTTCATTTTCGTTTCAATACATTTCTCTTTAAATTTTCTTAGTTCGTGTTTTGCATCTTTGTGTTTTTGTATATATAATGGCTGGTCCTCGTTATTCGTTAATATCTATTTTCTTGTAGCTCATAGCGTTTTGCATTGCTTATTCCACCATCCGTTGTTCTATTTATATTATTCTGTTTCTAGATGTTTACTTGCCTTGTTATTTATACGCCTTTAATTTTTTCCCACTTTTCTTCAGCATTATTTATTCATTAATTTTGCTTACTTCTGTTCCTATCTCTTGGATATATTTTTCTTTTACCTTACCTCATAGATTTATATGCTAAATAAATTTCATATACAAACCATTTCTATAATCATAAATTATTTCAGTAATGAAGAAGTGGATTCTTTGGAAGAACAACAAGACGAAATTACTGCTATCGATAAAATGTTTCCGGAAACAAGCGAAAGGCCGACCACGAGGAATAAAGACGCCGAAAGGAGCTTTATAAAATTCCTAGTAAGTCCAATTAAAAATTAAAATTTTTAATGCGAGCAAGGATATTTGAATCATTCATTAAGCAAAAATTAATTACAACTGTAATTATGAAATAAGTTGTTTCAAAACTGAGATTATAATTAAAAATTATTACCAATTCATTCATAATTATAAAAAAATGTTTTATTTAAATTAAATTGTACAATAATAAGATAGCGATTTTAATTTAATGGCTCTATATATTATACATTTTAATGGTTTGATTTCAGTTGATCCATTTATTATTACGTTTTATTAAATAATTAATAATCCATGTCTAAAGATGAGAAATGAATTATAATTCTTTCTTTCTTAATCTTATCCTCTTTTACCAGTATTGGAATTATAATCCTACGACCTATAAATCTATAACAAGGAATTTGTAGATTTATTAAGATTGCCGCAAATAAATATTATCATAATATAGATGAATAAATTATTAAAATTATACAAAATAAAAACACACATTAAATTTTCCATTATCAAGAGTGCGAAACTGCAACTTTTTGACTTAAGTGCTTTAAAAAGAACAAACATCTATTGAAACAACTACTTTTCGGGCAAACACCTCACCAGTCTCGCTAGACTGTGTGAATTTATCGGTTCGAAACAAAAGTAGTTGTTTCAATAGATATTTGTCAAAAACTTACAGCGTAAGTAATTTTTGCGGTTAGAAAAAGGGTTTGATCGAATTTTATTGATCATTCTCAGAAATGTTCCTAGTTTAATTTCATTTTAATTTAAATTTTATTTTAAAGTAAACACGTTTGTTATAAATTTCAAAATATATTTTTTTTTTTTATATATAAAAATATCTTTATTTATGAATTTTGTACAACGAGGTGTGTGTTTACATTTTAATATATGTTATAATACTGTCTGTTACAATAAAGCAAAATTCACAAACTGGCTATCGACCAGAGGTCTTTCAGCCTGTCTTTGTCCTGTTTATGTCAGTTTTTTAAACGTCATGATTGTATTTATTTTTTGTATTTAACTACAATTGTTTTGATCATACTGTGGCTTCTTCAGGTGAATAACAAGTAATTAGCTTAACCTAATTGACAAACAATATATTACTACCTCTATATATTGTTTATTAAGTAGGTTATAAGTCTTAAATTAAGTAATGGGGAGTTATTTATACCTCTCTGGTTGTTTAATAGTTGGCCGCTGAATTTCCTTTTATTTATTTCCATGCTTACTAAGGTGTTCAGTTTTCTTCCTTTCTTCTGGATATGTAGTATTTGGAAGTCTTCGTTAAATTTGTGGCCTTCTTCAGTGTGGCGAACAATTGTAGTGAAATACAAAAATAAACATATTTTGAAAGTTATAAAAAAACGTGTTTACTTTAAAGTAATAAATATGAACTTTCAAGAACTATCAGCCACCTCGATTAATAGTAATTTAAATAATTACAAATGTGTGAATCATCTTTCTTTCATTTTATTTAATTTACACTTTTTCTATTAATATTGAATGAAATTAAAATCGCGAAATATACAATATGTTTTCAACCGCCTTCATCAAAGCACGTGAAACAACTGGTCTGTTAAGGTTCGAAATACCGAAATTGCCATCAACAGTTATCCAAATGCTAAATGATGGTGATTGAACAAAATAGATTGAAATTAGATTATTAAAAAAAATACGAAAAGGCTAAAATTATTTCTTTTGTTTTTTCTTGCAGAATAACAACGTTGGAAAGATAAACTAATAAACCCCATTACCACCCACTTTCATCATAACTACCTCCACATCGTTCACAACCAACAATAGCAACAATTTCGAGAACTAAGAATCGACTTTCCAAATGTAGATAACTCAGTATTTAACGTGCAACCAACAATTGTTTTGGCGTTGCATCGACTTGGGCTGGAATCGGTGCACCGTCGAAACCCGCAACAACTTTTCCATCCGAAAATTTTTAGGAAACGTCCCCATTAACATAAATGAAAAAAACATGGAGTATCGTCGAGTACTTATTTATAAGACTGTGTAAGAAATTTCGCTTGTTATTAGTTTTATCTGAAGAATATTGGAAGTGTGAAATTGATTATATTGATTAAAATTACATTTAAAGAGCAATGTTTGTTTGTTTTATTTCAACCTGAGAAACAAAACAAAAATTAATAATCGAATTAAAGTAAACTATTTAAAATTAATATGTACACATATTCTTTTAAACTACATAAAAAACTTTCTTCCTTTTCAAGTTTTTGAAATTTATACATACATTTAAATAGAGACGGCTGAAATTCTTTTTAAATAGAGGTAATACAAAGGGTCGTAGGTGCTATTATTTATATGATTAACAAGGCAACAATTGTTTCATCAAGCAGTGACTTCATTAAAACTGTTTTCACCACACTGTGGTTTCACTAGCAATTATTTTACTACTCAGACGGATTATCAACGATTGATTCATCACACAGTAACTTCATCAACAATTATTTTTGTTAGTTTTATTTCAATCGTAAAAAAATGAAAAAAAAAAAATTTTGTAAGGGAGCAATATGTGTTTACTTTATTTCTAAGTAAGAAGCAAATGAAATAACTGTTTAAAAGTTTTTTTTTTAACTTAAACATAAAATTAAATAGCGGTAATACAAATACGCTTTTTTATGATTTAATTATTTAATTTATTTTCACTTCAATTTATTGTTCGAAAAAATAAATATATTTCTTCGCCTGAAGAGAAACAATTGTTTCGAACAATAAGTTAAAGCGAAAATCAAAAACGTTAAGTTTTTAAGTTTCATTAAAAATTATTTAGATATCAAAAATAACTAAAACTAAATGACAGGATAATTTATAACGTAATTTAATAAAATTCATATTTGTTTGAGTTGTAGCAGGTTTGCTCTGTGGTAACGAAATAAAATTATGCTTTATCATATGCTTTAATAATCGAATTAAAGTAAACTATTAAAAATAATATGTACACATATTCTTCTAAACTACAAAAAATATCACAATAAAACACATTAAAATTGGAGCATTCGAATTGATTCATGCTCAGAGATATTCCTTCCAGTGGATGAGGTTCAAATGTGGAATGGCCGAACTTGAGCAATCAACAAATTCATTCCTGAAAATAATGAAAAATAAGTAGAAATTATACGTAGAAGTTATATGCAGAAAAAAATAACTTTACTATTTATTGATGTTACAAATTATTAATCATAATAACTGAAATGACCATTATTAGTTATCCATACGCTAGATGAATGGTGGCTGAGCATTTCATTAAGTTACAATTTATATTAGAACTATTTATTGGTTTTACAATTTTATTTCAAACTGAACATCATTTAAAAAAACAGAATTGTATTACAAGCAGTAAACTTTGTAAGTAAATTGAACAGCATATATTAATATCGAACGTATAACAAAAATCGACGACGAAGTTGGCGTTGGAAGTCTCTAGTCATGTCTGTACTAAATTCACACGCGTGACCTGTCAACATGACAACTAGTATTTTACACGTATGCTTGTGATCTTAGTACAGACATTATTCGAGACTTCCAACGCCAACTTAGTCGTCGATTTTTGTTATACGCTCGATATAATATGATCGAAAACACTCCTCCTCTAGAGTACCATGATTTTTTTTTTATTTTATATATTGGCAAAACTATTCTTCGCATCTTAACCAAGCTTTGTCACACCCACAATTCATTACATAATCCTTCTAATAAAGTTGATACATGACTTTAACATAACAAGCATTTTTCCTATAAAACAAGGAACACTTGCCTACCCTAAACAACATAGCGGTATCTGACCGATCAGCACTAAAATTCCTCACAAAATTTCGACATCCAAACAACCCCTTAAATTACAAATCCAATACACTCCGTTTCGAAAACACGGGTTATCCCCTTATCTCAAAGAATTACCCGTCTCTAAAAAAACGCCACAAAACCCCTCACTACAGAACTTTTAAATATTCTCTGCATTACGAGAAATCCCAGCATCCCTCTAAAATTCAAACAATCTCAATCCAGCATGCATGAATTCATATTACCACACATATATGAGTAACTGACATACGGGAAAAACGACCAATGATTGATCGTCATTTTGTAAATAAATATGTAATATTTTGTAAAATTAACATCTAAATAAAAATGATTATGTATGTAACACTTGCCGAGATTTGCTTCCACTAAAACAATTACATAATTATTCATCGCTAGCATCGTTTGTGAGAGAAGAAGGTATGAATGGAGATTGAATATGTGAGGAATGTGTTTTTTGTTTTGTGGAAGAGAGATAAAGGAAGCACTGGTTGAATGGGTATTTGGCAGTACAGATAATAGGTTGTGTAGAAGGTAGTAAGACGTGAAGAGAGTTTATACGAGAGTGGTAAATGGATAGATGTGATAAAATACTTTGATAAAATTAGATCAGGGAGACTCGGGGCAGAGATGCAGAGATTAATTGCGCGAGTATTTGTTTATTGGAATTTTCTTTAGTGCATAATATTAAATTTAAATGATTATTCTTATAAAGGTGTATTCAGAATGTTGTTACCAACTAACAATCTTCTCTCTATATCCTAACATCCCTTCCTAATAATAATAGCATATGTGACGTTTTATTTGTTATATATAGAAAAAAGAACTCTAATAGAAGGAAGTTTTTGATCATATGGTACAATAATATACAGAAGCGAGTTCTTATTTACAAAACTCGAATCCAGCCTGATAGTTTCCCAAACAATGATAAATATTAATTTACCTGTTGGGTTATCACCGGAGGCACTTGGACGTCGTGGCCAGAAGCGGTCAGCACACTCCTCCTAGGACGGCAATTTGAGCCCGTGAAGGAGTATACCCGCAAAAATGCGTCATGAGCGTGACAATGGTGCAACTATCTCCTTGACGGGGTAGAGCACGAGTGCCCTGGAGGTACAAATAAGCACTTACTGCGTATGGTTGTTCATGTCCTCCAAGTCTCTTCCTCAGGTGGAGGCTTGCCACTTAGATTACGTTTTTTTTTTTTTTTTCGCTTTTCGGATGACACAGATGAATGAGTAGAACGAATAGCTCTAGATAGCCATGAGTCAGACGAAAGACGAATGCGAGTTGAACGAATAGCTCTGGATAAATGACACAGATGAATGAGATTGATTGACAAAAAGCTCAGGGTATACAAATGGCTGATGGCCATCACTCCATCTCGTTCACCCCTCTGGGACCACCAAATTTAAAGTTTAAAAAATAGGTTTAATTTAAAAGAATTAAATGTTTATTATAACATCAGGTGCACAATCCCTCAATGTACCTGTGCGTCGTGATTTTCTGTTGCCTGCTCTGGCAGGTAACGCAGCAGTCAGTTTTTATTGCCTATGGTAGGATCAGGTAGCTTAACCTAACTAAAATTAATACCAAAAGATGTGGGATGGCACTGCGCATCGTTTGGCATACGTAGCAAAAATAATCATAAGTAATTGTGCCTGTACTAAATTAAAATCTCGAAAAAATAGGCAAAAGGGCAATAAAAATACAAAAGACGATGTTCTAAATCATAATTCCCGCGCGCGATTTGATTAAAAAATGCTTAATGATAATAGCTATCCATTACTTATGGGATATTTCTGCCAATTTAATCTTCATCAAAATGCTTAATTAATGATGATTACATATCAGGTCAGTACATGTTTCTGACGAAACGAAACCAAACACCTATGTCGTGTTTGGCATCGTCTTGCTCTCAGCTATTGGATGGTGATGGTTGCTAATTTATCGTGTGTTCCATACTCGCGAGGTATGTGAAGATCTCGCGGCTATTGCTTTGTTTTGGGTGGTTTATTGCCTTCGCTTTCGCGACCTTTTTGTCCGGCACTTCTCGCTTTGGACAACCCCCATTTGTTCGCGGAGCGACCCTCGGCTGATACTCCTAATTCCGATCGCAGAAACGGTTGGCTCCGCGTGAATTTTAATTTATCATTATAAAAGCTGAGAGGGTTGTCGTCTTCGTCAAAACTGCGTGGATCATCTTGTTTGACGAGGATTCGTCATGGACCTTAAATTATACGCTTCAAACGAATTTTATTGATTTAGAAAAAATATGACAGAATCGAAGCAGTAAGGCGGGACCATCGTTCCGCGTATTTCAAGAATATGTAGTAATAAAAATGTCGCCCGTAGTTAGAGTGCAGCGTAAATTATTGCTGAGATCACATTCCGGCGTTTACGGTAAAACTCCGGTAACAGAGTAGACAATCGATTAGGTAAATAACAAACATTGAACTTATTAAAACAGGTAATATTCTGCGAAAATCCCATCCAGGTGGAAACTCGACAGGAAGATTTGAGGAATAAATACTTGTCCTGTTGACGAATTCCCGATTATCAAAAAAATTCTAGGAAACAAAGTCTCCTTGCTTATCTCTATAAGATTATGTTCTTGGGAAAAAAGACTTCTTGCTTCTCTCTATAGGATTATGAATGAAACGTATTTCGTTGTAGCTGCCAAACCAATTGAAAACCGACAATTTTTAAATATTGATTGATGTGCATTGCACTCCATTGAAATCTTGCAAGGAACATGGCAGATGAAACATTTTCGCAGCAACTAAAAATATGAAGGTATTTGATTTTTCCGAGCAAAAATGCAAAAATGGTTACATGTGTAAAACTTTAGGTCAATTAAAAAAACGATTTTATATGATTAAATGGTGGTGGAGAATGGCACAGACGCGTGTGAAGTAATTGATTTTAAGAGTTTGCATGTTTGCAAGTTTGGTGAATACAAGCTTAGCTTATATTCCTTATAAGAAAGGACACCATTGATAATCCGTACCGTGAGGCAATCAACTATTAAACTGCCAATTTTAAGTGGGTCAGGTTAAGTAGAAAGCCGTCCTATAAACTAAGTAATTTCGGTAAGAACAACCTGGATATGGGTTGCAATCAAAATAGAGAAAAAGTGTCTCTTACCCAAGATAAAGTCTACCAAAACAGAGTATTATTTTAACGTCAATTCATTGTTTTTTAAACAGATGAAAGTAAGATCACAATTTAAGTTTACAGTGTGTAATTTTTTCTATTATAAAATAATAATATAATAATTTAACTAAATACATATGTTACTTCAAACAGAAATAATAAACAAATAAGGAAAGAAAATAACATGCATTAAAGAATATTAAATAATGCAATTAGTAACAATCTAATAAAAATTTGATTTAGAAAAAAACTTCTAACCTTGTTTGTTTATCAGAGTATTAGTTTTGGTTAGAATTAAAAACTACTATAAAATATTCAGTTATATGAGAAAAAATTTAAACATTTTAAGTAGCAGAACGATCAGCACTGAGATTGCTTACAAAATTTAGGCATTCCACAAATCCCCTTTACAACCTCTCTAACCCCCTAATCTATGAAATATCCCAAATTCCTCCGAAAAATACTCTACCCGAAAAAATCGCTGCAAATCTGGTTGTATATAATCACGTCAATATCTTAAACCTTCCCCGTAATCAAAACATTAAGCCAAAATACATTATTCGACTTTATCGAGTGATAAGATGAAAATAATGTAGACAAATGCAGAGATAATTATTACAACTGAGGTCAGAGAAGGACATCTAACTAATATATAGTAGAGACAATGACAGAATTTTCTAAAAACGAGCTGTGAGATATCAGGTCGAAAGACACTTGGCAGGTTATTTTTCATGTAAGGATATTCTTGTAAAATGTTCGTTTGTATTTTATCTTTATATCTGTCAATAAATATATGTATAACTTTTGCATTAATTTCTCGCTTAGCACTTGGTAAAATATATTTAAACGTTTATGTAAACAATTAAACACGTGGTTTGTTTAACAATAAATTTATTGCTATCGTTAAATCACGCGTTTTTTTTTTACCTAATTGTTTAAATATGTTTATATCGAGCGTATAACAAAAATCGACAACGAAGATGGCGTTGGAAGTCTCGAGTCATGTCTGTACTAAGATCACACGCGTAAAATGCTGGTTGCGGTTAAACAGTGACAACTGACTTGTCAACATGACAACCAGTACTTTACGAGTGCGCGTGTGATTTTAGTTTAGACATGACTTTAGATTTCCAATGCCAACTTCGTCGTCGATTTTTGTTATACGCTCGATACATATAAAAGTGTTTAAAAATATTATTATTTCGTACAATAATCTAATTAGTAAATATGTAAATGAATTTAACATACAAATAAAATACTTGTCGGCTTAATGGTGTAATTAAAGAAGTCATTTATTAAGAAATAAAGTAATATGTTTATATTTTATTTACAGTATTGAAAAAAAAAAAACGCATTCCGGATTAAATTCTGACTTATCCCGTGATGAAACCATTTAACTAATAAATATCACTTTATAAATAAAACACACGTGATTAAAAATTCTCTCCTTGGCAAAACAAAAACCACCTGTGATTATTATTGAAATATTTAATAAAAAAATAATTTCGTTTAGGTATTTATATCTCATTGAAAAATAATAAAACTTGTAATTAACCTTTAAACTTCATTTCAGCGAAACGCCGATCGAGAGTGCGATTAATTAATTGAGTTAATTAAATTCTTACCCTGGGCCGGGTGTCCGGAAAACGTTGGGAGTTTGCCTGGCGAGGAGATAGCCATCGCTGTTGTCGCAAATTAAACGGGCCATCGAAGTTTTTCGCAGTTCCACCAGTTGCTCTGTTGATTCCAATTTCGATAAAGATTTTAAATTAATAAAACCCGTTAAATAAAAAATAACAATAAAAAAGTGAAGAAATGAAAACCAATTAGTTCATTTTATAATATTCAACTCTATATATCCAACTTCAATAATAATTCCGATAAATAATGGTTAATAGAACATAATTGCATTTTTTAATATAAAATAAGAGATGTTAAAAGAAATGAATTTGAAAATTAATAATGAAGTAATTATTTGCTTTCCATTGTTTTTCAATATATTATTTAATATAAATATATGATTTGAAAATGATTAAAAAAATATTTCCACATTTAACTCTGGGACATTTTGACTTACGTTACGTAAGTACTTTAGACAAATGCACATTAAAAAAAACTACTTCTCGGGAAAATACCCCTCCAGACATTGAATTACATAATGTTTGATTCGAGAAAAAAGTCAATGTACTGATCAAAAAATAACGTTACTCAATCTAAGGCCATCAGCAGACACGTGTTTCGGGATCTAACCCTCGTCAGTACAGCTCTGCCTTACACAATTTAAAGATGTTAAATTAAATTAATTAAATTAAATCAACTATATTTAATCAAATTAAATCAATTATATTAATTGAAATTTAACTAAGTGAGATAAAATTAAATAAAAGCAATTTAAATTATTTTTTATGAAAAGTTTCGATTTAGAGTAAAATAATATAATATTTCAGATAACCGAAGCAATCAAAACATTTTGATAACGCCTACAACTAGTGTCGTATAAATTGAACGGATTAACTAAATAACTCTAATAAAACATGATTTATTTGATAATGCGAAGAAGCCGATTCTAGTTGAAATAAATGAGATATTTTTAAAGTAAAACTAACCAAATATTTTATTCAACAAAAATATAATTTCCACTCAATTCTCAAAATGATTAATGAGAATTGAGTGGAAATTATATTGTTATGTCTTGTTGCAAATTTTAATTCATGTTTAAAGTAATTACCCAAAGAAAAAAAGCCTGGATTAACGGACGGATCGTGATCGAAGAAGTAACGGTCACCCTTCTTCAACCTGACAAACTGATCGGCTATGATATCGCGGAAGGTGATGCCCAATATTCCATCGTATTTCGGCTCCAGGAGGCCGCCTACGTAGAGATCCACGTCGTCGATATGGTCGTAGAGTGAAGCTAATTGCGGACCGTACTAAAATAAGCAACAAAAAAGTAATATCGCAAAATAAACATAATAATAGAACAAAACACATCAAATATTAAACACTGTATATAAAAGAAATAAGTTATTTGTAATTATACGAAATAGGGTGTTTTGGTAATAAAATATAATGAGATTTTTTTACACCGTTATTATATTGTTTCTTTTTTGGAATCTTCTTCTTTTCTCGATTATTTAACTCATTAACGGCACAACACAATGAGACTTCATTGACAAAAGTTAGTATAATTGAAATAATACACAATATATTTTGAAAAAAATACTCGACAATCAGCTATAAACCAATAATCTTTTCGTCCGTCAATTTTTATCAATATATATTTGCAGCTATCGCGTCGTTAAACGTCATTGTCTGCTTTGTTATCTAGGGTCATGATCACTAATTCCCATATATCCATTTACCTGTTTATATCTTGGATGATTTTAAAACGAATTTCGACATAAAGATAAATTTCATTTAACCATCTATATCTTGTAGAGATATAATGAATCGGGAAAAAAGTGGTGGAGGGATTTTTATCAATACATTTCAATGCATATCAACCTGGCTAGGCCAAGCGTATTCAAATATATCGAATATAGAACGTTTATGTCAATAACTCCGTTACAGCCTCAGTAGTGTGAGACTGTAACGGAGTTATGGTATTAGGCTATTGATAGCTGTTTTCTAACTTAAAATTAGTGAAGACATTTTTATTCGAGTCCGATGCCCGCCAAAAATTTGCATTAATAGGTTTAAAACCTATTAATGTAGGTTCAAAACCTATTAATGCAAATTTTTGAGAGAGGAATTTAATACGCTGCTCAACTTTTATTTTTAGTATGTGAATATGTTTCATGGGTTATGGAGTGGATTTTTTAATACTCTCAGGGCTGATCTTTTTGCTACTTAGAACTTTCACAGCGTAGAGAGATGAAGATTATAAAAAAGAATAGAGGCATAATTAAGCTTAGATTAGATTAGAGCAGCAGCAGCAACCCTTCTATATATACGTAATTTTAATACGTATTACCTTAATCTTCTAAACCGAGTTGCCTTTTTAACTTTTTAAGAAGACTTGAATATTAGTTTCAAAGTCAAAGGTTATGCCAAAATAGTTGCAGTCTAATACCTGCAACTAAAATTGTTAAATTTAATTGTAGTTATTTATGATATATTTAAAAAAAGAATGTGTTATGACGATAGTATTGAATAAAAACACTTTATTTTGCTTTTTAACTTGTTTCAAATTATTTTCATAACCACGAGGACTTCAGCCAACAGATGATGCTGTTGATGCTGCAAATAATATTGCGTTATTGTCTGAATATTTATCAACCAGTTGGTTGAAAATGTTCATTAAAAATATTCACAAAAATGTTGTGATCGCAAAAAAGTGGGATTTGTTGAAATTTTCCATTTGGCAAACCAAGTTTGTATGGTGTCGATCAAGCCCTGTCGAGTACTAAGCTGTTTAGTAAGAGTACGTGCGTATAGAGCAGTGTCATCTACATAAAAGGAGAGAGTAATTTATTAATAAATTTAGGATCTGGATTATAGTGGTTGTAGACTAGCAGATTATGAAAGATTATTGATAGAAGGAAACTCTGTAGATAATCTTGTTGGCGAACAAAGAAATAGAGATTATTTACTTATAAATTTAAATATTGAAAATAATTGTACTTACAATAAAGAAATTGTGGTATAAAAACCATAAGAGGACAAATTACAAAAGTAGATAAACTTAAACTAATTCAATGAAAAAAATAATTTAACTGAATTAAGCATAAATGTGTTTGTATAAACGCAAATGAGTATTTGAGTATATAATGGTATTTATTAATTAATAAGATTACCAACAAAATGTTAAAGGCTTCCGGCCGATAGCCAATTCCTACAAGAACATTGTTTAAAGTTTAAATAAATTGTCAAAAATGTAAAAAAAATGTTAAACCACACTAGTAAGGAATAGAGAATATGAATATATATGTTAAAGGAAGATGTCATCAAACAATTCATTAGCGTTACGGCTCATATGCGTAAGTGCAATAATTTACTTTCAAAAGCAAATTAGTTTTACATCTAAGAACATAAAATATTTCATTATACCGTGATGAAAGACGGGGGATAATAAAGCAAATCGACTATGTTATGAATATATTTTTTTAAATAAATATAGCACTGAAGAATTTTATACCATCAAAGAGCGATGCAAAATTGTCATCAGTCAACAAGGAGTAGTAATCAATATTACGTAATGGATATGAAACCGTACATTTATAAATTAAATATTTTAGGAAACCACGTTCAACGGTAATAACTGGTTAATGTAATATGGGTACCATTAGTGATGCATATTTAGATCTACACTGTACAAAGATTTGAAAATAGGAGCATCTGTAAACTGGCAAGAGATGCGCATTTCGAAGCCCAACTTCTTTATTGTTGAGATTAACTGGTCGTTAAATCTAATGTTTAATAATTAATAATATAATTATAAAGATACGGATTTTATTTACGGTGAAATAAAACAAAGTTCCATTTATTAATATTTAGAGTTAACTTAATTTGTTTTCCATCAAGTAAAAATTAAATTAATATTTTCTTGAAAAAGTTGGACGTCGTGAGAGGAGTTAACATCAGAATAAAATTCAAGATTAGCAAAAGATAACACAGGACAAGTGATTGAAGGGATTAAATCATCAATGAAAAGTACAAATAAAAGTGGCCCAATGTTAGATCCTTGTGGAACGTTGATATTTATTCCACGGATCTAACACAATTGTAAAATACAGTATTAGTTGGGTCACTTAAATAGAAGGATATGAATGATTTCTCGAGCAAAGCGAAAAGTACATCATTTTTCAATTAAAATATTGCGATCTAGCGTGTCATACACGAGAAAGTCTGTGTAGATGACGTCAGTTTGGACGCGACAGTCAAGAGTTTCTGATGTATGTTGAGTAATTGTTGCCAGGTTAGTTAAAGTTGAACATCCAGATAAAAAAAAACATGCTGGTTGAATAGAAAGGTACGGTGAATGATATCAAAAATAAAATGTATTCAAAAATGTTAGAGAAGTTATACAGAATTACAATTGGTCGGTAATTATCTCGTTGATAATATTGATAATTAATAATTGGAAGCATCGCCTTTTTTGAATACAGGTATTATTGTGGTTTGATTCCATATATCAGGAAACGTATTAGTGAAGTATTGATATTATTTATTGGATTAATTAGACTAGAGGGGGAAGTATTCATAGCACAAAGTATACATATGTCTCGTTATGTTAAGAGTGGGTTTATGCCACTAAATTCGCAACAAAAACTTACTTCAGGACCAAAATCGGCGAAACTAGTAAACCTAGGTAATCCCACTAATTGACGGTAATCGTTATAAGGTCTTAATCCGTGATCTCGTCCTCTATTGATGTTTAGAGAAACCAAATCTACACCAAAGGGATTTCCAGATCGAAACATGTATCTTGTTAGCTAAAACAAACAGAAAACACACTTAAAATAATAGAACCATAGGAAAATACTCTATAAGAAGCAATTCATATTAATTTAAATAAACTTTATTCCATTTTTTATAACTAAGGTTGTCAAGTTATACCTAATGGTCTTGGTATTAACCAATGCTATATATGGAGCGTATAATAAAAATCGACGACAAAGTTGGCACTGGAAGTCTCGAGTCATATCTGTACTAAGATCACACGCGTGAAATGCTGGTTGCGGTCAATATGACAACGTGCGCGTATGATTTTAGTTCAGACATGACATTAGATTTCCAATGCCAACTTCGTCGTCGATTTTTGTTAAATGC
Organism: Philonthus spinipes; assembly: GCA_963082785.1. Taxonomy (NCBI): domain Eukaryota; kingdom Metazoa; phylum Arthropoda; class Insecta; order Coleoptera; family Staphylinidae; genus Philonthus; species Philonthus spinipes. Next base: position 13,239,948 of record OY720307.1, on the reverse strand, counting down.
TCGATATATTATGTAAATTTCTTACGGCAAATGAAAGGGTCTAAAAGTATTCTTCGTTCTATTAATAAAGGAATCCATTTTAAATTGGTTTAGAATCAAATTTATACTATTGAAATTATATATTAACATAGACAAACACTCAGACTGTCCACTAGGATATGTTTCAGATATGTTTTTTTTTCTGTGGTATTAGGTGTTGAAGAAACAAATCCATTGTTTTTAAATGGATGGCTTTAGGTGTCTGTATCTCGAATTGTATAAATTCGATCGGATTCTACTAGATTGTGTTAGAAAGATGATATATCGTACTAAAAAAAACTATTTTATTTAGAATAAATAGAAAAGAGTATTCATTCTCTTGGTCACAGTTATTTAAATAAATTAAATAAAAAGGATTTGAAAATAATTAATTAATTATTTCCACATTTAGCTCTGTGACTTTTGACTTACGTTACGTACGTACGTTAAACAAATGCACATTAAAACAACTACTTCTCGGGCAAATACCCACGCCGGACATTAAATTACATAATGTACACCTGCTGTTGCATATCAATAAAATATTGCATAATGCAATAAATTTTGATCCGAAAATAGTTAATGGAAAAACAAACAAAATGAACATTAGTTAATTTAAGGCCATCTGCAGACACGTGTTTCGGTATCTATCCCTCGTCAGTACAGCTATGCCTTACATAATTTAAAGATGTTAAAATAAATCAATTAAGTTAATTCATCTATATTCAGTGAAATCAATTATATTAAATCAAATTAAACTGAATCGATTTAAATTAAATTAAACCAAATTATTTCAATTTAAATCAAAACCATATAAAATTAAACGAATTAAATTAATTTAATTCAATTCAATTAAACGAAACGAATTGAATTAAATTAATTTAATTCAATTCGTTTCGTTTAATTTTATATGGTTTTGATTTAAATTGAAATAATTTGGTTTAATTTAATTTAAATCGATTCAGTTTAATTTGATTTAATATAATTGATTGTCACAGAGCTAAATGTGGAAATAATTTATTAATTATTTTCAAATCATTTTTATTTAATTTATTTTATTTAGGTTTAACTTTATTCTGATTAGTATGAACTGAAACTAGATTATGACACTAATTTCAATAATTTAAATTTGTTTCTGTATATCACTCAACTATTGATAAGTTATTAATATTTGTTTCAATAGTCGGGGATTGATCCGGAAATGAGAATTAATTTTAGAATCCAGTCAAAATGTATAAAATAATTGGCGTAATCTTACATTATACATACAATCTTCTTTATTGTATAATTTACATTACATACACTACATTTTATATCATATTCTTCCTAAATGGCTATCGACCAATGGTCTTTCAGCCAACCTGGATTATATTTTATAAACAATCTTTAGATCCGCCAATAAAAGCCGTAGATCCAAAATTCGTTAATATTAGATTGATTAAATAATTGATCGCAGCTTAATTCTTGAATCAATCTAGCATTAATGAATCAAAAATTCACGAATTATATTTATGCATTTTTGTTCCAATATTGGCTACCAAGAATATAGAATTTCTATTTCCATTAACCAAAGTTTTTTTTGTTTGGAATTTATGTAGACATTTTTAAAACTATAACTTACCGAATCCGAGAAGAAGGAATCCACTTCTTGCAAAGGTTCCGTTGTTAGGGTGCTCAAAATTTGATCGAAAAACTGGTGTTTCCTCATGCGACCTGGGAAGAACATCGTCTCGGCAATGGAAATCATTTCATCCATACGATTCGCACCATATATTCTTAAAAAAAAACAATGAAAACAAAATTAGTAACTATTACTTTAAATTAATTCCAAATACAATACTAATTACAAAGTAAATTAAATAACATGAAATAAAGGTGATTCACATATTTGCAGTTATTTAAATTACAATTAAATTAAACAAGGAAAATATCTGGCAATAATCAATAAGTTGCAGTTGGAAAAAGGGATTGATCGAATTTTATTGATCATTGCCAGAAATGTTCCTTGTTTAATTTCATTGTAATTACAAAGTATTTCAAATATTATTTTAGTGTATTAGTTTAATATTGAAAATATACCACAAAGTAAACTTCTCACGTCTCAAAGATTAAACTCATGAGTAAAAAAACATTATTTCCGCCGGTAATTAATCATATAGCAAAGATACGTAGAGATATTTTGATTTACAGAGATCTAAAATTTGAACATAGTTTTAAATTTTTGTATAAAAATAATGTGTAAATTTTAAATCTGCGTAAATAAAATTTCCCTTCGTGCCTTCGCAATGTGATTAATTACAGGCGGAAACATTGTTTTCATCTTCATTAACAACAGCACCCCCATTTATAATTAGCGCGACGAATGTGTGGGAGGTAGTGGTATTGTATGTTTGTCACAATAAATAACAATAATTCAAATTATTTGAAAGATTTATAACATTTAGTTTATGTTAAGTTGATATAATTCAAATTTAAAGTATTTAAATTACACATCACTTCGCAGTATTATGATAAATGAAACATAAGGCTGAAAGACCTCTCTCTGAACGTTCAATTGTAAACTCATCAAACACTTGATGAAATATTTTTAAAACACTGAAATTACTTAATTTAAAAAATTAAGTAAATGCTTGGTTATTGTTTCACAATTTGTTTTTTATTAACAAAAAATGACCACTTTCAAAGTTATTACAAGAATAAAAACAAATCTAATAATTTTCAAAATGGCCGTTTGAAACTAGTCATTTCATTTAAAATAAAAACAAATAGTGAAACAATAATCAAGTATTTTATTGACCTCTCTCTTGTTGACTACCAATTCAGATTTCATTCTCAAAATATAGTTTTATAAATGATTGTACATACTTTTATTTACATGAACAAAGATGTTTAATTGCTTGAAATATATTTATATTAAAAATAAAGCAATTAAAGTGTAAAGTTTAAAAATGCTTCTTTATTGTGCTTAGATAATTATTACACCACACAGTGGCTTTATCATGCGACTGTCTAATAACTTATTTAATTATAGTAGCACAATAAAGAATAATACATTGTACAATGAGCATATAATGATGGCTATTAAGCATGAGAGCGATGTTTGCGAAACGAGTCTTAGACGAGTGAGCAAGTCGTTCGAGTGATTAATAGACATTATATCTGAGTTGAACACTATACTTTGTTCACGATAACAATAATATATAACACAATATTTATTATATATATATAAATCAAAATGTATGTACACAATTATATAAAGTTGCACTTCAATATTAGAAATATTAACATCATCTGTATTATTTGCAACCTTTAAAAATAACAATTGTTTAAAAAATTAACATGGAATTTCTTTAGCATATTTCATCTTGCCTTTGTAGAAAAATACAGGTCATTTGGTGCTGTGTTTATAAACTTCTGAATTTCTTCTGGTGTAAAAACACTTGCTTTTTTAGCTTCAAAACCCTCCGATTTTCGTTTTAACAGGGCCTGCAGTTTTCCATATTTTTTGATTTTAACATTCTCGTGTAAACTAAGAGTACTATTTAGAATATGCACGCCAAAGTGTCGACGGTATATATTTTTCAGACAATTCCGAAAAATATGCTAGCATTCGGAAACTGTGATCACTTTATTTTCACTTCTCCACTTATTAAAGCTTTAACACTCTGTAAGATATGCTTTTCGCGATTTTTCAGGTAGTATATTAGCAGACGCTAGTTCTGCAGCCTCCCTTACCTTCGGTGGAGTGACTGTTAATGAAGTAGATGGCAAATTGTCCATTTTTTACACAGAAAATATATGAAAACAACACGCGTCGGTTTTACTGTAATTAGACAGATAAATTATAACAGATTGCGGTATTATGATTTGAATGGATAATTGACGTCATCATAAATCGCGGTCTATGAACCAATCAAAACGCGAATTAGCGTGGTTTAATAACCATATTAAACACACAAATGCATGTTTAGTGAAATTGTGTGTTAAATGCACTCAATTTATGCTGCCCGCAAAATTAAATAATGCACATATTATAAGATTTTCGTGAACAAACATTTTTAAACTTTACACACAAAGTTTTTAATCAAATTGTTTAAATATTATGAATTACGATGCATAACAAACTCAAATCCTCTATTTAACTATTTAACAATTTTTAAAAATAATACTTCTATAAATACATCATTTCAACGCCAAATCAAAAAATCGTTTATGTTTCCTTCTTATTTATTCTTCCATCGACTGTTTCGATTTATTTTATGCGCGTTTAACTGAAAGGGAATCAATTTTCTGAAGAGATCGAAGCGTTTTCATTTGCGTTTTAATATTTGCCAAGCGACAATTGGGGCGCGATGTAAATATTGTGTACGGCAAGATTACATCAAATCGTTTCTAAAGAACATTACACAACAAATGCAATTATTTTATACGTATGTTAAAGTTGCACTGGGAAAAAAACTTTTATACAGACGTGAGAAAAAAAAGAAAAAATATTCTTTAGCATCAACTTACTCACAGGGCTTTTAAATTCACTTTAAAACTTTGAAAATTGAATGTTTAAATTATTTAACAAAAATACAAGACGTTTTTGAGATTTCATTGGATTGCAACAATTTTTTCACCGTACTGTAGTTTCATCAGACAGATAATTGATATTGTGATTAATTTGTAATTATAAGTTTTTTTAAAAATATAGTCAAATTAATAAATTCAAAATATTTTGTATACCATTTTAAAAGTATTTTTAAACGATTCTGTTATTTTAATTCTTCCTTCCTTCATTTCACATCATTCAAGACAGTTAAGTGACATACATATCCAGCAGAGACTTTTGACTTAGACTGTTAACGATCATCACATTTTATCCGTTTATTTTAACAATGACGAAAATACAAAATCCAGGCGGAAAGATCACCGGTCGATAGCCAATTGGCAAACTCTTACAGCATGTATTGTAATATTTTATGTTATATGTAGGTGTTGTAGTACGTTTGTCAATAAAGATTATGTATATATAATTCTTCCTGTGATAATATGTAAGGTAGGTGGAAAAACCTCAGATCTCAGTATTTTTAAATATATGTATTGTAAATAATAATTAATTTTGTAAATTTACACGAACGTCATACATATATTTTGAAATGTATAGCGTTTACTGAGAATAAATATTAAAGGAAAGAAAGGAACACAATAAAATTTAAAAAAGTATTTAAACAAAACATAATGTTTTTTTTTTTAATCTAAAACTATCTCTTGCTGAATAAAATAAATCAAGAATATTAATATTAAAGTCTTATATTTGAACATAATAAATACCAAGCCACTACAAAATGCAAAAAAAGTCTTGCAATATTATAATCCATTCAAGATTATAATTTCAGGCAATTATTTTGATTGACGATTTCGCGTCCGTTTCCCGTTGATTATTCCACCACGGATAATTTAATTCAATTTAATCTTCCTAATAGCACAGCACTTTTATATTCCATAAATATAATTAAAATTGATAAAAAAAAATCTTACTTTAAATTCCCGTCTACTGTAGAATGCCCGAAACGATACGCGGCAGCCGCAAACTCGTTCGTAATTGACGGTTCTATCCTCTGGTTGTAATCGTAGGAATAATCAAATCTGTTTTCCAGAGCAATGTCGAATTCTCTCATGGTTGTTTCTCCTGAAAGAAAAAATATAAGTATAGACAGAGAATGGTTTAGTTTGTTAACGTCATTAAAAGAAAATCTTACTTGACTTAAAAGCTTTGAATACCGTATAAGAAATTATACCCTCGCCCTAAGTAAGGGGAACTTAGATGTGTGACCTGCGCACATTGAGTAAATACTGTGTGATATATGCGAATTCTTATAGCGAGACAAAGATGAACAAATCTAATTTCTCTTAAACCAGTCCTCCTTATGCGCTAGCATAGAAAAGGTTAAGCCATTTCTCCGCGAGATGGCAGATTAGTGCGGGTTTTTATTTTCCAGAATTTGTATCCTATTTTATTCGCTAATTATTTATTTTAGAAAATAAAGTAACAGGAAGCTTATATTCAATATCAAAGTAAAATGTGCCTAGAAGGGTTAGTTTTTAACGTTTACGTTTATTTTAAATGTAGACCTTGTAGAGTGTACAGTGGTGACAACATTTTTTCATTGTTCGAAATATTTACTAGACATGATATCCATTCATTTTGCTTACAAGGCGTTCTTTATCTTTTAGTCAAGTATAGAATTAATATTTTCTTGTTCAATATATTTGATTATGAACACTTCGCGTAAACTTAAAATCACATTCAGTAATATAGCTATAATGGATAATGGAGCATTATTACTTCAAAAACGTCCAATTGGTGACCAATTCCATCCAATTCAATATATGGGCAAGAAAAAGTCAGGGACAGAGAAGAAATACTACCGGGTCTTCATAAATGACCGTACGCTACGTCACGATTAGAAGTTAGGGAACTTATTTTACAAAAATGGTAGCCCCGCAGATAAAATGCGTGCAGTGGCGTTACGACAAAATTTATATTGGGTCGATTACTGAATTTCAAAAATGTTAAAATTATACCTATTACACAAGAGAAAATAAGTTAAACTTTATTTTCATAAATACAACAAATAAAATGAAAATATTTTTGATAAAAATTACAATATATGCTCTATATTATTATTATTTAAACAAATATTTATTCGCCGTTTTAAATTATTAAATACTCTTTGTAAATCTTCTTGAGTAATATTTCTTATTTCTCTTGTAATTCTTCAATACTATGTAAACGATTTTTATAAACTTTATTTTTTAAATAACCAAACAAGTAAAAATCGAGCGGGGTCAAATCTGAAGAACGAGCAGGCCATCTTCCACAACTAATCAATCGATCTCCAAAATACTCCTCAAGATATCTAATTTCTTCTGCTATGTGTACTGGTGCTCCATCTTGTTGAAAGAACCTCTCCCTTAGTTCATCATCGTGCAACTCTTCTAAAAAAGGTTGTAAGATGTTGTTTCGATATCTTTCGCCATTAATGTTTTCGTTGAAGAAAATGGGACCAATTAATTCTTCTTGATATGGCAACCCATACGCCAATCTTTAAAGGATGCAACCCAGTAAATAAGTTGATTATCTCTAACAAGAACTTATTTTTTCAATGGAAGTACGTACTGTGGATAAATGAGAAAAACACAAAATACACCAACTGAAATAAACGAAATAAAAACGCCAATGAGGAATTCGATGTTACTGGCAACCCTAAATAGTAAAAATAACTTGGGATGTTTTGGCGCGCTGTTTGAAAACGTACGATCATTTATGAAGACCCTGTACATTAATGAATGTGAAATCATGGCGGTATCAAAAAATGCCGAGTGTATCTGCTAGGACAGAAATTGTAATACTTTTACTATGACAATCTACAAGAAATACTTAAAACAAGAGTTGTCCTGTGGGTAATGCTTCTAAAGGAATATGAATATGTAATCGAGCATGTCTAGAATTTAAGCCGGTACCCCACTATGACGATAATGAGCGACACAATTTGCAAAAAAAAAAAGCTCAAGATGATAACGCTACCATAAGGAAATTGAAAGAAATGTTGCAAGAGAAGAAATAACAGTGCAACTACAGGATCGCAACGACGTGCAATAAAGGATTAAAATACGCCATTTTTAATCCTTTATAGCACGTCGTTGCGATCCTGTAGTTGCAGTTAGTAATTCCAGAGAAAATAAAGACTAATATAACTAGGACAATTCACGAACGAGGAAATTATTCTGTGAAGAAGACGAAGGATGTAATTGATCAGGATTATTATATTAAAAAATTGCAGAATAAGATAGAAAAGGTCATTCCATCCTGCATTCCGCACATTTTGAAGGAAAGGTTAAGATGAAGAGTTCAAGAATATATTTTATAATCCGCCTGTCTATATAACATGTTATATTTCTGTTAGGTATTTAGTGTTAAAAAGTTCATGGTCACTTTGTGTCCGAAATGTAGATTTCAAAACAAATAAAGTGTGAAGAAAATGTATTAGTGCTTTACTTATCAATTTAATTTGATCTTCACGTAACTCAATCAATCAAATTATTTAGAAATGTTAAAGATATATCACGAAATAAATGCCTCACCATTAAGCAATGTTTTTCTGGTTCGCATAATTATGAAAAAGATATGAAACTATTTTTTTTAATTTAATTAATGACCATTTTTTAAATAATCTTTACATTCAATAATTGATTGAATATGTTTTCGATAGATATTGTAACTAAATAAGTACTATTTTTTGCAAAACAGTAGGTTTTAAAGAAAGAAAGTAGAAAACATCATTAAATGCTATTAGTAGTATTAATTAATTTTATAAATGATTAATTAAACATATACTTCATCACAGATTTATTATCATTTCACTTACCTAGTAAGGCCGGAAGGAATTCTTTGTAGGTGATAACTTGCAATTCAGCCGTTAAAATCCTCCGCGTTTCCAAAAAAATCTTTTCATCCGACCAATGTGGGTTAATGTGACTTAATTCGTTCGCAATACGATTGTGCTCGCGTAAAAATATTGTGTGAACAGCCACTAAAGAAATCATTTGATTCGTTCTTGTATCACCTGAAAAAATATAAAGGTTAATCAAATTGAATGCTAAAATTATTTTTTTTTTATTTAACCACAACAAAAAAAATAGATTATGTAAGTATAGAATAAACATCTACTGAAACAATTAATTCCCGAGATAAGATCTCGCTGAATATTGTGTTACGTAATATAAATAATAATAATAATCTTTATTTAGCATCTTCCTATATGATAACATAGAAAATGTCAGTCGTTAATGAATAAAGAATTGTTGTTTTTTTAGTTTGTTTATTTTTTAATAAGAAGCTTTGAAATGTTTTTTAACTGACCTGATTCAAAACACGCTGAACCTTGTTCCATGGTCAAGCACGCATCTTTATCAGCCGATAAAGGCAACAGCTCTCTGCCGTAATCCATAAAAACCCGCAATCTTCCACCATTGAACCTCCTCAATTCGTTTGTTTGTTCGTAGTTGGAACCGTAGATCGCTGAGCCATCAATAAAGTGTGTAACTTTATTCATCTATTATGAATGAACATATTAATTATTTTTAATAAGCAAATCCAAAAGCGAACATAGGAATTTAATATGTAGAATTACAAATAAGGTTTTTCCTGCTTCCCCAATCATTTAAGAGAGACATTGTAAGAGTAAATAAATTAATACAATACAAACATCTGTCATATTTCGTTTATATTTACTGTTAAAATACTATCGGAAATGAGAAAATATGTAAATTAAATAGTAAGTGTAAAAAAAGGCTTAGTGAGTAAAGTTAGCCACAGCATTTATGTGGTGTATTGAAATTAGGTAGCCAAGTTTGATTACCGTACTATTCTTAGAAATGAATTTCAATCAATTATGATGAATTAAAACATTTTTTTAAGGTTGTAAAACAGAATATTATATTTAAACTATTATTAACCATAGGATAATAATGACAAGTTTAAATTATCTATACTATAGTCACTAAACATGAAATGGTGTTGTGGAAATTAAAAAAATAAAAATAATTTAAAATCATGAAATACGTAATATCCAGTAAAACTAAATTATATTAAATATATTATGTAATTCAATGTCCGGCGTGGATATTTGCCCGGAAAGTAGTTGTTTTAATGTACATTTGTTTAACGTACTTACGTAACGTAAGTCAAAAGTCACAGAGCTAAATGTAGAAATAATTTATTAATTATTTTCAAATCATATTTAATATATTTAAATAACTGTGATCAAGTGAATTAATACTCTTTTCTATTTAATTATATTATTTTAAAAAAAAACGTATTGCCTAAATCATTCTTTTTTTATCGAGATATTAAGTAACCAATAAAAAAGTAACAACAATACGTTATCATTTTCCACTTGATTCTTCATGTCTTTGGTTTTTGAAAATGAAATAAAACTCAAAAAAAAAATGTAAAAATGAATGAAATATTTATTTGAATCGATAAATAAATGCCTGCTATTTACTTTTTAAAGATTATTTCATGTAAATGTTACCTGAGACTACGTCTCACGTAGTACATTCTGAAAGTCCAATTTTGGCTCACCTTTTCTAACATTTAGGCAGGTATCTCATCAATAGACGTAAAAAATAGTCTAGTGGGTTCAAATCGCGTGATCTTGATGGTCAATTAACTACGTCAACCCGTCTGTTGGATGGAATCATTAAAAAAATCACTCATTATTATCTTTAATAATGATGCGATAGATTTAAAGAACCAAACTTTTTTTTTTTAATTTTTTGTATGCAAATCCATTCAATCTGATAAATCGAAAGTTATAGTAAAATTATTTGATTTCAATTTGAATACAATTTTGTAAATCTTTATCATAGTAAAGGCATGAAAATTGTACTGTAAATGTATAAGAGTTAAATTAGAATTAGAAAACAGTATTCATTCACTTGGTCACAGTTATTTAAATATATTAAATAAAAATGATTTGAAAATAATTAATAAATTATTTTCACATTTATCTCTGTGACTATAGACTTACCTACGTAAGTACGTTAAACAAATGCACATTAAAACAACTACTTCCCGGGCAAATACCCACGCCGGACATTGAATTACATAATGTACACTTGCTGCTGCATATCAAATATTGAATAATGCAACAAAATTAATTCGCCGGTCATTACTATCTCAGCGCGCGGCAGGTGAGGGTCGCTCTTTTTAATTAATTTGATTCAATTCTTTTCGTTTAATTTTATTCGGTTTTGATTTAAATTGAATTAATTTGGTTTAATTTAATTTAAATTGATTTAGTTTAATTTGATTTAATATAACTGATTTAATTATGCTGATTGTATTTGAATTAATTTAATTGATTTATTTTAACATCTTTAAATTATGTAAGGCATAGCTGTACTGACGAGGGATAGATCCCGAAACACGTGTCTGCAGATGGCCTTATATTATGTAACGTTCCTTTTATTGTTTTTACATAAAATTTTTCTCGGATCAAAAAAAAATTTTGTTGCATTATTCAATATTTGATATGCAGCAGCAAGTGTACATTATGTAATTCAATGTCCGGCGTGGGTATTTGCCCGGGAAGTAGTTGTTTTAATGTGCATTTGTTTAACGTACTTACGTAGGTAAGTCTATAGTCACAGAGATAAATGTGAAAATAATTTATTAATTATTTTCAAATCATTTTTATTTAATATAAATTAGAATTATTTCTAAATTTATTACTCACTGCGTTATAATATTAGAAATGCAAATAATGTTCATAATATTTAATAACCTCATTTTTATTGAAACAGGGGCTTATCCATAAGGAATATTGCTTCCTTCACGGTTGTCGAGTTTAAAAAAAACGGCTCTAGATTTGGAATCAATTGATTTCATTATTTAATTTATTTTCAATGACTTAATTTCTTTTACCTGTTGTGCATATCCCAATGTACAATCAGATCTAGGCGCCAGTACGGACCTAACGAAGTTCATACAGCCTTGCCTGAAGCGGCCATAAAACTCATCATCATCTTCAATGGTAATCGGGTAACAAGCGTAGTGTCTGTCCTCTTCCGGAATTTCTTCAATTCCGTCTTCCTGACAGCATGAAATTGCGCTACCATTTCCTTAAATAAAAAATTAAGAATTATTTACGAAAGTATAACAACTCATTTAGAAATGTGCCGATTTGTTTAAGCTGGTGATTGACAAGTATCCAATGTATATTTTAATATCCGGCGAGATATTAGCCTAGAAATTAGTAGTTTCAATGCATGCTTGATTCTAAAAATAATACATGACTATTTTAAAATTGTACTAATTATATTTCTTGAATTACTATTATTGTTGAAGATTTAAATTAAATTACACTTGGTTTGCTTCAAATTTCTATTCTTTATTTAGTAAAGAGAAAACAATTTCTCTATTTAGATAAAGGTCACCGGCTATATCTAAGGAATTAAGACTCCTAAAGCTTTCAAATAAAGAATATGTTAATAAAAGTGATCATGAGAAAATGTTGGAAATAAATTTCAAGTTCGTATCTCTTTCAATAGGGGGCGCAATGAACGGTCAAAAAATAATTCTGCGATTATCTCAAAAAAAGTTCAAATAATGGCATGGAATAAAGGGTGGGGGAAGGTCCGAATTTATAAAGAGCAAATGTCAAATAACTTATTTGTTTTTTAACCGATCTTAATGATTTTAATTTCATACGAAAGAACGTATCATACTGATTGACAACAGTAATAAAAATAAGTAATTCAGTCGCCGCTAGGTGGCGCCAAGTTAAAAAGAATATAATTATCCTATTTTTCTTACAAATTTCAAATGGAATGATATATTTTTCTTAGTATCAATAGAAAGTGTGTGAAAATATAAGAAATTTGGTGAAAACCGCATATCAATGCCTTTATTCTATCACAATTGGATCTGAAATGCAAAAACTTCAGCAAGATATACTGTTATTGCTAGAGTGGATGTCATTGCTTAATTTAAACCTTCATCAATAATATACAGTTCATTTGGCAATTTGCCTTTATATAAGTGTTCATTATATAATGATTTGAAATAACTGTCTAATAAACTACACACGAGTTATTTGAAATCTAAACTATTTTGACTTCTAGTCAGACTTTTATATAAGATTTGTGAGACCAAATATAACTTATTTTAATACTTAGCCGCCTTTTCCATAAAAATAAATATTTTTAAAATCTGTAGGTTATTAACAATATAGTTGGATAGACCCACGTGATTTCCGGGTAGTATTAACATTCAAACCTCACGTGTCAAAATGCCATGATATTCAGACTGTTAGTTTAAAAGTTACAGTCATTTTAGAGAGCCCAGTTTTGTAATTTTCAAGACAATGGATATAAAGGAATGAATGTCGTGTGTTGATTAAACACTGTTTTTTTTTTTTTTGATAGAAAAAAAAATACTGTTGGAGCCAAACAGTTATTATAGAAACTCTGCACCAGGGAAATCAGCTATTATTGACTGGTATGCTGCATTTAAACGTGATCGTATAAGCACCGATGATGCTGAAGGGTCTGGTCGTCCAAAATGGGCAGTTGTTTCGGAAAACATAAAAAATGTTCACAATATAGTTTTAAAAGGCCGTAAAATTAAGCTTATTATACACCTTGAAAATATCAAAAGGTACTGTCTTTAGAATTTTATATGAAAACTTGGGCATACGTAAGTTGGTTTCGAAGTGGTGCCGCATTTACTCTATGGAAAATTCAAGTCGATGAAAACAATGGTTAAATTGTATGAATTACGTTTGAAATACTTTCCCACCCAACGTACTTTCCAGATTTGGCCCCAGCGACTACCAGCTTTTTGCAGAGATGAAAAAAAAATGATACAGGGAAAGTAATTTGATTGATAAGGCTCAAGTTTCGTGAATACGATCATAATATAGTAACTACAATGAATTTTGCAAATTTGGCTGAAATGATGCAAAAAAACTGATGCATATTTTAAAAGACAAACAGTTTTACAAAAAGGTCACCGAAAAGTTAGAGGAGCTTTGGAATGAATGTAGCACTCTTGAAGGTGAGTGGAATTAAAAAAAAAAGAAATGTTTTGCTTAGTTAGACCGGAGACTTATTGAGTGATGTATTATATACAGTAACTTTATTGGTAGACTTACAAACTTTTTATAAATACTTATCTATACTTAGGTATATAAAATATATTATGGAATATTTATCAATTGGCTATCGACCGGAGTTCATTCTGCCATTATGACAATATTTGTATGATTTCAAATAAATACCCTTCGCAATTTTTCGATTCGATTGTGTGAATTATAATACTCAGAAATGTTCACATTTTTGTATTATTTCAAACAAGCCTCCTCAAATATTTATGGCATTAAGTCATTGAAGATATAATCGACAAGGCTTAAGTTTCATGAATGAATTTTGCATATAAATTCCTTTATACCCAGTATAGGTATAACCAATGCATTTTATGAATTATTGAAAGATATGCTTCTTGCGCTACACTCATGATGGAACTGGATGTATAAGTAATAATAGGAACGTAAGTCAAGAAGTCACATTAACTAAATGGAAAATGTTTGATTCACAATTCATTATTTTTAAATTCTTTATATTTAATTTATAATTGTAGAGGTTTGTAGTTTTTTTTTCTTATTGTAAATAGAAATACGTATCAGGAAACTGAAAATAAAATGACAGAACAAAACAATTGTTTATCTGCCTTAAATTTCTAAAGTATTTTTGTGAATAAATAATTTTAATTTTTATAGTTGATTACTGAGGTACTTAATTTTTGAAAATCCATGGTTACTTTAATTAATAAAATAAATATGATTTTCAACACTTTCTTATTTAATTTCACTACAATTGTTTCGCTACACTGTAGCTTCTTCAGGTGAAGAAAGTTAATAATTAACTTGTTAATTGTTAAGGCTTCCACTTGGTTGTACATGGTTTATTATAACTTAATAAAACACTTTTAACTTTGTTTGCACAACTATTTTTTATTATTTAGTGACTATAGTTTCGACAACATTAGCGTGTCATTATCAAACTAAGAGTATTCTTAGTTTGATTGTGCAAACAAAGTTAAAAGTGTTTTATTAAGTTATAAAAGTTAATAATTATTAACGTACTTTTTTCTATTTTTGTTATATTTTTCTTGACTTCTTTATTTAAAAAAAAAACTATATGTACATTTCGTGTACACAATGTGCTTCTTATAATTAGTTTTTTAACAAAAATTAGCAAATAAATAAACATAAACATATTCAAAATTTGTTTTGAGTTATGCGAAGTATCAATCAGTACTAAACCACGATTTGATTTACTTTACTAACTCATTTATTTTTCACTGTTAGCTGTACATTTCGAGCACCATAAAATAATTTTCAATAATCAAAATGTACATCTAACAGTGAAAAATAAATTAATGAAGAAAGGAAATCAAATCGTGTTTTATTAAACATAAACATTATTAAATATAATAAATTAAAGACGACGCAAGCGCCACCTTTTGCCTTTTTTCATTATTAAATATACAAATGTGGTGTATTTAAATTGCAATAAAGATAAATTATTAGAATTTCTTTCATATTTAGATATTTTTATTTCATAAATTTCGATCGAATTCTTACCATACTTTGTATCAATCGATTGTGTAATTTCATGCGATAGAAATTGTCCGAACTGCGTGAGCATAAGGGTGTAATGCCTGTTTGGAGAATCGACGTCTTTAAAAATGGTCGTGCTTATTTTCCTTGGACTCGGCAACGGTAGACCGTGAGCTTCAGAAACTCTTATCGACCAAATTCCTACAAAAAAAAAGATAGAGTTTAACCCATTAGCGGCTGAATTACGTTTATATAGATTTTTTTCCGCCCTCGTATTATTCTATTACATTACATTCCTTTATTACATAATTGTAAAAGCATTATTTTCATGTATCACTTTTTGTCTAGGATACAATAACCATGCCATATATCGAACACTAAGCACACAATAGTATATTTTTTGTTTGTTTTGTAGATGGCATCCAATTATTTTTCTAATTTATTTGTCATATATGCCCAAGGATTTAATGAATTAAAGTATATAAGAACATTTTATATTAGTTGTATGAATTAAATCATTTTAATTGGTACAATTTATTGATTGTTATTTCGATACACCTTGTTTTTTAAAAATAATAAATAAATGCGTTGAGGTCTGTGAACTGTAATCACTGCATAAAATTCATCTACAAATATACAAAGTTATGGCATATTTTATTATTCCTGATGTTAAAATATAAAATTTGCAATTACTTGGAAGGCTCCCATTTCGTTACGCAATATTAATTATTATTAAATGAGTTTTATGGCAGTTCGACATCTTTGTTAATTTTCATTATAAATAAAATTGGTTTATGGGTGATATTTATATGGTTTTCAAGTTGTGGGAAACTCATTTTGTTGTTTGGTGTGGAAATGCGGAGAACAAAACGGTATAAATATGTTGAAAGGGAGCAAGATTGGTTTCTGAAGCATTTACTGGGAGTGGAAAGAACAACGCTGATTACAACCTGCTTTAGAAAACGAATGGATTGAATTCCAGAGAGAATGACGTGATATGAAATGAAGGTGAGAAATTGGAGATTGGTGAAATGGATGCGAAGAACGTGTATTAGAACAGAAAGGAATAAGTGGAAGAGTAACCCCAGAAAGATGTATGAAACAGATAGACACCTTCAGTAGCAAGAGAAGTGAAATTGCGGAAATACAAGAAAGACAAGGTTACATAGTAAGGTGTGAATACATTCCTATGTATAACACTTGGTAAGGAAAGTTGCCAAGGTACTTTTTTCTACGGGGTAGTTTGGCTGTTCAACCTTCCTGTACCGCGACCAATAAGGTATTGAGTGAAATCCAGGAGATTCGTGAGAGACTTGGTTCGTAATTCCTGAGGAGTCTGAATTGCTTCCCCGAAACTAACAAATCTACTGTTCTAATGACACACATTTACATATTAAGTGCTTGCTGACTTCCTCTGCCAGGTCGCATAACCGGTAGATGGTTTCCGCTTCCTCGCCCATCTTGTGAAGGTAATACCTTACCAGGCAGTGGCCAGTGTGCATTGCTACCACAGTTTTATTGTCTCTTTTGGAGAGGTTCAGGACCTTGGTTCTTTCTGTCGAACACTTTATGAGCATTTTGAATTGCCTTAGCTGTGGAGTGTTTCTCTAGTGCTTCTTTTCTTCTTCCCATTCTCTAGTTATTTGTCTAAAGTGGGCTTTATTAAGCCCATATGTAGATTCAGATCCTGTGATGGGAACTGCGATTCTGCTTTTGCGAAGGCATCAGAGTTTTGTTCTCTGGGGTCCAGGAGACCATCATAAGGTTAGATTGTTTCCTTTCCCCAGACTTGGGGGGGTTTGCTAGTCAACTCTGGAGTTAAGCTTTTGGCTTTATTTCCTTCTTACACCAGCCACTGATGATATTAAGTGCACGCTGTGTGAGATTAGTGGTACTTTCGAACCATCTCATAATTTTTGCTACATCTTTCTTATCGACCCAATTTTTTGTTAGCGTATTTAAGAGAACATAAACTAAGAAAACACGTATCTAAGAAAGCAAAAATGTAAAATATTATAATAATAATAATTGCCTTTATTAAAAAGAGGTATGATACAATATGTATATATATAAAAGTGTAGGCGAAATTCAGTCAGAATTACCTATTACTGTTCTTCCACTTAAACTATTTACAACATAGAAAGTAATACCAGTAAGTATTTATAAAACAAACAATATTCTACAGCTTAAAAATAATGTTTGTAATACATGTGAGTATTTATAATAAAAAGCAAATAATATTCTACAGCACATTTGGTTTCTAATTTCACCGATCATGAAGACCACCTTACAAGAGGAATCTACGCACTTGTCGTTTAAATACTTTAATTGGTAGTGATTTCATATTTTGGGGGAGTTTATTGTATAGCTTATAGATATTGAAAACTTCTTAGAAAGGTAGATATTTTGTGCTTCGGTGGTAAGACAAACCCCCGAAACCTGACAATATTATGCACGTCCGTTCGAAAAATAATTCTTCGGTAAAGATAGGGAGGCTTCTTAAAATGTAATATCTTATAATATATAAGTTTTATGTTTCATTTATTAAAATTGAATTACAATATATAACAAAGGTCGATTGACCATATTCAGCCAGTTTAGTTCAGAACACTTGCCAGAGATATGATCATACTTGCTGATTCCTAAAATTAAACGTATGCATGAGTTTTGCACCTTCTGTATACGATCTTTTGTCACATTATCCAGCCAAGGCACTAGAGACTACATCCGAAAAATTAAAATGATTCAATACTAAAGTGTCACAGAGAACACGTTTCGTGTTTATATTTAAGATTTTCCTTATCGAATAAATCATTCTTAAACTATTGTAAGCTCGTGAAATACATCGACTAATATGAGCTTTAAAACGTAAGTCAGAGTCTAAGATTAGTCCCAAGTTCCGTACGGAGTCCACAGATTGTATCATGGTATTGTCAATCTGAATATTAAACAGATACCATTTTTTAGGACCAAAAACAATGGCCGTTGTTTTGGCAGGATTTATTGTTAGGGAATGTCTTTTAGATACAAATGAAAGATTCAATAGGTCCCGATTTATATTATTATTAGCTGTGTTTAGGTTGTTGAAGGGAAAGGAATATAAAAGTTGAGTGTCATCTGCATACAGATTACAAACACAAAAATCAAGCGGTGAAGGAAGGAAAGATGAATAAATGGAAAATAATAGAGGGCCTAGAATTGAGCCTTGAGGGACACCTGCATTAATATTTAATTCAGTAGATGTGGATCGATTAATGTTCACTTGTTGTGATTATATATAAAATTACCAAGTAAATCTAGAGCATTTGAATCAAGACCAATATAATTTAACTTAGCTAATAAAAGATCGTGATTAAGAATATCAAATGCCTTACTATAATCTATTAAAATTAAACACGATAGTAATTCTTTATCAGTGGCATTAATTATGCCATCGACAACATTTAATAAAGCAGTTGTGTAGCCCAGATTGATTAGTAGGAATAAGCTTATTATTCTCTATAAATTCAGTTAATTGATCTTTCATTATACTTTCAAGAATTTTGGAAAGTACTGGTAAGATACTAATAGGTCTAAGATCTTTAAGATCATCTGGATAATGAGATAACAGTAGCTCGCTTCCAGGCGTAAGGGAATGTTCCTTTTTCAAGACAGCACATTTTAATAATTGCGGCATTGAGCCAATGGCATTTGTTTTTATTTTTAATAGTAGATTATAGACCTTATCAGTATCAACCAATGAGAATTTAAATTTTCGTTTAGCATTAGGATGACGGTTGTTTGCATAAAGCGATTTTAAATTAGGATCAGTGATACTATTTGCGGAGTTAATTAAGAAGGCGTTAGTAACATCTTTATTATTAAATTTTGCTGGTAGATCATAGTTTTTTTGTTTTATTACCGATGCAGTTCTCATGTATTTCTATAAGAATTTGTGGTTATTGTTTAGATACGTTTCACAAACTATGGCTGAATTGACCATATTTCTCAAAATTTTATACGTAGTATAATCAGTGTTTTCGCGGCTATCTTTAAATCTCCTATAGGCAAGATCTCTATCTACCATAATAGCTTTTGTTGTAGGAGTTAGCCAGGGGGCTGGTTTTTTGGTAATACGTGAAGTTGTTAGTGAAGCATGAATATCAAACAAATGCGTCAACGAATTATTAAGGTATGACACTTTATTATCTATGCAATGTACGTAAAATAGGTTATCTAACTGCAATGAATGAAAATCTTTTAAAAACATAATATGGTCAATATTACTCAGTCTACGATAAGTGATTAATTTACTGGTTTTCCGCAAGTTAATGGCAAACGTACAATAGATCAAGTCGTGATCTGCAATGTCATGAATTTTCACGACCCCACGTTGACAAATATTTGATTTATTTAAAACGATAATTAAATCCAGCAACGAAGCCGAATTGGCAGTAACTCTGGTTGGTTCCTCTATAATCTGATGCAGTTCATATGTATCTATAAAGTTACAAAATTGCTTGGTAAGGTAAGAGTCAGTATTTAAAAAATTTATATTAAAATCTCCTAAATATAATATTTCATCACAAATTGGTAGTATATAGCTAATTATTGAATCGAAAGAAAAGAGTTTACATTTAAAGATGGCGGTCTATATATGACACCTATACAATAATATTTGGAACCAAGTTTGCATTTTATAAACAATTCTTCAGTAGTTAAATGATTATCAAAGTGTGATATATTATCAAGTTTCAGGTTATTTTTTACCCCACGACTGAAGGCTCTTTCTTTGTGAATAAGTGTATAGCCATTGATTTGAACAAAAGAAAAATCACTGTAGCTGTTAAGCCAAGTTTCAGTTATTGCAAGTAAATCATAGCTTACCAACACCTTAAAATTAGTGAAATTAGAAACCGAACATTTATATGACATAAAGTAAAATACATTATGTGAGATTGTGACGATGTTAACGAACATTGCTATACAACAAGAAATAAATTTACAATTGTGTACCCTAAATATAATTTTTTAATAACAGAGAGAGGTGTTCGCTACTCGTGTCTTTGGCTTTACAATAAATTACCATTACCTGTGAAAACTGAATTAAGTCTGGTGAGATGTAAAATATATGTTATCGGTATACTGCGGGAAATTGAACTGTATACTTTAAAGGAATTTTTCTGTTACGAAATAATTTCATCCATTTTAACGCCATTACAATATAAAATAGAAATATGCAGTATGCGGTAGTATTTTTGTCGTGTATTGTTGTTGTATTATTTATTTATTTATTGGAGTAAAGATTATTATTGGAATAAAGATTATTTCCTGTGGGGCTACGTGAAATCACTGGTTTATGCTAATAAATTAGCAGAAATTGACGCCTTGGAGGCCAACATTGTTCATGGCATTCATGACATACAGCCAGCAATGCTCGAAAAATTGTACATCCAGAATATACTTCGCAAAGAACGCTGTAACCATATGCCAGAAATAATTTTCAAATGTTAATGCCATGAATTGATATTTCGAATTAAAAAAACTGTTTGTTTAAAATTTATTTTTTCTGTGTTATTTTTTACAATTTCAAGTTCTACCAGGCTTAAAAATCACCCTTTATTAAAATATATGCTTGTTCTTTCTTTCTTAATCTTATTCTCTTTTACCGGTATTGGGTGTCGGTAGATATGCTTGTTAATATTTTAAACTTAAAATTATTTAAAATCTTACCATCTTGATAACTCGGTGGCAATAATCTGGCGAAAGGTGACAGCGGAGTACCCCAAGAAGGGTTCATCAGATTATTACAAGCACCATCAATCCGTCTGTAGCGGTCAGGAACTGGAGGGCAATTCAAAACAGGAGTACAAGCAGCTCCCAAAGGCGTTGGCCTCAAATTTTGATGAATCATACTCCACTCGAGTTGTTGAGTTGTTATACCTTGCCTAAAAATATGTAATTTAATAAATTCATTTTCAAAAAAAAGATTTTTTTAAGAAAAATATTATTTAAAAGTAGAGAATAAAACACTTAATTTATTTCACTTAAAACTAATATGCGGTCAACTTCTTGATCATCCTATACTGCAACCCCCATCCTACAACCCTTAAAAATCTACAGATAGCAGAGAGATCGGCCTTGAGAGTATTAACAAAAATTAGAAATCCCAATAACCCCCTTTACAATCCCTCCAACAACCTCCTTTGTGAGAAAACACAAGTTATCACGATAGAAACTCGAATTATCGAACTACCCATAAATTCGCATCTAAAACGACTAACAATGAACCTATAAACCATCTCTACATACACAGAAACCCCAACACATCCCCCAAATTTAAATTTCCCCATTACACCATCGCTGACTTCATCTCAGAAACATCCTCTGTCATATAATTACCCTAACCAGACATTATCATACATCTATTCATTCATTATCATCTATTCATAACATACTTTAATCATAACTCATCGATCGATAGCCTATGAAAGGACAACCTCAAATTATATACCGTATTATACTATACAATACTGTACTTAATATAATGTAAAAGTCCCTTGAATAAAGATATTTGTATATATATATATATATATATATATATATATTATTTAAAAGTACAGAATAAAACACTTAATTTATTTCACTTAATATATTTATTTCTCCTGACTAGATTCGGTCAAAATCAATGTACATTCCTTAAAAGGGTCTGTATTTTTGAAAACCAAATAATGAAAAGAAATTAATCAAATATATGAAAAATATTATCTTCAAACACTGTTAAATGAACGGTCAATTCAGAGCAATTTGATATTTACGTATCATTTTACAGCCTCTGTTGACATTTTTTTCTTAATTTTGATATTCACGTTTCATCACACAACTTTCGAAAACAAAGTTCCTCAATGGTAATTTACCAAAAATTCAGGACATTCACGTTTCATTTTACAATCTCTGAAGATTTTTTTAATTCTAAATTTTGATATACATATTTCATGATGCTGGGTATACTAAGACAATGTTCTTTAATGGGAAATTGATTAAAATTGAAAATTCAGACTATATTCATTTTTACCTTTCATTTTACAATCTATGAAAATTTTGGTCTTCTAAATTTGTATGTTCATATTTCATTACACAGGCTCCAAAGACAATGTTCTTTAATGAGAAATTGATTAAAAATTCAGACCATTTTGATATTTACGTTTTATTTTACAACCTCTGAAGATTTTTTTCTTCTAAATTTGGATATACATATTTCATTACACAGCCTCCAAAGACAATGTTCTTCAATGGGAAATTGATCAAAAATTAAAAAATCAGACCATTTTCATATTCACCTTTCATTTTACAACCTCTGAAGATTTGTTTCTTCTAAATTTGTATATTCATATTTTATTACACAACCTCCAAAGACAAAGTTTTTCAATGGAAAATTGATTAGACATTCAGACCATGTTGATATTCACGTTTTATTTTACAACCTTTGAACATTTCTTTTTCTTCTAAGTTTGTATATTAATATTTCATTTCACAGCCTCAAAAGACAATGTTCTTCAATGGAAATTTGATTAAAAATTTAAAATTTATAGCGTTTTCATATTCACATTTCATTTTATAGCCTCCGAATACATTTTTTTCTAAATTTTGATATACACGTTTCATTACACAACCTACGAAGACAATATTCTTCAATGGGAAATTGATCAAAATATTTAAATATTCACGATTTATTTTACCGCCTCTAAAAACATTTTTTTCTAAATTTTGATATCCAAGTTTCATTACACAACCTTCAATGGGAGATG
This sequence comes from Philonthus spinipes, assembly GCA_963082785.1. NCBI lineage: Eukaryota > Metazoa > Arthropoda > Insecta > Coleoptera > Staphylinidae > Philonthus > Philonthus spinipes. Next base: position 13,216,970 of record OY720307.1, on the reverse strand, counting down.
GATATTGCTGCACTGAATTTATGTGAGTAAATACAAAAATATCAAATGCTGTAAATTGTCTTTGATATTTACAAAGACAAATTTGAAAATTTTTTGAGTAAATAAAAAAATTGAAATGCTGTAAATTGTCTTTTGTTCTCCCCAGTGGCGCACAGGTTAAGCGTCAGGCTAATATGCTGAGAGTGCCTGATTCGATTTCAGAGCCTGATGGGACTGATTGTCATCCAATTTAAAATTAATTACTTATTAAATGGTTGCAATATCGATAACTGTGTGAGTGCAAAAAATCATCCTTTTTGTAAGAACTCATACAAATCATTATTAAATCAGTAAACAAATTTGAATTCCACTAAGCTCTCTACACAATTTACTTACCTGTCTTTGAATGCTTTTGTAGCCAATGCAATTTCCAAAGCCCTGTTGGCGACATTCATGACTTCTAGTAAATCGGCAGCGAAAACCCTTGAATTTCTAAAGTGCCCGTAACTGGCTGAACCGAATGGCAAAGTCGCAGCTCTCCCCGAAGTTAACATTCTGGCTTCCCGCATGTGCATCTCGGCTAATTCAACTCTGCTGTGTCTTGCGACGGAAACCAACAGATCTGGGTCTATGCGCTTGATGAGATTGTGACGATGTCTTCCGCGATGACTACGAAATTCTATAAAAATTGAAATAAATTATTGAATCTTTTATTTTTTTAATCAGAATAATCCTCAGAGATAATCAAAAATACAACATGTTCAAAAACTGTAAAAATATATGCTTTCAATTTTAATCCATTGAAAATACAAATCACTTTTGAATGTTTTGTACTTACAAAATATTGTCGATATCAAAAAAAATATCTTTTATTTTTTAATCAGAATAATCTTCAGAGATAATCAAAAATACAACATGTTCAAAAATTGTAAAAATATATGCTTTCAATTTTAATCCATTGAAAATACAAATCACTTTTGAATGTTTTGTACTTACAAAATATTTCAATTGTAATCCATTAAAAATGTAAAACACTTGATTGTTTTGCATTTACAAATCATTGTAGATATCAAAAACTATTGAAAACACAAAACACAATAGAATAGATTATAATTGAAAGCATAATTTTTGATATTGAGAATAATTTGTAAATACAAAACAGTCAAAAATGTTTTGATTTTTTAATGGATTATAACCGAAAACATATTTTTTGATACCGATGATATTTTGAAAATACAATACATTCAAAAGTGTTTTGAATTATAATTCCAATTATAATCCATTAAAAATACAAAACACTTTTTACTGTTTTGTATTTACAAATTATTGTCGATTAAAAACTATGTTTCAATTATAAACCAATGAAAGTATATTTCTTATATCGAAAATAATTTCAAAGTTCATTAAAAAGGTTATCTTAATTAAAAATTACGTTTTTATCATGATTTATTAAAAATACAAAATATATCATAGTTTTAAATGTTTATTTGAAATATATTTTTATATCAGAAGAAACGGCTGAGATAAAAGCAAATAAGACAATTAAAATGTGGCACGTAATACATGTAAAACCAAAAACCATTAAATATGAACAGTTAACGTGGACCGTTCCGTATAAAAGCGTCCAACAAAATATAAATGAATAGTTTGTTCATAAAACCGTTGGCGACTAAAGCTCGCCTCTAAATGATGTATTTGTTAAATTCATGTCTAACAGTTAAAGACACTAAGATCGATTAAATACGAAGTTTACATAAACGCTTTCATTAATATATTCGATGATAGATATTTAATAGATTATTAAAAAATATGAAACGTGGAAAAGTTTTCAATTGATTATCCAAATCAAAAATTATGCTTGCTGTAAAGAAAATTCTTAACTTTTTTTACCACTTTTATTTTACTTTAGTAGCTAGTTTCAATTATACAGTAATCATTATAAAAGTAAGTTATAAGTTACAGTGTAATCACCAAACTAAGATAGTTTTATAATGATTACCGTGTAATTATAATTGATTGCTAAAGTAAAATTAAGTGATATAAAAAAGTTAAATGTTTTCTTTACATCAAAATTGAAAATGTACCCCAAAGTGAGAGTCTCCAAGATCCAAGAATTTCGGTTTCAAAAGTGCACTTTTTTCTATGATAAATTAATTTTTAATTTAAATAAAATATTTCATAGCTGAAACTGTCAAATTATTCAAATCAAAAAATATTATTTCATCTATAATATATTCAAAATGCAAAATAATTTAAAAAAAAAACATGCATTTTTTTCTCTAAGTCAAAGATAGCGTTATCATTTATAATCCATTAAATGTAAAAATATACAAAGCCTATCGAATTATTACCTAAATACAAAAAATATGCATTTATGTACAATAAAATAAAAATAGAAAACGCACAAAAATTTTGAAATAGTTATCCAAATTAAAAATAACGTTCGCAATTGGCTGTTTATTCATTAAAATTGCAAACATTCTAAAGCATTATCGAAAACAAAATATATTTTTTACAAAAAATATGCATTTATGTAAATAAAATAAAAATAGAAAACGCACAAAAATTTTGAAATGGTTATCCAAATTAAAAATGACGTTCGCAATTGGCTGTTTATTCATTAAAATTGCAAACATTCTAAAGCATTATCGAAACCAAAATATATTTTTTACAAAAAATATGCATTTATGTAAATAAAATAAAAATAGAAAACGCACAAAAATTTTGAAATGGTTATCCAAATTAAAAATGACGTTCGCAATTGGCTGTTTATTCATTAAAATTGCAAACATTCTAAAGCATTATCGAAACCAAAATATATTTTTTACAAAAAATATGCATTTATGTAAATAAAATAAAAATAGAAAACGCACAAAAATTTTGAAATGGTTATCCAAATTAAAAATGACGTTCGCAATTGGCTGTTTATTCATTAAAATTGCAAACATTCTAAAGCATTATCGAAACCAAAATATATTTTTTTATATTATTATCTAGAATATTATCAAATTAAAAAACAACCAAAAGATTCGTCTGAAATCAAAATTGATAATATTCTCTAAGATCATATTATTGATATGTTTCAGCATAATTAGATCAGTTACCTGTATGGTTTTGTCCAGACGTACAACAAACTCCAATTCTGCCATTCTCAGTTTTACACTCCGTTTTCTCTTCTTCTAGGTAAAAATGCGCCGGACATTGAACAGGAAGTACACATTCGGCTTCGTCTTCGCAAATATCCCTGTAAGGCTTCACAGTATGCGGCGCTGGTGTGAATCCATGTTTGCTCGCTTCGAGAACATCAACATCCGGCACCGTCGAGACTGATATCAACTTGCTGCTTCTAACGAAGTTGGAATGAATGATGATGGTGAAGATGATGAGAAGCCACGCTTTGGAAATCGCCTCGGCCATTATGCGAAAATCCAGAACTGTGATTACGGAAAAGATTTAAATTATTAATTATTAATAATCATTTTTTATTTGTTTTTGTATAATTTATGCTGGCATAGGTTTACATCACACCTATAACTCATTATTAACATTAGCTGTTGATGGTAATAGTGGCATTTAGGATTCGACGTACAGAAATAGGCCCATGGTAGAGTTACACTAGAGTTATGAGCATGTTAGTATTATTATAATTTAAATTTATTTACGACAAAATGTTTTAAAATATTGAATAAAAGCACTAATCAACTTTTTTGTACTTTTTATTTTATTTCAAATGTATATTTTGCTCATAAAATGACCTTTATCATTGTCATTTAACATAAGGTTAAATCCATTCACAATGGTGCGAAGAAAATTTAAATGAAATTAAATTGAAAAAGATCTCTAATAAATCTTTTTCAATTTAATTTCGATCTTTACATAACTCAATCAATCAATTTATTAATTATCTCTATATAAAGTTAATTAAAAATTGAATTCTTGTACCATTATGTACGATAATAGAAAAACAAATGGTCAGAGTTATTTAAAATAAATTAAATAAAGATAATTAATTATTTTAATAATTTATTGATTATTTTCAAATTCTTCTTATTTAATTTATTATATTGTACGTTGCCTTTAGGGAACGGCTATCGACCGTCGGTCTTTCTGCCTGCCTTTGACAAGTTCTTTTTATCTAAAGGTCATGATTGTTGACGTCTTTGTCTATGTCCTCAAATTTAATGATATGAATTGGTGAATTGTTAATAAAGGGTGGATGAATTTAGGAGTCATGATAAGGCAACGTGAATGTATTAATCATTTTATTTAATTCAATTTTATTTCGTTAAATGTAAATTCAACAAAATGATTAATGAAATAGATAGCTATATAGTTGTTGGCAGTAATTAATTCGTGTTACATTAATGTCCTGGTCAATAATATTGCATTATACATTAAAATAATCTTGAAACGTAGAAGAATTTTATCAAATAAATTAAAAATCATCTTAATAATAAGTTTCTTCTGGAAAATTATTATATTAAAAAAAAAACTTAAAAATAAGTGATATTAAGGACAGAAAGACTTCTGGTCAATAGCCCGGGATAGACAAACAATTCAATTCTAGTTTGTATACTAAATGTAAATATTTGTAAAAATGTATGTAATTAATAATAGTAGAAAATAATATTTATTTACATGGTCAGAGTTATTTTACATAAATTATATAAAAATAAATTAAAAATAACTAATTTCTAATCATTTTCTCTTTAGCTACAGAGAAAATTAATAATTTTCATATATTTTTTTTTTATTTTTTTAATTTAATTATGTACGTAAATAAAGATATTTGAATATAGAGGTGACATTTATGGCAATTTGTAATCTATATTTTTGATAACAAAAACACGTGCAATGAAAAATTTAAGGGTTTCACTAAATTATACATTCAAGTTAGTTGATATTCATTACCTATCAATTTCATTATTTCTTACATTTTTTTTAGTTTCGTAGATAAACTAGTGATTGCTCTACCCATGCTATACCTTTCTCTCTCTCTCTCTCTCTCTCTCTCTCATTATTGCTATACCCATGATTTTTATTAATTATATCATAATATTAACAACAGTTTTTCACAAAAATAGTATATAACGAATAAATGAGGTTAATACATAACTGGCAATACATACAATTTTAATCTTATTTCTTGTTATTAATTAGACATTTTCTGAAATGTAGATTGATATTTTTTAACTTGACACATGAAGCAAATTCAAATTGACTTTTTTCTAATGGTTCATCTCTATTTAAATGTATAACTTATTATAATTACTAATTGTATGTTAATTTGTGTATAATTTATAACTAAATAATCTTCCAGTTAAGTGGCATTACTCCTAATTAAATTTATTATAAATTCGTCTACTTACCCAGCTGGAATCTTCAACACAACTGAGCCATGCGCGAATTAAAAAAATCGTTTGCAAAAACGCGTACTTTTTATCACATCTAAATGGATTTTTGTAGAAAAAAAAACTTGTTTGGAATTTTTAAACACAGAATATATTTTCAATAAAACTGGTAATCTCATTAAATTAATATTGTTTACAAGAATTTTATGGATTATTATAAATTAATTACCATTAATTTTAAATTAATTAATTAATATTAGAGGAAAAAATTACATATTTTCATTTTATAATACAACTGCATTAATTGTAATTTAAATATGATTTATTTCAATTAATTTGAATACAAATGTTTAATTAATTAACAAATTTCTATTTGATAATTATCAGTTATTCAATATCTATTGAATTATGTAATTTTACATCTTGATTTATTATCCAATGTTTTTATAGCATTTATCCCACAACTGATATTTTTAAAGCGTTCACACAAATTAATAATAACTACACATTATTATTAATTTATCCCATTTCCTCAAGAATAATCCCATACATGTGAGGATATTCGTTGTTGCCAAATTGATTGTACCGTTTCCTTTATGTATACATCCTCATACCCTCTACGGCTCCAATATAAAACCAAAGAAGGCTGCTCAATGATAATCAACAGTAAGGAAAGCACTAAAATTGGAGAAAACGAACCCTCTTAAAATAATTCATATAATGAAATAATGCTTGCTTTGCGCCATTGAAGTATCCCCTTTCACCGTGCATATCTTCCTGGTATATATCCAACATTCTTCGTCCATAAAAGATAAAAAAAATACTAAAGCCTCTTTTTTGGACCTCATCAAACGACTATCCCCCTTTATTTTTATTTCAAACTTTGTACAGATACATACAAAGCCTACTTTCATAATGTCTAATGTCTCAAAATCAATCGTGCATAATTGAATCAAACTTTATACGAATCCATTAAGATCCTACTTTCATAATGTCTCAAAATCAATCATGCATAATATTATATCCTAATATATACGTGTAGATGTTACTTCAAAACATACAACTTATACCTAATCTAGGTTCAGATCTATCTATAAAAATGTCCATGTCCGTAAAATATCAAATTGCATCAATACCCAAAATTATTTATAAAGTGACAAAAGACATGACGTTATTCAACGAAACCCACAATCAAACTACTCTTACATCTTCATCCTTATTCCTGAAAACATTAACAGAAACCGTTAAATAAAATACACCTGCTTTTTCTAAAAAATCTATAAATACATTTGTTAAGTCTCGCATAGTCGCTTTCACTATCGAATACCCCCATAGTATTGATTGGATGCCCTCCTTTTTGAAGGGATAATAAATTGCATCCGAGAAAGATTTTTCTTATTGTAAATATGTATTTTAGTGTCTAGTTTTAAGTTATTCATTGTACAGACATTGTAGAGAACATATCTCGAATATATAATCAAAACACTCCGTTGTAATTCATTTCATCCCGAAAATGATAAACTAGACTACAGTCCGCTGTGTATTTAATGGAAACAACCCCATGACTACCAACCAACCCTCTTCCTAAATATATTTTGCGACTAATTAAATTCAAACGAAAATAATACAGAGGCATTTCAACTGATAAAAGATATACATATTTTATTTATAGAATACAAACAAGATTTGCAGATGAAGACATGTAAATATATCAACAAACAACATGGAAGAATATTTTGGAAAGAAATCATAGTTAAGCAAATGTCGAAAGATCTTCAACACAGACATTCAAAAATACAAAATCTAATCACTGACGTAAATACGTTTTCAAATGACTTTGACGAGACTTACACGACGAGATATTCCTGTAGACTGTAAATAATTGGAATATTCCTTCCTAATAAATCACTCCTCCCTCTTTAACTCCGAAGAAATTAATATTCCTACTGCTACTGCTAAGTAAAAATTACTTTTATCAATAGAAAAACTATTATACAGTTAATTAATTAAGTAAAAATACTCCATAAATGGTTTATAAAAGATTATAATTTAGCAGTAATAAAAACATCGTCAGAAAGTCGACTTTGACCATCTCTAGTAATTATATTGCTGACAATTATTAAAATTAGTGTTATTAATAGAAAAACTATTATACAGTTAATTAATTAAGTTAAACAACTCCATAAGTATTTTATAAAATATTATAATTTAGCAGTAATAAGAAGATCGTCAAAAAGTCGACTTTGGCCATCTCTAGTAATTATATTGATGACAATTATTAAATAAATTATTAAAACTTTTCATTTTTTAAGAAATACAAATTTAAATTAAATTAAATAGCACAATCTATTACTTTTGTATCAAGTCTTGAAATATCATTAATGTCAATAATACTTGTCATTAAAAATCTTCACGTGCATTTTCCTCTAATCGATAAATTTCGAGTCTGAAAAAATGGCGAATCCTTTGGACGCGCTGAATGAAAATTTTAACTACAATAGTATGCTATCCACGGCATTGCTGCAACTACTTCCAGATAAAGGTAGGTTAGTTGAATTTAAATAGAATTAATTTTACATCGAGAGACAAATAATCTGAAAGTGATTTTAGTAAACCTTCAGCGTTTCTTGATTTCTTGAAAAGCACTTTCTAGCACTTAATTATTTATGCTCTGAATACATTAAAATTGATGGTTTTTAGGTTAGAGCATAAACTTAGGTTAAATTAACTTAAATTGTGTATCTTTGGTAAGGTTATGTGAAGTTATATACCTCATGTTAACTTAATCTAACGAATTATCTGACACTGGGTTTTCCGCCGGATAAGTTTATTCGATATAATGAATTGAAGAACCAATCATAATGAAGGCAATTATGTTTGGCTCTTCAATTCATTATATCAATAATTGCCTTCATTATGGTTGTCTAATGGAACCAATCGTAGATGCATTGAATCTGATTGGTTATTTTAAGAACCAATCAGAATGAATCATTATGATTGGCTAATAGAAGAACCAATCGTAATTGCCTTGAATCTGATTGTTTATTTTAAGAACCAATCACAATGCCTTCATTCTGATTGGTTGATGAAAAAAAAACTATCACAATTTCCTTTATTGTGATTAATTACCGGAAGAACCAATCACAATTGCCTTTATTATGATTGACTATCAGAAGAACCAATCACAATAGCATTAATTCTAATTGGCCAATTCTTATTTGCGATCATTAAAAATGCAACCATTTTTTCACGAGCTGACAGATAGTAGGGGTTCTTATTTTCCAGAATATATTTCATTTTACTATATTTTATTCGTTAATTGCGCATATTAGAAAATAAATTAATAAAAGAACAAAATAAAATGCTCCATGAAAGCTTAGTTATTCATCTTTACGTTTATTTTATGACTTATTTTAACTTATTTATTTAATATTAAATAAATAAAAACTGTAAACCTTGGAGATCCTCCTTATAACGATACAGTAGTGGAAATATTTTTTACAAAAGAAATAATATTTTATATTATTTATTTCTTTTTGCTTACATATTTTATTGTCTATAACATTTATTCATTTACAGATAGAAGAATTATTCAATTATGGCTTCAAAAGTTGCACGAGATGGACGGCGACGTGGAGGCGATGCGCATTAGGAACGAATTCATGTGGTTTTTGCTACTACAGTTACAAAACAAGAGAATCGTTCAACCATTTAAGAGGCCTCCACCAGTTGGCCAGTTAAAGCCACTAAAAGATATTTTGGTGAGTGTTATAAAACTTTATATTCCAGATAGTGATGGATTAAAAGTACATTTTAATAGTAATTGTAAATTTTTTAATTGCTTCAATTTATAATAATATATTGATTAAAAGTACATTTTATTTTAATAGTAATTGTAAATGTTGTATTTGTAAACATTTTACGTGTGTCCTGTTTCATCAGCTGAACAAATTAAATGAAAATTAACCATAAAAAACTGCTTTAACTGTTTCATATTCCAGACAGTCATCAAACATAGCTTTTTTTAAATTACTTCAATTTGTAATAAATCTTGATGGATAAAAGTACCATTTTCTTATGATAATCAAAAACACTTACAATTTCGGTAAATCACTTCATGTTTGATAATGGCAAGCTTAATTTGCCGAAACTGCAGTCACAAGTAAAAATATAGTGTTATACATAACAAAGTTTAGAAATATAATTAAACATGTATAACGATGTAGAAGCCTCCACAATAGAAAATACCATTTTCTTAACAATTTTAAAAGTTGTATTTGTAAACATTCTACGTTTGGCCTTTTTCTTCAGCTGAAGAAATTAAGTGAAAATACACTGCTTTAAATAACTGTATAATAATAAGAAGTCTTAACAATTAATAACATTATACTGCTTAATAATTCTCTATTGAAAAATCCCAGCCATTTTCTAATATATTTCGTCATTTCCGTATTTGTACAAATCAAACATTAGCTGTGGCTTTTTGGGATAAAAATAGCGACAAATTAAGTGAAAAAGCACTGCTATAACTAACTGTAAAATAAGAAGAAGCCTTAATAATTAATAACATTATACTACTTAATAATTTTGCTTGTTTTTAATGACATTACTTCCTCGCATATTATTATACATAATAAAACAAAGGTCAAGTGTTTTTTTTTTTAATTTAAGCCTGCTGAAATATACGAAGAAGTTCTGACGACTTCGGATCAAAACATGTCTTGGATGAATCAGTTGAACACAAGCAAGGATAATTTTGAAGACGACAAAAAAGATGCTCCACGAATGCTTCCAGCTCTTTTCTTGGATAGTCAACCAACGCCGAAAAACGGAGTTATTTGCTACATGGCTACATTTAGTGATCAAGATTATTAATGATGAATTTTAACCGGCTACTAAATAAAAAATTTGCATATTGAGATATTGTAAAAATATTTTCTTTTCTAAAAAGCTTGACGTGAATAACTCTCTTAACACTTAGTAAAACAATTTGAACGATTTATAAAAATATTTTAAAAGTTTTTCTAGCGAGAATATTTCTGATTAATAAGATTTGTGTCTGCTAATTACTATTAAGTACAAACCAACTAAATTTGTTACAAAAAAAAAAACATAAGAAAATTATTTATTAGTAATCAGTTTAGTTAGTAGTTTTGTATTAATTAGTTGAATATGCATATGGCTCTATATATTAATATTGAAGTTTCAGAAATAATAAAAATAAAATTTTCTGAATTACTATTTCTATTTAGACAACAAAATATCCATTTAATCTTCTTAAACAATTAATTAATTACGCTCTTCTTTTTAACTTCTTATGTTTTATTTCCAGTCGTGTAAAATATGATAAAAAAATCTGCTTTGTAGATGTAATGGAAACTAATAATATTTCTCTTTAGACAATTAATCTTCTAAAATAATTAATTATATTCTTCGTTTTAAACTTTTGCGTTTTTTCACCACTCGTGTAAAGCGTGATAAATAAATTCAGCTGTGTCATACTGTATATTTATTTTGTAGAAATTATCTTATTATCAGTGAACGTGTGCGATGGTTAACAACAGAAAATACACAAACAATTATTTCCAGCATGTTGTTATTTTAACTTAATATTCTATATTTGCTCGGTTAATTAAACTTTAAGTTTAATAAAAAATACATCATTTAAATATTATATAAAGCGTGTATTAATACTTCTAAATTATGAGAGATAATTTTAAAGAATGAAATACACAAACCATTAATATGAAAGGAATAAAAGAAAATGGAATGTAATTAGGAATTGAAGAAATTTCAATATACAACATTGAGATATAATTTAAATTAATTAAATATAAGTGGAAAAGAAACATCTCTCATGGGGTTTGAACCAATGTCGCTCAGGTTTCTAGCCGAGTGTGTTACCAACTACACAACAGAGACATGTGTGACTTGTCTCCATTCAAGTTCACTTATATTCAATTTATACAGACATCCGTAATGGGCCCGAGGACGATACACAGCTTAAATGAAGATCAGTTCAATGCTTTCAAAATGGATCAGATGAATCAATTTCTCTATTCAAAAATCCCAGCCATATTCTAATATATTTCGTCATTTCCGTATGTGCACAAATCAAATATCAGCTGTGGCTTTTTAGGAAAAAAAAAATAGCGACAAACGTCGACGTTAGTCGCGGCAGTTTTTTCCGCCTCATACGAACAAATATTTAAGTAAAGCAAAAATAAATAATGTGCCCGAAAAACACAATGGCTTCTCAACTCGCGGACGCAATTACGCCAGTCACACGCTGCTAGTCAAACACCCGATGACGACAACACCGGTAAAGAAAAGTCATCATGAAGAACATCCTCTCAAGATTTTTTAACAGTTTCAAAAAGACGGAGTCTGCAAAGACGGACGATGTTACCGAGAAAAACGTGAAAATATTATGTGAGTTGTATTTGTTTAAAGTATTTATATTAAATAATCTGTGAAAGATTATTAGCTTTCACAGGATTTTTAATGGTTTTGTATAATCAAGTAGATTAAGATATGAATTAGTATGGAAAGGAAATCTGAATGAAGTTTAAATTATTTCACAAGAAATAATGGGAAATATTGTGAGAAAAATTATGTGGTAATTTTGTTAATCAAATCAATTTTGAAATTCCCTTATTATGTAGAAACAAAGCACAGAATACACTTTTTCCTAGTTTATTCAATATTAGCCATCATATAGAGAATAAAACCAAAATAAACTATGCACAGAGTGATATACGTAAAATAAAAAAAATCCAGATGGAGAAGATGGCAGCTAATGGTATAATTAGGAAATGATAAATTGAAATAAAAAAAAATCGGAACTAATTTTATATAATAATAATCTTTATTAATTAATATATACAGCAAAAAATACTAAATAAATATTAAAAATTACAAAATTAAATGTATATTTTATATCTGTTAATTGGATATCGACCATTGGCCTTCCGCCTACGAATTTTATATTATTCTCGAAACAATTAAATAATTTAAATAATCAATTCGTATTGATCATATTACGATTAATATCGGGTATATAACCCCAACACAATTTCCGTTCAGCCACCTTCAAGGCATTGCACATGGCACACACTAGTCTGATGAGGTTTGAAAAACCGAAATGGCCATCACTAGTTGTCCATACGCTAGATGAATGGTGGCTGAACATTTCTTTAAATGTAAATTCGTATTGATTTTGAACTTGAATACACGATGAGTTAAATTAATCTCTGCATTCAATGAAGATTACTTATATCAATTGAAGCATTCAAGAAGATGTACGACATTGAGGTATAATTGAAATTTCACAAATAAATTAAATAAAAATGATCTGAAAATCATTAATAACTTATTTCCACATTTAGCTCTGTGACTTTTGACTTACGTCACGCAAGTACGTTAAATTTCTACAATTTAATTTAACATTCAATAAAATTCATGCATTCAATGAAGATCAGTTCAATCAATCCCTATTTCTAATTAATATAAACAGAAATAAGTATTCATTCACTTGGTCTTAGTTATTTAAATAAATTAAATAAAACTGATTTGAAAATTATTAATAAATTATTTCCACATTTGTATTATTATTTTCAAATCATTTTTATTTAATTTCGATTGATATTCATTGAATACAAGAATTGATTCAATAAAACTTATTTGAAAATAATTAATAGATTATTTCCACATTTTTATTATTATTTTCAAATCATTTTTATTTAATTTATTTCTAAGTAAGTTTTATTTAATCAATTCTTGTATTCAATCTATATCAATCGAAGTTTCGTTGATTCACTCTCTGTATTAAATCAAAATCAATCGAAACATTCAAAATGATTCATGCATTCAACGAAGATCAGTTCAACCAATCTTTATTTCCAATTAAGTTTTGATGAAAAAATCCCTGTCATAATACATACATTTAAAGACGATTTCTTCGTTCAATGAAGATACGTCGAATAAATCTCTGCAACATTCAATGAAGTTCAGTTGAATCAATTTCTGCATTCAATGAAGGTCAGTTTATATATCTCTGCATTTAATGAAGATAAATTGAATCAATCCCTGTACTCAATGAAGATTAGTTCAATCAATTCCTAATATTAATGAATATCAGTTGAATAAATCTATACATTCCAGCTTCTTAACTTGTGAATATTCTCAAACTCTTAAACTAGAAATAATCTAAGAGCTATCCTATATATTTTTTTTAAATTGAAGTATTGTGATGGTCCTCACTGATAACATTTTTCTTTATGTATCTTTTGTGTAATCATTCTTGTTTTATTTAAAATGAAGTAGACAATAAAATATCAATCGCGAGTAGAAAGTTTAAGTGTTTAAATTTAATAATTGAGTTGTAAATATTAGTTAGCTTCGATCAAATAAATCCATTGTTTTCTATTGTCACTTAAAATTTATAAATATACGCGTTCATCAAAATGTTTAATGTTTAACATGATTTGATGCTTTGATGCGTAGTTGTTGATGAACGGTACTCCGGCCATTTTGATTAGGGCTTGTTTCTACTTTATCTATTTATTTTTAAGCTGGGTTCGTCACGGTTTGGTCTTGAATGTTTCTTATCTTAACAAATGTTCAGCACTCAACAAGATTTATTAGTAGAGGTAATAACATGCGGTTTTTTATGCATTATCTTGTATTATTTGACTAAAGGGTTCATAGTTTCCCATAAAAGAGTTCCAAGGCCAAATCGTAACAAACACACTTAAGCCAATACTTTTTTCTTACTTAGAAATCAACGCACGAATGTCATAAATGGGTATTTTATGGCATTCGTGCGTTGATATCTTATGTTATTTGACTAAAGTGTGCTCAATTTCCCATAAGTTATTTCAAGGTCAAACCTTAACTAACAGAATTGAATACATAGATTGATTTTTACTTAATTTATTGACCAATATATAGAGATTAAAACCAAAACTAACTAAGCGCAGAGTGATTTACGAATAATAATTAAAACCCCAAATGGAGAACGTGACACCTTATATTTTAATTAGGGAATGATAAACTGAATATTTGTTACAAAATAATATATATATATATATATATATATATAAACATCTTTATTGTGACGTTAATTCAATATATGGGACAATGTAATACATTTATGGTTAATTAATGGTAAAATGGCTATCGACCGTAGGTCTTTCAGCCAGCTGTCCTTGTCTTATGTCGTTAGTCTATCAGTCGCTGGAATGAGATGAATTCATATATAGTGGATTGTGGAAATTGGAATTTGAATATATTTTATATTATTCTAGAAACAATTAAATAAACAATTCGTATTGATTTTGAATTTAAACGCTTGATTAGCTGAATCGCATGTATTTAAAGATGATTCCTTCATTCAATGAAGATCATTTGAATCAATCCCTGCATTTAATGAAGATCAATTGAATCAACCACTGTATTCAAAAAAGATTATCTAAATAAATTATACAAATACATGAATTTAAAGAAGATCCCTTCATTCAATAAAGATCTTTAAAATCAATCTATTTATTTAATGAAGATTAGTTGACTAAATTGCATTAATTCATGCATCTAAAGATAATCCCTTCATTCAATGAAGATCAGTCGAATTATTCCTTGTAAATTAACTGAATCAATAGTATTAATTAACATATTCATTTAAAGAGGATCCCTTCATTTGATGGAAGTTCAGCTGATTCACTTCCTGTATTTATGAAGATCAGCTAATCAATCCCTACGTTTAATGAGGATCAATTAGATCAATCTCTGAATTTAATGAAAATCAGTTGAACCAATCCTTGAATGCATATCACAAATATTCTCAAACTCTCAAACTTCTATTCTGAGAAGCTATCCCATTTTCTTTAAACAGATGGGTTGTGAGGGTCCTCGCTGATAACACTTTCTATTCTGTGTCCTTTGTTTAATCATTCTTTTTTATTTAAAATTAAGTAGAAAATAAAATAGCAATCGTGAATGAAAAGTTTAAGTGTTTAAATTTAAAATCAATGTTAGTTAACTTCCATCAAATGAACAATTTTTTTCTATTGTTAATAATATTGTTTTTCAAATTGTTTGTTCAACATTCAAATTGATGTTTTTTTTGTTTTTTTGTTTGTTGATTTCTGATGAACGGTACCCCGGCTATTTTATTACGTTTGTTTCTACTTTATCTATTTATTTTTTTGCTGGCGTCGTCACGGTTTGGTCTTAAAGCTCTTTTATCGAATTGTTAACAAATGTCCAGCATTCTACAGAGTTTATTAGTGGAGGTAATTATATTTTTTTATGCATAAGAGAGTTTCGTGACCAAATCGTGACGAGCACATTTAAGCCAACACTATTCTCTTCTTACTTACTTTTTTATGATATGCATGATTTTCTTTACGTTCTAATGCGTTGATATGGATTTTATTAAACTGAACATAAGTCTATGCTCAGTGAAATAAAATCCTCACCAACTTATGTTATTTGACTTATGCCCGATTGCACCTTAACATTTTAGTGCGGCTTAACGCTAAACGCCACTTAACTCGCGACATTTCTGTTGCACCACATGCGTATGGACGCAAAGCTGCCCTTAAATTTAAACCGACGATGGCGACGGCTTAAAGTATTTAAGTGCCGCTTTGTAAGCATTCGTAACCTCTAAATTGTGACATTGGATATATTTCTCGACGATGACAGGGATGTTCTTAAAATAATTGAATTCTGCGGCAAATATATTTACGATCTAATTTTATTTTCATAAAATGTACTAAACAAGTTTTTATAAAAGATTTCGATTAACAAAAGGCGTGATTTATGTATTAGAATATCGGGGTTATTCTATACGGGAAATGTTAAGTATAACGTGTGTGTTATTAATTAATTTCATATTCTATCAATACATATTTATTACAAAAGCTGCTTAGGCTGTGATGATACAAAATAACGTGCACGTTAATGTTAACATTTTCCGTGCGGAATAGCCGCGTATATTTTTTTTAATAAAATACAATTTGAAATGACATTTTTATTTTATAATTTATTTATACAAAACTCATAAAAAAAACTATCCATGATAGAATATTCATGGATAGTTTTTTTTATATATAATTATTTTAGGAATGCGAGAAAAATAATTATTAGTTATTTTAGAAAAAAATATATGTTTTTTTTTATAACATAAAAGAAACTTTTTTATTCAAAAAAATATTAATTTTACAAAATATATCATTCTGCATTTTTTAATTAAAGGGATAAAGTTTTTAAATTTATTGGGGAAAACACCAACACAAACAATGAATTTTATAGATTATAAATACAAATATACGTTCCGCATGTGCAAAATAAGTTAGCTACACAAATTCCCCCAGATTTCCCACCAGCAAAGCGACACTTAACTAAGTGTGGATTGGTTGCACGCGGTGCAATGCAATGAATATTTAAGCTTCGCTTAATTTTAAGCGGCACTTTACTAAGTACCACTTAGCTTGAAAACGGTGCAATCGGGCATAGAGGGTACACAGTTTCAGTTCTGCGGCGAATCATAGGAAAACTGGTTCAAAGAAGAGTACGTGATTTTTCTTCTGGTCGGATTGGTAGTAGCCATAAGCGAGTTTCAAGGTCAAACCGTAACGACCACCCTTAAGTCAATACTATTATATTCTTACTTGCCTCTTTACGACATTCATGAATTTCTTTAAATTCAAATACGTTGATACGTATTTTATTAAACTGAACCTAAGACTATTCTTGATGAAATCAAATTCTCGCTGTATTATTATTTGTAATATTTTTTTCATTTAATTTTTGTAGACAGTGAACCATGTGACTTTGAAACGGCAATCACACAAACTGGCTTCGGAAAATTCAACATACTGCTCATTCTCTTGGCGGTGCCTTCAGGATGGGCATCCATGTTTTCGACAACAGCAATGTCTTATATCATTCCAGTCGCACAATGTGATCTCGAATTAACTTTAGAAGATAAGGGATTGCTGATCTCAATAACATACTTGGGTACGTATTTTTATTACGGTTGAATCTACAAAACCTGAAACTTGCGTCATTAAATATAATTGTTATTTAATTTTAAAAAAAGACATCTCAAAATAGAGACGCCCAAACTTCAATTGTAACTAAAGGCCGTACTAACAGTCGAAGCTTAATCCTTGAATCAACCTAGGATTGATGAATTCCAGATTTGCCTTTCAAGGATCTTTTAGAATAAAAATATACTTTTATTTATTTATTAACCACATTTATAATAAAATACGTAGAAATAATTAGCTTACAAATAACCATAATTATTTTACATATCCTCACATTGTTTTAAATATAGTTGTATGTACAATTTTTGGTGATTTGTTTCACTAAAAATTGTACATACAACTGTAAAATGCACTTAAAAATACTAATCAACCTATCCAACCGTTTTTTCTAGAAAAAATTAATCACCAGCAAAGTAAATGAATTTGTTCCTTTCATTATGAACACACTTTACATGTAACATTTCCAAATATTTATAACACGCTAACTCCCCCCTCCATTACCAAATACACAATCCCATTGTTTCATACACTTTTCTCTCATCCTTTAGTATTCTAACGCAGGATTCATCCTATGCATTCAATCTCTTATTTCCATTCACCCATTCTTCCCGAACACCTTCATACACCTCTCCCAAATGCATCTACGTATCTTGCCCACACTCTCCTCTCTCTTCTGAACCGCATCTAGCTTTTGCTAAAATACCCTTTCCCTCCTTGCTTGAAAAAATAGGCCCGCTTCTATTATTGATAGTTACACCTTTGGTAATTTAACCTAAGAATCTAACCTTTGATTCTACAATTGTGAGGTAAAGCATTACTGGGACGAACGTTCGATATTGTGCATTCTAGTTTAACTTATTGATAAATAGCCTTCCACTTCCACAATCGTTTTAAATTTACCATTCAGTTGGCATAAATATTATAATACACATGCGCGACAAACAGCTGGTGAGCTAGTGTCAAAACGAAACAGTAAGCAACGATAACCTAAAATTTACAAAAATGACAGATTTGGACATGAATGTGTTTGAATCCAGGAGCGATTCGGAGATCATTTATTATGTGGAGAGATTTAGAAAACCCAGACGGTATTCAAGACCAAGGACAATGTTCGCACGTTTGGTTCGGCCTCGTTCGATCTCACATCAGGAATCGCTCCTGGATTCAAACACATTCACGTCCAAATCTGTCATTTTCGTAAATTTTAGGTTATCGTTGCTTACTGTTCCGTTTTGACATTAGCTCACCAGCTGTTTGTCGCGCATGCGTATTATTTATGCCAACTGAATGGTAAATTTGAAACGATTGTGGAACTGGAAGGCTATTTATTAATCAGTTAAACTAGAATTCACAATATAGAAGGTTTACTTTGCCAAAGCTATTACTATCAATTGTAAAAGCGACCCTAAATCCATGGGAAGTAAAACATCTTGGCAATCTTCCATACACTTGCCATCCCACATACGTATCATTATAACCACTTCCTTCAATAAATCCCTGTCTTACTTGTATCTCCACTTCCATTCATTTCATTGAACTACATTCTGCTACATTTATTTCCATACGTAACCATTCCTACACCAACTCTTCCAACAAGCCCATTCTTTTATATATCTTTGTCTGTTGCCTCTTCCATTCACCACTCATTCCTACCGTACAAGTTTCTCCCCAATCCAGACACCTTCATTTCATACTTTACCCCTGTCACAACTGTCTCCCCGTGCATACTAAATCTATTTATCTTCTGAAATACAATATACCCCGGGGTAGATCTTTCCTTCCCGAGTGCCTGCTTCAGGAACCATAGTTGTTCTTTTTCAATACATTTATAATCTCTCCATCCAATTTATTAAACATTATACATCATGATTGGCCCATGGTTGAGCTTACTAGATGATACTCCATAATACACTGTTTATAAATAAAACAACAGCTTTTTAGGTTTCACAAAATTTATTGTAACAGCTTCTCTACAACAAATTTTGTAAAACTTTAAAAACTGTTGTTTTATTTACAAATAGTGTATCCTAATTGGCTTCACACACACATCACGTAACTTACACATCAAACTAATATTTCCTTAGCATATTTTTCCCCACTTCATTCTCAACTCCCCATGTTTTTCGAGCCTTTCCTTGCACCCCCATACATGCTCTATATATCCTTCTGTATATTTAAACATAAAACTCAAATACTTAAATACATTCACCCTTTAGATCACCTATCCTTTCCAACTAAATTATTACATTTTGCTTTGCCTCCCTCTATTTGTAAACCCCATCTACTTATTTTTTACACATTAACACTCAAGTCTCTTCCATCTCAACATTTCATTCCTTCCTTCTCAGTCTCTCGATAGTAGCACAATATCATTTGCAATATAATCCGAGATTTTGTCAATTATTCCATGCAATTTGACGTGATCCGGTCCGTGAATTAAAACTCAATTATGAATAAATTTCTGGCTATTTGTACGGACATAAAAGCCACAAATGTGTGCTTAATAAAAAAATGTATAACAAATGAAACATTGCATAAATTGTGTGAATCCAATTATATTAATGATAATCGTGTATTTTTATTATTTTAGATAACATAATATAAATTATTACCTATTTATTTTTGTTCGAAAGGTATGCTAAGCAGTGCTATAATTTGGGGATTCCTTTCCGACACTCTGGGCAGAAAAAAACTGATGGTGATTGGATATTTAGCAGATGCGTTTTTTATTTTAATAGCGGCACTTTCGCAAAGTGCTCCAATGGTGGCGTTTGCCAAATTCATGGGTGGTTTCATGTAAGTACCAATGAAATAATTATACTTTAATAATTATGGTAATTATTAAATTGAATTAGGTATTATACATATGGTTGAAATAATTCATATTCCAGATTAATTGAATTAAAAGAAATCAAATAAAAATAATTTGAAAATAATTAATAAATTATTCCCACATTTCGCTCTTTGACGTATTGACTTACGTAACGTGTGTACTTTAAAAAAATGCACATTAAAACAACTACTTCCCGGGCAAATACCCAGCCGGACATTGAACTACATAATATACACCTGCAGTTGATGATGCAATAAAATATTGCAACATGCAATAAATTTTTGATCCGAGAAAAATTCAATGAAAAAAACGTAAAATAACGCAACAACAGGTGTACATTATGTAGTTCAATGCTCGGCGGGGTATTTGCCCGGGAAATATGTGCATTTGTTTAAAGTACTTACGTTACGTAAGTCAAAATGTCACAGAGCTAAATGTGGAAGTAATTTATTAATCATTTTTATTTAATTTATTAAATAGCTATGACCAAGCGAATGAATGCTCTTTTCTATTTATAAAAGAAAATAATAAATTCCTCAATTATTCTCTTTCATTATCAGCATTGCTGAGATGCAACGGCAAATATCTATTGTGTAGTTCAATGTCCTGTGTATGTATTTGCCCGGGAAGTAATTGTTTCAATAAATATCTGTATTTTCATTGTACTTACTCTATCAGTCTTTAATTGCAGAGCAACTAGAAAGAGAATAATTAATTAATTAATTTCAAATTCTTTTCTTTTAAATCAAATATTTATAAGGAAGTAGAAGCTTCCACACTAAAAATAATTATACAATGATTATTCTATCTCTATATATATATTTTAGCATAAACGGCCCCTTCGCTGTACTAACAACAACGTTATCGGAATTCCATTGTGCCAAATACAGAGCCAGAGTGTTGTTGTTCATGGGGATAGTGTTTAGTGTAGCGAATATAGTACTACCTTTGTTAGGTTTGGCTATGCTATCTCAACCAATTAATTGGTTCTTGGGCGACAATTTTGGTAAGTATATAAACATTTCAAAATATTTTTGGATAGACAATATAAATACGATTTTATTTAGAATAACTGCAATTTCTTCAAATAAAGATGAAATACTTATATATGTACCGTAATTATAAGTTAAATTTATCGAAAATGCAGTCGCATTAAATAAAAAGTGAGAAAACTATTCAAGAAACAAAAAATTAAATATAAAATAAAATTAAATAAGGAAAAAAAATGGAAATAATCGGTACAATTCGGCCATTTCCTTTTTCAACGCTATTTTTTTTTTAATTCTTTGTTGCCAAACTTCTATTGAAACGACTACTTGCCACGCATATACCTGGCAAAACACTACATTTTATAAAAAACTGTGCATTGCATCGGTTTCAGTATGGTAATTATAAGTTAAATTTATCGAAACTGCAGTCGCATTAAATAAAAAGTGAGAAAGCTATTCAAGAAACATAAAATTAAATATAAAATTAAATTAAATAAGGAAAAAATGGAAATAATCGGTACAATTCGGCCATTTCCTTTTTCAACGCTGATTTTTTTTAATTCTTTGTTGTCAAACTTCTATTGAAACGACTACTTGCCGCGCATATACCTCGCAAAACACTGGATTTTATAATAAAATTGTGCATTGCATCGGTTTGAGTTGAAAATATTTAATGAAATATTACATTACTGTTAGTTGTTAAAATCTTCCATCTTCATCATGATCTCAAATGGAGATTATCGCTTTCGTTAAAGGACGCATGTAATGTGGGGATTTGTCGGTCCCAAACAAAAAACATTCTCTACTCGGCGTGTGAAAAAACAGCAGTTTAGTTTTTAATTAAAATAAAAACGGAAATGATTCATACTTTCTAGTTCTTTTTTACTTTCCCCGGACCCCCTGTCCAAGGGAAAGTATTGTGATCGTGAAAATTTTGGAACCGCCAATTTCAACAAATGTGCACGTTTTGAGGTCCCCTGAGTCCATTCCATCGAGTTTTGAAAAATGTCTGTGTGTGTGTCTGTGTGTCTGTGTGTTTCCGCGATAGCGCCTAAACGGCTAAATGGATTAAGCCCAAACTTTATATCTAAGCTTTTTATAACAGTGGAATGATCTGAAAAGCTTTTGGTTAGAATCAAAACTCATTAAGTGCAACTTTACTTTTAGCAATTTTTCATTATTTAATTCGGATAGAAAAATGTTTCAAATAAAAGTTTTAGATCTTGGAAAATAAATCATTTCTGTTATATAACTTTTATTGTAGGACCTCCGGTTTTCATTTTATAAGCGTTTACATGATAAATTCCTTTAGAGATTTTAATTATTGAAATAATTATTTTAATGACAAATAAAACGTCAAAGTGCCGTCATATTCAGCACATTCGCAAAGTTTTAAAAAATGAAGAAGAGTGTGGAGAATTAATTTCAACACATTATAAGGTAAGAAATAACACACTTAATTATAATATTCTTCTAAATACTCGGTTTTAATTTTGAAAGACAACAATCAATGTTTTCTATTAATAATTTTGCTTTCCTATTAAATTTTCAATCAGAAACTTATTTGTCCGTATTCACCGGGGAAAGTACCATGATGGACACATCACCATTTTTTTAAAAAAAAAAGGAAATATTACTGGAAATCATCGCAAAAAATTGATCATTCCTTTTCTTCAACGCTGCAAAAATTACTAATATTGTAAGTTTTAATAGATGTTTGTCAAAAAAGAACTTACAGTATAAATAATTTTTGCATTGCTGAAAAAAATAATTTTCTGTGGTTTCACTTTGTTTAATTTTAATTTAAATATATCAGTGTGAAGTTAGCACTAACATTTCTGAAGATACCCGAACAATATAATGTTATTTATTTATTTTATTATTTTTTTCTACACTGTTTGGAAGCTATTTGCATCTTGATAAATATGTATTAATAATATTTCACGAAACAAACCAACCCATCTTTTCTAGTTAAAAAGAAAATAAAGAAGATAATATTTGCATATTCATTTTGTTTATATATTATTTTTTCTTTGTTAATTTTTATTTTCCGGAAAAGAAATATTTAGACAGTCTCTTTTGAACGTGTAAAAAATACATTTATGCCAAATAAAGGATCTTTATATATATATATATATAAAGAACCTTTATTTAGCATAAATGTATTATATATATATACATTATAAAGCTTGTAATTCAATAAAGCACTAGCGAGTTTGTGTATTGGCTTAGGAGTCAAAATCAGCTATGCCATTCTTTTGTGTTTACAAATTGTGTAAACACAAAGTTTTTTTCTTGTATGTTGGGTATCAACAAACATGGTGTATGCTTTCTCTAGTCATTCTAACTCTATGTTATGATGATTGTTTAGTGAAAGCTGCGAAGTAACATAAATCAAACTAGCCATACGAATTCGTATTTAAATTATTTCCCAATATGACTTATTTTCTGGAGCTAATTTTAATTAATTGTTTTTTAATCATTCTTCATATATATCCAAATACCTTTATTCAGATAATTGCAAAGTACGATTATAATAACATTTATATACAATACATTAATTTGTTAGATTGTCTGGGCTATCTACCAGAGGTTTTTCTGACTCATTATTTACTTTATTCATTATTAATACTTTTTTGCAGTGATACATTCCTGGAATTTTTACTTACTAGTCACCGGTGTCCCTGGCGTAATTTCTGGAATAGGACACATGTTTATGCCCGAAAGTCCCAAGTTTTTGATGTCCGCTGGGAAAAACGAGGAAGCCTTGAAAGTTTTCAGGAAAGTATATTCGATGAACACCGGAAATCCACCTGAATCTTATCCAGTAAGTTTTAAAGAATTATTTTCAAATAAAACAACGTGTTTTACAATTTTGTTGTTGTTTTATTTACAAATAGTATTTTATGGAGTTTTATTTATAAAAGCCTCAATCATCGATTATTAACGGTTAAGATTTTGTATAAACATTTTTTTCATGCGATGCGTACATCTCGATTTATGTATCTTGTAGCCGCTAATTCAATCCCGGTCTAAAAAGCGAGATTTGTTTACTTGTAGACAATGGCAAAGGGGCAGGTCCAAAATATCCATGGTCCAGGAACTTAACGCAGTTTTTAATGATGTTTTTTATCCCCAAAAATGCAGATAATCAGGGATCTGCTTATCTCAGCACTACTAGCTTATCTTGACCAATATATGCGATAGACAAATATTAATGCAAATGTCATGTACCTTACATTTGCATTAAAATTGATCCCTGGAAGCATATATTGATTTTTCTCTATCTTTACTATTAATGGTACTAGTTTTAACTATACTCTGTTTTCCTAAGATTAAAATAACCAGAACACTAATTTACACCATTAAAATAGGTGAATCTGGTGGCAAATATTGGCGCGAAATTCAAATCTATTGGGAAAAGAATAGAATAAATTCCAATAATTTTTCCATAACTTCACTCGATGGATCCGCGTTTTTACTCATTGTATAATTATGAAATTAAAGAAACATTATGACAGGATGAAACTGCAGCACGTGTCGTACATGAACGACGTAACTGTATGGCGTCCGCCACCGCTGGCATAGCTGGCCTTCTGACGCATTTCACTTTTCATAACCCAACATAAAGCAATTACTATTTTATAGGAATTTAACATTACAGTTAAGTGATGCAGTTTCATTTATTATCAATCATATTATTTAATTATAGTACTCCAATATTAAACTTAATAATGCTACGCTTATGCCGATAAGCAAAATGACCGTCAAAATAAAGACGGAGAGTAGAATGTCTCCAGTGTGAGTTTTTCCGCAATTTCAACCAATCATTGAACAACGTAAATTTGCGCTATCCTTCCCTGCTTGTAATCTTAAGAAACAGACTATAGTCTAGTCGCTTTAAAAATTAATTATTATTGTATAAACAAGGTTCAGTTGTTTCATATTTTTATTTACAAATGTAAACCATAAAATCAACGCATACCACACGAAACAATTAATAAATATCACTTTTAAATAAAACAAATGTGGTTTTTGTTAAGTGAGATTTGTTGTTTAAATACTTATAATAACGTTATTTAAAGAATTTTAACTTTAAAAAACATCTAACATTATTTTCTTTATATACATTAAAAACTTCTAAATTTTTTAGGTAAAAATTTTAGTTGACGAAACTAAAGATAAGGAAGACTACGGAAATAGAAGCAAATGGGTGGCTTTCAAGGAAGGCTTCGCGCAAATGAAACCGCTTTTCTATCCTCCACATCTTTCGAAAGCAATTTTGGTCTGTTTGATCCAACTCGGAAGCATGATGGGGTAACTATATTCCGCAATTTAGAAAATATAATGTAACGTAAATGTTAAAAATTTTATATTAATTTATAATAATCTATAAAAAGTGTCTTATAGCTTTAAATCGAAGCTTTTTTATGTAAAATTAACTGTGCATCATTTGAGATTTTCTTTCAGTACGCTGGTTTCATTTTTTTTAAATCTAAAACTGTCGATTATTGTTGATTCCAAATTTATGTGAACCTTATTTAATTATTTAGATAATGCCATATCACTAGACAACACTTAAAAAATATTAAAAGCAATTGTGTAATATTTCAAATTTATTGAAATCGGAACATTTTGTCAAAACAAAATTAATAAAAAGAGATCCTTTACATCTAATCAACATTTCTACATCCCTAATGATAACATAAAGGAGGTCGAATATTTTGAAAACCTCGTAAAAGGAAAAAACACTGCTCCCGGTTACGACAATATTTTCAGACTGATCCTAAAATCCCTTCCAAACAATATCCACAAATACATTATCCAAATTTTCAACCACATTTACTTATCCTAAATTTTTCCGAGTGAATGGAAGAAAGGCATTATCATGTGCATTCCCAAACCTGGCAATAACCTATTAGATCCTAACAGCTTTTGATCTATCACCCTACTCCCCGTCCTAGGAAAGCTGTTTGAATCCATACTTAAAAATAAACTCCTTTCTTTAGTAACCGACGTTATCCCTCCTTACCAGTTTGGATTCCTCGAACATTGATCCACATCCATACCTTTATCTATCCTTACATCCAACTGCCAAACAGCGAGCCTGGAGGGCAGAAGTTCCGCCATTTTATTTTTGGACATAAAAAGGCGTTTCATTCTGTCTGGCATCGAGGTTTGATGTACAAATGTTACTCCCTAAATATCCCGCCACACCTTATTAACCTTCTTCCTTTAAAATAGTTCTCTCCAAGTAAAATTACGTCATACTTTATCCAGTCCCTTTACCCCCGAACAAGTAATCCCTCAAGGGGGAACCTCTACTTTACAATATATTAGTCCACGACATTTACCATCCCGATCCTAAACACATAGATAAATCCTCTTACCCTCTTCTTTATGCTGATAATACAGCACTAATTGCCCATGCTACCACCCTACCCAAAGCCTTCAGCATTCTATAAGATCTTATCGACACAATTCAAACGTGGTTTACGAAATGGAGAATATCAATAAACCCCAACAAATCCCAACTTTTAATCCTTTTCCACAGATCATATAATACTCCTGTCTCAATATCAATAAACAACCATATCATTTACCCCTCAACCCACACAAATACCTAGGCATCCTCTAAACTCACCTTCAAAGACCACTCCAGCATCCTAAAAGCCAAAGTAAAGAAACGGGCGACATATTTCAGAAGCCTTACCTGTAAACAAAAGGGAATAAGCACAAAAACAGCAGTGCATATCTATAAAATTGTGCGAGCCCGTTACTCCATTACGCCGCCATCCTTGCTTACCATCCTCACCCAATCACCCTTAAAAACTTACAAGTCACTGAAAGAGCGGCCCTTAAAGTGCTAATAAAAATCAGGCATCCCCTAAACTCCTTACATAATCCTTCAAATCCACTTCTTTATGAAATAACCAATCACTCCAATAGAACAGAGACTTTCCTTTTCGGCCCACAAGTTTGCCACAAACCTTAACCTGATGAATTCCCTGTGTATCCCACGTAATAAAAATATAAACCCCAAACGTAAATTCTCCACTATAACTCTTCATGAATTCATTGCATCACTTGACCACATTAATGACAGTTAAATTACGAACATTACCGACGATGACTTCTGACATAGACAGTTAAAAAATCACCATACACTTTCACGACAAAGTCATAAACACGAAAAACCAGGCGGAAAGACCATTGGCCGATGGCCAATTAACAGATATAAAATATATATTTGATTTTGTAATTTCTTAATATTTATTTAGTACTTTTTGCTGCGTATATCTGTTAATAACGATTGTTATTATTATTAAAAAGAGAGGAACATTATGCATTTAATGAAATGTTGCTTGAATATGGACATGAAACTTGCTAGCATCAATACTTCATGTCTTTTTGTCGAAACAAGATTAATAAAAGGAGAGAAAGAATATGCAGTTTATGAAATGTTGAATATAAGTAGCATTTCATCAACTGCATATTCTTTCTCTCCTTTTATTAATTTTACTTGACAAAAAGTTGTAGAGTGAAAGATAAAAATATAATTAGCTGGTTATGGATTTTTTAAAAGGCTAGATAATTAATTTCAACTGTAATAAAATACTTTGGTGACAATATTCCATTTCGTATAGTGTGAATAACCTTAAACTTCCCGCTTATCATTTGATAAATGGTTTTAAAACTACTGAAATAAATGAGGCTATTCCTTACGGGAAAGTTAATCTTGTACGTTATTACTTAACATTACATTCTTTGTATACGTATCTATTACAAAAGCTACTTGAACTGCGATAATAACGTATACGTTAAACTTAACACTCACCTTACATATACAACTAATACAAATTAAAAAAAATAAATGAGTTTATTGACCTTTTATGAGATGTTAACTATAGAATGCCTTATTACAGCATATTGTAATAAACAATATATTTTTGGCAATGGAATGCCTAATTAAAACAAAATCAAAAGAATTTGATAATAATCAATATGTTTTTTTAGGAATTATTGACTAAGTTACACTTGGTTTGTTTTACACATTAACGTTTTCCATGTAAAATAAACATTTTACGTTTTTCGTGTCAACAATTTCTAATATTACTAAAATATTTTACCAAGTGATTAATGAGACTGAAATTGAAAAAATATATTTTTATGTCATCGGCCTCAAATATATGCTCGATTTTTATATTTCGTTTTTAGATTGAATACTCTTCGTTTATGGTTGCCTCAACTGTTCACAGCTATTAATGATTATCAAACCACGCATAACGATGCTGATGCGAGCATGTGTGAAATGCTGGATATGGTGAGACCAAATAACACCTTGGAAATTGACGCTGGTGAATGTATAGTTGTAAGTTTGTTGATACTCTCATTCTAAAAGAGCGAAATAGTGATCTTTTTCGTAGTTATTATTCATTGATTCTCTGCGGTGTATTTTTTATTAATATTAGATTTATTTGCAATGTAATTGTTATAAAATCGGGACGTTGATATTAAGGTGAGAATGTATAGTTGTAAGTTTGTTGATACTCTCATTCTAAAAGAGCGAAATAGTGATCTTTTTCGTAGTTATTATTCATTGATTCTCTGCGGTGTATTTTTTATTAATATTAGATTTATTTGCAATGTAATTGTTATAAAATCGGGACGTTGATATTAAGGTGAGAATGTATAGTTGTAAGTTTGTTGATACTCTCATTCTAAAAGAGCGAAATAGTGATCTTTTTCGTAGTTATTATTCATTGATTCTCTGCGGTATATTTTTTATTAATATTATATTTATTTGCAATGTAATTGTTATAAAATCGGGACGTTGATATTAAGGTTATATTATATTAAATATACTATATTACAAATTATATTTTATTTTTTATATATAAACTCCTGGTGCGATATTAACGCACCACTCATATTTTTCTCGATAATCTTTATTTATTGATAACTTACTGTACTACAAGTAGGCCATGGACCTTGCTTGATAGTGACACTTGTTATTTAAGCTGGCTAGTATCACATAATAACTTGTTTTGACAGAAATTCGTAATAAACCTCGTTTTAGACTAAAACTGTGTACACATTTTCTTAAATAGTGCTGATTAAAGCAACATTTCTCTGAGAAGCAATCACATGCATGTTTGGAAGTTCATTTGCGAGTAAATCAAGTAAGAAAAATTAACCGCTAAAGAAATTTGTCAATGGAGGAAACAGTGCGAGCATTGACTCTCCTGGATGAAGGATATTCAATGCGATATGTTGCCGGTTTGTTAGGAAGACATCATTCGAGCATCAGTCGCATAGTGAGACGACGTAATGAAACGGGCTCGTGCCATCGAAGACCAGGACAAAGGCGAAAACGTTGCACTATTCAAACTGATGATCGTTTTTTGTGACAACGTGCTCTCCGAGACAGGAGAGTCATCAGCAATCTGCTAAAAAACGAATTGTCAGATGTTCAAAATATCGCTGTATTTTCTCGAACGGTTAGAAAACTTTTACATGAAATAGGATTGAGCAACAGAAGACAAGCCAAAAAACCCTAGCTTACCAAAGAACACAGAGTTCAGATATTAAATTTTGCAAGACTACATCAGAATTGGACTATCAATGATTGCAAACGGTTTTTGTTTTCCGATGAAACTAGCCTTAAAGCTCCAGATGGACCTGAGCGTATCTGGCGAAGGCGAGGAGAAAGGTTTGCCAGCCGTAATATCTATCCTAAAGTACCTTTTGTTGGTGGATCTAAAATGTTTTGGAGAGGAATTTGCTTCGACGCTCGTACGGAGTTGGTCTCTATACACATGGGGTCTATGAATGCTCAATATTACTTAGACAACGTTATTGTCGAACATGTAATGCCTTTTGCTCCGTTTGCTGGGCCAAATTTTGTATTCGTGCAGGACAACGCCAATAACTTGTCTAGCTACCTAAATGATGTTAATATCTCTCTATTAGAGTGGGCAGCTAATAGTTCGGACATGAATACTATAGAGCAGCTATAGGACCATCTCAAAAGGAAGATTAGAAGTCGTAGACCCCCTGTTGCTAATCACAGCCAATTCATAGAAGCTGTTATTGAAGAATGGGAGAATATTCCGCAAGCTTTTGTTGAACATTTGATATCAAGCATGCCTGGACGCATGAATTCAGTGATAAGAAGTAGAGGAGGCCCTCCACGGTATTATTGTTGGCCCAGATGCATTTATTATGTTTTACTGATTCCTTTTTCTTTTTTAAATTTGAAGTTATGCTAGCTTATTTATGCATTTTCAGTAAAAACTATTTTTTAAAGAAAAAATAGTGCAAATTAAGGTCATGTTCCACAAATTTGTAGGTACACATTATTATTTCAATGTTACTTGGTTTTATTTTGTGATTCAATTGTAAATATTTAGATTAAAGTGGTGCGTTAATTTTGTCCAGGAGTTTATTTCGAAACAAGATTAATAAAAGGAGAGAAAGAATATGCAGTTGATGAAATGTTACTTGAATATAAGTAGCATTTCATCAACTGCATATTCTTTCTCTCCTTTTATTATAAAAGGAGAAAAATATTAGGTATTTGTAATAAAAAAAAAATAAATTTTTCATTTGCCACATTTTTTGTATTATTGACAGACAAATTAAATAAAATAGTGAACGGCGTAGTAAATATAAATACTTCTGAATAAATAAATAAAACAACTGTTCTTTGTTAATTTATGATATTTCATCATTAGCAAACAATTAAAAAAACAAAGTACAATTGATTCATTTAGTAATATACAAGTGTAAAATGTATCACAAAATCAACACCTACGACACAAAACAGTTAATGAAAACTAACATTTTGTGACAACAAATTGTGAACATTTTGTTTCCTTATTTTTAATTAATGTAAAATGTTAATCGTTGTAGATTAACATTTTACATTAATTCCCCAAATATCGATCAAAACGCAAACATACGGGGCACTTTAAAAATTGCATTAACTACTTTATACTTATAGTCGAAGCTATAATCATTGTATTAACTGTATTTTACAGTGGCTATAATTTCGACTATAAGTTAGTCATTATAAAACCGACTACTAAAAATGATGTATACATTATTTTTATATTACAGTGATTATAAACGTGTTACAACAAAGTCAAATGTTTTAAAATATATTTTTTTATTAATTCTTTAAAACTAGCATCATCAATTAATTTTCTCCTGCTTAGAAAATATTCTATGATTCTTCGTGATTTCAGAATTATGACAACGCTTCCGTTTACACAAATTCAATGATAGTCGCTGTTACTTCAATACTCGGATATATTTTAGTCGGCACTTTAATTAACGCATTGGGCAAAAAGAATTTATTTGGTAAGTAATGAACACAATTATTATGTATACATTTAAATACAAAACAAAATTCGATTAAAATGAGTTTAATTTTTTAAAAACAATAAAAACCTTAAAAAATAATTTATTCTTCTATTACGAATCATATTTTAAGTTAATTATTCTATTACTAAAATAAATTAAATAAAATGAAATTTGAAAACAATTAATTCTTCTATTATAATTAGTGGTTAAAGTTGGTACTAAAAAATAAATTAAATAACAATAAATTTGAAAACAATTAATTCATTTATGTAAATTAATTGTTTTCACTATTATTTTTTTTTAAATTTAGTTTATATAACTGACTAAGTGAATATATACTATTTTTCTATTATTACTAAACATTATGTTAGCTACTGCAGCTTTTAAACTTACATAACGTAAGTACTTAAAAAAATAAATATCCATTGAAACAACCACTTCATGCGAATACCCCGCCAGACATTGAACTACAAAATGAATATTGATTTGGATTTAGTTATAATTTTATATCATTATTTAAAGATATTTTAAAACGTGTTAGCTTCGTTGGCATTGAATAGTATATCTATATTGTTTTATTTTAATGCATTGTATATTTATTGTGATTGCATACAAATTAAGTGATTGGTATTTATGATACTCTGTTATTATTGTTAGAGGTTATTTAAATTTTTCAGCCGGTTAGCATGTGCGTATGAATATGTATATGTTTTTATTTATATTGTTAGATTATTTTATTGATTGTATGTAAAAAAGGAGATTCCGTTAATAAATAGATAAATTAGCTGTTGCATAACAAATGATTGTATAGTGCAACTTTTTTTATTCGATAATATTTAATGTAAAAAAAACACAAGGAAAACGTTACGTAATATAAGGCCATTTACAGACACGTGTTTTAGATTTATCCCTCGTCAATGCAGCACTACTTAATAGACTTTTTAAAGTACTTACGTTATGTGAATAAAAAAGATACAGCAGCTAAGAAGAAAATGAATAATTAATTACTTATTCAATTAAATTAATTGTTTTCACATTTCCTTTTATAAATTTAAATAACTGCGAACAAGTGAATAAATACTATTTTTCTATATATATATATATATATATATATATATATACAATTATCTTTATTGAGGTATTTATACATGTTTAAATACAATATAATTTATTTTATTATTTCTGAAATGACTATCGACCATTGGTCTTTCAGCCAAAAGTCACTGTCTTATGTCTCATGTCCGTCTTTTAGTCCTCAACGAAAGATGAGATTAATGTATGAATAATAGTAATAATCTTTATTGTCCAAATAGAAAAACCCAATACAGGGCAAAATCAAAAACAATATAATAACATAATACTAATAATACAAATTATATATAATTGAAAGTAAACGCACTTAATGATATTAAAACAAACAAACAAACAAACAAAAACAATATTCGTGGCAAGAGAATAGTGGATTCGGGAGGGATATTTAGGTTTCGTTTTAGGTAGAGTTGGTTTAGATTTTTTTATGGTAAATTTTTGGGATAATCTTTCGAATATTGGGATTATGCCACTTTTGTCATATAGGAGTGTGTTGAATGGGTTTTGTAAAGGATTGTTTGGGTGGCGAATTTTGGGAAGCGTTCGAAGGGCTGACCGTTCCGCCATCGCGATGTTGTTTAAGATAGAGATTTGTTGGAGGTGCAGGAGTGCACCATAGCCCAGAAAGGGACGACAGCTCATTTTAAATATGAGTCGCGGTTTTGATTGAGAAGCCTTTATGGACGTACGTTAATGATCTAAAATATCGTGCCCTGTTCTGGACCTTCGATTTGCTTAGTTGGGAGTAGGATTTAAAGGCTTTTATTATATTATTGCTAAAAAATATGTTCAATCAAATAGAAATTGTAGGCGGGAAGACCGTTGATCGATAGCGAATTTACTAAATAGCATTGATAATGTTATGTATTAATTGTTATATAAATATTTATTTATTTATTTATTTCCAAGAAGAATAAGTACAGAAGTGCGATGGTTATTAAACAAAATATCTTAAGTAAATTAGTAAGACATATAGAATAAAAACTTATCATCTAGCATATAAAAATAATGTACAAAAGATAAAACTTAGTATCTAGGAGAAAAACATATTAAAAGGTTGTATAAAGGACAGTGCACAGAATAATTTAATATAAAATCTAATTGAATAAAACTTAGTGTATTTACCTAAAATGTATATGTTCTGCAAATAAAGAATGTTTCTATTCTAGAAATTGTCGTTACCCGACTTTATATTCATATTAACTATCACTTACTTATCACTCGTGCTTTATCGGAGTAATTTCTACATGGATATTTGGAATTTATTTACAAATAAATTATCTGTCATTTACATTAGAAAATTGGCGTACTTTACTAAATATTTGTAATAATATGTTTGCTGATCCAAAAATTTTAAATATTTAAATTAGTATTATGAACGATCTCATATCGGACCACACATTTGAATACATTAAAATTGCTAGCAAACAAGCGTTGTAATTAACCGGATGAAATATTTCGTGAACATTTTAAAATGTTAAGAAATGTGTTTACGCGTTTTAATTTATTATATTTGAATTTTAAGTATCATTTATTAGTGATACAGTTGTAACTGCTTTGGTTGTATATTCATTTCTTTTCTTCATCCCTTCTTCGAAAAATCGAAAAACACGTAATATTTCAAGGGTCAAGGAGTTTTGAACTGACAAGCCCCTCCCAAATCGTGGATATATGGTTATGCAGTATTTCTAAGTGAAATAATTAATAAAAGAGTTTTATTTACAAATAAAAAAATTCACAAAACTAGTTTTTACTTTGAAAATGATGTTCGATTTAATTGTTGCAATAATAATAATATTAGCTATACAACGTTGCTTCCTCCATTTGTTTCCCGAAATAACGACATTATTGCAAAAAACTGGTTACACACTTATGGTTCAAAGTATTGTCCATTCGCTGGCTATTACTTTCTCCAATCTTTCGAGCAGCGTGCGTAAAAAGTGATCTTTTAAAGCGATACTCGAATAGATCCTTTTTTATTTTTTTATACGATCTAAAGTGCTGGTTAGCCAGATTGTGTGCCATTCATCCAAACATGTGATAGTCACACGGAGCAAGGTCTGAAGGATATGGCGGGTGGGGTAGGACTTTCCATGTCAACGTTTCCAAGTATGTCTTGGCCACTTTTTCAATATGGGGTCGAGCATTTTCATGCTGTAAAATCATTTTATCATATCTCTTGTTGTATTAACCCATGGCTATTGGCAAATCCCTTTAAAACCAGAACAGAAAAAATTATGGTTTTCTACATGGTACTAAGAGTTATAAATTTTGTGTCTTACCTTTCGGAATATCAAATGCAGTTAGTTCTTTTACGCGAGCAATAGATACAATCTTAGGACCTGAATTTAGTAGCCTTGTAATTTGTTATGTTGATGACTTATTCGTATTTTCGGAGTCATTTGAAAAACACATAAATCATTTAGATAAAATTTTAACGAAATTGTCCCTTGCTGGGTTTACCTTAAAGCTTAAAAAATATAAATTCTTTCGGGATCAACTCAATTATTTATGTTTCATTATAAACTGTTCAGGAATAAAACCCGATCTAAGTAGAACAGCAGCCATCTCTGATTTTCCCGAGCCGGAAAAAACATTAAGCAACTGCAAAGTTTTTTAAGCTTGTACAATTTTGATAGAGATTTTTGTGAAAATTTTGCTACTTTATCGGAACCTCTAACTCGACTTTTAAGGAAAAAAATCCTTGGGTATGGGCTGAGGCATAAGATAAAGCTTTTAAACAGTTAAAAGAGGCTTTAATCTCAGCCAGATTACTTTATCACCCTGTAAATAACTTAAATTATTACGTACAGACGGATGCTAGTGATGTCGGTTTGGGGGCACATTTATATCAATTAGTAGAGGGTAAAAAACACACTGTTGCCTTTGCCAGTAGGATTTTATTAGATAGGGAAAGAAATTATTCAGCTTGTGAAATGGAAGTCTTGGCAATTATGTTTGCCACTAAAAAATGGAGAGAATATTTATTAGGAAGTTCCTTTACGATAGTTACTGATAATCGTGCTATTTGATATCACAATTCCTGTAGGTTATTATCACCCCGAATAACTAGGTGGGCACTTGCTTTGCAGAAGTTCACGTTTAAAGTAAAGTTTGTACCAGGGCGATTGAATGTAATTCCGGATGTTCTTTCCCGTTTTCCTCCTGTTAGACCACCTACTCCTGATAGTCGGTGTTTCCAAATTTTATCCGCAAAAATTATTTTCAATAAAAAGTTTAACTGTAAGCTGAAAAATATTGCCCAACGTCAAAAAGAGGACATAAAGCTCACCAAAATTATTAGTTCAATTAGTAATAAATCTACGAGTCAACGTTTTGTTTTAAAAGATAATGTTTTATTTATTCGTCATACTGACGAAGAACCTTATTTATTATATGTACCCAAATCTATGATAGATTGTTTTGTCAACGCTTATCACGAATTAGGTCATTTTGGGGTTTATAAAACTTGGATGCTACTGAAAAAAGATGTTTGGTGGCAAAATATGCATGCGGATGTCAAACGGGTTTTAAAAACTTGTGACCTATGTCAAAGAGCTAAAATTTCCGTTTTACAAAAGCCTCCTATTAATCCTATTATTACTAAAAATGTGGGTGATATAGTAGCTATAGATATTTTTGGACCACTTCCTATTTCTCGTGGGGGTGTCACCTATGTTTGCGTTTTCCTAGATTTATTCAGTAAATATATTAATTTTTATCCATTAAAAAGAGCTACTACGAAATCAATTTTGAATAAATTATCATTAGACTATCTACTAAACACTGGTAAAATTAAGTCTGTGTTGCATGATCATGGTACTCAATTTACCGCAAAATTATGGCGGAAAACATTAGACGCCTTAGGCATTACTATTCATTTTTCCTCTGTTAGACACTCTCAAGCTAACCCATCAGAAAGAGTTATGAGAGAATTGGGTGGATTATGTAGATCCTATTGTCACGATAAACAGAAAAAATGGGCTTGGGAGTTACCTAAATTTGCGTTATTTCTTAATTCAGTGGTTCATGAATCAACGGGTCATTGTCCTTATGTATTGCAATTTAATAAAGAACCACCCAGTCCCTTAAGGGCAAAACTATCGTTTCCTTCAGACAATACTAGTTCACCAGAGAAGTATATTCTAGCTCGTAACATTTTAGAAAGGAAAGCTTATAAACGTGCTGAGAGATTTGATGCTCGAGCTTTTAAGAGTTTCAAAACTGGAGATTTAGTATTACTCAGGGCATCTAGTATCCCTTTACTCGCCAACTCTGAAACAAAAAAGTTATTGCTATTGTTTGAGGGGCCTTATAGAATTAAAAAGCTGTTAGTTATGTTTTGGTACATCTTGAAACTGGAAAAGAAAGAGGTACCTTTCATGCCAGCCATTTGAAATTGTATTATTGTAATAAATTCCATACCTCTCATTTAGTTGGAATTAATCCAACTGATTAGTATATCATTTGGGGGAGGGTAGATGTAGCGTAATTATTATTGTTTAACATTTTTGAATATTCGCCCTAAATTATTTTGTTACTTTTTTGTGCGCATTGTTTTCTTTAACCGACCTCTTAGCAGAGCTCGGCCATTTGCTTCACGACGTTCTTTGTGATCACTTGTGCGAACCGGGAATTTCTTAAAACAATTATCGACAACCTTTGGTGCGATTTGTAATTGTTTGTAATACTAAACCATTTACCCAGCCTGGTTTTAGGTAAGCTAAATACTTTATTGTAAACGGTAGCGTGAATACTTATGTTGTGTTTCTTTTATTAGCATTGTTATCAAGATATAAACCAGAGTTCATTTTTATGTTTAAATCAGTCTTTTACTGTGTTTCCCGCAACCCTGAGCCTGAACAAACCGGCGTCCAAAATCATTACGTAGCATCTGGGTTATTATTATCCCCAGGTTTTTTTGCGCTTGGGGTTTTCGTAATGAACCCATTTTTCGTCCCCAGTTACAATGCGATGCAGAAACCCCTTCCGTCTCTGTCTTTCAAGCAACTGCTCACCAGCAAATAAACGCCGTTCAACATCTCTCGGTTTCAACTCGTACGGCACCCAACTTCCTTGCTTCTGAGTCATTTGAGTAGTTTTTCAATTGTTTGTTGAATTACTCCTAATGATCGTGTTAGTTCTTCTTGGCACGAATCTTTATCAAAAAATACCTCAAAATCTGCATCTTCAAAAACCTTTTCTCTTCCACCGCTATGCCTATCTTTGACGTAAAAATATTCGCTCCTGAAGCGTTGAAATTGCTAACGATACGTTATTTCGTTATTTTATTAACAACGACCTCATCATAAGTATTTGAGAGCATTCGATGAGCCTCAGTCCCAGATTTCTTCATATTGAAGTAAAAAAATAAAACGTTCAGAAAATGACGAAACTTTGACTCGTAAACTGACAACTCCAATCGAGAATAACTGGATGAAACAGACACAAATCGAATAATATTTCTATGAGATTATAGTTAGAGATGGGTAAAGTCGATATTTTTGCCACTGCAAAATGGAGTATATGACAATTTTCTTAATGTTATTTATAATATTAATATTGGAAAGTGTTACCTATTTATTAATAAACTCCAATTTATTATTGGTTATTGGTTATTCAGAAATACTCGATTACTAAATTCACTCGATTTGTTTCAACACTAGTTATATTAAAAGATATCCAACTTTAGTTCATGACTTCTATAGTCTATTTATTTTGTCAGCTATTTACAATAATAATAATAATAAACCCGAACTCAATAAAGAGGTCACTGTCTACTGGCTGAAGCAGGGGAGACTGAGGGATTTGCATGTGCAATTCAGAACCAGGTAATCCCAACGAGTAAAAATAATCCCCCTTATTGTCGAGCCACAGAAGAAATTCCCAACTCGTCTAAGTCTCTTGAGTACCTGGAATTGGAAAACATAAAACCGATAATCATGGAAGTACAAAAGATCAGTATACTTGCCTCATGTAATCTTGTCCGGAAAGTATTGAACACCAACCTGCGATAGGAAGAACGGAAGTGTCTTGCTCCCTTTGGAGCCGACAATTCCCGCTGACACTAACCACAATCCTACGATGAAAAACAATAATGTATGACTCATAAACACACTTAAATAAGAAGATAATTAAATATAAGAAATTATGTACATAAATATTTTTTTATGTTAATAAGCTTATTTTCCATATTGTAATAAATTTTATTTTATTGCAATATTTTAAAGTACCAACTCATAAAATCTAATAAAATGTTGTTAAACGATTCTCACGAAAGGCATTTTAATGAAACAGTTTTTTATCGATATCATTTTAATTGGAAATTTAATACCACTAATAAAAATATGTGTTTACAGTGTTTCTGGGCATCATAGCAGGATCGTTCGGGTTCTGCATCTACTTCACCGAAAACTCAGCGGGCGCAATTGCTTTGTCCAGCCTTTACACATCGTTATGTGGAATCAACACCAACGTCATTTTGACCATTGTCGTCGACCTTTTTCCCACAAGCCTCAGGTAATTTTTGTTAATAATAAGATTGCTATAATTATAAAATAAGGCTTCTACTATATTCTGCATTGCCTTAACCCAGCAGGATTAAATTATTTTTTATTTGCAAAAATCGAAATACGTCAAATATAAATCATATTTTTTTTATTAATAATAAGATTACTATATTGTTATTATTATTCTTTATTTCCATTAAAATACACTATAAAATAACGAAATATGCACTTACAATAGAAATTGCGTCGAATTAATATATTTTAGAAAAAAATAGAGAAGGTTGAAATTAATTAATCTTGTTCGCGAAATATTCATCTATGCTATTTGAAAATTTGAATACTGTTTTCCTCTTTGAGGCATTTTGGCAAATATTTATAGAATTTAAAGTTTCTATATTCAGGGCTTCTTTCCGTAAAAGAGTATGTATGGATTGGCAAAACAATTATTTTTATGACGTGTAAGATTTGTCTGACTCTTGCTTTTAAGAATGTCACCTGTATTGTTTAAAAAGCAGATTTTGCAACATATATACAGAGAGTTTTATGTAACACCGAACATGCTACAATGTACCCAATGTAAATTTTCCTTTGTTCGATGTGTACTGGAACGCATCAAAGCATTGGGTGCGATGTGATTGGCCACGATTTCTAATAGTAATATAGTCAACCCAATTTACACTATTTCCGTCAAAAATAAATTATATTTGTCAACTATTATATCAAGTACAACATGTATAATTATGAATATTTTACTTAACCGCAATGCATACCATTAAAATCTTCTCCTTTGTATACATTATGTCTGCTTTAAGCACCAGAACAGTAAATGTCACTTGCTTGCGATAACTGACAAGTGTAATTCATTTTTGACGTGGAAATGTGTAGTTTGGGTTGACTATATTATTTTAAGAAATAGTAGCAGTCACATCGCACTCAATATACATTGAATACATTCTAGCATATTCGGTGTTACATAAAACTCTCTGTATATGACACAATTGATCTTTTACGGCAACTGGTACGAAACAGAATTCTACAAAAAGACTATGAACTATAATTATATAGGGTTTTCCAATAAGAGGTTTCATTTTGAATAGCCCGCTATCTGAGCAGATGTCATCTTTTGACATTTGACAAGTAAAAACTATACCATTAGTAAAAATGCAACGATACACGCTTCAATAACACATTGAATTATTTAAATTCACCACAGAAATAGTGAAAATTTTGCAGTCACAGTTCGCCAAACTAAAGCAATTTTGGGTCGTCGTGAAGCACCTTCTCGGTCAGCAATAGTAAAACTGGTTAAACAATTTGAGCTGTTGGGACAAATTAGTGATGTGAAGAATCGAAACCGTATGCGTCGCTCAAGAACAACTGAGAATATTGCTTCTGTAGCTAATAGTGTTAACGAAAACCTAGGTTTATCGATTCCTCGTCAATCTTTGAAATGAGACATTCCGAAAACGACATTACAACGTATTTTGCATAAAGAGTTAAGTTTGAAGGCTTTTAAAGTTCAGTTAACACAAGAACTCAAATCGATCGATCACCAGCAACTTCGTACCTTTGCTGATTGGGTCCTTGAAATGCATCAAAGTGATCCGGATTTTCGTCGAAAAATCATCTTCGGTGATAAGGCCCATTTTCAGCTCGGAGGCTGTGTTAATAAGCATAATTTCCGTATTTGAGGCTCGGAATATCCAAGAATGCTTATTGAAAAGCCTCTCCATCCTCAACGTGTCACTATTTGGTACGGTTTTTGGGCTGGCGGTATGATTGGACCTTACTTATCCGAAAATGAGGCTGGTGCAACTATTACGGTGAATGGATTGCACTATCGAGCTATGATTAATCATTTTTATGGCAGGAATTGGAAGATATTGATATTTATTTTATTGAATTCTTCATTATAATTGTTTACAATAATTTACATATTTTAGGTAGGTATTCCTATTTATGTTTATTTTCAACAAAACGGCGCTACGTGCCACACAAGCAACAAAACAATCCTAATTTTGAAATAAAAGTTTCTTAGCCGTGTTATTTCGCGAAGATGTGATCACAATTGGCCCCCGAGATCTTGTGACTTGACATCTTTAGACTTTTATCTTTAGGATCACGTGAAAGATAAGGTAAGGCCAATATTCCACAATCGATTGAAAACCTTAAAGTTTGAATTCGTGAAGTTATCGAGGATATACAGTGGCAAATGTGTGAATTGGTCATAGAAAATTTCATGAAAAGGATATGGTGCTGCAACCGTAGTCGTGGCGGCCATTTGGCTGATATCGTTTCCCATCGTTAATGGTAATTCATTCTCTTTACAATGAAATAAATATCCATTGATTTCTCTTAAAATATACTAGTTTTTTTAATGTCAAAATGAAACATCTTATTGAAAAACCCTGTACAATTAATACTACTATCTTGTTCTGTATCGCTTTAACTCAAGCAGGATTGAATTATTTTTTATTTACAAAAGTCGAAATATGTCAAAGACAAAATAAATTAAATAAAATAATACATTTTTAGTAGTAAAGATTACTATAATTATACAATTAATACTTCTACTTTATTCTGCGTCGCTTTTACCGAAGCATATTATTTATAAATATCGAAATACTTCAAATATTAATTATAAAATGTTTGCTAATAATAAGATTACTAAAATTATACAATTAATACTTCTACTCTTTCTGCGTCGCTTAAACCGAAAGAGGAAATTATTTTTTATAAAAATCAAAATACGCCAAATATAAAATAAATAAAATAAAATTTTAAATCAAATATTTTATCTAAATAAAATGTAAAAATGGATGGAGTTAGGATAGCGTTTTGAAATTCACAAAACAATATTATTTACCACGTACGACAAAAACTATTACGCACTTTTATATTATTATATTATTGCATTTTGCAATTGAATTTCCTCACACATAAACGGCGTCTGCGGTTCAATTCAATTTTTGCGTGCCCCGACTTTCTCGGATCGATAGATTGCAGTACTCGACATTATTATTTACTCTTAGCGTAATATACGAATAGGAAATGTATTCAATCTCAAGGCTACAATAATGAAATTAAAAAAAAAACTTATAGTTTAGCAAAAATTAATATAGAGTGCGTTCACAATTAAAGGAACAAATTGATTTAAACTGCTGATGATTATTTTTTAGAAAAACTAGTGATGGGCAAAATCGATTAATATTAGTAATCGAGTATTACTAAATATGCCATTTTAAGTATTTAAAACAAAAAAGTGACTTCAAATTTATGTTTATTAATAAATGATAAGTTATTCTTGATATTTTTATAACAAGTACCATTCATAAAATTATAATATACTTAATTTAGCCGTAATAAAAAGATCGACTTTGCCCATCACTAAGAAAAACGCTCGGAAAGGTTGCTAAGTATTTTTAACTTCGCATCTTTTTCACTAAATGTAATATATACAGGGTGATTGTACATAAGCAGATGTTCCTGGCAATATAATCGAATTTTCTTCGGCAATTATAAACAGATATTCTACAGAACATTACACAATGGTCGCGTTCAGGGAAATTTTAGATATATAGCGCTACAGCGCAAAGCGCTTGATGTTCCCAGAACACGCTTTTGATGTTAAGGACGCTCACGAAAATATGGCGGTTTTGTTTACAGCTGTATGGCTTGAAAAGCGATCAAGCGGAAAAAATATATGCTTCACCGCTTGATAAAGCGGTACCGTTTAGCGAAACCGCTTTCGTAAAGCGCTACAGTTCCCTGAACGCGACCAATGATTATAGGATGATGTGAAACAGCTTCCTCGATCATTCCTTCATACATTTGATTCGCCTTGGTTTGTTTTGCTTCTTGCCTTTATTTTAGAGAAGCAACATCGAAAACTGAATTGGGTTGACAATACTAGCGTGTTGGCAATACTGTTATGAAATCGGGTTTAATCAGACTCGGAAATATTAAAACAATATCTCATTATTTGTTTAAAATATACTTAACACATTTATTTGCACCACACTGACTATTTATTTATCACACGATGTTGAACACTCGGACGTTCGTGATAGACTGACTGGGACTGACTGACTGCAGCGCAGCTAACGCGTGCGCTTATATAACGTGCTTGTTTCTCGAAGTTTCCGGAACTTTTGATGACGCCGCGTTTACCGTCGCGCGCTCTGTCGAACATTCTAGAGTGATGTTTCCAGTTTCTTCTTTCACTTTCGTTACAATACTATCAATGTACTATCAAATTTCACCAATAATCTGTGAGAAGGACTTTTTGGCCAATCCCTCCCCTAAATGCTTTCATTGCCAAGATACCAGCATCTGGTCCCAAATCAATTTTAAAGATTTAAAAAACGCTGATATCTAGTTGTTGTAAGATGTGAGTAGTATGTGGAGGCTCGGAATATCCAATAATGCTTATTGAAAAGCCTCTCCATCCTCAACGTGTCACTGTTTGGTGCTGTTTTTGGGCTGGCGGTGTGGTTGGACCTTACTTATTCGAAAATGAGACTGGTGCAAACGTTACTGTGAATGGATTGCGTTATCGAGCTATGATTAATCATTTTTATGGCCGGAATTGGAAAATATTCATATACTTTAACTTTATTTCACGGAATTCTTCTTTATACTTGTTTACATTTATATCATACAATAATTTACATAATTTTAGAATGGTAACTTACGATTGCATTGCTTGCTCTGTTAAACTGATGCTCATTGGATCTGGACCAATTGGCGACAAAAAACTGTTTGTAAAATATTTTTTAAAGATGGTTGTTTTGCATCCATCCCTTTTGTGTTGCAGCATAGGTGATGTTAAGAAAATCAAAGCATACTGAATTCGTTAAGGATAGATAAAATGTAATTTAGTTAGCTATGTGTTAAATTTTTAGGGGAGCAGGTG
The DNA here is from genome assembly GCA_963082785.1 of Philonthus spinipes. NCBI lineage: Eukaryota > Metazoa > Arthropoda > Insecta > Coleoptera > Staphylinidae > Philonthus > Philonthus spinipes. The sequence continues at coordinate 13,172,881 of OY720307.1, read as the reverse complement.
CATAAAGGGAGAATAAACAAAACGTAGTACATTCAACTAACCTCGTAAATGAACTGTCATATTATTATAGATTGTAACATTAAGTTATATCGCATGTAGATGAAGTTTATAATAAGTCGCTTAAATTTAAAGTTACATATAACTTACACTCCCACTCAACTTTAAACATGTAATCGAAAGTCTAACCTAAATTCACTAAACTTTGTAAAGTCTAAAGTCTTAGTGAATATGTCTACCATCATTTTATTCGTAGGTATAAATATCAATTTGTTTCCTAGAAATTACTTCCATAACATAGTAATAACGAACATCAATATGCTTAGAACGCGTAAGCCCTTGTGCAATACTGGATTATTTGCTAGTTTTTGAGCACATTGATTGTTATTAAATACAGTAATGCAATCACAATTGCATCAAAAGTTAATTTTAAGTAAACCGACTATACATCGTTTGTTGCACTTCCATGAAATACCGCACTTGCTAATTTGAATATAAATCCTGTATATGATCTTTGATGTCTTTGAAAAACCAAGTAACGTAATTTTAATGATTTCTTATGCCACTTGTATTGTTTTTTTCTTCTTAGAAATATGCCTCATTGTTACACTTCCAAATATTTTAGTATGAATTAATTCAATTGATATTCCTTTTAAATTATATGTATTTCTATGAAATTGAAGAAATTCCAGTGTACACATTTATATTTAATTTATTTATTTAAATTGTACACTGGAAGTTCTTCATTTCCATACTTTAATATGTTTTAAATTCGTTTTTTATCATAAAATAGCTCAAATGAGATGTTTGGTATAATTGATACAACTAATCTACTTCTCACATAACACGTTGTATTTAACGCTTCAGTCCAAAACCTTTTTTCTAAGCCTGCCTCAAATAACAAACATCTTGCCTTCTCGATTAATTTCCTGTTCAACCGTTCTGAGCGACTATTCTGCTCTGGAATATAAGGCGTTGTCTTTTGATGAATTATTCCTTCGCTTATTAAATATTTGTTAAATTCGCTGTATGTGAACTCTTTACTATTATCTGAGCGTAAGGTTTCATTCTTTGTTTCTTTATTTGTTTTTCTACCATGTTTTTAAATTCAATGAATCTTTCTAAAGCCTCGTCTTAGTTGTAATTCAATATAATATTTCGAGACACTTAGTTTCCATTATTAATTCTAAAACACCTTCAGTTCGATGATTTGAATCATTAAAGAACATACGGCATTGCTTTTCTTCGCAATGCACTTGGAAAATTTTAATATTTATATTGGCCTTCCCAACATACTCCATTCCTTTGATTAGATTCTCTTTTATTTTTTCCATTGCATTTGAATTAATGTGTCCTAAGATTCTATTCCATTAATTTGCATCATTTACGCTCTCTTTTTTCAAATAATCAACGTGTTGTTTTTATAATATTGTAAACACCCTTTATTAGTTGAGCAACTAACTATTTTTGTTAAATACTTGACATACCTGACCTTTAAATATTACTCTGTTGCCCTTATCTGACAATATATTTGCTGCCAAACATGTAACAAATTATATATTTTTACTTCATGAAACAAACCATTTTTTATCCGCTGTTGACGTGTGTATTTCACCACTGCATTTAACGTCCAATTTATGTTTGTTCGCTACCATAATGTTGTTAATTTCTTGTAAAAAAAGACCTTTATTGGCATATCCATTTTATTTTTTTTTTTTTCTTCTTAACTCCTTCTCCCACCCTAACCTCATCACAATTTTTACACCAGCACCATCCTCTCGCATCCATTATTCTACCCTTCCATTCCCTTCCATCCATTCCTTTCATACCTCCTTACATTCCCATCCTAAATGCGTCCATGTATCCCTTCCTTCTCTACACAGCGTACACCTACCATACTCTTCTCCCATCCATACCTTTCTTCCTCTCTCCTCCGATCCGCACCTCGCCCTGGCAAATGCCACCTTCTGCAGTCTAGTAAGGTCAGATCTTAATAAGTACCCTGGCCATTTTCCATATACTTGCCAGCTCCTATACATAGGATTGTACCTATTATTTTCAATCCTTTTTTGTCTTTCCTGCATTTCCACTTCTCCCCATTTCTCTTTCATCCACGCAGCTACATTCACACCCCTTACCTGTTTTGTTGTTGGTTCGTACTTTTTTCCGCCTGTTTTCCATCAATGAACGCATTGTTTTGATTACTTATGCGATCTGTGTTTACATCTAGTAACTTAATCTTGATTACATCTATAGTTGTTTCAATACCACTATATTCGATAGCCACTATCTTCGGTGTAAATTTTTCTGACAAACTTACTAATAACAGACTTCCACTTCGCGTATCTTCTAATTTCAACTCTGCTATTAACTTCTGCAACATTTCGACGAATTGGTTAACATATTCCTTCATATTTGCGCGTGTTTCTAATCTCAATAAAATTAACGTGCGTAAACGGATTTGTTTTCTTGTAAATCCTTGGTTGTATAAATCATGTAATTTTATCCACACAAGGATGGGTCAATTGATAAAATTAACTTGGTTTTAGCTTTCGTCAGTAAATCTTCTGAGATTTCACATCCAGTTATGTGTTTATTCTGCCTAATAATTAACTAATCATTATAGTAGTGTCTCTAAAATAAACAATCTAGTGAAACTCAAAAAACAGTTATTTTATTTACAAATAGTGTATTATAATAATAATAATTTTTATTTTCCAACGGAAAAATCCAACAAAGGAAAATATACAATCAAAATCATAATATAAGAAGAGTACAAGCAAAGTTAGTTAAATTTAAACAGAAAAAAAGAGAACAAAATATAAATTAATATTAGCAAACAAAATTAAACATTATGCAAAAAAAATATGTTTTCATACAAATAATATGAAGTTTTATCAAGTTAAAACCTCAACCATCAATTATTTGATATAATACTGTTTAATTTCAAAATAGTGGATAAATAAAATAAAAGGGGCAGAAAGACCTCTAATCGATAGCCCAGACAAACACCTACATATTTATTTATGTTATATTGTCTTAATGTCTTAATAAAATGTCTTAATAAATATGTGTGTATATATAAAACAAAATTAATTAATACAAACAAATTAAATAAATTTTCAGGACGATGGCAGTGGCTATAGTCATGATGTGCGGACGTTCTGGTGCGATGCTAGGAAATGTCATTTTCCCGTACATGATATCAGCAGGTTGTTTACCTCCGTTCCTTTTCATCGGCCTATCGACAATTGTTTGCTCTTGCATGGCAATCATTCTACCTAAGACTGATATGAAGGCTCTGGAATAGACTGCCAAAAATTAACTGATAAAAAGCCGTTCTAAATGCGACTAACGGCGGAAACCGGCGCGGCATATCGGAGGAAGATTAACATATTTATTCAACAATTAACTGGGGTGAAAGAGTGGAAATTTAAAGAAACACAATAATTAATTTGAACTAATGTTATGAAACAAACAAAAAAGTCATTACGAGAAGAATGTGTTTTTATATTTTAAAAATTTTAATAAATGAAGTATTGATACGTTGAAAGTTCATTTTCATTTCCATTTAATTTTGTATGTAATATTATTAAGTAAAAAATATCATTTACTCAATTATTATACGAAAGAAGAATATACAATATACAAGGAACAAATAAGAATCAAATTACTAACATAAATAATAATTGACTCTTTTTTTTTAGTATTAGGAGCATGCATGTATAAATTAAATAAAATATTTTGAAAATAATTAAATATTAATCACTTATTTTTCCTTTAGTTGCCATACTTTTTGATATGGCGGTTTTGTTTAGAGCTACACGGCTTGAAAAGCGATCCAGCAGAAAAAAATATATGCTTGACCGCTTGATGAAGCGGTACAGCGCCACACAAGATACCGTTCAGCGACACCGCTTTCGTAAAGCGCTGCAGCGCTACAGTTCCCTGAACGCGCCCATTGATATTCGGCGCTATTCTGTAAGAAAAATGTTGAATGCACGTGTTAATTTTTATCATCAAAGTCTAAGAATCTTTTATAATAGATATATATTCATAGAATGTGAAATTAATTAATATCGTTCAAGTTAAACTTAACATTTTCTATACGGAATAGCCCCGAATGTTAATAATTCGTAGTATTCGGAATGTACATTTAGAAAAATAAATATTTTTTTAGAAGTGTTACTGTTTTGTTTAGTTTATTATATTAAACTCTTCACGTAAGCCCCTCCCCCCCCCCAAAAAAAAAATAATAATAATAATAATAAATACATAGACTAGCTGTATATATATATATAAATCAATTCCTCAAAACAGTTAAACTACCTGTTAAAATGCAATTCCTTCATACGAGTTCTCTAAAATTTATTACTCAGCATAAAAATGATTCACTTATACCAATAAATACGAATTAATTAATATTCATCTCCCATAAGGAATTCAATTAAACGTAATTAAAACCCAAGCTATTAATTTCCAATAATCCGTACGCTGTAATCAAATTAACACACATAAGGAAACTGGTTTTGTTCGTTATGTGTGTTCTTCTTCGACTCGTTTTCCCGATTGGAGCGTGAAATATTAACTAAATCAAACAGGAAATTATTATTACATGAATTATGTTTGGCGAATTCGGCACAGAAATCCCATTCGGGATGTGTTCGGATGTTCGATATTTTTTATAACTCACGATTATGTTCCACTATCTGTACGTATAATGATTCCGAAGGCGTTACTAATTGGTTATAGATATATTGGATGTATTACGTGGGATTAACGTCCACATGTTGTTTATATTAAAAAAATAACTAAAAAAAGTATTTTTTGCTACTGCAATAAATTCTTTCAAAATCAATTAATTAAAATAGTATTTTAATTAACACTTCCAAAATTAAATTATATTTTATTTGCTAAATTCATAATATATGCATATTTTTTTATTCGTATAATTTCTTTCTTAATCTTATCCTCTTTTACCGGTATTGGGTGTCGAGGATTCGTATAATTTAACATACTTAATTATTAAATAAAACTCTATAGACACTTGTAATGATCACTTTCTGGTCGAAATGTTCATCTGGTACAAATAAACACCGATTGAAGAAAATTTTATATTGTTTTATTATTTAATCAAATCATCTTCACATAACCTAACTACAACTATTATATATAAGTTACTCTATAATTGGAATGTTGGGTAATAAAGTTTATTATTGTTAAAATATTACGACAGCAACATGAATCAAAAATTTATTTTTGCAAACCAAAATTTGATGACCGCCTAATTGAAGATTCTATTCAAATGTGTTTATTTGAATTGACGTGAAAAATATTATCACATTAGCAAGAATTGTTTATTCTAGTAATTAGAATGAGTAACAGAGATATACAAAACAAATCTGAGTAGTAATATATATGAATAAATTATTAAAAATCTACAAATTTATGAAAATTAGGAGAGGTTAAATAAAATAAAAAAAATTAAATCATCTTGATTTTGGATTAATAACTTGAAAGTAATCGTGAATTTAAAGTTATTCATTCAAATGTGTGATTTTATTTTATTAATAGAATTTTAATGGTTTGTTCATATTTTTAATAATAAAAAATATTAAATTATTAGAAATATCTCATCTCTGGATTTGTGAAGTTGAGATTCTCTAGTAGAGAAGTAGTATATAAATACTGATTTTCAGGTCAAAACTCGGCAACAATATTGACTTTAAAGTCAATACTAGGCAATGAGAATAATATTAAGCAATAAGCATGACTATAGTAAAAATTAGGCAAACATTAAGATCAATACCAATTTTAAAGTTAAAATTAGGCCATGATTTTATTGCCAAGATTGGGCAATAAGTGTGACTTAGGAATCCAAATTGGGGAACAATTGGTATAAATACAATGGGCAATAAGAATGACTTTAAATTCAAAATTAGGCAATGATTTTTTTAATCAAAGCCAGGCAATGGGAATGATTTCAGTCAAAATTAAGCAATGCATATGATTTTATAGGCAATGATATTGTCAAGATTAGGCAATGATATTGACTTAAGAATCCAAATTGGACAAATAATGATATACACACTGATTTTCAGGTCAAAATTAGACAAAGAAAATAACTTTACAGTCAAAACTAGGCAACGAGTATGATTTTAACGTCAACACTAAGCAATAAGCATGACTTTGTAGTCAAAATTAGGCAAATACCTACTTTAAAGTTAAAATTAGGCCATGGGAGTGACTTTATTGTCAAAATTAGGTAATAAATGTGACTTAAGAATCAAAATTGAGGAAAAATTGGTATAAATACTGATTTGCAAGTCAATATTCGGCAATAAGAGTGGCTTTAAAGTCAAAATTAGGCAAATTGCAAATTGGTCCTTCGAAATAAAGTCAGTAACACTTATAAAGACACAATAAAAGCATTAATTGATGCAAACCGGCGAATAGCAATTCGTGAGATTGCTGAGAGATTAAATTTTTCGAATTAGTCTCAAAGTACAATATAAGCATTGAAGTTTGTGATTTACTCCTCAAACACCAAGTCAATAGTCTATTTCAAATCGTATCATCACTGGGGACATGAAATAAGTTGTCTACAAACTTTTTAAGCGCAAAAGATTCTGGAGTAGAAAAGATTAATTGGCTCAAAGCATTTCGAAAGCCAATATTCATAAAAAAAGGTTATGCTATTTTTCTTTTTTTACGCGTTTATTTTGAGTTTGTACCGAGCAGCATATCGATCAATTCTGAAGTGTACTGTTATTAGTTGGATAAATTGAATAATTTACATAAAGAAAAAAGGTATAGTGTTCCAACGGAATACATAAAAATTTGACTTGGTTCAAATTTGGATGGGATTTACTATCGCATCCACTCTTTTGCCTAGCCATATTCTACTCTGGAAACGCCTCTTGGCATTGCTTCAGAGTAGTTGACTGCAGCATTTTAATTGTCAATGCCGCTGTTGTTTTCTATGTGCAAGCACAGTCTTATGTCTGCCTTTCCCATTCTCTATCTTCCTTCTTCTTCTGATGTATGATTTTCTCCACCATGTTATTAAGAGCTGTCCATTTTTTCTCACTTTCTAGCATACTTTCGACTGTTCTTTGGAAGCTGCCCAGCGTTCTCAATTCCTTCTCAACTGCAAGCGTATGCTTGCTTAATGTATCTACTTCTAATTGTCATAGATATTTTATTTTACCGCACTATAAATCAGAATTGTTTGAGTGGCGTTAAGAGTAAAAACTTTCTTGGTAAGAGAACACAATTTATTAAAGACGAGAAGTATCTGTCAAAATCGATTGAAGTGTTGAGTTATCTGGTGTTCCTTAAGGGTCATATTGTATATCATTGGTCTTTTCATTCATTTACGTCATTCATAATCGATAATCATTTATCGGTATTTGCCAGTGTTCTTTTTTTTTCTGATCTTTCTATACTGCATTCGGTCGACGGCTAGTTCTTCTACTTTTCTCCACCCATTACCTCTCTCTGTTAAAACGCTCCTTATCTTTCTCCCATTTTCTATATAACTTTTATTAACCTTGCAGTTGGCATCCTGATCATATTATCGTACCATCCCACCATATTTTCCTTATTTATTTTTTTTTTTTTTTCGCCGACTTTACTCCTAACCTTGCCCTTTTTTGTCAATACATGGTCTGACTCTAGCTGTAACGAAAACATGCTTACAAAAAACGAATTCCTTCTCAGATTCCATTATTAGAGGGAACGGAAATTATTCATTCGAAATCGACAGCAAAATATTTGGGAATAATCATAGATTGCAAATTAAATTTTGGTGAACATTTTAGAAGAGCTGCTGAAAAGCAGAATCAATTTCATCCTCGATGAGTGGGTTAATGAGCAATGTCATAGGTCCAAAATCAAGTAAAAGGCGTTTGTTAATAGAAACAATTGAATCCATTTTACTATATGGGGCCGAAATTTAAGGAGATAAAATGAATATTGAATTTTATAGAAAACGCTTCGCCTCAGTTCAAAGAAAAGCTGCCATACGGGTTTCATGTTTATATTGAACAGTATCAGAAATGGCTGTTCTTTTAACAGCCGGAGTAATTCCAATTGGATTACAAGCTATTGAGAAACAAAATATATACTATAGAAAACATGAACACCAGAGAGAAGAGGTGAAAAATGAAGAACGAGAAAGAACTCTTCAGAAATGGTAGAATATGTGGCAAACATATGACAAAGGTAAAGATTAATACCTTATGTACGGATATGGGATGAACGAAAATATGGAGAAATTTCATATTACGTTACTCAATTCTTAAGCGGACTGGATGCTTTCGCTCATATCTTCATAGAATGGGAAAGAAAAGATAACCATCTTGTATATACTGTGCGTACAATAAAGATTCCGCGTCATCACCTTCTTTATCTGTGTAAGGTGGACCCCAAAAAGAATTACAGTAGAAAGATTAATCGAAGAAATTTCACGGGATAATATTATTGTTAAAATGATTAACAGTGAAGAGAAGTGGCAGATAATAACGACATTCATAGAAGACATTCTTAAAAGAAAACATGAGAAACATATTGAAGAAGAGACCTGAATAACAGGTAGACAAGGCCCAACTTGAGGTAATGTGAAAAGCAGTTCCGAGTTAGAGTCATTGAAATAGTGGAAAGGTTTTCGTCGGTAGTCAAACCGGAGCCCGACACTATTTAAGTACGTAAATGTATCCCCCCCCCACACGCACACGAAAAAAAAAAAACATTTTATATAATTAATGGTTTTAATACTTAAACCATGGTAATATAATAATATGAATAGATTATTAAGAATCAACCAATAAAACAATTGAACACAGATTAGATTGAATAACTTTAAATTCTCGACTAGTTTCGGGTAATTGAAAATGGGCTAATAACCCGAAACTAGTCGAGAATTTAAAGTTATTCAATATAATCTGTGTTTAATTGTTTTGTTGGTTGATTTTAAATAATCTATTCATATTTATTTTATACAATATATATCCTTTTACTTTGTTGTATACTTGGTGCCCAGTTTTCTGATGCGTTATGTACTCGAATTTTCGTCTTTCTCAATAATTCCTTTCTGTTGAATGTTTCCTTGTTTAATGCGAAATATTATCTAGTGTTAGCTTTTATTCTATCTTCAAATTAGTTATCTAATTTTCCATCTTCTGTTAATATTATTCCAAGATATTTAAATGTTTTAACTTGTTCTACGTCGACTTCCTTTTAGGGTTCTATTCGATATCACAATCGTTTTTGTTTTATCCTTAATTACCTCTAGACTAAAGTGGCTATTTTCTTCATCCCATATTTGTAGATTAAACTGCAAATCTGCATCAGCAGGACTTTTTCATGTATGTAGACGTTTTGAAAATATTGTGAACTATTTCAATTTTTAACGATTATGCATCACAATCGTTTAAAATCGAAATACTTTATATATTATCTTTCTACCATTGCTATTAGTACATAGCAATATTAAAATATTTAAATATTAAAAAAAATATGTTGCGAACTTATGTTGTCCCGAAAAAAGAACAAAGTGTTCTCTGATTATTTAATTGATAATAGTATTTTGGCAAATGTTAATGCTGTAAATAATATAGGCATTTTATTTCATAGTAAACTAACATTAAAAAATCACATAGCTTCATTTTTATGTGAAACTAAAAAATATATGGTTATTTTCCTTTAATATCTCGTAACATACGTAACATTAGTTCGTCTGTTAGAGTATGCCTCTCCAGTATAGTCTCCCTCTACAGACTGTAATGTAACTTGTTAATTTTTTAGGCCTCTACTTTGTTACACATTGTAATTCAATTTTAATAAATGAAACACTTTTTACTTTCACATTTAATGAAATATTCAGCCACCATTCATCTAGCGTATGGATAATTATTTTTACTTTTTTCTTTGTTTGTATAACTTAGATCTAAGTTATACAAACAAAGTAAAACGTTAACATTTTAAGGTTTTAAAAAAAATTGAACATACTTTCAACATATAAATTTGTCCTTTATTCGCTACAATTATTTCGCACGCTTTTGCGGCTTCTTCAGGCGAATAATGATAAAAGTGAATTAAATAAAAATGATCTGAAAATAATTAATAAAATTATTTTCACATTTAGCTCTGTGACTTTTGACTTACGTTACGTAGTACGTTAAACAAATTCACATTAAAACAACTACTTTCCGGGCAAATACCCACGCCGGACGTTGAATTACATAACGTACACCCGCTGTTGCATATCAATAAAGTATTGTAACAAATTTTGATCATTTTTATTTAATTTATTTAAATAACTTAGATCAAGTGAATGAATACACTTTTCTATTTATGATAAAAGTGTTTCATTTATTAAAATTTCATTTATTATTGTCGTGTTTATAAGATTGAAAGTGTTCAATTAAAATTCATCAAAATTGTCTGCATGCATAAGAAAACTAGATTGTTCTGAAAATATTCTCATCGAATCAGTTATGGTAGATAGAAATGTTATCAGTATATTATTAAATACACCGAATTTCGCAGATAGGTAGCAGATTTATTTTAATATTTTTTTTTGAGAAGTCGAAGTAAAAATTTGAATCTCAAAAAAATCAACAGAAAAACAAAATCTTTATGTAACTCCAACCGACACACATTTCATTCATTCTCTCAGTCTGCGGTTTTCTGCCAAAAAAGCCGCAATCCCCCTTTTAAAGCATTTTGAAACAAACGCGATTACATTTAGTTTAGAAATGCACTCCTCGAGGCGTGACCGCCGTCCACTTTGATCGACGCAATCCAACTTTTTTTATTATTATTACTTTTAAACCATTTATTCCTGTTTTCTTCAATTTTCTTCTTGCGCCTTTGTGAAAGTCCCCCAGCAAAATGAGCCTGGGTTTTCGGAGGGCGCAGCCGGAGACATTAGTTTCGCCGTTGACCTCTCTTCTCCATGTTGTGTGTGTGCGGTCATCGTCTGTGTTTAGTTTCGGGTGGATCTCGTTTTTTCGGATATTTGATTTTTTAATACTTATACGCGGTTTGGTTGGTTGTGCTGCTCACTTCGCACAACATGACAGTGGCGACGATTTCGAACAAAATAGGTGAGTGTGTGTGCCAGTCGTTTCTGTGATGTGGACGTGTTTGGTGCTTCTTCACATATTTTTTGCGCGCGTTGTGATTTCTGGTGCCGCCGGTGTATCTGGGTTTTGAATTTTTTTGACGTGAGAAAATTACAGCTAATGATGGATTATAATTCGGTTAAAAGGTTTTTTTATTACGTTTTTAAATATTCCTAATTTTTATAATAGTTTAGGAAGAAATATAACTGTGTATAATTATTTTAATAAAACACAAATTAATCGAGTTTTCTAAGATATAATATTTTCTAATATATAATATAGAAGTAAAAGACATTTGTCGTCCGATTAAATAAAAAATAAATAAATAATAATTTTGAAATATTATAAAATTACAATAAATAATTCTTATTTTTTAAATCGATAAAGTACGTCTACATATTTAAATCTCTTCACCTTACAATATTCACACATTAATCGAGTTTTCCATTTTTTAATAAATATCGAAAATGAATTATCCCTAAATAATTATCAAATTATTAAATAGTGATAAAAACACAGTAAAAATATTTTATTTAATTTATTATATTCCCTACTTCATTATTTTGAAAAAAAGTAATATAAAATAAAAACGGAGATATTTCACACTTTTGCTGTTATTTAAATTAAAATTATTCAACGACATTTCCTGTCAATAATCACTAAAATTCGATCATTCCCTTTTTCCACTCTGCAAAAAAAGACAAATAAGAATTATTTATGAATTGAAGAATTTTCAATATACAATATTGAGATATAATTTATATTATATGTCAATAACTTATATTATATCTCAATATTGTACATTTACTATGTTTTTTTTATTATTAAAATTTCGACACTTATGGAGTATGACGTATTCTTACTTGGCAGGATTATTAGAGAGGAAGCTATTTATAAGGATAATTAGATAACGCGGAATCTGTAATATGAATCATTGGTGTAGACGTCTAATATGCGAAACTATATCGAAAGCTTTTTGTATGTCTAAAAATAATACTGCCAATTTTTATCTTTCAAATGTAAACACGGTGGGCAAAAAGTAGTACTATAATAATAATTTTATTCTCTGCTTACCTTTTGATAACAATTTCATATTAATCACAAATTAAAATTTATAATATTTATAAAATTACTGTAACACTATTTTTGATCCATGTAAACTTAAATTTCAAATCATTGTAAGGATTTTTTAGTTTATTTATAATTTGTTTAATATAAATATAGTTAATAATTTGTTTATTATAAATGAACTAAAAAATACTCACAATGATTTGAAATTTTAGTTTTCATATACAGGGTGGATCAAAAATAGTGTTACAGTAATTTTATAAACATAGAATAAAATTACTGTAACACAACTTTTTTGTAGTTTGCATATTGGAATGTAATCAATCGAAGTGTTGAGGAGTTTTCGATTAACGAGGGATTCAAAAAGTATTCCGATGACTGGGAGAAAAGTAATATGAGGACGGTAGTTGGAAATTAGTGTGGGATCATTTACAGTTTTAGGGATGCAAACAATTATTCCTGTTTTCCATTAGGGACGGAAGTATGGGTTAGAATAGACGGGGTGTCTCAGCGTGCGCGCCGAGTAGCTATGCAGCTAAATGGTTTATTTTTTCAAATTCGGCTTTCGCAGGCCTATGTATGTCTATTAGGACCATATTTTAAAATTAGTTTCAAATATACAGGGTGTCCCATAAAAGCATGGCGTATCATAGTTGTATATTTTCTAATATAATACCCCATATTTTATTTTATTTTTTTTTTTTGGATTCTATATAAAAAATAAACTTTTATAATATATTGATATGCCCAAACCCAATAATTTTTTAAATATTTAAATATTTTTGGAAAAAATGACGTTTAGAAAAAAGTGAAAACAAATGAATTTTTGTATCAGTATACTAGACTAACGGGCGAATATTTTAGACTATTTTAAGGAATTTAAAATCTAAAGATGTTTTAATAATTTAATGCAACTATAGAAACACATTCAAGGTCGAATTTCGTGCTTATTTTGAATGACACACCCTACATCTAATAGCCCTATCTTGTAGGAAATTTTCTTTTCTTTCAGTATAAAGGTATACGTTGATTTATCAAATCAACTTAAGATTTCAAATTCCTCTTAATAGTCTAAAATATTCACCCATTAGTCTAATAATTTTTAAATTGTGTGATAAGGAAAACCATTTTTTGCAACAATATTTCATATTAAATTCAATTCATTATTGAATGATTGTTTTGATAGTGGAATTTTGAAAGCTCTATTGATCATAAAATAATATGTTGATAATTTTTGACAATGGGTATGAAATGAATCAAATGGGATAGTATTTTTGATACTGGTTGGTTTTCTATAAATCCTAAATTGTATCTGATTGTTTGTGTGTAATATTTAAATCAAAGAAGTTGATCTTTTTATTTAACTCAATTTCTAAAGTAAATTTTATGTGTTAGTTTAAAGAATTTATATATTCTAAAAATGAATTTAAGTTTTCATTAAATCTACCAAAGCATTGAATAATATCATCAACATATCTATACCCATTGCCAATCCGGAATTCTGCTTATAATAAATGTTATTGAATTGAAAATAATTTTGATCGATACATAATTTAAAAGAAAAAAGTAATTCTTCTTTAATAATTAGATTATATTATTTTCATCTAAAATATTTTTAATAATTTCAATACATTCACTTGAAGGAATACTAGGAAATATATTCGTTACACCAAAAGAAACTATTTTTGATTTTAAAGATGTTTTATAAGCTTTTAATTTATTTTTTAAATCCATATTATCTTTAATACTATATTTTGATTTATAATTTGTTATGTTTCTAAAATATCTACTAATATAGATAGCTAATTTCTGCAAGGTGAATTTATATACGAAACAACAGGCACGATTGGTAGGTTTGTTTATTTAATAAATTTAGTTCAAATTCTGCAATGATAATTTTTAAATCATTATTGTTTTTAAAATCAAAACAGTAATTTGGATGTTGTGATAAAATTTTTAATTCATCATTGGAGAAAATTATGTTAGATAAATTAATTACGTCAGATGTTGAATTGTCTCTACTGTTATTTGAATTTAATCTGTTATCTTTCTGATTCTGTTCTAATCTATTTAGTTTATTTCTTTTTGATTTTAATTTCATATTTACGTATTTTGGTACCACTTTCCTCTTTAAACTTTCATTATTAAACCATATATTTAGCGATAATATTTTCTTCCTTTTTAACAAACGACAATAAGCTTTTTTTGTTCTTCTAAACCTGCAATTTTAGTATAATTAATGGTTTTAATATTTAAATATTTGTAATTCATTGTGAGCAAATGCTGGGACCGAAATTATTTTGCCTGCCCCACAATTAAATTAAATTAAAATTAAAAAAAATAAAAATATCTATTTATGTTAATATCCATGGAAATTTTAATAAACTAAATTTTAAATTCTCTTGATAATTGGTTAATAACACTACTTTCGTGTTATGTCGAAATGTTAAGTTATTCAATCTGTTACGTTCGTTCTTACTGTGGAATGTGGGGTTGTAATTTATAAGACTCAACCATAGTGATAACATAAACTTTATTCCTCACTGTTAACTGATCAAATTCACACTGACTTGCCTTGTGCATTCCGCAAATGCAGAAATCTAAAATGAGGTACAAAAAAAAAACATTTGGCGCTACAAATAAAAATGTATTCAAATAAATGGGATAGATTCCAAGGTTTTAGAAAAATTATTGACGAAATTGGTCGGTAATTTTCAGGTTCATTCCTATCTCCTGTCTTGTAGATTGGACACCTGCTTCCACACATTCCGAAAATTATCATATTTTAATATAAATAGAAAAGAGTAATCACTTAGTCACAGTTATTTAAATAAATTAAATTAAAATGATTTAAAAATAATTAATAAATGTGAAAATAATGTTTTAATTATTTTCAAATCATTTTTATTTCATTTACCATATTTTAATATTAAATTGAAAATATGTGAGATTACAAGATCTGTTGCCTAAGTACAATCTTTCAGAATGAAAGCTGAATTTGGTCTATTCCCATGAGCCATGAGCTTAGTTTTTTTAAAGCCATATAACATCGTCCTCAGTACTTTTCCAATTTCCTAAATGGTCATAATTCTTCGTTTCTAAAACCTCTTATATTCTTATCAATGTTAATTAACCTGCATGATTGTTAATATCACTGTGAAATGAAGAGATGAATTAATTAATTGTCAAATTTGATTTTTTTTATAATTGCAGGAAACGTAAATCTATTTTTTGATAGATTATTTAAGATATATCGAAGCTTAGTTAACACTCTCATGGCTGACCTCTCTGCTACTTGAAAATTATGGAGAACTGTAGAAAGAGGGTTATGAAAAAAGGATAGACACGTATTTTAGCAGGAGTCTTCTTGATGTATTTCTACAATTTAAAAGAATACCATTGATAAATACATAAATTGTCATTAATAAAAAAAATATGAACGTTTATATCTCTTGAGGAATGCATCATATAAGGCGAAAGTGCAAAATTTTAGATTTTTAAAGTATACAGGGTTATTCACACTATACGAAATGGAGTATTGTGGCCTAAGTACACCACTTTTCTAAAACCGTTAAATTTAGATACTAATTAACCGTAATGAAAACAATAGTTATTTTGAACATAGAATCTAAAAAAATTGTGATGTGTTCATAATGTCACTTTCCCTGGTAAATTCGGTAAAATGAGTTTTTTAATGAAAAGCAACAATTCAAATTTTCATTTACTATTAAATGTAAATGAAACTTTGAATTGTTGCTTTTTAAAGTTAAAGCCAAATATTTAGAAATTATTTTGTTATTCCTTACCTCTTAACGACTACAAATTTTCCCACACTATATAAAATTTTTAGAACATTTTTTTGAAATATGACGGCATCATGACGTTTTATTTGACATAAAAATAATTATTTCAATAATTAAAGTTTCCACAGCCAACATTAAAAAAATATAAAAATAATGGTTTATTTCTAAATTAAAATTTATCAATTAGATGAAATTCTTCCGCTTATACAAAGAAAACTAAAGGTCCTAAAATAAAAGTTTTATAACAAAAAATAATTATGTTTTCAAAGATCTACAACTTTTATTTGAAACATTTTTCTATCCGAATCAAAAAATGAAAAATCGTTAAGAGTAAAGTTGCACTTAATGAGTTTTGATTCTAACCAAAAGCTTTTCAGATCATTCCACTGTTATATAAAGCTTAGTTTGGGTCTACT
Organism: Philonthus spinipes; assembly: GCA_963082785.1. Classification (NCBI taxonomy): domain Eukaryota; kingdom Metazoa; phylum Arthropoda; class Insecta; order Coleoptera; family Staphylinidae; genus Philonthus; species Philonthus spinipes. The sequence continues at coordinate 13,156,468 of OY720307.1, read as the reverse complement.
CGATTTAGCCGTTTATGTGCTATTGCGGAAACACATAGACACTTTTCAAAACTCGATGGAATGAACTCAAAACGAGCATATTCGTTGAAATTTGCGATTCCAAAAAATGTTTACGATCACAATACTTTGCCTTGAACATATAATAAGAAAATATAATAATATATAGAGTATTCCATTAAAAAAAAACTTTGTTACTTTTATAGTATATGAGACACCGTGTACAATATGAAAATAACTTTAGAAGGCAGCCCTTATAGGCTACTTTAGCCAAAATACTCCGCTTTGTATAGCGTAAATAACCCGGTATAAACGTTTTTTTTTTTTTTTAAGGAACATAGCAATTCTTATTAATCATTAAAAATAGAGAGAGCAAGTATATATTTTGTATTCGATACTACTTCGATACTATAAGTAGTTATTTTCCTTTAATCCTTAAATATTTTCACCATGTTTCACCAAGTGATAAAGTTATTCAAAAAATATATAAATATTATAATATTAACAAAAATTTTAATTAAAAAATATATTTATAACGAACCTACGATTTGGATTGAATTGGATTGAATTGTATTCAGCATAAATTAACAAAATTATTAAATCAATTTACTTTGTTACATACCTAAAAATGCAATTGTTCACATTCTTTAAAAAATCAATGGCAAAGGACATAGAAAGCATGAACGTTCACGGTCGTCTGATTTGAAATACATTTTTTGTGTCGTTTTCTTTCATTCGCGCATACCGACAATTGAATAGATAAATATCATGTAATAGATTATTGTTACAAAAAAAAAAAACACACACAAACAAAAACAAGATTGCTTATACATTTCCTGAATTGTGAAATTCTTTACTTGTGTAAACCTGTGGAATACATTGCGTTTGGTTTAATTCGATTAAATTCATATAACGCAATGAATTCTTTTAATAATCGACTTGATCATTATTTTTTAATTTTTGTGATGTTGCGAACGCTGTCGCTTATGAAACACCATATTTTCTTTAAAAAAAAAGACATATAAAGTATCTTCATTACGTAGATGATACATGATATCTGATGAAATATTCGGGGCGATTGTGTAAGGGAAATGTTAAGTTTAACGTGTACGTTATTTTTTATCAACACATTTTAAATAGCTTTTTATATATGTATGAATATACATAGAATGTGGATTTATTTAATAACGTAAATTTTAAACCGGCAAACTTAACATTTCCCGTACGGAATAGCCCCGATATTCATATCTACATCATATAAATTAATGAAAACGGAAGAAATTCTTTTAATAATTATTTAGTTAAATAATTCATGCGATGTTGATGATTATGTTAGTTGAATGCTTATCAGTTTTTGTTATTTACAATAAGTATTTCAACACAATTTGTAATAATTTAATGGAAAAATGATTTTCCGTTAATAAATGAAATGAAATGTTTATTGGTGTCATTTTTAAAGCTCTTTATTTCGATGAAAGTATTAAGAAAGTATCGTCATTAAGCAATTGACATCACGTAAATGATGAGATATAAATTAGAGATGGACAAAGTCGATCTTTATTGTTACTGCATAATTAGATATCAATTTTATTAATGCAATATATTCTATTACTATCAGTGCCTGTTCCCTATTTATTGAAAAACATTAAAAAACATTAATTTATTGTTACTAACTGACTTTTTTATATAAAATTGTTCATTTAGAAATACTCGATTACTAATATTACTCGATTTTTCCCAACACTAATATAAATATGATGAATAGCTTGATATAATTTGTTAATTAAAACTTCTGCTTTATTTTATATTGAATTTTACAATAGCAAAATACTTTTACTTTATGTATATAACTTAATTAATTCTGATGTAGCTAAAAAGGATAAACATTACTTAATAAAATACTTTTACTTTGTGTGTAAAACTGAATTAATTCTGATGTAGCTAAAAAGGATAAACATTGCTTCTAACTACAATTAAGTAAGTATCATCATCAAAACTCTATGTTTCAGACTGTTTCTTGGTGAATCTCCAATTTAAAAGTTTAAGTTAAAGACTTAGACAAGGATGTTAAATAATAAACAAAACGACAAGAACTAGACAACGACTGACTGAAAAACCTTTGGCCGAATGAATTATAATTAGTATATAAACATATTTCTATAAATTCATAAGTAAAGATGTTTGTATATATAGGGTGAATACTTTCTTGCCGAATATAGGCAAATAACACACAAAAACGGTCTTTTTAACTAATTGCAGCTCTCCATTTCAATGTACAAGATAGTACGAGTGAAATAGTAGTAGTTTATAGTGACATAAATTGAAAGAATCCTCGTTTAATTCATTTTCACTTGTATTTCTTTATAATGTTTATTTGTATTTCTTTATTATTTTATTGAATTTTAGATAATTTTGATTTAAAATATCATGGTAGGTCATGCCCTTTCAGAAATAAATGTTCTGTTTATGATAATTGTCATTAAATTCCTTCCAAAATGTTTTTCATTGAGGAAACGATATTCATCATAAAAACGTTTGCAGCGGAAATAGTCGGTAGGGTGCGAGGTTTGCTTTCGGTGCATCCATTTCGTCCATTTCGACAATACAGCAAATAGTTTTTCAATTTATAAATTCTGGTTGCTTAAATTCAGGTAAATATTACTTATTTCTAACGATAGATTTAAAATGATTGCTTATACATTTCCTGAAACGAGCGGAAAAATAGTAATATCGAAAAACATGTTATTTGGAAGATACTAAGCCAATCCTCGGCTAAGTACAAGATCTGTTGCTTTGGTATGTGGCAAATCACAAAGAAAGGTCTGCAAAATTTTAAGAAAATCATTCTTACATTCATTCTTTCAGTGCCATCAAGAACTATTGCTATTTGATCAAGAAGCGAGACATATCTTTTATGATATAATGGTACTTTTCCATCATGTATGCACAAAGGAACAGCGATGGCTACTTCTAATATAGATATAGCCGATTTATTCGCCCATTTTTTTCAATAGTCACGCTCTGATGATTCAAGTGTGGGTCCTAATTTTACCGCGGAATCTAATATAATTTTCATTTACCTCCAGTTTACTGAATCTGATATCGTAGAATCAAGTTCTGATATCAAGATGAACAGTTCTCCTGGTCCGGATGGAATTCCTCCATCAATAATTAAAGCATGTACCAATGTGTTATGCCATCCTCTAACCTTGCTGTTTAACAAATCTCTTCAAGATAGTAAGTTTCCCCTACTATTTGGAAACGTTGCTATGTCGTTCCTGTTTCTAAGTCGGGTATCAAAAATGATGTTCAAAATTATCGCCCTATAGCCATTCAATCTTGTATTCCGAAAGTGTTTGACAAGATTGTATATAAATATATGATGCTGCACTTTTCATCTACAATCATTGATCAACAACATGGATTCTTTCTATCAAGATCTACAGAATCGAATCTATTTATTTATTCAAACTTAATATCGGATTATGGTTTTTACGGAAAATTAAATTGTCGAAAAGGTAACATAGGATTTTTTGGATACTCCAATTTTTCGCATTTCAGTAGCATTTTTTTGCGAAAAACCAATTTTTTTTTTTTTCGAAAGCGCCATTTTGGTAATTTTACGAATTTCTAAAAGAGCCTGTGTTGTTAAATAAAGTTGAAATATCGCTCTATAACATATACAGTGTGGCCAGACAAGGTGTGATAATTTTCTGTTAAAGTGGTTCGTTAATCAATTTTAAGTAGAAAAAAAAACTAAAAAGAAAAATTTTTGGAATAAAAAATTAAATAAAAAAAGACAAAAATAAATATTGGGTAATTAATCACTAAGCTTTGTTTCTAACATTTTATGTATAATTATTGCTATTAATAATAGACTTATCATTAAATAAACATTTGTAATGTTTAGCTGGATGTTAATATAACTAATTTTAATCAAAATATTTCAAAAATATTACTGATTTGTAGTCACATATTTAGTATATCAATTAGTGTTAACGAAGAACCGTACAATATTTATTTTATTTAAATTTTCTATTTGAAATTAATCAATGAACCACTTTACCTGAAGATTATCACACCTTTTCTGTCCACCTTGTAGAAAACCAAAACCAATTCCTACTATCAAAAAAAAATTATCAAAAAACACCTTAATTTTGGCCTGCTTAGTAGGGGTCCCCCCTTAGATTCTGAAAATTATTTTTATAAGTTAAATTTATCTCAAAATTTCAATAAAATAATAAAGAAATACAAGTGAAAATTATTTAAAATCCGTGTCATTAGACGAAGAAAAAAACGTCTTTCAATTTATGTCACTATAAACCCTCTACGTTGATATGGAGAGCTGCAATATGCGACAAACCGTTTCTCCATGTTAATTGCCTATGTTCGGCATAAAAGTATTCACCCAGTATAATAACACACTTGGTTTATAGTATAGTAATGTTGATATTTATTTATACATGATGGTATAAACTAATATTTGATGTTTCATTGAAATTTGGAAGGTAATTTATATATACAATATATAGAAGAGGCCCATGCATCGATACTTGGGGTACCTCATTTTTTTTATTTTTGCGGTATTAGATAGTTTATCATTTGAAAATACCTTCTGTAGCCTGTTTCCTAGTTAATAATTCTTTCTTTCTTTCTTAATCTTATCCTCTTTTACCCGCATTTGGTGTCGAGATTTAATCATTCAACAATTGTAAAAATAAAGCTTTCATAGAAGAACGTCATGAGAAACGCATCCAAACGTCTTGCTGAGATGCGACACTCACTGAGAATCGTAACCATTAATGATCTCATTAGAGCGATGTAATAAAAACAAAAGCACGACATACAGTGATTCAATAGCGGAAAAAAATGCAAAAATATTTGAAAGGGTTCTGTTTAATTAAATGACAGACTATCTAAAGAAGGAAGATATTTTATTTGTCGACCAATATGGCATTTTTTGACAGAGAAAGGTGCAGGAATGTATGTCGTGGTTTGTGTGGCATATATCAACAGGTGGCATACATCCCTGCACTTTCCCCTGTCAAAAATTGCTATATTGGTCGACAAATATAATAGCTTCCTTCTTTAGATAGTATGTCATTTAATTAAACAGAACCCTTTCAAATGTTTTTGTATTTTTTTCCGCTATTGAACCACTTTATTTCGTGCTTCTCTTTTTATTACCTGTGTATTGTACAGATTTAATTTCTTTCTTCTTCTTAAATTGATTGCATTGGCTACTAAGACCTTTCAACCAGTTACTCCAAGATTATTTCTATTAATTTGATTTCCACATTCTCCTTCACGTTCTTCCTTTATTAGGATTTAATTTCACTTAATTTAAGATCTGTTTTGGGTGTTAAATAAAATGCACATTTCTACTCAATCGTTTCACAGCTTAAAGACTCTTTTCGTTTAACAATTCTACAAACATGATACTGTAATTGATGTATTACCAACCAGATCAATTATAAATGCTCCACAATCAATCTGTAAATGGATTCATTAATTGATGAATGAATAAATAAATTAAATTGATTGAAATAAACGGTAATTAATTACAATGAAACAGTAGACCATGAAACCTAATTGTAAAATTATTTATGCTCTTTTATTTTTCATATGATTTTTCAAATTTGATATTTCAAAAATCAGTTGTGAGTTTTCAGTTAGAACAAGTTATTTTGCAAATCAAGCGTTTAATTTATTGGTTATGTAAAATAAGATGTTAGTATAAAGACTTTCTTTGGCATTGTTGTTCGATTTATAAACTCTTTAGCATTGTTGTTTAATTATTATTATTAAACATTTTTATTAATCTTTTTACACGTTAATATACAAGGTGTACAGAAAATGAGTGAAAAGCTTTAGGTAGAGTGACTCTTTGACTAATTTTTAGATAAAAATATTAACGAAAATAAGTCACACGGTCCTTCCTTAAGCCTCACGGGCCACTTAAAAGAACTATACATTTGGCAACGCTGGATCACACAAGTGCATTTATCCTCTTTATAACTGCTACATCATCCGCTGGAGGTGTTGCATACACCTTTTCTTTTACAAACGAGCGTGCGTCGTTGTCAGATCTATTTTCATTAAAAGAATGCTTCTGATGAAGTTATAAAATTGTAAAAATATCCGATTTATTAATCATTTACATCAATGGAATTATACACCTGTCTAATTGATTGTTAATGCTATTGATTTTTTACAAAATATTTAAAAAACAATACTAATTTATAGTCACATATTTAAAATTCCGAAGACCTCGTGAGCCTCAATGAAGAACCATACAACATTTTTTATTTGAATTTTCTGTTAAAAATTAATTAATGAATTGAGTTACCTGAAGGTTTTCACTCATTTTCTGTACACCTTGTATAATATTTCGAATTAGTGGATTTTGAAATCAAACTAAACAGCATTCGGCTAACGGCCTTTCTGCTGATGTTTTATTTAGAAATAGTGTATCATGGAGTTTCATCAAGTAAAAGCCTCAAGCATCGATTACTTTCTGTCGTTGTTCGATTGAATCAAATATTTAATAAATTTCAGTTATGCAAACAAAAGTTAAAAGTATATAGGTCGAACAATAAAACGAAATTATATGTAAAACAAAATCAAATGAATTTATTTTAAAACCTGTATATTTGTGAACATGTTTTATCAAGTGATGAATTAGAACAAAGTTAAAGATATTGAAAGTTAAAGTCTTTTCATTAATCGAATAACGATTTATAACGATGTAGAAGCTTCATTTGTTAATTAAATATTTATTAAATCATCATAAACCGCTATAAAAAAAACGTCATAAGTGAGGACATAGTTAAAGATCATAATAGATAAAAGACGACGCAGGCGCCATCTTTTGCCTAATTTCATGTGGCATCGTCAACAATTTGGGTCTACAAGGTATACAACCGAGAATCGTTTTTTCATCCACCAAGGAAGGCGAACTTGTCGTGTTTGTTACCAGGAAATGATTATTATTATTATTATTTATTAAAAGTTAAAGATATTAAAAGTTAAAATTGTTTTCATTAATCGAATAATGATTTATAATAAATAAATTTTATTGCCCAACAGGAAACAAAAGACCCAATTACAGGACAATATAAATATAAAACATAAATAAACAATAGTAATAAGTAAAAGCCTTAAGAAGTAAGGAAATATTTAATAAATCTAGTAAAAGCTAGTGAATTGAAATCATAAACCGTTATGAAAGAAAAAAAAAGAACGTGACTTCAATTAAAACAAAAACAACTATGCAATTTGGATAAAACGTTACTTAAATATGTTTTCTCTGTGGAAATAAGCGTTTACATCGAAGATTATTCGTAAAATTGGTTAATTAAGTTACGTGAAGGAAAAATGAATTATAATGACGAATAAAGTTCTATAACCTTCCTTCGCGGTTTAATTTGTTTGTAATACAAACAAAAGCGTGGAGAATTGTTTTAAAACGAAAATATTATAATGCTGTTATTCGTTGCTTTTAATTCTTATTGGACTTTTGAAATGTAAATTGTTACTCAATCATCACCAAACGCAATTGGAGATATAATTTACGTTATTCAAAGTGATTTACATGACAAAGCATGCGTGAATGAAGTTGCGTACCCTGAGTGTATTCAGAATTTCGCCACTTTGGTGTTGTGATCTTAAATTGTATCTATCTCAAATAGTGTTTGGATACGAATATGAGCTTACAATTTTGAGGAATGAGTATCACTGGCACATTCAGTGGGAATTTGCGAGAATTATTTGAGAATCTTCATTTATAGAATCAATCATGCTTTTCATTTATGAATTCTTGAAGTCCCACCTTTAACTAAGAACCATTGTTCTTTTTCAAACCACTCTGGCTTGACTAGAAAAATAGCGAGAGATAATACTGACTAAATTTCGCTTATTCTTTGACAAACATTGTTATTTTTAGTGCGATCGAGTTTATATGTTGTACAGAATCCCTAATAAAATATTCCCTAGTGGCGAATCGTGGAACTATTTAATGCTGAATTATTTGTTCTAATTGAAATAAAAAATATTTTTTATAAGGTTATATTTTTAATTCATGTAAACAGTGGCAAGAGCTCACTCAATATTCACTCGCGACCCATATTTTGGTATTATTGTAGATTACTATCTCCCTAGTTGGGGTATAAGTTCAAAAACAGAGGATAAGGATTGTCGAATACAGCAAATTGCGATTTAGCCTTACATATATCGAGGAATATGGATGATTTATCTCCTCTAAATGGGCTATTTGGCAGTTCGATATAAGGAGAGTTAATGAGAATGTTGTTGAGTAAGGGGTAACCTTATTCCTGGAACCACTAAATGAAGAAAAACATTTTCACGTAAAACTGGACACACTAAAGTCATCTTTCAAATTTTAAGTATGGTATGCAGTTTTCCTCTTAATAAAACACTGCAAATTCAAAATATTTTAGATTTTTTTTCAGCGCTTTTGTCATAGGTCTTCCTTTTTTGCAAATATCAATTGTCCACAAACGTAACAAAAACGATCACAACATGTTTAAAACGATCTATTAGACATTTCTTTGACTATATAAATATGGACTGCTAACTTCAACTTCACGTTTGAATCGAAGTGACGGTGGCGCTGCCATAGACCAAGTGCCAAGGCCAAGTACTAAATGAAAGCCATTTTACGCTCGATTCAGCTGTGTGTAAGTCTGCCGTCGTTCACCGAAATTCTTTTGAAATTGATAAAAAACATCACATGGGAACAGTCAGTCCTGGTGAAAATCGCGACCGCGTGTGTTTTCCGTGTGTGAAAACTGCCATTGTGTTAACTTTCCGTGCATTGAAAGTGTTATAAACTATGTAAAACCGAAAAAACGCAAGCAGTTTTCACGTTTTTCGTCTTTCACAAATTTCATCATATAATTCATTCTGCATTTTATAGTTAAAACTAGGTAGATTTTTTTGCAATATTTGACTGAAGTTTTTTTTTGTGAGGCATGACAATCCCCAAATTTTTAGACACATTACTAATCCTTAAATTAGCCGAGTTCCTATACAATCGCTTCATATTTCCCAATTCATTTCTGAACATCCTATATATACAAAAAAACAACAAATACTTCACGCAACATTCAACAACAAAATCTGCTTGATCATACCAACAGCTCGATTGCATTACATAAAAATCCCCGACCAAACCTGAACAAATTCAAACACCCATGAATCTCATTCTCAACGCGCGCGCGTTTTTTTTTTTGCTTCTCTCCTTTGTATTTCATTTTTTCGGTTTCCCTCAAGAAATTTCGAAAAATCCCAGCCAGAGCGCATGCTCGCGGCTTTTTTGCACGGTCCTTGCTGAGCCGATCCGGCGAAGCGTGCAGCTGGCCAAACTGTTCGATCCATTTAAACTGTGCCTGTGATATAAAATGTCTTTTAAATTGCTGCTGGAAGAGAGCGGTAAGTTGCAAAATCTCGACACAACTCCCCCTCAGCCTAGACACTGAATTTTAATTGTCGCGTTGATTTTAATTGGGTTTAATTGTGAAATTTCGGCGGCACGTGTTGGTGATTAGCGAAAAAAAAATAACATCAATTGGAAATTGGATAATTTTGCGAAATTTTTGCGTAAGAAAGGAGTGGGTTTTTGATGTTATGTGATGCGGATCTATATATTTTTCTTAATTGGATTGATAACGTTTTTAGTATGGCGATTAATTATTTTTTACAACTTTGAGAACAAATCGGTGATTCATAAAAGGTCGTCGGTGTTGAAAGAAATGGAAATGAAATAGCATTGAATTAACAAATGAGGATATAGATGGGCAATTTTATCATGAATCAATAATTGTTAATGAGAAATATTAAAATAATAATAATTGACTAACTGTTCAATTATGATATTTCTACTTCCTTGTACGTGAATTATTTAGCAAATTAGATACTCATTTCATTCACTTAAACATTTTTCAATTATTAACTGTCTTTAGTTAAAATTTTACTAATAAACCTGGTAAAATTTTAACTTAATCTTTTTTAATTATTCTTAATTAAAAATTATATTTAATTATCCTAGTTATTATTTCATTTGTAATTATAACAAACTTTAATGTTAAGCAATTAAACATGTTTAGTTTTTAAATTAATTTTTAGTTATATCTTTAATCAGACAGTTATATGCATAAACATAAAGTATACAGAATATAATGAAAGTGTTTGCCTGTCCTTGGCTATCGACAAGAGGACATTCTGTCTATTTAGCTACTAATATTTTATAAATTTTATTCTTAATATGATTTTTATTATTATTTTTTTATTATTAAAAAAATCATATTTTTAAATTAAAAATTGTGTTTGATTAACCTAACCATTTTTGTTATTTATAATAACACAATTTAACTTAAAAAATAGACATATTTAGTTTTTAATTATCTATAGTTAAAAATTTTAAAAATATAAAATGTTTAATTTTGGTTAATTAAATAATCATGCTTTCGTCGCCTTCATCAATTCATTTGTGCCAATTATCAAGATAGTTCAGGTAGCTATATATTTATTTCTTTGGCATCAGAATTAATTCATGACAGGGCAGAAAAACCTACATGTATTAAAATTATTTAATAATAATACTTTATTTCCAATACAGGCCGAATCCTAATTGCAAAGGAATTTACAAAACAAAACAAAAAATAGCATAATGGAAATAAACCATACTTAAAACTAAAAAAATATATAACGTGCAGCTAAATATAATTATAAACAAGATTTTAATGTTGCAATAAAATTCGATTTTTATGGATTAAACATATCAACAGAGTACTGCACCTCATGGTATCTGCACAACATATAAATAAGCGGGGAAAACGAATGATGGGTTGTATGAGGAGTATGAAAATAAAACACTTAATTATTACGACTGGATGGCCGTGGGACATTTAAATACAACTGACTCAGAAAATCACTGTTGTCAATCTCATAATGCATTAATTTATAAAGTTCATATATTTGGATGCATTTATGTCTATTATAAACAGAACATATTACACTTCAACAGTAGCGAGTCGTAAGATATACAATTGTTAGGATAAGTTCGGTACTGGCACAAAACCTTAGAAAACGTTTCTGAATTCTCTCTAACATATGTATGGAGTTCCAATATCCAGGGGTCCAAACATTTATGCTAAATTGTTAAATATTATTTATACAGTCTGAATAAAGATGTGTGTATATATAATACAAATCTTTATCAACAAATATATACATGAAAAATATATTTATATATAATATTATATCCTTCCACCGAATATTGGTTTAGAATTTGCTAAAGGGTAATTTCTTTGCTTCTGACTAAGCAAACTAGTCCTTTTCTGTTTAGTATTGCGGCAATAGTTTCTTCCAAGGTTTGTTTCAGTCTGCCCTTCTTTTTATTTTTACAGAAAAATGTACAAAATAAAAAAATACAAAAGCAAATATATATTTTATTTGTGTTAGTGGTCGATAGCCAACAATTTGTGTTTGATTAAAAGTACAAATTACCAATTTTATTTCCCAAATTTAAAACCCTAATAGAATACATTTTTACTTTTATCTGTGAGTATTATAACTATGTTCTTTTTTAATATGCCCAAATTTAAGTTGTGTTTGCTGTAAACATTTCTAGGCATAATAATAGAAAAAAAGGGATTTATTCACTTGATCACAGTTATTTAAATGAATTAAATAAAAAGAATTTGAAAATAATTAATAAATTATTTTCTCATTAGCTGTACTGATGAGGGATGAAATCCCGAAACACGTGTCTGCAAATAGCATTATTTTACGTAACTTTTATTTTATTTAAAAAAAAGTTTTTTGAATTAAATATTTTCGACTAAAAAAATGTTGCAAAAAAGTTTTTTGCATTAAATATTTTCGACTAAAAAAATGTTACAATATGTTATTGTTATGCAACGGCAAATGTCTATTATTAGACATAGTACATATGTAACATAAGTCAAGTTGTCACAGTAGCTAAAGAGGAAATAATTTATTAATTATTTTCAAATTCTTTTTATTTCATTTATTTCTAGGCATGTTTCAACAGTAAAGCTTTTTTGTTATTGAGTCTTTGAGATGTTGGGAATCGTCAATGAGACGTACATTTTTTAACATGTCAAATAAATTAATAATTTTCTCAAAAATTAAACAACACGCAAACGTGCAAATTGAGGGAAAATTGTAAAAACGCAATTATTTATTATTTAATCAGTGAAAATTATACAAATATGAATTATTACATTACTGTTACCTTCGAGTAACCAACAAATTCAAAACTTGGATTACAAGGTAACACGCGAACAATCTTGCCATAATTTAAAACGAACAGCTTATATTGCTTACATTATATTTTTGAAATGTTGTATTAAAAAAAATAGACAATATAAAAAATCTGGCATTAATTATCAAAACATTATTTTTTCTTGTTGAGTTCAAAAGAGTTCATTTAATATTGACTATTTTAATATCCTATGTATAAATACTTATGTTTAAACAAATTAAATAAAACATGACAGTTTTTTTTAGATTCACACTTTTGTATTGTTGTTTTGTATGTATGTCTGCTGAATTTTCTTCTTGATTTTATTACAGCTATTTTAAGTTTATCGAAAAATATCCCATATTCCATTGTATTATTAAATGTATAAGTTGTGTTTAAGTGGCAAAATTATTTCCTACATATTTAATTATTTGGTGTGTAATCGTTTCCTCAAGACAATATATTGAGCGTATAACAAAAATCGACGAGGAAGTTGGTATTGGAAATCTAATATCATGTCTGAACTAAAATAGTTGTTATCAATAACCCCTAATTATCGTAAACATGTTTTCTAAGGTACATAAAACGTTTATGATTGAATCTTATTTTCGTAATGGGCGAAAAGTTGGTGGAGAGTGGCAGTTTTCTGTTCCCGATTGTTTGGAGGAATTTCGAAATCAATTTCCCAATTTTCGATTTTCTTCGGCGTGCTGTACAAGTCTTTCGTGACACTGGAAGTGTTGGTAGGAAGGAAGGCACTGGATTGGTAACAAAACGGTGGGCATTTTCAACACTTACTTTGATTACTGTAATTTAAAATAAATTTAGTTTGGCTACCTATTTAACAAAATTAATATCTGGCATGTCACTGTTTAACCGCAACCAGCATTTCACGCGTGTGAAAATATCGAGCGTATAACAAAAATCGACGACGAAGTTGGCGTTAGAAGTCTCGAGTCATGACTTCTAACACCAACTTCGTCGTTGATTTTTGTTATACGCTCGATATTTTTTTAGTGTATTTATAATGTTATAGCATTAATTTTCTGTTAGCGTTTCAATGAAAATAGAATTACTTATTGCTTGTATATTATCAGAATAAGGAGCTTGAGTTTGTTTTTAGGTTAATTCGGATATAATATTGTGGAAGTATGTATCGCATTTTTTTCTGCGACTAATTGTGAACCAACTCTATGTCCTATAATTTTATTAATTACACTCCAGACACATTTTGTTGAATCATCCGATCATTCATTTTTTTATTTGTACTAGTTGTTCATTGTTTATATACAGGGTGACCCATTTTAATTCATCCAGTAGAATATCTTTACAAATATGCATTGTACAACAAAATATTTCGGACAAAAGTTTGATGGTTTCCAAGGGGACATGCGATGCTGTATAAAAAATGTTCACTGTCACCCCAGGGGTGGGTATCTTTGAAATCTTAAATGGGAATCCATATTGTTTATTACAGATTCGAATTCTACGCGAAAAATGATAAAAGTTTTATTTGAAGATTTTTATTGAAATATTGATAGCTGGCGCGGTATTCGCAAAGTTAAATCCAAACAAAGTGTAAAATATACATCGTCCAAAAAATGTTTCGGACAAAAATTTAATGGTTCTAAGAGGGACATCCGATTCTGTGAAAATAAATTATCTGCCACCCCCGAGGGGGTGGAGTACGTGGTCAACTTATAAATCTTAAACAGTAACCCACATTTTTATTGCAGATTCGGATACGGCACCAATAATTATGTTGGTTTTATCTGAAAAAAATATTTTAAATCGTGATAGATGTCGTAAATCTATACAGAAAAAAAAAATAGAAAAATTATTCAGAAATAAACAACAATCTTTAAGTAAACTATGTTTTTTAATGTTACACCGCACAGTGGAATGAATGCGAAAAAAACTGGTATTTATTAGTAGGAAATAGATATTTTTGTTAAATCTTATTGTAAATAATTTATTTTATTATAAATAATAATAAAAAAAACTGAAATAGAACTGTAAATTAATTTTTTTGTCCGCAATATTTGATCGACCATTTTGATTTTTTTAGCCTAGACCTTAGAAATTTATTGGAGATCTCAAAAAATGCCTGTATACCAAGTTTTAGAATATTCGGATGTTTCTTACTAATAATAAATACCAGTTTTTCTCCACTGTGCACCGTACTGTACTGATTCATTTTTTATTTCTGCGACTATTACGCCATCTATCAATATCAAATAATCAATTCGAAATACATGTATCGAATAAAACCTACATAATTTTTGGTGCAAAATCTGCAATAAAAAATGTGGATTACCATTTAAGATTTCGAAGTTGACTACCTCTCCTTCCCCTGCGGGGTGGTAATATTTTTTTATTATAGGATCGGATGTCCTCAGAACCATTAATTAATCTGTAATAAAAAATATGGGTTCCCATTTAAAATTTCATTGTTGCCCACCTCTCCCGTTGATAAGATACGATGAAGTGATGATTATTTATTATTTGTTTTAAATTGTATATTTACGTGCTGGAAAAATGGGAAAATGTTTAATGAATATTGTATAATATTTACAATTATGACTGTATATTTTTTCATCGAATCTTTATGAATCATGAGCCGGATTAGTATTAAAAGAGTATTTTTTTCTGCATATTAAGTAAAGAAAAAATAAATTCCGTAATTATCTTCCTTGAGTCAACATAGTTGTGATTAATAATACATTTCCTTTTATTACTTGACTTAGAATAATTAAATAAATCATGCTTTAAAATAGTACCTAATATTTAAATTTTTGATTTATAAAAGTAATTAAGGATTAACTACATTATTAAAAAACAAATAATTCAATAATCAGCATCATATATTTTTTTGTTTTACAAAAATTGCAGTATATTAAATTAAATAATTTAATTATAAAATTAAAAACTGTACAATATTATCTAAATTATTAAAATAATTAAATAAATTTAGTCAGTTACAAAAATCCATAACATTAAAATAATACTAAAATAGCAATTTTAAATTTTACTTGCGCCCCAAATTTTTTGATTACGACGCTGATTAACTGTAAAGTAATACATTTTCATTTAAGTGCCAAATAAAGCTAATTTTCTGTTTGCTTGTAATTATAACTCTAATTTATAGTCATGAAAGGGTGGCTTCTTTTTAAATGAAAACTCTGTATATTTAATTTATCCTGCCCGTAATATATTTTCTTTTAATTGTAATTTTCTTTTTACATGTTATTATGACTATAAATTACAGATAATTAATGGTTTTAATATTTAGACATTGGTAGTTCATATTGTATGAAATAAATATGAATAAATTATTAAAAATCAACCAATAAAACACAGATTAGATTGAATAATTTTAAATTCTCGACTAGTTTCGGATTATTAGCCCATAAGGATTTTTTTAATTCTCTTGGAAATGGGATAATAACACGAAACTAATAGAGAATTTAAAGTTATTCAATCTAATCTGTGTTTTATTGGTTGATTGAAAATGGAATATGAAATGGAGCAAAGTTCATGTTATTTATTTCAATTGCACATAACCTAATTTAGACGCCTTGTTTTGGCGTAATTTGTTTTTCGTGTAAAAAGTACAGTAAAAAGTTTGAGTTTGAAAAAAATGCATTTTTTTGTATAGGCAAGTGAAACCATGAAAATCAGCGAAATTCGTCTGTTTATGTAGTATGAGTTCCACCGTGGAGCTACAACACGGTAGGCAGTCACCAATATCAATAATGTGTTGGCATTCAAGTGGCTACAAACGCAACTGTAGCCCGCTGGTTTAAAAATTTCGTTCGGGAGATTTCGACCAGTGTAATGAAAGTATTCGACCTAAACTCGACTTAATAATGACGTCCTCAAAGCCACAATGGAAGCGCATTCTAGCCAAAGTGCACGTGAATTATCTTTAATGTACAATATATCAAAGCAAACAATCTTGACTCATTTGGCACAAATCGGTAAAGTGAAAAAGCCGGACAAGTGGATACCGCATGAATTGACTGATGCACAGAAGAAACGAAGACTCGACACATATGTTTAATTAATTTCTCACTTAACCCGTGGTGAAACATTTTTACATCAATCTGGATAATTAATTAAAATTAAAACACTTGGTTTGTTTCACTAGATTATGTACATTCCTCCCTGAAGATGACCAATGGTCGAAACTAGTTCGAGAAAATATAATCTAGTGAAACAAACCAAGTGTTTTAATTTTAATTTTAATTAATTATCCAGATTGACTCGACACATGTCTTTCTCTTCTTTCTCGTAACAAAGTCGAACCATTTCTCAATCAAATCGTTTCGTGCGATAAAAAAATAGACCATGTCCGATAAACGTAAGCGTTCATCGCAATGAACCACCAAAACACTACTAGAAATGAGACATCCACCAGAAAAAGCTGATGGTCATTATTTTGTGGTCTGGTTCAGGTGTCATCTATCACAGATTTATAAAACCTGGCCAATAGATTACAGCGTATGTCTACTGTTATCAACTAGACGAAATGATGACAAATCTTGCAATTAAACAGCCAAAATTGGTTAATCTGACTCCAATTCTCCTGCACGACAACGCTCGACCATATGTCGCTCGAATAACCGTGTCAAAGGTACTCTACATTGCCCACCGTACTCGCCAGACCTTTCCCAACTGACTATAATTTCATTCAAAATCTAAACAACTTTTATCTGTAAAAAAATCACTTCCGCGCAGGCTTTCAAAATGGTGTTTCAAGAGTTCATCGACTCCCGCGATCCAAGCTTCTACAGCAAAGAAATAAATGATATTTTAAATGGCAAAAGTGTATCGATCATATGGGTGTATACTTTGATTAAAAATAAAAAGGTTTTATTGAAAAAAATCGACCTCAATTATTTGCATTTTTACTCCATTTCATACTTGACAACCTGACATTTCAGTTTTTATATCATATATTTGATAAATAACGCGAAGCGCCATCTTTTACAAAAATTACAAGTAAAATCCTTTATAAATTCAGCACAACATTATCTGCCTCCAACAAGCATTGCAGTTAGATCTTA
Source organism: Philonthus spinipes (assembly GCA_963082785.1). Classification (NCBI taxonomy): domain Eukaryota; kingdom Metazoa; phylum Arthropoda; class Insecta; order Coleoptera; family Staphylinidae; genus Philonthus; species Philonthus spinipes. The sequence goes on along the minus strand of OY720307.1, from coordinate 13,139,113 downwards.
CTGGTTTGATGAGGTCCTAACGACCGAAGTCAGTTATCCAAACACTAGATGATTGTGTATGGCAAAATTTAATTTTATATCCTATTTAATGTAGCATGTGGTTTGTTTAGATGTACCTGCCGATTTCGAAACAGCGATAGCAGCTACAGGTTTAGGCAAATTCAATTTAATACTACTGCTGATAGCAATACCGTCAGGATGGGCAACAGTTTTCGATACCAAGGCAATGTCGTACGTGGCGCCGGTAGCCCAGTGCGACTTGGAGCTCTCTTTAGAAAACAAAGGCCTTCTCAATGCTATTACATATATAGGTAAGAATTAATAAAATACGAAAATCATAAATAACACTCAAATACTAATTTTACCACTAATGGGCTAGATTGAACATTGTTTGATTTAGAACAGTAATCAGTGTTCAATCTATCTTTGCTTGTATAATTAGAAAGCTAGCACTAGCAGTCATCTTTAACCTAATTTGAATTACAAGTGGTATATGATTTGTATTAATCTTTATAAACATAGAACAATATCCGTTCAACCACTTTAATAATTTAACAACTTTGTAATTATATATAAGGCACAGCTGTAGATAGCCTTAAATTACGTATTTTTTTGTGTTTTTTTTGCATTAAATATTTTCGATTAAAAAATTGTTGTATTATACATTACGTTATTGTTATGCAACAGCAAATATCCATTATTGGACATTTGTTAAAGTACTTATGTTACATAACTTAAAATGTCACAGTAGAGGAAATCATTTATTAATTATTTTCAAATTCTTTTTATTTAATTCACCTCCATCAAGACATTGCAGATTAAACACACTGGTCTGACGAAATCCTAAAGACCGGAATAGCCATTAATGATGGTTGATTTTTATTAAATATCTTTGCCCGAACTATTCGAATGAAGCGAATTGTTCGATCGGATCGAATTATTGGAATGATTCGATCTATTCGAACGGATCAAGTTGTTGGAACGGTTCGGTCATGTATTTGTTCGATTCTTGTGATGTTCGATCTAGCCTATCACTAGTGTCATATTATATATAATTAAATCGAAAATTAAAACAAAAAGAAAATATGCACAAATCCTCTTACACAAAGAAAAAATATTTTGAGCTTGATTTAGTTCTGCAGATTTAGCGCATTATGATTTTTGGAAAATCCGGAATTTTTTCATTACTGAATCTGGAATAAATTTAAAACCTCTTACTTTCTAATCGATATTTTAATTGATGGAAAAATATTTGAATGATAAATTAAATAATAATAGAAAAATATTTAATTAACCCATTAGTGCATGAGGTTTACCTTAAACCTTTTTTAAATCAAAATCCCACAGAATCCTTTTTAGGGTTTAAAATAAAAGTATAAAACTAAAATTATATATATATATAATCTAAATTCCCCATCTACCATAATGGTGGTGTAGGGGTAAAAAACTGAAATTACATTTGAAAAACATTTATTTTTCAAAATATGACTTGATCGTTTAAACGATCACTATGCGCAAAATATTCATTGCTAAAAATAAATGTTTCAACTAAATATTTAATTTCTGTGGTACTTCTCAAAACAATTCTTTGGATGAAGCGACACATTACATTTTTTGCATATAAAATGCGCATTCTTTCCACATATTTCACACCGCCTCTCATTCTCTGCATATATAATTATGTGATTTCTTCCGTCGTATCTAATGTTGTTACTTGGTGGCTGAAGTATTTTTCCTCGTAAAGACGAGCTTCCGTGAATCATCAACAAGTCCACTGCAATTGACCTCCGAAATTTCAACGAACTTCCTGCGTTTTCATCAGTTGGCCGAAATTGTCTCATGAGTAGCCAGGAATTTACAATTGATACGTCAATGAGGTACGAGAAAATTGGCCACCACCATTTTTTGTCTCATGTTGGTACGGTAAACTGCTACCAACTCATCCATTTTGTCAACGCCACCCTTGATTATAATTTGAAAAAGGTTTGGGTTGCTTGACTGATATTTTACTCCTACTTTCACGTGAATATCTGGTACATGTTCCTTCTTCAATATTACCATAATTTGTGATACACGTTACTGTCTTGTTGTCCTTCCATCTGATAAGTGAAATCCTATTGCTATTGTCAGTGCGATATTCATAATATCCTCTAGGTTTTTTCTCCATTATTTTTTTCTCATGCAGTGTACATTTTCCAGTTCTTGATGATGAACTGGAAAATGTACACTGCATGAGAAAACTCTAGGTTTTTTCTCCATTATTTTTTTCTCATGCAGTGTACATTTTCCAGTTCTTGATGATGAACTGGAAAATGTACACTGCATGAGAAAAAATAATGGATAAAAAACCTAGAGGATATTATGAATATCGCACTGACAATAGCAACAGGATTTCACTTATCAAATGGAAAGACAACAAGACAGTAACGTGTATCACAAATTATGGTAATATTGAAGAAGGAACATGTACCAGATATTCACGTGAAAGTAGGAGTAAAAAAATAATGGAGAAAAAACCTAGAGGATATTATAAATATCCTGAATTGTGCCGGTTGCACACTATCTAAATCTACTGATGAGTCAGCAATGAACTGGATGAAAAATAGTTATCAAAAAAGAATTTGTATCCTTTATGCGGTGGAATACTAACTTCATTTATAAGTGACAAGACCATGTCGCCAGCAACTCCAAATAAATTCGTCTTTTGTTTTCTAGTGTAAATTTCGAATGACATCATGTAGCCATTACGCTCTTTGTAATGGCTACATGATGTCATTCGAAATTTACACTGGAATGGAATCCTTAAAGCCAAACCTTATAGGTTTCCCATTGATAAATTGTTTGGCGTAGTGTTTACCATAATAAGGTATCATACTGTCATCTATAGACATTTTTTCTTGTAAGCCCCCTTGCAATTTGAAACTTTTATTGAGATGATTTATTAGAGGCCTCAACTTATATAAACGGTCGTCTTTGTCAATATTTGCGTTGTTATTGAGATGAGAGTTTCTTAAAATTTGCTCAAACCTATTGAGCCTTATGCTGCTTTGAAGTATAGGAGGAATGTCAGGTAAAGTCGACCAAGACATTGTCTTATTAGGATATTTCGCGTATCCGGAAAGCAACAGGCCGCGAATAAAAACAAATATTTCATCAATGTTTATATTTAGATAATTATTTTTTTGACCTGAATAAAAGTTCGTTTAATCCAGCATATATGACAACCATTCATTATCAAAGAAAAGTTGAAAAAAATCTTTTTGGCTTATACATTTCTTTGCTTCTTCTGAAGGTGATACTTCAGTGCAATCCGTATGAATATCGAAAGTTGGTTTAGATTCAGTCCATTTGAATTTAGAATTTTTTCAAATGTCTTATTGCGTTCAGTGTCCTCGCAAGCATATTTAGAAAGTGGTTCATCATCACTATCCAATTCAAGTGATGGCGACTTATTTTTACGTGTCCGCATTTCACAAGTAGTTTTTAACATTTAGGGTCCCAAGCAATTCAAATCAGCAGTGTGTTCGTCATCACTAAAATCTTCGTCAATATCCGTGACATTCCCATTAACTGGTGGTTCGGCATAAATTTCAATTTCCTTATCACTGTCGTTCTTTTCGAGCTCTTGCAATAGTTCTTCAGGCGGTAACCTAGACAAAAATATTGTTACATTATGAATACTCCAGGCGTAGTAATCGTTATAACGATCACAGAATCTAAGACTAACAAATAATATCCATTATGAACTTTTTCGAAATTGTATTGCTTAATATTTATTGCTTTAACATTTGTTACCCCTACACCACCAGTATGGTAGATGGGGATTTTAGATTATATATATATATACAGAGATCTTTTTTTAACAGTATACATTTCCCCTATGTATACCTGCAAAATACGCGAGTCAAGCGCATTGATGTGTGTGTGTTTAGTTGCCTATAACACGTAATTGAACACATATATGCCAAATAAGCAACTAAACATACACACATTGCGTTTGACTCGTGTTTTTTTTAATTATACACTTTCCATAATGTATACTGATAAAAAAACCTCTCTGTATATTTACTAAATACTAAATACATTTGTAATTTAATGAAAAAAATACAGTCACTATAATAGTTTAACATTATTATTATTATTATTATTTTATTTAATTGCTCAATTAAAATGTAACAAATCAGTACAATACATAATATATAAGGTATTTGAAAAAACATAGAGAATTAAATAAAGTACAACTTAAAAATAAAATATATATCCCCAATAATTATCTGCAAATTTGTCGAAGCTTAATAGCTTGTAGACAAATTCGCAGTAATTTAATATTACAAAAAAGAGAATTGATAAATAAAAAAAAAACACTATATTCAATTATACGTAAATGAAACATTTTTAAACGTTATACTTATTTGCACTTCATGTGTCATGTCCATCAGGACATACATTCTATCTTCCAATGATAAATGACACATTATCTTGGTTTGAATTTGCCAGAAATCGTTTAATATTTTTTATAAAATTCTTTATCGAGATAGTAGTGTGAGAATGTAATAGGTTACTCTCCAGCAAATAATTATACACGCGTGGTATATTGTATAAAAATGTTCGTTGCCCAATAGCCTTTCTGGTTAGTAGGGTATTTGAGAAATTATTCACTTTGTTTCGAGTTGAGTAATGGTGTTCTGGTAGGTGAAGAATTGTAGGTTCATGTCTATGAGTATGCAAGTATTTACAAAGACTCAAAAAGTACAACTGATTTATATTAAATACCTTAGCATCTATATATAGTTGTGTGGTTGGATACAGAATCTCTTTTGATAACATAATTTTTAATATCATATTCTGAACCGCATTTATTTGTTTCATATACACTTCACTTGCGGAGCCCCAAAACAGTATACCATAATTTAAGACAGATTGGATAAAACCGTAATAAATCGTCAATAACGATTTTTTGTTCAGTACACATCTTATTTTTTTGAACATATAAACAAATTTTCTGATTTTAAAAACAACACTATTAATATGATCATTCCAATTCATATGTGAGTCCAAGATTACACCCAAGTATTTGGTTGACGTTACAGAAGTTATTTTAATGCTACAATTACAATTTTGACTATTACAATTTGGTTCATGCAATGTAATACTGTTAGTTGCAGGAAGGCAATTAATATACGAACCAAATGGGAGAAAGACCGTTTTTTTCAGATTTAAGCATAGATAATTATTATCTAACCAATATTTAATCCTTGACAAATGCAATGAGGCTATTTGAAAAACCTCTTCCCATGTCCTACCTTTAATATACATTACTGTATCATCGGCATACGATATGCATTTGAAGTCTGTATTTATTCCTAACAGTTCATTTATATATATTATAAAGAGTACCGGGCCAAGTACTGAGCCTTGTGGTACCCCGCATGTGACTTGTCGTTTGGTGCTCTTTACATCATTTATGCTAACTATTTGGAATCTATTAGTCAGATAACTTTGAAGCAACTGCAGTGCTAGGCCCCTAAACCCGAGTAAATCCAGTTTTTCATACAGCTTAGAATGGTTAACAGTATCGAATGCCTTGGCCAAGTCCAAGAAAATACCTATTGATGGTGTTGACAAATCTAAATTTCTGTATATATTCGATGTTAACGTAGCCAAAGCATCTGCCGTTCCTAAGCCTTCCCTGAATCCAAACTGGTTCGGGGATAGTAGGTTATGTGTAGTCAGATATTTTTGCATTTGCAATTTTATAATTTTTTCAAAAATTTTTGAAATGCATGATGTAAGCGCAATGGGCCTGTAATTGGACATGATATCGACCTTACCGGTTTTGTATAAAGGTATAATTAAAGTAGTTTTCAAACAGTCTGGGAAGCACCCCTCTGATAGACATCTGTTTATTAAATCACTAAGCGGCCCACATATAAATTCAGAAACCTGCTTCAATATTCTTACCGTGATACCATCTATCCCGGGACTTTTATTAGAATTTAAGTTTCTAATTATAGATGTAATCTCGGTTTCTAATACAGGAATAAAAAAGAACGACTTTTCAAAATTACTCACATTGCATTCGTACAGCGGATCAGGATTTATACTATTCATAATATCAGTAGATACGTTAACAAAATATTTATTGAATTCATTTGCTATTTCTAGGTCTTTCACTACAGTTAAATTATCGCAAGTAATAATTCTGTTTATTTTAGTTTTTGCTTTCTCAATGTTTACAGACTGTTTTGTTATTTTCCATAATTCTTTAATGCTTTTCGTATTATGAATTTTCTTTTGAAAGAATATATTTTTTTCCTTTCTAATAAGAGTGTTTACAACATTTCTTATCATTTTATACTGCAGGTGTAAGTCATTGTCATTTTTATTTTTTAAATAAAGTTTGTGGATTGCATCACGTTTCTTAATTTCAATAATTATTCTGTTAGTCATCCATGGTTTTCGTTTTCTAGATATAGGTTTTATTCGTTTCTTGTAAGACGCATTATTCATGCAACCCTTTATACAATCTATAAACATTGAAAATGCTTTATTGATATCCGCATCTGAGACAAAGTCCCAGCTGACTACACTTATACTTTCTCTCAATTGATTCATATTGATTAATGTTAAATCCTTAATTTCATTACTTTTATTTTTAATTTTTTTATAACCTAAATTTAATGAAAGTATAACAGGAAAATGATCACTTATTTTGCTACCGGATATTATTGGTTGAATGTTGTTAAAATCTACATTACTTTTTACACAAATATGATCAATACATGATTCGGAATTTTGATCTATTCTGGTATTTTTAGTGATGCAATGTTGTAAGCCTAACTGAAAACATACGTTTATGTACTCATTAGAAATATGTGAGTCGACGAGTTTAGTATTAATATTGGTATCACCCGCCAAAATTTCAAAACGACTAGTAATATATTTTGACCCATATATTTTCAAGGAATGAATAAACTCATCAGGTCTGTAGGAATGTGTTCGGTACACCGACGTAATAGCAATCTCTATATCATAACGTTTTACACATGTTCTCATGAAAATAAAGTTGTTAATACATATAATTTCATTGCTTTGGGGCATACTATTTTTAGCATATACAAAAACTCCGTCGCATTTGTTTATACCACTATTATTATAATATAATGTATAGGCCATCTATATTAAAGTAATTAATTTCCTCACACACCCACGTTTCGGTCAGAATGATAATATCAAAAGATGTATTAATTATGCTAAGGTAAATCAATAAATTATCAAAGTTTTTACTTACACTGCGGATATTAGTTTGCAGAATAGTAAACCCATTACATTCCCTGGTAAAACTCTCTATGTGAGAGTGACATTTGTGAAGATCTTCAAGAAAAATGTCATTTATCATTGGAATTTCTGAAACAACGGTCTCAATATCTTGTTCCATTTACAAGTAACAATTAAAATAATGAACAGAACAGATATTCTAGTTTTACACGTATATTTAAAATATATAGCAATGCAAAATAACACAATTATAGAGTACTCCTGCAGAAGCCGGGTATTCATTGTAGATTTAGAAGATCTTCGGTAGATTTAATACGATGCTTCTGATCATTGAAGTTTGCGTAGATTATTCCATCGTTGGTCCATACACTCTTCTTTCCAAATACATCTTGCGCTGATTTAAGAAGAGTATATCTTGATTTAGTAAGTTCCTCGTTTATAATTAAATTACTGCCTTTTAGTTTTCTTTTATTCATGTAAACTTTGTTTCGATTATTCTCATTATAGAATTTTACAAGAACTGGTCGAGGATTTTTTGCGTCTTTGTTGAATTGTCCAAAGCGAAAACAGTGGCTGATCTCTATTTTTCCAACATCAATTTTGTCAATCACCAATGTATTAATTACTTGCGCTAGGTTTTCGTTTTTCTGTTCCGGTAGGCCGCAGATTCGTAAATTACATAATTTGCTACTCTGCTCCATTTCATCCATCTTCAAACGAAGTTGTTCATTATCCTTTAACGTTTCTGCCATTCTTTTTTCTAGTGTTATTATTTTCGATTCCAATTTATTGATTTCTGCGGACATTTTTTCCGCGACAATGACAGATAATTTTTCCGCGAGTGCGTCGAGTAATGTTTTATCTTTTAAACTCTCTCTTATCGCCTCGAAGGTTACGCTCTTCAGCTCCGTTGTTTGTCTTTCCGTGAATATGCCCATGTTATTATATTATTATGGATTGGAATTTCACAGTTGTTTAATGGTTTTGGACCGTTTATAGATAGGATATCAATGAACACAAGTAGACTGATACTGATTACACTTTAACAGTGTTAAACAATTCTTAATCACCGTGAACATGAACTATTTTACCGGAGCTGCAGGGAACACGTCTACTCTCTATGAATGCACATTTATATATATAATATATATATATATAACATTTGTGCATACAAATTAATTGATACTGATTGAAAATAATTATCTGTAACATCGTACATGGCGGTATCAATTATAAACAATTGCACACCTTGTTATTAAAATATTCACGGCAGTAGGCTTAAACTCTTAAATTAATTTTCAATACTGTAAGTAGGCCTACGTGCATTGCAAATTGTAGGTTATATTATAACACGTGTTTTTCGCGAAAATAACGGCGATCGTTTTAACAACCACTATGCACTAATGGGTTAATTTTGTATTCTTCTAAATGGCTTCCGTTAATAAAATTATTATTATTATTATTATTATTGATATTTATTCACTTAGTCAAAGTTATTTAAACTAAATTATATGTAAAAAAATTAAAATAATTCAATGGATGTTTGATTTTTAAAGAACTTATTACATAATGTAAGTCAAAAGTTGCAGTAGCTAAAGAGAAATTAATTAATTATTCAATTGTGTACATCAATTATTCTTTCTTTCTATTTAATTTAAGGAAAATTAAATGCTTGTTCCATTTAAATAATATTTGATAATCAAATCTTAACAACAAATTTGTGAATTTTGAAAATTGTATGTGATTTACTAATTGATTTATTGTTTCAGGTATTTTATCTAGTGGATTCATATGGGGTTTCCTTGCCGATACTTACGGGAGGAAAAACCTCTTGGTTTTATGTTATTTATTGGATACTGTATTCATATTATTGGCGGGAGTTTCGCAGAACTTCGTCATGTTGCTCGTCACGAAATATTTAGCTGGATTCGTGTAAGTATTTATTTTTATTTTACACAATATTCAAACTGTTTTTAGAAAGCGATAAATCACATTTTTACTGTTTTCATATTGTTAAATCCGATATTGTATATTTTTGGTGTAAAGAGGAAAATGTTGGCATTGGGGAAGCAAAAAAACTCAGCAAACCTTTAATTTCACAAGTATTTTGAGTTTTTTGAGGGACGACTGCCAAAATTTGAATGATAAATCCCTCTATATCAAGTTACACTCCTTACACCTAACGGTAGAAAGGAAAAAGATTAAAAAAAATATCGTTACAAAAATCGTTGACAAAATTTCAGTATGACGTTCGACAGCTTCCCCCCTCCCCTTAAAAAAAGACAATGATTAAATTCTCATTATTATGTAACTATCAAACACATACATTTCAATATAAACATTTATTTTCATTATCAAAATATACTTTCGAATATAAACATTTATTGAAACGTATGTTTTTGATAATCATTATTCATAAAATCTTTCCGAGAAAATATGTCGGACATTGGATTAAATAATCTACGTTATTAATAACCAGTGAGGCTTATTTGCACATCTCGTATAGTGATTTTTTATTTTATTTTTTTTAATTAATTCATACCACGAAACAACATAACACGATACAACCAATATTTTTTTCTTACAGAATGAACGGTCCATCGGCTATTCTGATCGCCTTGTTATCCGAATTCCATAGTTCCAAATACAGGGCTCGGTTCTTTCTAGTCCACGGTATGTTCAGCAACCTCAGCAATCTTTTACTTCCTATGATGGCGTGGTTTATTTTCCAACAGGACATTTCGATATCGGCAATAACAGGAATAGGTAAGTTGTAAACTGAAGAATTATATAAATTGGTAAAATTATATAATGATCACTGTATCATAAATAATTTTTGAAATAACATATTATAGATTGACTTTGTATTATCAATATGATTAAACTGGTTTGTAGAATGAGGTTTGCTTGCAGTGAAAACTAAATTGGCTAAATCTTTGATTTCATTAGAGTTGATTTTGTAGTAAGATCATTTTTCTTTTTTTATTTCAAAAGTTGCTATTTAGACTGAAATTTTAAACATAAATTTTGTAATTACTAGTCCATTAAATCAGTTATACAAAGCTAAAATGTATTTTCATCAATTGAATAACGATGTACGAGTTATCAATAAATTAAAACTTGGTTTATTTCACTTTTTTATAAAAGTGAAGAAATGTTTTATATCAATAAATTAAAGCTAGGTTTATTTCACTTTTTCTATAAAAGTGAAGAAATGAATAAACCATGTTTTAATTTATTGATATAAAACACTTCACGTAAACTCAAATAAATAGTAGTGATGTATAAGTTCATAAATTCAATCTTATTGGAAATAAAATACTTGAACCGTTGATTGAAGTATTGTAGGGGTGCAACAATACTTCAATCAAGAATTTAATTTTCGAAAAGATTGAACCAACAATTAAGACTAAGCCAATATTTCCGTTAAACGAAAACAATAATGATTCATTTTTATATCCTTATAGAGTTGATATTGAATATGCGACACTTTCAATGTCAGAACAAACAAAACCACTGAAACGTAAACAATTTAGTCTCAGTTCACTTCTTTGGCCTCAATTATTACTTACCAATGCAATCACGACTCTTCACACTTCCTCCTATTAAAGAAACATTTTCTTTTCAGAATTGCATTCGTGGAATGTATACATTTTATTTAGCGCGCTGCCGAGCATCATCAGCGGTTTCGCACACCTGTTACTACCGGAGAGTCCTAAATTTTTGATGTCCGTCGGAAGGAACGAAGAGGCCCTCGAGGTTTTCAGGAAGGTGTACGCGTGGAATTCTGGAAACTCGCCCGAAGAATATCCTGTAAGTTAAGAACGTGGACCATTATACGCCGTGAAAATAAAAATTATTTTGCGTTTCCAGAGCCTAAATCTAACACTAAGTCAATCTGCAATAGCATAATGTAGAAAATAGATGAATTAATATAAAGGGTGTTTTTTAAACCCTATATATTATAAAAAATAACACACAAAATTAAATTATAATCAAACTATTTTTTTATTCTAAAAATCAATACATGTCTTCAACATATCAAAATTATTTCGGTTATATGGCCACCGCAGATGTTCTTGACGAAGCTTATTCTAGACGTTCATTTTTGGCATAATTTTTCGAGTACTGCCCGTCTGTCACTAATAACACGAACAATGTTGACCTTCAAGACATCAATGTTTCTAGTTTATTAGAAAAATTCAGTAACTTCACGTAGCCCTGCGGAAAATAATCGAAAAATGTCAAATCGCACGACCTCGGAGGCCAATTGACAGGTCTTTTTCTTGAAATCAACTAATCGCCAAGTTTTAATTTCAATAAATAGCTGGTTGCTGTAGCCGTATGGCACGTGGCGCCATCTTGTTTAAACCATATCTCGTTCGGATCAATGTCTTCCATATTTTCAAACAACAAATCATTAATCATGGTTCGGTAACTATATCCATTGACCGTAACGCAAACTCCGGTTTTATTTTTTTTAAGAAATAATTTCCTATGATGCCAGCAACGTGTAAACAACACCAAACGGTGCATTTTTCTTCTTCTTCTTCTTGATTTACTCTAAAGACTCCATAGAGTCTCTTGTAGATTTGTTTCACTCCATATGCGTCAATTTTGGTTGTTAACAAACCTGTTAATTAAAAAATGAGCCTCATCACTGAACACAATTTTGCGTTGAAACAACGGGTCAATTAGAGGCCAATCAGCGAAAGAACGAAACATATGATGATTTCGTGACTTTAATTTCTGCACCAGCTGGTGCCCGTTGTTTAGCACAAAATTTTCCACATAGTGGACGAACAAAGTCCCAATTCTTACAACAAAAATGGATCGATAAATTTGGATCTTCTTTCATTTACAGCGGCGATAATCTCTTCAGTACGCACATTCCTTCGATGTAATGATGTTACTGTATGGTTTCGAGAGCATGTGGTACGAAATCTATCCACAGTTCGACGGATGGCTTGCTCAGAAATACGATTATGTGCGCCATGAAAATCACGAAGTCGTCTATAATTGCGAATCGATGTCAGATTTTCAAAGTAAATTTGGATAATTTAGTAGCGTTGTTCACGTATGATGATTTGCCAGTGTACTGATTATAAATGTAAGCTAAAAAAAACACCCTTTATAATATAAATATTAGGCTTCTTCAGAGATCAGCCAGTTAATGGTGCATGGCCTTTGGCAGCAGATAATTAACGAGGAGGGTGGAAACAATACTGTTTATTTGAAAGACTTATTTAGTTTTTGGAAATATACTTTCTTCCATTTATTTTCAGCATAATCTTCAACATATTCTTCTTTCATACTTTTTTAACAAATCACGAAGAAACCCAATCATAATAACATCACATAAAGTTTATGCTATTTAAAAGAGCAACCAAGTTAATGTGCCATGGCCTTCAGCAGCAGAGAATCCACCAGGAGGGTGAAAACTGTACTGTTTGTTAGAAATACTTATTTTTTTCTTAAAAATATACTTTCTTCCATTTTTTCAACATATTCTTCTTTTATCCTTTTTTGACAAGTTACGAAGAAGCCCAATCCTAATAACATCACATAAAGATAATGATTCTTCAAATTGGCTGATCTTTGAAGAATCATTATCTTTATATGATTATTAATGTGTCATGGCCTTCAGAAGCAGAGAATCCACCAAGAGTGTGGAAACTATAGTGTTTGTTTGAAAGACTTATTTGGTTCTTGAAAATATACTTTCTTTCAGCTCAATATTTACTTCTTTGACGAGTTACGAGAAAGCCAAATATTTAAATAATTTCTAAATAAATAAGTTTCTATAAAGATTAGGCTTCTTCATAGATCAGCCAAGTTAATGGTTCGCCAGCACGGAATCCACCAGAAGGAGAGGGGTAAGGATTATATATTTAGAAAGGATGGTCAACTCCCTATCAATGTGTCCGTTCTAATGCGCATGTTGGAAACAAAGACATGGGCAATATTTACATGAACGATGGGATAGACTTTTATATTCCATTCTTTTCAATCTCTTTATTCGCTGCTTTTTATATCAGTATCTGTGGAAGCCATATGTAATGAAATACATCGAAATCATATTTAAATGTATTTCCCAATTTCACTTACATTCCAATAAATAATTCAAAACAACAAACGAAATCAAGGAATCGTAGTTGAAATAACAAAACATATGATTTTCTCAAATACGGATTTAAAAAAAGCTTGAATGAAATGAAGCATGCAAGTCTATACTATCGATTACGTAAATATTACGCATGTTCTTGTTTCCAACAACAAAAGCGACATATTGAGGTATACGAAATGGACTATTCTTCCCAATATATAATTTTTGGGTGAAGGCAATGTCCTCCCCCATAACTCCATGAAGCTTTAAATTTCCTGAATTTTCAACGAGGCGATTGCCTACCAAAATTAAGCATCAGCAATGTTGTATATTGTTCATGTTAAGGACGACCTAGTGCTTACTGCGGCTTACAGTGGGACGAAAAAAAAGTTATCATGAGCCTGAAAAATAAAATGTAGAAAATATTCATATACATGTTATAAACATATTGTAATACACACTATGAAATAGTTTTAGTGAAAATTTGTAGATTGGTCACCGTATTTATATTAATAATTTACAGTAATTTTATTTTATTTTTTTTGTTTGTTTTAATCATATTAGATGCGGTAAACGTTAAAATTTAGTGATGAATATTGCTATATTCTTGTTTTTGAATATATATATATATATTTTTTCGTACATTTGTTTAACCAATCGCACAGCTCCATTTATAACTTTAATTTTTGAATTGCTATAACTTCAGAGAGCGATGAAATAATTTATATAAATAATAGACTATTTAATATAGATTCATATTAATATTTTTTATCTGCGACCAGGCGCGACCCTCAGACTTAAACATAAAAAAGTATGTTGCTGATACGTTGTCTGTGTTGATAATTACATAAAACATTCAAATAACGTTGTTTGTTTTTTTTTTATAAATGACCGTAGTAAACATTTTATATCGAAATTGAATAAACTAATAAATTGAGTAGCGTGGAATTAATTTTCGAGCCCATTTGAGAAAAATTAAAAAGGATTTTTTCTTCATGCTTCGATAAACATTGTGTGCTGAACTGGCATCTGCCAGTAGAAATCCAAATATAAATAATTGATTTTTGAGTAGGTTTCGGATCTACAAATGATGGTAACACGGCAAAAAGATTTTTTGACAATTACCAAATTTCGTGGTAAATCTTAAATATTAATGAGGAATTGGTCAGGACATTTGGTATAATAGTAACTGCTCTAAATACATCGAAGCAATTGGATGACAATAATTCTGCGAGTATGCTGTAAAAACTGCGAAATGATTACTACGACACTAACCATTCTGGACAATGAGTCCGACTATTCATAAAGTGCTATTGCATGGAACGGAGATTATTTTATTGCCTTATTATTACCTTGTTACTTTAATTATTATTATTTTAGTTT